>JAVJIX010000059.1:4187500-4787500 GCA_036785185.1 Paratrypauchen microcephalus
TGTCCGTCCTGCAATGCTCAAGGCTATTGTGAATCCTTACACGTGGGCTGTCTGTCGGTACAGTTCTCCCTTATCCCCTCCAGACCTCATGCACCTCTCTCCATTTCTTTCTCCCCTCTCTGCCTGTGTGTCTGTCTTTATCTTCTCTCTCCCCTACATACTAACCAGTCTCTCCAGGGTCTTCCGGGCTCTGACCCTGGTTCAAATGTCTGCCAGTTCACTAAACACAGCGCCAGTCCGAGTTGCATACAAATTAATGTGGATGCCAAACTATTTATGAAGTACAAATATGGGTGTGCTACTTGTTTCTTTTGTAAGCTTATAATTTCATTTTTTAACATTCAAATTAGGGCCTGTTTACACGAGAATGCTTACGGGTAAAAATGACAAAATATTTTATCAGAAGTGCCTTTCGTTTAGACGGTGATGGTGTTTTGGGGGCTTAAAAATGCAAAAACTGAAACCGCCCTCTAAAGTGGAAAACTTGAATACGCTCCGCCGTAGCATTTTCGTCTACACTTCCCAAGACGCAAAACTCTGGTCAAATCTGCTGACGTCACGTACGCGTTTACGTCACCATTTCTGGAATAAAAAGTGAAGACGCGATGCCACTTTTGCATTTTCTGTTCAGACCGTCATCATATAAACATAGCCTTACATTCTCTTTAAAGATGGGATATTTTACGTCTATGGGGTATTAACTGCTAACATATTTAGATCACCATGTTACCTTTATTAAAAATGCTATATTTGCCAAAAATAATATATTGACATGATAATAGCTGTTATCTGATCTAGCATTTGTTAATTTACTAAACACATTATTATAATGATGTAACAGCTCCAACTTCATCTAACAAAATTTGTCAACATTTCACGCTCATCACTGAAACAAACACCCTTTTGTCCTACACAAAACACACAAACCGCAAACCCCACATAGCGGCACTAACTCAAACAACCTATTAACAATGATTTATGAAAAGAAGGCGGAGTCTGTGGTGAAATATTTAGTCGTTTTTCCATATTTACTGCAGACTTGCTGTAGGTTATGCACACATGACTGCACTGTGATGCCCTGGAGAATGGAGCGTGCATGTTGGCTTGTCAGACACTGGCTTCAGGGAGTGTTACTATTGCATTATATCTTCTGACTGTCATCATTTTTTACACTGGTTTAATCAGCCGTTTCTAGCAGTATGCAGGTTTGGGGCTTTTGGGGCAAAGCTGTATAAATGCATGCAAATCACAGACACATATTTCCCACGAGAATTTCACTGGTGATGGGCCAGTGACACAAGTGCAAATCCATCTGATGGAGTTGAAGTGAAAGCTCCAAATAGTATTTTTAAATGATATAAAGTATTAAAGAACTGGTCTCCTCTGTGGAATTATGGACTGCCCACAGTGTTGACTTATATGTCCTTCTATGTCCAACTTTCAAGATAAATTTGCTTCACTTCAGAATTTAGTACTTTGCTTATTGATTCTACAAAAATCAGTGTTGTTTCTCAGTCCTTTGTATTATTTTTTCCTCTTTTTTTCCGCCCATAAGCCGACATGTTTGTTTTGACATGAATGACTGAGGCACACTTGAACGATGCACCCTGCGCACAGAGTGACGCTGGATTTACACTGACTGCAAGTGCGGTGCAGTACGTACTTTGTGTAGCAGGCAATCTGCAAGTCATCAGCTCAAACTATGACAACTGCAGTGTGTATTTGACTAGTGCAACGTAGTACAATAAATCATGTGTAATGACCTGAAAACAGCTGTAGACCATTGTGTTGTCTGTTAAAAAATATACTTCTCGCTGATTCTTTTGGCAGGCCTCACTATCACATGTGCTCTGCCAAGGTCTGTGTGGCAGGACACATTCGTTTTAATTTATTTCTAAGTCTTGCGGGACCCACACGACCCACACGAGTCCCGCATTGTACACTAGGGTGATCCTTATCCAATGGGGGGAAAAAAAAACTTGAAGATTTCTCTCTCTGACTTCCTAGATATTTTTACCTGGCCAGCCAAATGATATCTCTCTGTATTTCCTATACACCGCGATACCATTTGGACACTCTCCATCCACCCTCGCTCCTCCGGTTCCAAACCGACTCCGCAATTCTGATTCGTTCAAAGATGGTGACGTCAGTGCACCCGCCTTTGCCCGCAAAGTCACTCTTAGGCAGCGGAAGTTCCGCCTCAGTTTTGAATCAAGATGGCGCAATCTCTGATTGGTTCACTTAGCTGTCTGTCTACGCGCAACCGCAGCGCATTCTGTGGATCAAACGTTACCAGACTCACTCGCTGGTACAGCGATGAGTCATGGATTCTTCCAGGCAATAGATATTTAGCATTTAATACAAAAGAGCAGGCATGTCCATGTCCGTGGGCCAAATGCGGCCCTCAGACAAATTTTCCTTGGCCCTCAGGCTTCCAGGTGAATTGGCCCAAATTGCCTTGAGCAGAACCTTTGACTGCGTTTTTTGAAAATCTACCTTGATAAGACAATATTTAATATTTATTGTGTGGTTTTGAGGATCATAGCATGAATAAAGGACCGATTGCTCATTCTAACGTGTTAAACATGTACATATTATAATTATTGACTGTACTGAGCACCAGTCGATCGGCCCTCTGCTTTGTCTGTGTTTAGATATGTGGCCCTTGATGAAAAAAGTTTGGACACCCCTGCAAAAGAGGGTTTGCAAAGTTTTCCAAAAATGTATGCATATTTAAAGTAGCTCAGAGACCTTGAAGTTTGTGTCATTGTGGCGCTCATTACTGCTAAAGTACTGAAGGTAACACAATTAAAGAGTGACATTTTTGCAACATAATATCCTGTTCACTCAACAGTCAGATGCATTTGTTGATTTATGAAAGAAACCAGGATAATGACTGACAGAAAAATATTTTATTGATGCTAGTTTTTGTGCTAAGACACATTTCAGACACAGTTTCAGTTAGGAAAAAAAAAAAAAAACCAAACATCACGTAAACATGGCCACTGAACACCTGCAAAGTTCAGTGCAAGCCATGTGAAATCGTTGTCCGAGAGAAGACTCTTGAAGCTTAATTCAGCAGCGCTGGGCAATGTCATCACTGCACTACCATCATCTTCTTAGGAATTCACCTCAGCCTATTGAATTTTAGTTTTGATGGCAGTTATTCTATGGTGAATGGTCACATTTTTATACAGTATAGCGCTTTTCCACCTTCAAGGGGCTCAAAGCGCTTTACAACAAGGAACCACCTCGCCCCTAGTGTACACAGGCACTAGGGCTGAGGTGGGTTAAGTGTCTTGCCACAATGACAACATTCGTAGGTGGGAGCAAGAATTGCATCGCCAACCTGTGTGTTGGTGGATCTGACTGCTTAACCCACAGGTCTTCAACAGGGGGGTACTGTAACGGAGGTACTGCAGGGGGGTCGCAAAATCTTTTGATTTCACTTTAAAATAATATAATTTAATATTTTATAGTGTAAAATACAGTATTAACCAGTGTATTATTTCCTTGTATTGGATGTACCATAACAGAGTAGCAATGTTTATACATGACACTAAGCTCAATTTAATATAAAACACAATTCTATGGCGTATATATAGTAGGGGGTCCCTGGCCCAGTTCGCCATCTGTTTGGGGGTCCCTGGCCTGAAAAACGTTGAAGACCCCTGGTCTTAACCAATTATGTTTTTTTTCTATGTTGAGAGTAGGATTCAGACTGCCAACCTTTGGATTAGTGGACAAATGCTCTGAGCAACTGAGCTACTGCTGCCCATGGATAGACTAATCTGATCCTTCTTGACATAGACCATGTCTGGTATACAGGAGCAAATGATGATCATGATGAATAGCGCTGAAATTCCATCAGTTACAGAAACTTCAGGGCGTTTAAGCTCCCTATAAATATGAATATATTTTCATAAAACTTTAAAGACCACAATTTCTCCTCAATTGGAGCAATTTGAAAGGGTCAGACCATATGATTTTAAAAGTTAATAAATAAGGACCACCCTAGCGCACACCGGGCATGAAACTTAAACAGTCCATATATGGAACTAGGAGAAAAGGAACACATAATCTGGGCATGAAAGAATGAAGTAGAGTATCAGGCCTTCATTATCTGTCACGAGAGATGAAGGCACACACGGTGCGCTACGCAACTCGATTCAGTGGAGCGAGGGACTGATGTGATGCAGGGCTGTGGTCTGTGTGTACAAAGAATGCACTTTAATGCATAATATTTTAAACTACTTATTATACTGTTTTTATGCTGCTGATAACCTGGACTACAATGTTTTACTTTATGTATTTTTTGTACTGAAATGACAAATAAATTCTGCTTAAGGGAGCTAAAGGGTTGGAACAAACCTGGAATGGAGGTTTGAGCAGCCATCGAAAGAGGCCCGGGAGAGCTCATGGGCAAAAGGCGACTGAAGGAGAAGTGAGCGCTTATATAGTTCACCAGCCCCGTAGTCACACCTTCAGCCAAGATCCTCAAAGAGGGCCTTGCCACACATGCATTTCTCTGAATGGGTAATGTGCCTGTCATCCACACCCATATGAAATTGGGGAGACAGGATACAATTCCAGACCCATACACTTTGGGTAATATTGTTAACTGTGTGGATTTGGCTGGCCAGGGGAAGCATTCATGGTTTGTATGTTGAAATGTTAAAATCCCAGTTTAGTGTTTACTGGACTGCAGGTATTTAAAAAAAAAAAAAAAAAATTGTAAAATTTATGTAAGATTACAACTCGGATCAGAAAGAATTAGTTTAGTTCACCAGAAAATGCAAAACTTCCTGAATAGATTTTATATTTGTTTTGACAGACAGGTACAAGTTAAGTTACAGTTTAGCAGATGCCCCTTAGGAGGTTTGCTCAACTTTTGCCATAACAACTAAACAGTAAACAGAAATTCACAAAGGTTACATTATTACACTGTTTGAGAATAGCCAGTGGCACAAAAACAAACTCCCCCATGAGTCTAAATCATAAATGAAAGTTAGATTTTTATGCTGTGTTGTACCTCTCACTGTGACACCTCACTGTGAATGAACCAGTTGCCAGTTGGCCCAGGCTAATTTTAGCATTGCCTGTTACTAATGTGATAACAGCAAACACCTTTATGTTCCATAACAACTATTTTAACAAAATCTTAAATATCCTGCACCCTCTGTTACATCAGTGGATCATCTTTATGTGCCCTGTAACCAGGCATGCTTGTTGTTGTTGTTAGCTTTACAGTGACGGAAAAACTGGTCTCTGAAAAATGTGGAAAGTGCTTATAAACTCAGCATAATTAGGATGCTTGGAATGCATAAGGAAAGTGAGGACAAATGTTGGACCATTGCAAACCATTAAAAATGTAAAAAACAGAACCAGTTTAAAGATGGTAAAAATTAGGTACAGTGCCTTTAAATTTGAGGCATATGATTGAATTTTCTCATGGTCTCCTGTTTATTCAGTATTAGCATCACTGGAGCCTATACAATGTCACCAAGCTTTACATTGCTCTTTTAATTTGTAGTTCCCACCTCTCTACATATGTATGTGTGTTATATTTATCAGGCCACAGATGTAAACAGGCGTATGTCTAAAACGAGGAGATAGCAAATGTATTCTAAACTGACACCTGCACTAATTGGACCACAGACTGCACAGAGGTCAAAAGTCCTGTTTTCTCTGGTGGAAAGCTGTAATTATTTCTGAATAGTTAGCATTATTAAGCCAAACATGAGCAGATTCCATATGGTGTGTGCACGTAAGCTACCAGGTGTGCTCTTGATTGGCTGTATTATTCAAAGATCAACACAGAATAGGCTACAACTTGCTGATTGTTAACAAAAGGTTTAGGTCAAGAACAGAATATACTGTTTTCAAATGTATAACAAATGACTGTGAAGGCCTTGTATTACCAATCGTGTGTGAAAACACTTGATGCTGAACCAGCTAGCCACAGTTTGAGTCTTTAAATCATCAGTGGCTTCTTGTTTACCCGTTGAATAATTACAAACATTATTAATAAAAGCAATGGCGCCGCTATAGGAGGGCACGTTCTCATTTTGCACCAATACCTCTTTTGAAGTTAGCTTGCTAAAGATTGCTAATTGGTCTTTAGGGATGTCTTTAGCTCTTTAGGTGGTCAATGTATGTGCTGTTTTCATGTCAAATTGATTGAAGGGATGTTGGACATGCTTAAGGATATGTAAAAGATTGACTTATGCCAGCTAAGACAATGATGAAATAAAGCAAACCTCTGGCAAGTTAATTATTGGTTCTATATGTTTCAACTTTACTTATTATTATCCCCTGCTGCAGTTTGGGTCACATGTTTACTCCACATCTTCCGGTGCCCTGTTCTATTCTGGTAATTGTTTGAACCTTACAAGAACATTTACTTTTGCCTTTTAAGTCATTTGAGTAGTATACATCTACTTTACAGACTGTTGCTAGATCCTTGACTGGTGTGTGTGCGCCTCCACAGCTCTTCATTAAACATAAGTTATCAGTGGGGCACTCCTGCTTCATTAGCTGTCATTTTAAACCTGTACAAGTCTCCATCTGCTGTACTGCTGCAGGCAAGGACCGCCCTGGGTCTAAGAGAGTTACAGCGTCTTTTTAAATACCAACATTGGAGTGAGAGGTCTTACTGATGGGGTCATGCTGGCCCTGTTTACTGCAAAATGCCAACCTCCAAGACAGATTAAGCTGTAGAGGAAGATAGCAACATTGACATGGTTTGCACTAACAAAATTAATAGGGGTTTTATATTTAGGGGCCAAGCACCGTAGGTGCTAGGCACCTTGTGCCCAGTGGTGTTTATTCCCGTACCCGCATCCCCCGATGTGTCTTCTGAGTGCTTTGTGTATGTTATTGTGGTGATGAAATGTGTACTATTATGTACCTGAAGTGTGTATTATTGTATACCTTGTAATATTAAAAGATTTAAAAAAAAAAAAAAAAAATAGTGTTTGCTCTGCGTTGCCTAGCGACGTTGCCTAGCGACGTTGCCTAGCGACGTTGCCTAGCGACGTTGCCTAGCGACGTTGCCTAGCGACATTGCCTAGCAACCCTTTGATCTTTCCTTTGATGTGTCTGGTCTCCTGATTCTTATTATTATTTTATATTCCTTTCACCATGGCAGTCTATGGCAACCCCTAGAACCGTCTGGTAAAAAGTTGTGAAATTTTGCATGCACATTCCAGCCTGTCTCCTCATTGCCCACAGTGATTTATAGGCCCCCAAATCCAACCGTCTAGTGGCACCAGCAGGTCAAAGTTGCAGGAATTTGTCAATTGCCTAGCAACGCACCTAGCAACCTTTGATCTGTCTTTGATGTGTCTGTTCTGACAGGGTCTAACCCTTTCACAACAGACCCTGTCAGACCCTGTCAGACTCTGTTAGACCCTGTCAGACTCTGTTAGACCCTGTCAGACCCTGTTAAACCCTGTTAGACCATGTCAGACCCTGTTAGACCCTGTTAAACCCTGTTAGACCCTGTCAGACCCTGCATGCGGCCTACATGCTGAGGCCTACATGAGCCTTCGGTGCTTGGCCCCACATTGCTGCTTGCAGCTATATTTAGAAAATGTATTTTGTCTTCTTTTTATATAGAAACTTTGTGTTTTCTTCTAATAAGACAAACTGTAAAAAGTGAAATGGTTTATTTACCTTACATGTTTCAGAGGTAGCACTTCCCAACACCTCTGACAAAGGTGGAACATGACAAATATGTAAGACTTTTAATTTTAAATTTAGCTTTTTACAATTTGCCTTATTAGAAGAAAACATACAGTTTCTAAAAAGGGGCATTCTTGCAAACTGAAGTCCAGATGATCCAGATGCAAACTAATCTTTATTCACTTGAGAAAAAAGTATATATATTGCAAATGATTCCACAAAACTTATTTTACCACTTCTCCTTTTTGTTTCTGAAAACCCACATTTAACATAAGCGTATACAATATTGCATATGAACACAGGTCATATACTCTCCCTGACCACCAGCTGTGTGCATTTCTTAGAGAGTTCTTACATCATTTTGCCTGCAGGCTATGAGTGGGAGAAAAGGGTTGCAATACATATCTTTAAAATAAATAAACATTAGACTACATTATAAAATGCATATTTATTAGGGCCCGAGCACTGAAGGTGCGTAGGACCCTATTGTTGTTGCTTCGTTTCCGTATTATTATTCTTGTTCACACACGCTGGGGCCATTTTGAGCATGTTCCCATGCTTGAAAACGAATGTAACTTTGCACGGGCATCACAAAGTGCGGCCAGTACGACAGTAAAAAGACCCGGCCCCCGATGGCGCCCAGGAGCTCGCTAGCGCCCCCTAACGCAATTTAAGCCGTGGCTGGCATACCGTTTAAGATAGCCGCACGGAATTTGGTATGGATGTGTATCTCAGTAAGACGAACAAAAAAGTCCATACAAAGGTAGGGCCACGCCCAACAGGAAGTGAGATAATTTTGTGTAATTTGACATACAATGGAATTTGAAATACTCCTCCTGAGCCGTAACTCAGATGGGCGTAATTTTTGGTGTACATGAGCTCAAGACCATGGAGATGTTAAATTGCGAAGGGATTTTAAACGTGATGTAATATGACGACACGGCGGATTCATAAATTTAGGTATTTGTAGATGTACCCAAACAAACAGGAAATGGGTCACAAATCCATTTTGCAGTAGTTTTCTGGACTAAAGCTTCGAAGGGTAATGTATATGAGGACTACCATCATTTTTATGTAAAATAACTGGCAGTCTGCGCCCCCATGTGGTAGGCAAGTGAACTGTCAGAAAATGTACAGCTATTGAGCACTTTAACACAAAGAAGATCGTGGGTGGCATACCATTTCAGCCAGACACACGAAAGTTGGTATGGGTGTGTATCTCACTAAGATGAACAAAATTGTAATTACAATGTTATGGCCACGCCCAACAGGAAGTGAGATAAGACTGATAAGATAATTGTATTGCAATTTTGTGTGATATGACATACAATGGAGTTTAAAACACTCCTCCTACATCGTACATCAGATGGGCGTAAATTTTGGTGTACATGAGCTCAAGACATTGGAGATGTTAAATTGCGAAGGGATTTTTGATATCTTGTAAGATGACAAAATGGCGGCCTGATGAATTTTGCTACCATTAGAAAGTGCCAAATTCAATAGATGTGTCACCACTTCATTTAGCAGGGGTTTAAAAGCCTGGAACCCCATAGGCTTATGTATATTGTGACTATGAACATTTTCAAGCTAATTAAATGGTAGTTTGGCATAGCGCCACCATATGGTAGGCAAGTGAACTGCAAGAAAATACAGTAGCTTAGCCCCCTAAACGCAAAGTGGGTCATGGTGAGCATACCACTTGAGCCAACCACACAAAATTTGGTATAGCCTTGCATATGATGAAGAGAAACATTTTTATGCAAATGAACTGCCCGTATGTCATAGCGCCACCATGTGGTAGACAAGGGAACTGTAAAAAAATGCACTGAAGCTGCTACTGTGCTTTAGATTGACATGACATCTTGTGCGGCTGAAAATACTTTGTATTGCTGGCATGGAGCATGCCGTCCCCCCTCCACCCCCCCACCCACATAGGCCACAGGTGCGAGGGCCTGAAAACGCCGCTTGCGGCTTTAATTTTCTATGAACTTACAATTCTGTAAACTGGATGAAGGTTTTAGAGTGTTGTTTTGCCACTCATCCCTGTCTTCACTGTAAAACTTTCATCCAGTTGACTATTGTATTTTTCATTTGCTATGGATCATACGATTACACAGACAAATTTCTTTTAGTACATTGATATATCAGAAATATCAGCTCAAGACCAGTAATAAAACTATTCTATTTTCGGGAAATTATGTAGCCTACACTATAAAAAAGTGAGCACGGCTGTCAGTGCCTTAACCTGCACATAGAGAATACAGTTTTCTTCTCTTTCACAGTATATAGAAAGTCTATAACTCACAGGAAAGCTCCGAACTTCCAGAATTCATTCACTGAGCTGGCAGCTCTAGCACCAAGGTATAATCATCATGCAGGGTTTTAGTAGTATCCAATTCAGTTTAAATGGCACACACAGTGCTTTGGACAATCATGTATACATAAAAACAACATGAGACACTGCTGAAGATCATAGACAGTAGAAAGATCATACTGTAGAGGCTTTTATTTAGTTACTCTTTTTTCTTGCAGCAAATGGCAACTCAGAGGCATATTCTGCTTGCTCATTTGATGACAAAAATGAAAACATAAACAACTTTGGATCACATATGTTTTTTGGAATGAAAATAAATCAAAATTACAATTGTCATCAGTGAATTAAATGTTATCTGAACCTTTGAACATGTCTACCTCCTTCTGGGGACAGAGATAATTAAGATAAAAACATAAGTAATCTTCATGAAACAGTCCCGCCTTCTATTTATGGCATACTTATTGAGATTTTGAATTTCTTGTTAAGGCCTGCAAAAACACTGGAATGAGAACAATATTGTCATTAATCATAATGAAAATCTAATGTAATTTTATACTCCGCTGCCTCCTGCATGCATTGATTGACCAGTCACTTGAGAGAAATGTGGAAAATCTTCATTTCATTGCTTCACTTATAAAAATAATTAAATAAATTGCATTGCAGTATTTGAACTTTCAGAAAGCATGTCTAAATGTATAAATAAATCTGTTTTTGACCTCTCTACCACACATTGACATACTGAGCTCTTCAGTGAGGAGATCAAGGGATCAAGGGGTTTTCAGTAAAAGAAACTTCCTTTTGTCCTTTAAGCCTGAGCCTGTCCCGCTGAGAACAGTCTGCCTCAATTAATCCTGGCTCACATGAATTATACAGACGTTTAGTGGCAACCGGCATGTAGTGTGAATATGTGAGGATTGTGTTGCGAGCCCAGCCTGCTGCTCTAACCTAAATTACAAATGTCAGCGCTTCCCTTAACTAAACAAGTGGGATGTAAAATCTGTCCCCTCAGGAGCTCTCTGTGTCTTAAATTAAACACGGCAGGGAGGAGTTATGATGTTTACGATGGAACTCTAATTTTCAAATGGAGATCTACAGGTGAAGATTAACAGGATTAAACACTTCTCTGTACGTAAAGGTGCAACTTTTCAACTGTATATCTCCATGGAAATGTTTGCTTTGTCTAGAATGTTCCACAGTGTAGATAACAATTCAGATCTTTGGAGAGGCACCCCTATTCACTGAAGGAATTATTGTCTTTTTTTAGCAATAGAATCACTTGTAATAAATAAATGCTAGGTGGATATGTGTAATACGATGGAACATTCCAGAGAAGAGCAATAACATCTCCATAGAGATAAGTAGGTAGCAGACCCTCCACCAGAAAGGTTGCACAGTGCACCATTAAAGAAGTTGTGGGTTTTATCCTTTGTCAGCCCATCAAGCCTAAAGGGTGATTAAGGTTGAGCAATGCGTCAATGTATTTTTTGTTTCCTTGTTTGTTTGTTTGTTTGTTTGTTTGTTTGTTTGTTTGTTTTTTCCAGTGTTGGCACTTTGCTGGAATTCACTGTTTTGTTTTTCATCTGTGAACAAGTCTGGGATTTCTGCCCTGTTCTGCTCAGCCAGAACATACAGTTGAATCATCAGAAACTTGCCTTTTCTCACATTCTCATGTGACCAAGACTTCTGGGACTTCTGGTTGGCGAACTATTTTTACTAGTAAAATCATTTCTACTCCGGGACAGTGTTATTTTCCCTACAAAAACATTGTAACACACTGTTTGTGGGGAACTACAACTGCAAAAATGTTTTTCCTTCCGTGCTTCCTACTATGAGGCAACGAAGATAAAATATTGCATTCACGGCTGCTTTTTTACTTGACATTTAAGTCAGTACATCTGCAAATGCATTCAAATATTGTTCTCACCAGGTCTAGTGGCTTTTTGTATGGGCCAATATAAACTGAAAATACAAGCTCATATAATAAGACTTTACAAGTAAACAGTTTATAAAAACTAGAAGTGTTGGCAGGGCAGTGCTGATGGGCACGACTCAAAGGAAACAAGTGAACAAATGGGATGGGCATGGAAGCCGCTGGATAAACTGCCATGTTGTGTGGGTCAGAGTGGGTTATCTATGAACCACTGGGCACGCAAGGCAACAGGGAAGCAGCCTTGTCAGCACTGCCACTCTGCCAGGGCTGTGAGTGCCAAGCAGAAGACAGCAGCCCAACCCCAGGTCAAGCGCGCTCCAAAACTCCCCCTACTGATCTCGGCCCAATTAGCAAGAAGCTCCATCTGTTACCTCCAGCTACACAACTAATATTCTGACCTACACAAACACATTTCTTCTGTAACAATTCCTCATTGACAAGATAACTGATAACTTGTCCAATGTCTTTCCAATAATGTCAATGTGAAATAGACTCATTCTCAATAGCAATGGTTCTCAAACTTTTCAAGTTTTTAAGTGATACACTTAAAGGTCCTAGACGTTAGAATGAGGTTACAGTACCTCATCAAAAACATACCTGTTGTGTTTTGTTTCATTCACACATGAGTAACCCTTTATTATTAGTCTGTCTACATCTCCAAAGATCAAAATGGTTTGTTCCACTTTTTGATGTAATGTAGTTGTTGTTTTCAAGTTAACAGCGACCTTTTGCCTTTAGTTCAGTAGAGACTGGCAATTCCAGTATCATTTGGAAGATTTCCTTGGTAATCTTAATGTCAGCTCAGGTAGTTACCGGCTTCACTCCTCCTCTCAGTTACTTTTCACTGTCTCTTGATGCCTCTCTGAGCTGGGGAAGTCAGCTGCACCGTGGTGTTGGAATAATTTATAGAAAGATCTTAAACTGGAATCTATGGTGTCACTTGATAAGTTTAAGAAAAGTGTAAAACGTGTGGTGACTGAGACATGTGGATGTTTTTCTGGAGAGAAGCAAATGGTTTTATAATGTGATTTCATTGATTTGTATTGATTTGGTTGGCTGCTACCTTGGCCAGGTCTCTATTAAAAAGGAGATTCTGAATCTCAAAGGGACCTCCTGGTTAAATAAAGATATAATAAAGATTTTTTTATTTTATTTTTTTTTTATGTGACAGGGACAGTGCACAATCTACATTATCTGTAACAGGAGAGATGCATTGTGCCATGTAGTAGCATCAGAGCTAATTTCCACCTGAGTCCCTGGTGCATGTTTTTTAGGTTTGATGGGGGAAACTGGAGTGCCCGGTGGAAACCCCTCCAGACACGGGGAGAACATGCAAACTCCACACAATGATCTGGGGATCGAATCCAAAACCTTCTTGCTGTGAAGCATGAATGCTAACCACTCAGCTACTGTGCTGCCTAATGAAATGAATGAAGATGTATGGAATTTAAAAAGACAGTGGAGCACATCCTGCATTACCACATGACATCACAAGGTGGAACAGAGTGTTTTATGTTTGAGAGAAGAACTTGAAACCTAAATATGCAGGGTTTGTGTGAAAGAAACAAAGCATAACTATTTTTTGATGAGTACATTATAACACGCAGCAGAAAATGGCAATATATGGGCTCTTAAACATAACCACCAGAACTAAACCTGAAATATACTCAACAAAAATATAAACGCAACACTTTTGTTTTTGCATTTTTTTTGCCTTATTGGGGGTCTGGGGACTCAGAACCAGTCAGTATCTGGTGTGACCACCATTTGCCTCATGCAGTGCAACACATCTTCTTCGCATAGAGTTTATCAGATTGTCAATTGTGGCCTGTGGAATGTTGGTCCACTCCTCTTCAATGGCTGTGCGAAGTTGCTGGATATTAGTGGGAGCTGGTACATGCTGTCGTATACGCCGGTCAAGCACATCCCAAACATGCTCAATGGGTGACATGTCCGGTGAGTATGCTGGCCATGCAAGAACTGGGACATTTTCAGCTTCCAAGAATTGTGTACAGATCCTTGCAACATGGGGCCGTGCATTATCTTGCTGAAACATGAGGTGATGTTCATGGATGTATGGCACAACAATGGGCCTCAGGATCTCATCACGGTATCTCTGTGCATTCAAAATGCCATCAATAAAATGCACCTGTGTTCTTCGTCCATAACAGCCTTTGAAGAGGAGTGGACCAACATTCCACAGGCCACAATTGACAATCTGATAAACTCTATGCGAAGATGTGTTGCACTGCATGAGGCAAATGGTGGTCACACCAGATACTGACTGGTTCTGAGTCCCCAGACCCCCAATAAAGCAAAAAAAAATGCACATTTCTGGGTGGCCTTTTATTGTGGGCAGTCTGGGGCGCACCTGTGCACTGGTCATGATGTCAGATCGGCATCTTGATGTGGCGCACCTGTGAGGTGGGGTGGATTGTCTCGGTGGGGCAGAGGTGCTCGCTGTCACACATTTGGTGTGGACAGATTTGTGAACAGATTTGTGAACAATGTTTGAGGGAAATGGTAGTGTTGTGTATCTGGAGTGAATTTTGGATCTTTGGGTCCATCTCAGGAAAAATGGGAGCAAAAACAAAAGTGTTGCGTTTATATTTTTGTTGAGTGTATATCAAGTCTAATTTGGGACTAAACATTCTCTAAAATGAAACTAAACCAGGTCTTAAAAAAAAACAACTAAAAAACAAAACATGAATTGGTAATGATTATTGATCATTACTGATGATTAACCCAGAGTAGGACAAAAATATGAATAGATTTATCTCTACATAAAACAAATACTCAAGCTGCAGAGGGCCCTATGTACCAATGGATGCAGCCTGCGCACCACCACTGTCACATGTACCAGTTTGAGAAACAACTTACATGGTGTTTTTTGTTTTTTTAGTTTGTCATTGTGCAGCATAACAAACATCTGGTGCTCCCTTGGTGTTGGACGTGGTTCGGTCTCATCCCATTTTTGTCCATTTGTCCTTCATCCTGTCTTGACTCAACCCCCAATCAATATTTAACAATACGCCCCTCTATGGGACAGAGCTGGAGTGAGAGGAGAGCGAGGATTTAGAGGGGAGGTGAGGACATGGGTATCTGTTATGTTTCCTATGCCTGCCTGTGATAATTTATAATACAGACAACACTAAACAAGTCTGGCATCCAACTGGCAAAGTGGCCCAGACAGTGTATATCAATAACTAATGGATCTTCTCAGTGTTGAGGTTTTCAATCCAACTTTCATTTGGGACTTGAAAAATAAAGTCTCGACATTTTTTATTTATTGCCATTTACGAGCTCAGTGGTCCTGTGATTAGATCAACTTTAAATTTGAACAGTGACACAGTTCCTCATCACATCACAAATAGTTGACAGAAATACAGTCTAGAAACTGTGCTGCACAGTCTTTGAGTGTTGGTGTTTGCTGAGTCTAGCAAACGTCTAAATACAATGTGAACCCAAACTTGAACCATGCATGAGGAGCCTGTTTCAGTTTGAACTGTCTGCTCTGCTCCCTTTGTCACTTCTTGCACTCGAAAGTTGAACCATAACAGAAAAACAACTGTCTGGGATAGTCATAAGTAGCTGTTTCCATATGGTTTTCATCCAATTTGTTTTCCTGAACTAAAAGAAATAGAAAATTCTGGTACATTTTACACATGTATTTACCACACAATTGCATAATCTGAGAGTAGAACATGATTGAGCCAGTAGAATATGCTGGTCCCCCTAGCACACCTGTGCAATTCAGATGCACATTCATGTGAAGTGCATGCGGTGTACCAATTCATTTTGATCCACACTTTCCTGTGCAGTTCTCTCCTCATTTTGGGCAAATATGGAGCAATGCAGACTTCAGGTATGTGAATTTCACTGCATTTCATCAGAATGTTTTCAAACAGCGCAGCCCATTAGCAACTTAGCAGTGACCGCTAACTGGGTACAATGTGAAGGAATGGCTTAATAGTTAAAAGGATTATATTTTAAACAAATATGGGGATTGTCTTGTGTAAGAACACAAAAACGTTCACACAGATCTTACTTGTTTATGACCAATTTAGCATATTATTAAAACAGGGCTGTGGCTGTCTGATTAATTGAACTGTTGCTTTTACAACATCACTGAGAGCTGTTGTATGCAGCTTAGATGTTTACCCCATTCCATCCAATACGACAGTCATCTGAAGTGTGGACTGTCTCAATTCTCTTTTTTTTCATCCCTGCACTTGTGTTCTCATCCACTTCATGCACTTTCAGAAAATACTCACTTCGTTCAAGCGTGTAGTGCATTGTGTGGGTATTGGGAAAGGGCCTCTGTGATAACCAGTGCTGCATAGCGGTTGCCTCTCCAGAAATAAAATGCAGAATCAAATTTACAACAAATTAAACCAAATCTACCACTACCCGCTGTCATAATGAATTTCTAATAAACTGAGTTTCTTATAATTTTGAATATTTTTTACCTTCAATTCTGCAAGTTCTTTTTTTTCCTATTTGACATTTACATTTTCTTGAATGTTTTATACAAAGTCCCACTTGCACCACCTATCAACTCACCATAAAAGAATTCTTTAGAAGGAAATTTATTCAACTCTGGCATTTTTTCACTCAGCACTTTTCCCTCCCACATGGTGGTGGTTCACTGCTGGGGGCTTGCATTGCGTGAGGGTGAGTGGGTGGGTGATTGTACGCTTGGCTACATCTGAGTACTCTGTTATTATTTGATGACACTTGGTGGGTATTTCTTCATTATTCACTGCATGCCGAAGGGGCTACTATGGCCAAGGCTGAGGCCAAAGCACAGCTCAACTCTCCATTGTGTCCACAGGCTGACAAAGTGTTTGTGCATGTGTAACTGTTGTATTCAAGAATGGAGTAGTTTTCTGTTACTGCCCATACAGAGCTGGTCACAGTGACACTAGCAGAAAATCACAGAGCTGGACGATACAGGAGTGTTTGTTGAATTACTACAATTAAAAAAAAGCACTTTAAAGATCCCATGACATGGTACTTCTTGATGCTTTTATATGGTGCCTTAATGGTTCCCTAATACTGTAAATGAATCCTTCTTCAAAATCAAGACTTAGTGCATGAGAAAGACACATGTACAGAGTCAGAGTCATAATCTCTCTGTCTGAACAACTCATTCTGGGCCTTGTTGCTTGAATGCAAATGAGAAGGACACAGATTGGTTAGAGGAGTGGGTGGGTGGGGGGCCCAAATGCGCCGCTGGTTCCTTGTTTTAGCGCGAAGGAGGAAAGGAGAGCCTTTTCAATGAAAAAAAAACACATTTTCACAGAAAATAAAATTAAACCACTGCTGTTTCAGAGGTCCAGAGGGTTGGGTAAAGGACTTCCGAGTCTAGAAACACTCGCATGTGCCTCCAGGCAAATAAAAAACGCATTTCGCATTGCGTAGCTCCTCCGCAGTCCAAATTCTCTGGGCGTGATTTCCAGAGACAGGAGGTGGAGATCCAGACGGTGGTGGAACTGAATTTGCATTTCTTTTTTCGATCTGACGTCAATAAGGTGCCTTGTCCAGAATCGCCCATTTGAGCTGTGTTTTTTTCAAACGCAGAAAAGGATCGCAAATGCTCAGTTTAGACATTTCGCAACTTTTAGCCATTGGGGGGCCCTAAACAGGGTAGGGGAGCTCACATTAACGTTCAAAAACCTCAGAAAGTGAAAATTTCATGCCACGGGACCTTTAATAAAAGTGCTTCATCCATTGAGTTTAACCCGCCTGCTGTGTCCGGTGGCAGAGTAAGGAATTTGGGAGCCCAAGGCAAAATTAGCAGTTATGTATAGACTTGTATGGGAGGGTGCCAAGTGTATTTTCACCTTAAAGGGACACTATGCAAGTTTTTAGATGTAATGGTCCAAAGAAAAACCTTCTTTTCTCCATGATGTAATAGTTTTGCCTGGAATGTTTGAATAAGAAAGCTTAGCATGACTACAAGTATTTTTTTTTGGCTATAACAATGCATAAATAAATGAAATACAGATACTGTCATACCATACAGAGGAACATTCCATGCAAAGCAATAACATTTTCCTGAGACAAGATGTCAAACCATCTCCCAGAAACCTTACACCATCCATCTTTAACTTACAGTAGCCATTAGTTTTTGGACTGAAGAACTGGTCAACCTCTCAAAACATTGGTATAGATCCAACCCCAGACACCACACAGTTTTACATGAGATTAACTCAGCATGATGCAATGGTGCCGCGAAAGCACATGAATTCTGCCTGTCAGTGCTTCAAACTTAAGGCAGAGGCAAGACACTACTTTTCCTCTTAATGAGCCATCTTATCTACTCGTCAGCTGTTTCCCTTCGCTCAGCTCACACCAGTATTAACGAACCATACTGTCATTGTTTTCAAAAGCCTTCCATTATACATTCACAGGTCGCTGTAGCTGAAGCATGTGCCTCAAGGGAAATAAACACAGTTAAACCTCAGCACTGTCATTCGCTCTTCTGCTGGAGCAAAACAAATCTTTAGCAGTGGATTATTGGCACTCATGGGGAAAGTGACAATGTTGTATTCCGGTAAATGTTTTGGTAAATATTTGATACCACTTAAGATAACCAGTTGGTATTACATAGGTTCACGTTTTCAGATGGGAGTAACAATGGAACAGTTTGTAACATTTAGAATTGTACAATATTGCCATCATCAGATGTCAGGTACACAGGGTTTGGATATAAATGATTAGACTTCAACTCATCTTCCAACATGAAATCTCAGTGTAGTGTCCTGTTGGTTGCATGTGATGACGCATGCTTTTTTCAGGTCTCTTAATCTTCAGTCTTCCCAGTATGGATGACTTATTTGTGTACATACTGTAAAATACTTTTTCTCTTGCCTGGAAATTCACATAGATCAGTATTAGGGCCCGTTTACACGAGAACGCTTACGGGTAAAAACGACAAAATATTTTATCGGAAGTGCCTTTCGTTTACACGGTGACGGCGTTTTTGGGGCCTAAAAACGCAAAAATCTGAAACCACCCTCCAGAGTGGAAAAGTTAAATACGCTCCGCTGTAGCGTCTCCGTGTAAACTGCCCAAGACGCAAAACTGGTCAGATCTGCTCACGTCGGTACGCGTTTACGTCACATAGATGCGGCATACCTTGATACCACGGATGTTCAAGCTGCGCTAGCAGGTCTAGTCAACATACATTTCAACAATTGTATAAATCGCACCCACACACGTCTACGGCGTACAAGTCTTTCTCACACTCTCACAGCCACACAGACGCCAAGACAAGCGACTTCCGCATGAGGCACTTCAAATGTAAAACCCAATGTGATTTTATATTTTCTAATTCACTGTAATCCTCCTGTAATGTAACTATTTTCAGTACAATATTCAAAAACGTGTAAACAAAAATACAAGTCACTGAAATGTTTGGAGCGGAACTTAACAACTAATTTAAAATGCAACTAGAACATTTTATTTTGAAGTTTTACCTTTCTCTTTTCTGGTACAGTCGTGGTTAGAAATGTAACTTGATGCTGTTGTGATGTTTTTTTTTTGTTTTTTTTTTCAGTCAAGAGCTTCCCTTCGCTGGCTTTTGCGTCCACTTTTGCGTCTTCGTATGAACGCGGATAAAAAAATAGAAGACGAGACGCCACTTTTGCGTCTTCTGTTTTGATCGTCGCCGTATAAACGTAGCCTTAGTCTGGTTTCCAAGCCCTCTGCCGAATCTTAAGCCCGGGTCTGTGATTTTTTTTTCCTTTATTTTTTTCCAATATGGGTGGCCCATGCATGTCCCTGATGATCCACCTGGCACTCATGCTCATTTGAAAACGGGGACCAAACTCACATCTTCGTAAAGTAGAATAAGTCTGTATCCTGAATCCAAGGCAACCATTTCTCCAGTTTCCCCTTTCAAACATATGAAAGTAGTGACGCCGCCAAGCCATGCTACAGGTCAGATATGCAGAGACCACATGCATTTTTTTAGCATGAGAATACATAAGGATGTACCTCTGTTGATGTAATGAAAAAGAAAAAAAGAATTAAACTAAACTAGAATAGGCCGTGCTTTCCAAAACACAGTTGAAGTATTGATGGATAGACAAACCAAAAGCTGTAAAATAAATTGTCAGATTTTGGCTAATCATCTATTCATTCATACATTTTTATTTTCTTGTTTTGTTCTGCAGACTGAATGTGGACAAGGCTAGAGCATTTTTACGGCACTCTAACATTGCAGAAGCCTTTCAAATGTTTGATCAGTCATACAACAAAGAACGGACAAATATGCCCGAAAACACACAAATTGCCAAAATATTTGCAGGAAAACTAAGCCAACAGCAAACAAAGCCTCACATCAAACTCCTGTGTGCACAATTGAGAGCCATTACCAGTCACGCTGCAGCATTCAAACACATCTGTCAATCCGTAAATGAAGAGTAGTGACAGTACAAAGTGGTTCTGGACCATTAGCTTAGCATTTTACATACAAAAAGCTTATTTAAACCAGACAATGCATTTAGCTTTGTCCCGGAGTGCTTCAAATTGCTGCACTCTATTTTGTTATGGGTCTTCGTGTAATTTCTTGAATACGCCACAAACGTGCACAGGTCAGCCACCAGCACCACCTCTTAATATGAAATCTAAATGAACAGTGAATCAAATAAAAATCCTCTTTTACTGCTGTGATTCAATTTTAGATTGGACAGTGAAACCAATCTTGGGATTGATTCAGGGATTTGTGTCATTGTTATAATTGTAATATATATATTTTTTAATATGTTGACTGTTCATTATTAATTTCACCAGTACAATAGAGAACAAATTTGTATTTTTAACAGTGCAGTAGTGTTATCGGTGCCTCTTTTCCATCTGTTTACGCACCACTGGGGTATTGCCTCATTATATAGTGTATGGGTGTGTGTGTTGGGGGCATGTTATGGATCTTACAGCTTGCTCATCTGGTGGCAATGTGTCAGTGCCATTGACCCCTGTGTTCCCCATCTGGTTGGAACACAGAGAGCCAGAGCTGACAGCTGTTCAATCAGGGAACTGTCTCTCTCCAGCTTCCTCTTGCTCACACAGGTCCTTTTCAAAATAACACTGTGCATGCTGATATATAATTCAAATAAGTTCTACAGGTGAAAAAATGGACAGGGAGATTTGTTTTTGTCATTTACTGACTGGGGACAATTAGGTTTACAAATGGGGAATGTTTTGGGCAATTTTTACAAAAGCAGGAATGGAATCTTGCAAAACACTTGACCAGTTGTGTCCTTCGGGATTTTTATTAAAATGGTCACTGTGTTGTTTGAATCTAGATTTCTTGTGGAAGACCAATATATATATATATATCACCCATTTGTTCTCGCATCTCGCCCATTTCTGCCTTGTTCCAGTAGCCCATTTTTCATCAAGGTGCTCTGGTTCCCCAGCACCTGACGCAGACCTTGTTTGGCCGGGCATCTCGTAAGTTTCATTGTATGAGGTGGGCTATACCGTGAAGGGTCTTGCCCAAGGACCCACACTGGCTTGCTCATTGCCCCTTGAGATATGGGTCTGGATTCGAAAAATCCCGTAGCGGAGGTGTGGTTAGCGATTGCCAACGGCCGTTTATTGGGCGTTATGAATGTCTATCATTGAGCGTATACGTAAGTCCATAGCCAATCATGTCAGTTGTCAGTTCAAACTACAAGCTTCCGTTTGTCATGTGGTACGCGTCACCGTCTTGCCACACCTCCCCCGCTCTCTGATTGGGGCCCTAAATCTGGGACTCTCGCTTGGACGAGTTTCCAGGCCGCCTTCCAGTTCGAAACGAACGGAAGCGGCCTGGGAATTCCCAGGCTAACACTGGCTTGCTCATTGCCCCTTGGGGGGAAAATTCAAACCTGGGTCCCCCATGTAGTGGCTACAACAGATCCCAGGAAAAACATCAGACATCTCAGTCCAGAAAAGCGCAGTACTAAGAACAGCAAAAGATACTGCGCAGAACTCTCAAGCTCTCAGGCTTCTGGTAGAGGACCCGAGCTGGATGGAAGTGAGAGACCAATCACCGTGGAAGGTGAGGAGCACATTTTTTTTTCTATGTACATTTTTTCAACTAGTATTTTTGAGGAGTTAAAGATGACATGGTACTTCTTGATGCTTTTATATGGCTCCTTAATGGTTCCCTAATACTGTAAATGAATCCTTCTTCAAAATCAACACTCAGTGCATGAGAAACAGAAATAAGATGAGAAAGAGTAATTTTTCTCTCTCTGAACAGGCCATTATGGGCGTTGTTGCTTGAATGCAAATGAGGAGAAAAGAGCTGGCCTATAGTAGAGGGTGGGGGCGTGGCCAAACTCTCCGCTCTCAGCTCTCAGCTGATCCATTTCCGTGTTTTTGCACGGGGGGAGAGATTTGAAGCGTTCCATTGAAAAATAAACACATTTCCACAGAAAATAAAATTAAACAACTGCTGTTCAAAGGTCCAGAGGCTCAGATAAAGGAGCCTAGAAACACTCGGACGTGCCTCCAGTCCAAACTCTCTGAGCGTGATTTACACAGACGCTGAGTACAGACAGACTGGGGTGGAACTGCATTTGCATTTCTTTTTTCGATCTGACGTCAATAAGGTGCCTTGTTCAAAATCGCCCGTTTGAGCTCCGATTTTTTGTAACGCAGAAAAGGATCGCAAATGCTCAGTTTAGACATTTCACAACTTCTAACCATGGGGGGGGGGGGCTAAACAGGTTAGGGGAGCTCACATTAATGTTCAAAAACCTCAGAAAGTGAAAATTTCATGCCATGGGACCTTTAAGGGCTGATTTGAGCAGTTTTTGACCCTATTTGGAGATAGCTATGCTCGCCTGAAATGACTGGAGACTGTACATATGACTTCACACTAGTAGATAAAAATCTTTAAAAAAAAATCTCTGGGCGTGAAATCCTGAAAAGGTTTAGTATAGTGGGTGCACATTTGTTCTGCTCAATTAGTAAATCTATACTTTGAGGATGGCTTTCTATTAAATGCTGAAATGCTGAACAGGATCCAGTGACTCACATCCTAAAGAATGGGAGGAAATGCATGAATACATAAATCTTTAACCATATGAGCTTTTACATTAGACATGCAGATAATGTATTCAATCGGATTAGTATCTACTCTGTCTGTATTGACCCCATCTAAAGGTCAAAGGAGTATGACTTAGCCACTCACTTACCAAATCAATGCATCGACATCTTTTAAATGTTAGATCAGAAGGAAGCGCTCTGCCAACAGTTATACACCACGCAAAGAAGCAGGTCTCTCCCAGTCGTATTTTATCTTTTATTGAACCGAGAAGCAGAAGGTGGGCTTTTGAAGAGCCGACAGGTAAAAAGGAAACTCCACAACTGTGCTCATTTTCAGTGGAAAACTTAAATCTGTGTGTCGTGTTGTGCTGTGAATTATTGAAGGGCCCTGTGCACTGAGGCAGATAGGTCTCACACAGGGGACCCCTGCATGAAGACCCCCTCTACCCGCACGCCTTAACCCTACAGCGCTACACCTGCCTAATAAAATATGGAGTCCAGACCAGAGGCACACAGCAGTAAAATATTCACTGCAGCAACGCTATCTCATTGTTGCCTCGAGATTAGGGATTGTGATTATTTCATTGCAGGTTCATGGGTCCTTGGCTCTTCAGGCTCTTGACAGTTTGAAGCATCTGCCAATCCTATTAATACTATATGAACTGCAGAGGTCTTCAAAATATGCGAATATAGAACTCTCTAAAATAGAACTCGCTACTTCCTGTAATTTTCCACAAATTTTTCAACTTTTAACTCTTAAAATAAAATAATTGCCTAAAAGGCATATTTTCTGTTACAGCCACCACTGACTCCAAGTGCAGTGATCCTGCCACATATTAGCCATTTCAATCCAAATATTTAGTGACTCATATGCTTTCAGTACAACTTTGAATGCAGAAATATGTGCAGTCCAGTGATAAAATTAACTAAAGACTTCACTAATGAGCTTCTTTGAGCTGTTTCCATTTGGACCACTTGAAACCTTACTTCACCAGTCTATTTAAACATCAATGGGCCTGTCTCACGCCACCATACTGTCAGCATGGCTCCATTTCACATGCACCGACCCGCAGTTACCCGGAGATTTCACTCTGAGCACATTCGGAGCCTCTCGCCAAAAAAATGCCATCCACAGTGAAGCCTTTGGCAGGACAAGGGGGAGGTGGCACTTTACAGCCGGGGCCAATGACAGGTATCACCACACAATAATACATGCATGACGGGTTTCCATGCTGAGACTGATTCTAACTTTAACCATAATTACTACTTGCTTAACCTAAACCTGAACACTAATCATAACTTATTACAACTTTAAATCATGTTGCTAAAAGAACTGTTAAATTCCATAAACATGTCTGAGCAATGTCCCCCATATGTGGGGAGCTAATATATAAATACAAAAACACTGGATATGATGGCCAAGTTGTTTATCCAGTTGTTTTAAACCTAAATGGCTCTCTCTGATCTGAATGGTCACTGCTTAAAACATAATCAGTGCTAGTGCAGCCTCTGCAGCTCAGGAAGAGATTTCTGGAAGTTTTGAGCTTTTACATGAGGCATGGCCTGTTCATATACTGAGAAGGAGAAACTTGTATGTGTTCTCTATATGTCGGTTAAGGCACTGGTAACCCAGGTTCAGTTGGAATACCTTTTTTAAAATGCAGGACCATAATATTATGGTTCCTTTAATCTAATAATACTATTTAAATCATTTACATCAAGGGGAACTGATTTTTCTTTCCAATAAAAAAGGCAGGTAATGTAAGTGTGTGTGTGTGCGTGCGCGTGTGTGTATGTATACACATTTTGTCCCCACAATGTGATGAAGACCTGGCCACAGGTGACCAGATGGACCCAGTGTTTATACAGACCCTGGGCTGCTGCATTTCTCTAGCATGATCCTGATGAATAATTTATTTATTCAGTGGCATGTGAGAGGATGTTTGTCTGTGCCATAAAGTGTGACATTTCTTATGATATCAACTTGAGTCATCATCCGCATTCGGACGTTTGGCTTGTGAAACGTTGTCACGCCTGAAATATGTTCTACATGAGTGTGTAAACAAGTCTGAGGCGGACAGGATATTAGGATTCAGCCTGGGTACAATGCATCAATTAAACAGACAGGCAGGACATACCAAACTCTACTAATAAGATGCTTGCTTTACATAATGGCACAATACGCTGAGGAGGCGATGAGTGTTTTAATCATAGACCGTGTAAAGAAGTGGACTACGGGAGTTTGATGTCACCCATAGTGCTTAGTTGCAATCATATGAAGCCAATTGAGGCTAGCAGTTATAGTGGCTAATCTGCAACCAGGGGCCCATATTTGGAAAGCCCTTCTCTGTTTAGCAACGCTGTCAGTCGAACCCTACACTAGCGGGAGTGACCTCTGGGAAAGAAGGCTCCTCACTGGGCTGTTATTAATGTTGATATCTTGATTTAGTCGGAATAGAGAAATAAAACTCCAGGATTATGTAGAGCAGGTCGATACATTTTAATGTCAGAATGACGAGTCTGATAGGAGGAGTTACAGAGACAGAGATCACAACTTTTCTATAGAAGTCAATTGGAACCAGAGCCCATGCTTACTTTCTGAACACAGAGGCTAGCTGTCCATCTATACACTCTATGTTTTTTAAATCAAATAATGATTCAGTGAAGGTTAGATAGGGGTTAGGAAGTTGACAATAGGCCATGGGGCAGAAGTGTAGAAAGTAGCATGACAATGAGGCCTACACTCACTAGGAAATGTATTATAAATCTTGTGACCAATATTGGACTTTTTAAATGATCATTTTGCTTTCTTAATGTGGTATGGGCCTCAGATTGACCTATATACTTTCACACAATTTGAATCACCATGTCTAACAGTATGTCATTCAATTACTTTTATTAATAGTACTTACTGTTGACTGTTTTCATAATTCCTCTTTCTTGAACTAACTTCTACTAACTCAAAACCAAGATTACATGTCTGCCATATTTAGCTTCCGAATACATACAACATTTTGAGGACTTTTTCCCATTAAGTAAACAGAATATTTTGTTTTAATCACTGGGTGTCTGTCCTAATTTCTCATCAATCTGAAACCCATGAATATTTGAACCTGACTCCACTTCTGAACAAGAGACATTTCCAGTTAAATCATTAATATATCCACAATGTAAATATTTAACATCACTTTAAACTGCAGCGCCAGCCCGGACCTGTTTGGTAACTGTGGGAATGAGACAGGAATACCGGGAACACTTGGATTAGGCCTGGATTCAATTAACTAGAGCTGGGCAGTTTCTAGGGAAATCTTTTGACTGAATAAACACATCATAGTGGATCTGTCTCCACACGCTGTCTGGTAAATAGTCTGTAATAATATGGAGTGAGATGGAGAAAGCTAGAGCACTCTGTGGTGGTCCCCGGGTGGAAGGCTTGGACTACATAAGCTTGATGTGTGATTTGTAGATGAGTAGGGGTCACTGCCTCTGCCTTTGCTCATTACTTGATAATGCTGATTGGAGAGAAGAAGAGCTAAGTGTGCTGTATGTAGATGATTGCTGGTGCAGTAATAATAGGTCTGTGTACTGAGAAGGTTTGTGCTTCATAAATGTGGTAGTGTCCTTACTGTACTAAACTCTCTATTTTGATAATAATGGACTCAGTACTCATTGTTGATACTGTCTTTTTTAGACACTGTCATTTTCGAAAAACACAATATTAGTGCTTTATACTACTCTATTAAAATAGATGAACATGCACAGGGCTTTAAAAATGCCTTTTTCAATCATTAAAGTCTCATGTATTCTTTAGTCAAATTCTGTTGCTGATTGCTGTAATGGGTGATTTGCAAGTATGATTATATCCTGTTTGTAGATTAATTCATTTTTTTCTTTCACACCTTTATGCTTTGCTTTTTGATTTGTTGAATAAACAATGCTTCACTTTTCATGTACCATATGCATCTTAAAGACACTGTATCTGATTTTTATTGTTATTCCTCACTTACATTATGCATTCCAAGCATTATTCACTGCAATTAGTTCATGAGTGCTTTTCACAACTCTGAGACCAGTGTGGAGTGTGGAGACATGCTAGAGCTAACAACAGCTGACATGCTAATGCACCCTCCAGGTTATTGGGTAGCCATAATACGGACTATCTTAAAAAAAAAAAAAAGTGTATTATTTTCTATTTCCAATAACTGATAAATAATATTACCAACTCACTAATTCTATGGCATAACCACAGCTATACCACTCGCATACATGTTAACAAAAGCTGCGGAGGCAAGGTAGGTGAAGATATGCATTCGGGGAAACGGAAATTGCACTTCAACCGTTTGAGCCCTCTAGACGATTTACCGTACGTGTTTTTGATTCTACAACTGAAACCTTTACACACTTTTAGCCCAAAAATGGACAATAAAAGGGGCAGTGAGCTTGAAGTTTTCCTGCAGGCCTGGCACATCATTTTAGAGAGACAAAAGCCCAATAAAGAAGTGTAAAAGTGTTGCCCGGAAAGCTGCTGGAAGCCATTCTACTGGAATGGAACTTCAAGAGATCCCATTATCAGACAGCCCATTTCAAATATTTCTGCTGTGATCAATACTTGTTTTTTTTACAGCTGTCCCGTGGTCCGAGAAGTGAAGAGTTCATTCTGTGTGTGTGAACGCTTTTGATACAAGCCTGGTACAGTTTGGAATTTGTAATATTACACTGAAAAAAAAAATAGTTTTTGATAATTTGATAATTTTTTAATAGAAAAGTCCAACTGAACTACAAATCGGCCTCATTTCTACCACAATGGAGAAGAAATGTAGTTGAGATTTTTCAGGGTATTCTTTGGTATGAAAAATGACGTGAGGTAAAGATTAAAGTAAGACGCTCGGAGATCTGCCGAGTCTTGTAGAGTAGCTTCAAGACGGGTTTTTTGATGTTTTGAAAAATCATAGTTTTAAATGGGTTTTGCTGACATTAAATGCATGAGGCTTCACAGCTACACATCAGGTTTCTGAAAGCACTAGATCTGTATGTTAGTGTGCAAGTCTTAGACAAGTGTTTGAAAGACAGGCGATGACAAAAGATCTTTTGAGATCAAAAGCTAGAAGAATGTCCAAAGCATTGAAATCGGCCCAGGTACTTGGTGATGATAGAGAGCATGCAGGTGGGAAGGCAGTTCCATCTTTTGGTACACATTAGGTATGGTCTTATTGCAAAAGGTGTGCATAGTATTAGTAGAAGAATTTCTCCTGTGTGAGATCAATAAAGTCGCTTCATAGTATAGTGTTAATAGTTAAATAGTGCGTAAATGAACTTGTGGGTGCGATGTAGCCGCTCTGATGTTCCGCCGTGTGCTGTAGCAGTGGCTCTGATGCCGTGTGTTTGTGTTGTGACCGTGACATTTTGTTCGGCTGGGTGTGAGTGGTGGATCAGGTTGTGCTGCTGTGTAAACTTTGCGTTTGGCTTTGCGTTGTGCTCTGATATAGTTCAGCCAATAGTGACCAAAATGACTGTTTCTGGCAATTGTTATAACACTATAAGTGCTCTTCTTTGGTCAGAACTAAGCGTGGATAGGTCCGTTCTATGCACGGAAATGTTTTACAATGCAACAAAAATATTTAAATGATCATGAATCTATTAAAATTCCTATTATGCACAGATAATATGACAGTATATCAGTCAGTCATTTTATTAGCTTAAAGGAGAATTAACGTTTTTTTACAATCTGAGCCTTATTTCGGTAATAAAATAAGTTGTTTTACTCACCCATAGCACTTTGGTGTCATTTGGAGAATTTCCGAAGATGTTTTAGATTTGCGATCTCCGTAATTGAGTTCTCGGGGCACATGTTTGCGGTCTCCAAATAACACAAACTTTAGCGCTTTTCAAATCATAGAAGCTCAATGTCTTAGTCTACGCTTTCGTTTGAGTCAAAAGTGGCCTGTAATCCCAGATTTATCCATAGTTTCGAATAGATGAGGACGCCAGTGTGCATGTGCGGAGTCACAGTTTATTTCACTCTCAGCTCCCGGGACCCAAACATGAAACGCAAAGCTGTAAATTATGGATAAATCTCAGTTAACAGGCCACTTTTGACTCATATGTCATATGTTATATGCCCCAAGAACTTGCGATATGGCAATCGCTAATCTAATACATCTCTGGAAGTGCTCCATATGACACCAAAGTGCTATGGGTGAGTAAAACAACTTGTTTTAAAGGAAAAGTAACGTTATTTTACAATCTGAGCCTTCTTTCGGTAATAAAACAAGTCGTTTGACTCACCCATAGCACGTTGGTGTCATTTGGAGCTGTTTGGTAAAAGTTATGTTGTAGCGTATCCGTTAGCGTGAGTACTCGGGGCATTACTTAGCGGTCTCCAAATAACACAAACTTTAGCACTTTTCAAATCATAGAAGCCCGATGTCTTAATCTACGATTTCATTTGAAGCAAAAGTGGCCTGTAATCCGAGATTTAGCCATAGTTTCGAGTTGATGAGGACGCCAGTGCGCATGCGCGGACTGTGCTCTCAGCTCCCGGGACCCAAACATGAAACGCAAAGCTGAAAACTATGGATAAATCTCGGATTACAGGCCACTTTTGCTTCAAACGAAATCGTAGATTAAGACATCGGGCTTCTATGATTTGAAAAGTGCTAAAGTTTGTGTTATTTGGAGACCGCAAAGTAATGCCCCGAGTACTCACGCTAACGGATACGCTACAACATAACTTTTACCAAACAGCTCCAAATGACACCAACGTGCTATGGGTGAGTCAAACGACTTGTTTTATTACCGAAAGAAGGGTCAGATTGTAAAATAACGTTACTTTTCCTTTAATACCGAAATAAGGCTCAGATTGTAAAAAAAAAAAGTTAATTCTCCTTTAAACATGGATTTAATGATGTTTTTAATTTAAGGCCCACCAATAATTGGTCTGGCCCACCCACAACTGAAATCCCGGCGCCGTGGCTGCAGCTGGTAAAGCCGGTAGTGTTTTCTTGTGTCCATGCAACTTTCTATTTGAAATGAATGAAAGCATGGAAATGCTCTGCAGTATTCAACTATATATCACATTTGTTCAGTTACAGGTGTTTTTACTCAAAATACCTTGAATAATATTGTGACCGGTGTTAACTCTCCACAGATCTGACCTGTAATTTTGCCTGGTGGTGTCACCTCTTTGTCTCCTTGGTGATGGATGAGTTTAATTGGAACACTCTAGGCTTTTTTGACTGACAGCTACATATGTAAGCGTACTCAAACCAGAGGGCCACAGTCGGTTGGTCGGTACTGTGAATCATTCAGATTGGTGGGTTTAACTTGGCTTTGACCGAGCCCCTTAAGGCTTGGGACATTCATTTTGGGTCTGTATCAGTACATTGTGATGTCATTGAGTTTAAAGTGGTAAAATGACTTAAAATGGCATCAGTTTTTCAGTAAAAAAAAGTTCTTCCTATGATCATTTGGGCTAATTCAGCTGGAGGCTATATAGTAGGGGCCAACAAAAATTGCTCTGAGTTATGTATGCATTAATACAGTAAATATTGGAAGTTGAATCAACACTTGAAAGAGCTGCTACACTTTCTGAGAGGGTTTTACTAAATATGAATATGAAATAGGTATTGTCAATTGAATTTGCATGACTTTCTACATTTGTATGCTATGCCAGGTTCCTTTGGGTTTTTCAGTGTGCACAGAGAGCCACTCTTTTGCAGCTCTTTGAAAGTCCTTCCACTAAAAGGCCATTTCTAAAGCTTTCATTTGATGCCATTTCATTATGGGTATGGGGACAGTGGCCACCTTTTACTGCAAAGGGCTACTCCACAATTAGCATAAACATCTTTGGACTCATGCCAAATGACTCTTCCTTGGCCTGTTTCCTACTCCTCTCTTCTCTCTCCTCTCCTTCCCTCATTCCGTCCTCTCGCTATTGTAAACGAAACTATGATTTTCTGAGAGAACCGTAGTGCTGTTCCCTCATCGATCTGCCCACCAGATTAATATAACTCTTTTTTTCCTTCTTTTTTTTTTCTTTTGCCTTTACAGTGGCAGCAGGGAGTCAGTTGAAGTTCATACTGTTTAGTATGCCTTTCGTAGTCTCTCTGGCTTATTTGAAACGTCAGCGACTTACAACTACATCTTGGAGTAGCAGGTGGGAGGAAGTAATATTTTATAAGGTGGTAGCAATGTTCAGATATTGCAGGATCAAGAGTGAAAACAGGAACAATGTTTCGGAACAGTTTGAGCAGATTTTCCGGAAATGCTATTTTTGAGTTCAAAGAAAGAATGGTGCACCAATACCTTGAAAAAATCAAATAAAATAATACAAAATAAATACAAAATAAGGGTAAATTGGGAAGCCTGTGGTGTTAGCACGTTTCCACAATCAACCTAATACTACTGATGGGACTTTTGGTTATTTTATGGGATCCAAATCTTTTTAATCTGTTCAAATGACTGGCTCTTTTCTTATATCTTTACATGACTAAACCAATGTGATAACTCATTTTAGCAACAACTATCACAGAGACATGAGCAAGGCTAAGATTTGTTTTAAATTGTTCAAACTGAGAGTGGGAGTATGTTTACCCATTGCAATTATGAAAATAATAAAAAAAACTTAACTATTATGAAACCAAATATGTTATTCCATGCATAAAGCTCTGACTCATGTTACCTGCTCTGCTTCTGTGCCAATTCCTGTGTTTGTTCAGTGTTAATTTGTGGAGGAAAAAAAACATAAAAATTGGAAAGAAAAAGATTTGTTTCTTTAAAAAAAAAAAAGAGAGATCCGGTTCTAACGGTCACATTAACGAACCGTTAAAAAAAAAATCAACTCATTCATAAATGTCACTAATACATGCATAGTTAACAAATAGCCTACAGTTATCTTCCACTGACCAACATCTTGGCTTAATATTCAGATATGCATGCATGCTGTATATTACTTATGATGCTAAAGTACTACGGTTTTCTTTCCCCAGTGTAACACAAAATAGCTGAGCCAAGCAATCTCTCCTCTATGACTTGTGGTATTTTTCTGCACTGTTGCCAAAAAGACTGCGAGCCAAACTCCCATCAACTGGCACTGTCCTTTGAAAGTCATCCAAAAGAAAAGGTGAGCTAGCATCCCACGTAGCACTCACCACTCATTGGGCTTCCCTGGGTTTTACACATAAGCAAGTGTGTCATGCAATGTCCCTGTACATTACGAGGTTTAATGTGTACACGTGTTACTATAAAAGGAATGGCATATAAAAGAAAGGCCACATTGCAGTTGGATAATGGCCGTGATTGTGGGTGAACCCTGGCAGAGAAGTGAGTTGAATTATTATTAAATTTAATGGAGTGGCTCTGCTCTCTCCCTACCTCAAATTACCTGACACTATAAACTATACTCCTAGCCAAATCCTGCAATTTATCATGAGGAAATACAGGGAATTTACATATTATCAAATAAATACATAATATAAAATACATAAATGAACATACAACATTATTTAGGTTTCATCCCCCAAGGTTTGGATTGGGGATCATAGAGCATGAACAATCTCCGTCCAAACTTGAGACCCTAATTTGTTTCATGTGCCTCTCAAATTTGGTTGGAGATTTGAAAATTCTCACAACTTTCAGAACAAAATATATAACTTCTGAGATAAGTAATAGTTTGGTGCTTTGATTATTGATTCTGAGAAAATCCATCTCTGATTGGTTAATCCATGTCAGTCACGCCCTCTTAAATCAGGGATGGCTTCAGATCCACTCTTGTGCATATAATAACTTGTCAATAAGACAATGAAGATGTTGTGGACAAGAAAAACTTGTGAAACTGTGTGTGTATTCAAATGTATCTTTCTGAAATAAATTTGAAATGATGAATAGAAATGACAATGGTGATTCATTCATTCAACCATAGGGAGAGCAATTACTGAGTTATAAATTGCTTTTTTTCCCTCTTTGTCTAAGATATTTCCTGCCATTAAGATTGAAACACATTTAATTTTTTTTTCTTTTGTGTATCATTGTGTACTTAGTTATTAACTTGAATGTTAGATTGCTTCAGGTAGCTACCTTGAAATCACCTTTTTACTAAATTGATTAACTACCATCATTCATATTTGGTAAAGTGCTGTCTGAAAGCATTTTCAAAATTTCAGTCCATTCTACTTTCAATTCTAAATGTATTATTTGACAGCCCCTCCCGTTTTTGAAATTCGCTTCTATAATTACTACCCGTACAAATCTCTTTTCTAAACGGAAATAACAAGAAACGTGAGTTATTTTCTTGTGCTCATAACTTGGTCCTTTTATAGCATAGCCTGAGGAGTACCATGTTCAGTGGCTAAGGCTGAAATCCCCCAAAGCCCACTGTAAACACACAGTGCATAGACTACCTCTAACTCTGGTCCACTAGCTTTGGACCTCGCAGCCTTCTCCACACACACCTACACACACACACACACACATTCGGTGAGCTAAGCCTGGCAAAGGGGCCCAGGATCAGTTTAATCGCTTTGAGAGTCTGAGCTGGCTTTAACATGACGGGATGCTTGTGTACGAGGTCTATAATGACCCAGAGCTCTATAAGGACAGCAGTAAAGAAGCAATGATATGGAAGAGGAATACAACTATAAAGATGTGGCGCTAGAATAGAATAAGAATGCAGATGGTTAAATGGGAAAAGTGAAAATGACTTTGCTAACCAGCTAGCAGTGGAAGAAATATCCCCTCTTGTGCATCTATTCAGCAGACTAGATTTAATTTTCTAGTTGTAGTTCACTCGCCTCATTCTGTGGCCTCTCAAGTGTGCTACTGTTAAAGATATAGACACTTTTATTCAGGGAAATATTTGAGCTATAAGACACATAGGACCATATTAAAACTTCTGTGCTACAATACATAAGTGACCGAGGTCCAAGAGGTTTAGGTTTCCATACAGAAAGCTTTTTTAATTATAATGCAACTTCTGATAGTTGACTGAATATATAAAGAAAAAGAAGAAGAAGAGTCCAGCACAAAAACTATCTAATCAAGTTGTTTACGCCATAAAATATTTCAGAAGTTATTTGAAAACGTATTTATAAATCCTTGAAGAAAGTCTGGATGAGACACTACTCTTCATTCTACTATTATTGTCCTTAGTAGTAGTAGTATTATACCTGCCTATATACCTTATTTTTGACATCTTCAAAATGTGACAAAAACAGAAGTTAATTTTAGTTCATTTTAAACAATATGCAGGAGTCCAACCTTTACAGATTGACCTAACACAATTCTATCATCCTTAATTTATTGTGTTGAGTTTATGGCAGTGAAATGCACCTAGAAAGTCCAGAGCAAAGTTTAAAGGGATAGTTCGTATTTTTTTATGTGAATCTGTATGGCATCCCCTTCAGCAGTGTCATGCATTAACACTGGCTTACCCCTGACAGCAGGGCTGGACTGGGACAAAAAAACGGCCCTGGCATTTTTGGCTCAGAACGGCCCCTCATAATTAGCGAAGCACAACGGACTAATTTATGTTTGTGTTCCCCAAAGTAATGTATTTTACTATTGTTACGTCTTGGCCGAGGGGAAACACCTTCTTCACTACAGGGTTTGTAGCATCTTGCTTTGGGGGGTGATTTAAAAATTCTTACATTCTAACAGGCTCTGGACGGGAAAAGTTGTCTACTCTCTCTTCTCTCTCCTCAACAGCTTGGCTTGACTAGACAGGAAGAGGGACAGATTATTACAGTTTATTAAGTGATAAATAGAAAACCTAAATTAAAAATAAAAATATTGGGAACTACCTGGAAAAACTGTGGAGCTATCTAAACCATCAAAACATTTAGTATCTTTAGGTTACATTTTTACTTTTGATAATGATCAGATAAATCTCATACTAAGGCAGCACGAGGCAAGGCCAGATAGCTGACCGGAAGTAACGATGCTCTTAAATCGGCCTATTCAGTGTATGTGTATGGAATTTGTTGTTTATCAAAAAAAGTCTGACCAATGTGGATGCCCCCAGTGGAGTCAGTAGTGTGGAAACATTTACATGATTAAAAGGTTTCTTGTTAACCTAAAGTGTATTCTTAGACTTTATTGATCCACAAGGGAAATTGTTTTGGGTACAGTAGCTCACTCATCAAATATAATATATGATATAAAACAGAGGGTAAAAGAACAAAAAGAAAAATAGATGGAAAAGCACCAAAGATCAATAGACCTGTGTCAGATGAGACACAATTATATACATAAGATAATGATAATAAATATATATGTAAAATCAGATTTAAATAGAAAAGTAGCAGTCAAATATAAAATACAGTATCAAATATGATGTACAGTACCAGCTGTATATAGTTGTAGAGAGTATTATCTATTCAATCAACATGGTTTGTTGTTTAGACGCGATGTAAATATAATCAAGCAAATAGACACTGTAGATTGCCATCTAAACCTTTATTTTTTTAGTTAGCTGCCCACTAGCTAGTTAACTACGTTTCCAATCCATTTACTGTATGCTGAAGTGGGCTAATATCATGAGGGAAACAATAAATGATTAAATGATTTAGGGTGACCTTGTTGTAACCATGAACATGGATTCTTGTTAATATGAATTATGTTCTTAGTAGAGGCAAATAATCACTAGAGCTTATGCAACATAGTCCGGGCTAGCACCCCACTGCAGATATTTTGAGCACTCAAACTTTAGCGCTAGCTGACCGGCTACTGCATCGCAACCACTTGCTACCACAGGATAGCAACATTCATTTATTATTCATGCCTTTTTTGCGACCACACCCCCAGGTGAAATTCGCCAGCACTTGGATTTCATCCTGCGGAAACGAAGCGTTTTTCCTCATTGAATCTACATTCACGTACATTTCATTGGATAGTGTGACTTCCACACCAATGGAATCAAATTGAGTATTGTTTGGCCAGTCTGTTTACATTTTAGGGTGTTCTTAATGTACAGAAGGACTCCCCCACCATTGCCCCTCTCTCTGTCTTTTCTAAAGACTTGATATCCCGGCATATTTATTAAAACTTCTGCAGATGTTTGTTTTAACCAAGATTCAGACATACCAAAACAGTTGATATTAGATTCGCATAAGAGATGTTCAACCTGTTCACGTTTGTTACTTCTAACATTTAGATGTCCACATAATAATCCCTTTGGCTTGGCACTGGGGTCCCAGATCATTTTGGATTGGTCGAGTGTTTAAAAAACTTGAACATGCGGTGTTTTTTAAAAACTGGGTTTCTGGGGTTTACCGTTGGCACGACCCCGCCTGGTGCCGCTGGTCTGTTGTCAGCCGCTGATGCAGAGGCTATAGCGCGCAGCTTTCCCACGGACTCCCGACGGAAGCTACTATCCAATGCGCCGCCACACACCCTCGGGCCCGGCCGTTCCCCGTGCAGCTCACCGACAGACCGCCCCGGTACCGCGCCATCCACAACATCGCCGTCAACTCCTCGGACAAACAGCTCAGTCGCGTTTGGCGACGGGCACAGAGTAAGCAGAGGATTAGGATGTTGTGCCGAAGAACACGGAGGAGTATCTAAAGAGCATACCTGTAAGGTAGGAGTGACGCGTGTCTCCTCCGCGTGTGGGTTAGCCTCTCCCGGCGTTTTGAAGTGGTGTGGGCCCGGGCACGGGTGGATGTCCCCAGATAACATCAAACATATGGCGATAATAAGTCCTGTTGACAGTGTAGTTGATTGTGTTGCTGTTTTATTCCTCTTGTGCATTGTGTTATATAGAGATGGATAGATGAAAGTCACGGCCAGTGTGTAGGATCCATAGCCGGTGCCGCCCGCTAATTCTCCGCACCTCCTTTCTTGCGCGTTTCCTTGTTTCCCCGCTCATTCGCTCAACAGTATGATTATGAAACTGGCGGGACTCAGCGCAGAGAAAGGGGTGGGACCGCTCTCTATATCCTGATTGGTTTAGTCCACTGTCTATATTGAAGATGGACCAATGGGCCGCCTCCTTTAAATTGTGGGCCGGTGACCGGGCTCTAAGTTTAAAAAAAAAAAAAAAAAAAAAAAAACAGCACCGGTACCGGCCCCCGAGGACTGTCGGCCCACCGGGAAAATGCCCGGTATGCCAGATGGCCAGTCCAGGCCTGCCTGACAGTGTCCTCTGAGCCGAGTTCTGCCCCGGTTCTGGCGCTGACGAAAGTAGGTCCGGCAAGTTAGCGGGGACAGTTAATGAAGCTTGTTTTTCTTCTCAAAACAATATTTGTCCAAAAAGTGATATATTTGCGTCACAAAACAGTTTCACACAAAAAAGTTAGAAGTCATAATCGCTTGGTGCTATTTTCTCTCGAGTCGTATCACTGCACACCTATTATTATTATTAGCCTGTTCACTTGTAAGTGGCGATGTTTACAAGTGAACAGGCTAATAATAATAATAGGCGCGCAGTGATACGACTCGAGAGAAAATAGCACAAAGCGAATTAGATTGCTGACTTTTTCGTGTAAAACTGTTTTCTGACGCAAATATATCACTTTTTGGACAACTATTGTAGAAGAAAAACAAGCTTTATTAACTGTCCCCGCTAACTTGCCGGACCTACTTTCGTCAGCGCCAGAACCGGGGCAGAACTCGGCTCAGAGGACACTGTCAGGGGAAAGCCAGTGTTAATGCGCAACAGTGCTAAAGGGGATGCCATACAGATTCACATAAAAAATAAAAAATAAAAAAAATATATCCCTTTAAGATTGTCCCTGTTAAGATAAACACATTTAGCATGCTAACAGTGCACTTCCTAATCATCGGATAATATACCACGTTGTTAATTAGTTGCAAACAGCACACAGTGGTCTTATATCGACACCTGTTTCAAAATATATCTCTGCACACACTACAAATTGGATATAATCTTTAGTCTGCCCAGTTACATTTTTAATTGTTGTTCCTAATTCCTTCATTGCCTAAATGTTGACTTTTCTTTACCTCATATCACCCCTGACTTCCCTCAAAAAATTCCTGTACAGTACTAAAAGATTCGGTCACATACAGGGCCGTTGATAGCCATTTGGGTACCCTAAGCACAAATGCTTTGTGGTGCCCCACCACACCACCTCACCCTGCCCCACATGGAATGAACAATCATTCAGAATTTCAGTGCGATTTGCTTTATTTCCAAAACAAAATCACCAAACATGAAAGTGAAAATCATTATTATAAACAAAGATTTGTGCAATGATTACAGACAGAACATTGAACTGAACATTGTAAACAAAGAACTATATACACTTGTAAGTAATAATATGCAAATTACTTTGGTAAATAATGTACATAAGTACAGATAATTGTACAATACAATTTACTCAATAAAGGGACTTTAATTAAGAATATGAAAGTAAAAATGTCTCTACAAAGACTATCTGCTGGCATGCGCGGAGGTTCTGACACCGGGGGAGAGAAAGAGGGAGAGACGGAGAAAGAGAGATTTCAGGGGTATTCTGTTCGCTCTGGCTTTGGTGCCCTACACACTGTGCGTAATGTTCGTGTGTGGAGCGACGGCACTGCCCACATAAATGTCTATGACCAGAACACAAGGACCCCACTGAGCTGAAGAGGGCCACACTGAGACTGATCAGCTCCAAAACTGCAAAAATGAGATCCCCCCTGTGAAGCACACACTGGACATCACTGTTAAAGACAATGACACACACATACACACAATGACACACACATACACACGTAGAAGGTAGGTGTGGGGTCCTGCTGAGAGCTCAAATGAATAGTGCAGAGTCACACATGAGAAAGCTCACTTGGAGTCTGGCCCAGTACCTCCTCACTACATCTCCCCCCTCCTCAACCCATTAAACCAGACAGTCACGCATATCCTTGTCCCTATCTCACTTTTTCGATTTTATATTTTATGATTTGTATATATATTGTGACAAAAGATAAGAATTAAGTAATCAAACTGTAAGCTCACCATGTTACCTTATTTGAAATTACCCAAAAACCAGTGTTGTATAGTAACGAAGTAATAATACTTCACTACTGTACTTAAGTACATTTTGGGAGACTTTGTACTTTACTTGAGTTTTTAAAAAAATGACAACTTTTACTTTTACTTCACTACATTTCCGAATTTAATTGCGTACTTTTACCCCGATACATTTTCAATGTGCCGTTTAGTACTCGTTACAAAAAAAACATCTACTGACTGCATAACATAGCATAGAAATTAACTTTGTGTGACATTGTTTCGGTTACACAAAGCGTATTTGACTATGTTGGAGCTAACAGGCTACCTAGCTTTTTCGGCTCAAGGGAAGGCATAGCTGTAGGCTAAGTGTAATGAAGGAGAAAGGCGTTTCATGGAGATCACCAAACCCAATATCTTCGACAGTGCTCCATATGACACAAAACTACCATGGGTGAGCCGAACATGGTGTTTTACAGTAGAATTAAGGGCCCAATTGCAAAAAACCCTCTTCCTCCAAAAACACTCCTTCAATGGTTTTATGTATGCCTTATTTTCAGCACTGTTATTTAAAAAAAAAACAAAGGTTTATTAAATTCAGACTGCCTTTGCTTGATACTTTTACTTGTACTTTTAATTACATTACTTGAGTACATTTATTTTTACATTACTTGTCATACTTAAGTACAAGAAGTTCCAGATACTTTAAAGGGATATGCCACCCCCAGGTCAAATTTGGGCATCTCCCCACAGTCCAGAGACTAAAATAAGTGGTGGAAAGCGTTTTCCTGCTCACCCAGCCATTGTCCGAGTCTGTCAGCACTGACCGCCGCGGTATCTGGTGCTCCTCCGCCTCCGTTAGACTGGAGTCTAACGTCGCCAGAGAAAGATTTCGGCCAAAAGGAATTAATTTGCTCGATGCGTTTCCCAATTACTTTGTGTGTAGTGCGCATTCATATCGAGTGCAAATAAATGTGCAAATCAACACGGAGAGCTTGCCTTGGTCATTTTGGGTGGGAACTATTTTCCAGTGCGTAAGAATACAGCCGTATCACGCACCACGTTGTGCAACAGGGGAACTCCCTTCCCGGTGCGTAACTGGGATTCCCCTGGTAGCGTGCTGCGTGATACGGCTGTATTCTTACGCACTGGAAAATAGTTCCCACCCAAAATGACCAAGTCAAGCTCTCCGTGTTGATTTGCACATTTATTTGCACTCGATATGAATGCGCACTACACACAAAGTAATTGGGAAACACATCGAGCAAATTAATTCCTTTTGGCCGAAATCTTTCTCTGGCGACGTTAGACTCCAGTCTAAGGCGGAGGAGCACCAGATACCGCGGCGGTCAGTGGCGACAGACTCGGACAATGGCTGGGTGAGCAGGAAAATGCTTTCCACCACTTATTTTAGTCTCTGGACTGTGGGGAGATGCCCAAATTTGACCTGGGGGTGGCATATCCCTTTAAGACTTTTACTCAAGTAACATTTCAGTCAGTGACTTCGACTTTTACCAAAGTCATTTTTGGGAGGTGTACCAATACTTTTACTTGAGTTAGATTTTCCAGTACTTTATACAACACTGCCAAAAACATCATGTTAAATTTGTTTTCAGTTTTTGACGCCCTGAGACACTCCCCCTTCAGAGCTCTAACACAACACATCCACGGGTGTAACATCTACAGGTGTTACATTCACGGGTGGTAAAAAGTGAGATGGCATCGTGTGATATGACGGTGTGCGGTGCAGTAGCTCCTGTTGTATTGTTTTGTAGTTCCTGTGCCAATTGTTTTGCGTTCTTGCAGTGGAATTCTGTTTAACCGATGAGTGGTTTTATTATTTTGACCAGGGCTTTTCTGGACGAAATATTCATATTACACGATGTCATCTCACTTTTTACTAAAACGCCCGTGGATATTACACTACACATAGTACAAGATAAACTCAGAAAGGACAAAACACTCAAAAAAACACACAAACTTAACTGTTGAAGACGTTACACAACTATTACGCTTCATGGCCAAATCTACATAATTTCCAATACATCATTTACAAGCAAAAGGAGGGGTTCGCAATGGGAGATCAACTATCTGCAATAATGAGTTTTTTCATGGAGGACTTGGAGCAAAAATCATTCAACACAGCACCCCCACAATGCCTTTTAACTTTCTGGAAATGTTACATAGTTGACATCCTGGATACACCCAAGAACTCACAGACCATCTCAACTCACGAGACAGTACCTATAACATTCAATTCACACATGAGGAGGAGAAAGACGGAGCAATATCATTTTTGGACATTAAAATAAGCCACTTTGCAGATGGCAGCATCAAAATAACAGCATAGAGAAAACCCACGTACCCCAACCAATATCTACTCTGGACATCTGGACATCCCACTGCACATAAACTTTCAGTAGTAAGGACACTATTCGAATGGGCCACACTCATCCCAGACCACACCGACAGGGAAGAGGAGGAATGACACATCATAAAAGCACTCAAACAATGTCAATATCCCAACTAGGCCATAAACAAAGGCAGACAACAAGTCAACAATAAAACCAACAAACCCTGGGGAAAAAAAAAACAAAAACAAAAAAACACAACAAACCAATAGAGGGCAGCAGGATCACAAGAACACAGTCACACAACCATACGTTAGAGGAATAGCTAAACCCATCCAGAGAGCCATGAAAAAACACAACATAAGCACTGTAGCCAAACCATACACAAAACTCTGCAAACAGCTAGTACACCCCAAAGATACAAAAATGCAACACCAGCTACAAAATCTGATGCAAATCATGCAATAAATCATACATAGGGGAAACAGCCCGGGCATTTCACATCCGAATAAAGGAACACCAAAAGGAATGTGAAAAAGAAACATCAATGAGACTGAACAGAACACAAAAAGACAAAGCATTGCAGGAAAACCTAAAATCTGCCATATCCTGTCCTGATTTAGTCTTGGTTTAGTCCTGGTTTAGTCCTGGTTTAGTCCTGGTTTAGTCCTGGTTTAGTCCCGGTTTAGTCCTGGCTTAGTCCTGGTTTAAACCTGGTTTAGACCTATTTTAGTCCTGGCTTAGTCCTGGTTTAGACCTGGTTTAGACCTGGTTTAGACTTGGTTTAGACCTGTTTTAGTCCTGGTTTAGTCTTGGTTTGGACCTGGTTTAGTTTTGGTTTAGTCCCGGTTTAGTCTTGGTTTAGTCCTGGTTTAGACCTGGTTTAGATCTGGTTTAGTCTTGGCTTAGTCCTGGTTTGGACCTGGTTTAGTCTGGGTTTAGACCTGGTTTAGTCTTGGTTTAGTCCTGGTTTATACCTGGTTTAGTCTTGGTTTAGTCCTGGTTTAGTGCCGAAATTTATGCAGAAATAATCTGATAATATGACTCACCCATAAGAATGCGGTCAGATCCATTCTAACAGTTTGCCATGTTGTCTTTAATGATGCCGCGTAAACATTCACGCGGCTCGCTCACAGCTGATCGGCGAACAGGCGCAAACACAACAGCGGCAATCGTCATGATTGGCGGGAGCGCGTATCGGTGCGTAATTATGCTGCAACATGATTGGAAGCTGGAGCGCAGTTCGGCCTATGATTGGCTCTTGGCACTGGCCATTTTGACTTAAAAACGGCGAAATTCACCAAAAGTTTAGGGATTTTCATGCCTGATTGATAAAATGCCATAAGGGATGGAAGAAGGGATGCCCGTTTTAGAAGAGGGATGATTTTGACTATTTTTTCCCACAGGGGGGATTCCATCCCCCCCATCCCCCCTCAACTCGAGTACTGGATCAAGTTGAAGTTCAAACGCTGGATCAGGGAGGACAGTGAAATCAGGGAACGAGGCACGGACAGCATTAACTTTGATGGCAGAGCGTTCCTCCTTTTACACACCTGGGACACCCTCCTCCAGAGAGCACCGGGCGACGGGGGGCGTGGTCAGGTCCATCAGGCTGACCATGCCTACAGGAAGTGATATAATGATACAGCTGATATACGACACGTCACCTCCAACACCGGTGACAGTTCTGAAGATGGCTTGCAGCAGCAGCCGAAACATGTCAACAAGGTATTGTCTTTAAAAAAGAACCCAAGAATTTACTAACTACAAAACAAAAAATACATTAAGTATATAATTATTGCTTTGTTTACCCTTCAAACCAGTCTTCCAGCCGGCTAAAAAAAAAAGCTGCAGATGGACAAAACACAGTAACTCTATTTTCAATACTAATTCTCTTGTTTTAATTCCGTTCCTATTGAATTACAGTTTTGCAATACCAGAAGGTACAAAGGTTGATTAGTAACAACTTGGCTGGTGCCTCAGACTTTTGTTCATGAGGTCACGGGTTCAGTTCTCACAAGGGGCCTCAAGTATTTACTATGATGATGTTGTAGTAGTATACAGTAGGTAACCAGCTTACAGATAAAATACAATGAACTTATGAGGCCTGCTTATTTAAATTATAATTCCAAAGTGACCACAACCATAAAGGAATATTAGATGATTTGTGTATTTTACCAAGAATAATAAAATGCTCTGTTGGACCTTGTATTAAACTATAATGAGATCAATTTAAAAGAAATTGTGCAGTCATTTCAGGGGCCTGTCTCGGACACAGTACAGAACAGTATCTGTGTTAAAATAATTCTTTCTGTTCTGAATGACGTGTTTGTGCAGACATGGCAGCTGTTACAAAGGGGCTTCAAGTTTGATCAAATTCTTCTTTAAGCAGTATTAGGATTGGCACATATGGATTGGCCTGGAATCTAAAAGCTATGACAGAAAGTGTTGACGTTTAAACTAAGGTAGAATAAGGCACACTTTATCGTCTCCATAAGGAACTTTATCTGCTGCATTTGATACATGCAGTTGACTCTTGACAGGGTATTAAATTTGTCACATAATTTCAACTTTTCAAGAACCATATTTTGGAAGCTTGACTAACAGTCTTCTTCTTAAGACAGAAGAACCAGTATGTCTGAATTTTCTATCAGTATGAGTGATGACTGAGTTTAGAAAATTAATGGTGCATGCACAACATCATTTTCCTGGTGGCTGTCACCTGTTTGTTTGCACGGACATAGATTCGATACCATACTTCAGACTCCTCGGGATAGGTTACATAGTGTACCTTTCATTTTCCAAACTAAGTCTAGGTTTAAGTTGATGATTGACTTGTAAGCTGATATTCTGTGGTTACTCTCATGTCTGTTCAAAGCAGCTTTTCCCAGTCTACATTAAAAAAGGGACTACGCTGATTTAAATAAATCAGTTAATGGGGCTGAGGGTTAAACAGGAGTCAGATGGAGTTGATCTGTGGTTTACATTATACATTAACTACTGCAGTCAACACTTCTCTAGTGAGTCACAGCTCAACAAGGGAGAACCAACGGACATGCCACTGGAATGGGTATCATGAGTCTCCAACCTATGAATCCATTAAAATCATTTATATATTTGAAACGTGAAGAACAGAACAAGTTCATTTTAAATTATGTGCAGTGGTCCGAAATTATTCCTCACCAACCGGATGCCTTCAGTGCATTTACCATAATGAATTTATAAGCATGTTTCACAACTTTCAGAGACAAGAGCAGAGCTTACCATCACAGTAAAGCTAACAACAAATGGCATGCTAACAGTGCACTTCCTGCTTCCTGCATATCACACCGAGTTTGTAAAGTTGTACTGTATAGTTTTGTATCCTGCTTTTGTTAAAAACATGGCTGGGTGGAAACATGGCTTATCACAGTAAAGCTAAAAACAAATAGCATTCTAGCAGTGCACTTCCTGCTTCTCGGAAAATAAAGCACTTTGTAATTAGATGCAGACAGTACACAATGGACTTACAGCTCTGGAAAAAATAAGAGACCACGGCATTTTTTTTCCTGAAATCAGCATCTCTACATGTATTACAGCCATTCCATTCGAGCGTCTGTTGAATTCCAACACAAACACAAAGCTGAGCTACTTCAGTTCTTGCACCAGGGGTGGAATAAAGTCACCCAAGAACAATGTGAAAGACTTGTGGAGAGCATGACAAGATGGGGCGCCAGTCACAAAAAACTGTCGTAGTGTCCTTAGGCAAGACACTTCACCCACATTGCCTAGTATGAAAGTGATGTGTGCGTGAGTGCTGGAGGTGGTCGGAGGGGCCGGTGGCGCAGATTGGCAGCCTCGCTTCCGTCAGTCTGCCCCAGGGCAGCTGTGGCTACAGAAAGTAGCTTACCACCACCACGTGTGGAGTGAATGAACAATGAACTGTAAAGCACTTTGGGTGTCATGAAAGGCGCTATATAAATGCTATGAATTATTATGAAAGCTGTGGTTAAAAATAAGGGTTCTTGCACCAAATATTGATTTCTGAACTCTTGTTAAGTGTAAACATTAGTATTATGTTGTTTTAAAATGAATTTGATCTTGTTTCTTTGCATTGTTTGAGGTCTGAAAACACATGCATCTTTTTTGTTATTTTAACCATTTGTCATTTTCTGCAAATAAATGCTCTAAATGATAATATTTTTATTTGGAATTTGAGGGAAATGTCAGTAGTTTATAGACTCAAACAAAAATGTTCCTTTTGCCCAAACACAACAAAACTGATAATTTTGCAGTGGTCTCTTATTATTATTGTTTTTTTTTTTCAGAGCTGTATTTTGATCTCAGCAGCTGCTTATACAGTGTATCTGTTCTGGGGCAAGACTAATGTTATAACACACAAAACATGGTAGAACACACACAGGCCCTTTAAATCAATTTACAAAATCAATATAGAATTGGGTTTTAAATGGGACATGCTTTCATTTCAGTGACAACACTAAACACTAAATGTTATTCATAAATGTCAGATGAAGTAATTGTAAACTTGTGCCCAGATAATGAAAATAGGCATCCACAAAGGTAGCAGTTGGAACGAACCCTATGGCACATTTTCAGAGAAGAAAAACTATAACATGCAAAATTCTGCATTTTCATTTAACTTTAATTACAGTTTTACATTTGATACTATGAAAATAAAATCATCTCATCAACCTGCCAAAACACGATCCGTAGAGTTTTGTGGCTCCTGCTTATGAACCTCTAAACGGAATGGATGTAATCAGAGCTGGCGCAAACGCAATAAAGCAAACCTAGAATACACCAGTAAAAACCCCAGAATGAAGATTGTGTTCTCTATTTCAGAAAATCAAACTGCAAATGCGCAATTTAATGCTCAATACATCATGAGGAGTGGGAGTCATTTTCTATTTGTTCTCCCTCATTCTGTGGTGACAAGGCAGCCACCTGCAGTCTGTAGATTCTTGTATCGATCTTATAATTCAAACACACCTCTCAGAGTCTTGCATACATTTCTCCGCTGCCGAACGACCCGGTATATATATGGCCATTTGTAACATTATGTCAGAGTGACTGTAAAGAACGCTGAGCTGCAGGAAAGTTAAACAATGCAAAGTGTAAGATACAATAGTCCTTGGAGGGAAAGGGAGGTGGGTAATAATACAAAATAGAATGAATTCAAACCTTAAAATGCAGGCGACAGCAGTGTCCCTGACTATATATTTTGAGTGCACAGAATAATTTATTAAAAGACAAACTAGATTTATTTTAAATTAAATATAGTACTGTAATTTCCAGACTATTGAGCACACCCGAATATAAGCCACATCAACAAAATTTTCAAAGAATTTCATTTTTGTACATATATAGGCTGCACCTGTCTATAAGCCGTAGGTGCCCACGTCTTCAAGAATGTTTTCAAGTTCAGAGCATCTGCTTTTATTGCCTCTGAAAGCTTTTGTCGTCTTTTTGCATTGAGTCAGTTCATCAGGTGGCAGTTGGCAGCGTCTCACCATCGACTCATCGATGCCAAGCTCAGGTGCAGCAGCTCTAGTTGCTTCTTCAACAGCCAGATCAACTGTCTTTAACTTAAAAGCTGCATCATATGCATTTCTTCATGTGTTTTCCATGAGGAGGGTGTGTGCATGAAGTGCAAAATAACTGTTCAAAACAAAATCAAACTAGCATCTTCCTCGGCGCTACATTTCTTCGCCTGTCTGTCTCGCTCTTGCACCCCGTCACTTCACGCTCTACTGTCTCCTGCAGAAAGAGCCGCTGTCCTGTCTGGAATCATGTCAATGTCTGGAATCATGTCAGCATCTGCAATTATGTCAGTGTCTGGGATCATGTCAGCATCTGCAATCATGTCAGTGTCTGGGATCATGTCAGTGTCTGGGATCATGTCAGCATCTGCAATCATGTAAGTGTCTGGGATCATGTCAGTGTCTGGGATCATGTCAGTGTCTGGGATCATGTCTGTGTCTTGTAGGATTTCAGCAGATTTCAAACTCTCCCGGGGGCGGGGATAGTTGTATCGATCAGTTATGAGTGGATGTCCGGCTACTGAAGTTTGAGACATTTGTTTTCATCATTTACACACTCACCTGCATTTAACGTATATGGGTCATTAAGACGCTAATGTTCAATTAGCATCGTAACATATTTTATCACACGGCGATAAACTGTTTTAGTGCGCTGACAACAGTGCTACCTAATGCTGTAACTTCCTATGCTAACCACAGACAGCGGTGCTTTCTGCACTCCACTGTGTTCATAAACAAATAATGCGTCCATAAATTAGCCGCATTGTTGTAAAAGCCGCAGGGTTCAAAGTGTGAGGAAAAAAGTAGCAGCTTATAGTTCGGAAATTATGGTCATTTCTGTGGCTGTGAAGAGGTTTGTCACAAAATATAGCCCTATATATATGTTGTATTCCAAACTCAACAAAAATTGCTACTTCTATCTTTTTTGTTTTTTCTGACTACATATTATTATCTCAGTTTATCCAGTCACATTTTTATATAGCATCAAAGTGCTGTACATCAAGGAACCACTCACCTATTCACACACACGTACTACGCAGACACTGTGGGCAAACTGGGTAAAGTGTCTTGCCCAAGGACACAACAACAGCATTCAAATGTGGGAGCTGGAATCATACTGCCAACCTGTGAGTCAGGGGATCTGACCGCTCAGCCAGTGATGTTTATGTTGAGAGAGGGATTTGAACGGCTACCTTCGGATCAGTGGACAAATACTGTCAACTGAGCTGCTGTCACCCCATTGACTGTTTGAAACTATAGATGCAATATATTTTGGATTAAATATTTTTCTTAATTAGAATTGGTTGATATAGGTGAATGTTTGCTGTCTGCTGTACAGACAGAAAAACTACAGTGAGCGACACAACAAACATCAGGTACTGTATATTTACCTGGCCAGCCAAATGATATCTCTCTGTATTTCCTATACAGCGTGATACCATTTGGACACCCTCGCTCCACCCTCGCTCCTCCGGTTAAAAACGGACTCCGCGATTCTGATTCGTTCAAAGATGGTGACGTCAGTGCACCTGCCTTTGCCCGCAAAGTCACTCTTAGGCAGCGGAAGTTCCTCCTCAGTTTTGAATCAAGATGGCGCAATCTCTGATTGGTTCACTTAGCTGTCTGTCTACGCGCAACCGCAGCGCATTCTGGACCAAGCGTTACCAGACTCACCGCTGGAACAGCAATGAGTCATGGATTCTTCCAGGCAAACTGTATATGATTTACTAGTCCCAAAACAATAAAAAACAGTAAAATCAACTCAGAAAACTAAGTAAAAATAAAATAAAGTTAAATAATAAAATAAAATAAATAAATAAATAAATTAAATTAAATAAAAACACAGAGGACCACACAACTCATGCGGGATTAAAAGCCAGAGAATAAAAGTGGGTCTTAAGACGAGACTTAAAACACTCCACAGTGGGAGCTGTTTTGATGTGAGGAGGCAGAGCGTTCCACAGCTTTGGTCCAGCCACAGAAAAGGCTCTGTCTCCTCTGGTTTTAAGTCTCATCTTAGGAACCACGAGCTGGAGCTGGCCCTCGGACCTTAGATCGCGGGCGGGGGTGTAAATCTGGATGAGGTCCGAGATGTAATCCGGGGCCAGTCCATTCAAAGCTTTAAAAACAAAGAATACAATTTTAAAATCAACTCTAAAACGAACGGGGAGCCAGTGCAAAGATGCTAAAATCGGAGTTATGTGCTCTCGTTTTTTGGTACCGGTTAAAACACGCGCAGCGGAGTTTTGGACTAGCTGTAGACGAGAAAGTGCATGGTGGCTAATGCCAGAGAAAAGTGCATTACAGTAGTCTAAACGAGAAGAGATAAAAGCGTGCACGACTTGTTCGAAAGATTTAAAAGATAAAAAGGATTTGACTTTGGATAAAAGCCTTAAATGATAAAAGCCAGATTTGACGACCCCATTCACGTGCTTATCAAGCTTAAAATCATTGTCAATAGTGACGCCAAGGTTGGTAACAGAAGATTTAACTTGTTGTTTAAGTGGGCCCAAGTCCAAGAGGGGGTCAATTTTGCCAAACACCACAACCTCAGTTTTACCCTCATTAAGGTTGTTTTCACACCAGGAAAGTCAGATAGTTCACTTGCTTTGGTCCGGACCAAATGTTTTTTTATTTTTTTTATTTTGGTGCGGTTTGCTTTCACACTGCAGTTTTTCCCCAAGCGAACTTACATCTATAAACAAAAGCACGTGTGCTGAGGTCGCTCAGCTGTTGGACAAAAATGAGCCCTGTCCAAATGCCGTGTCCAAACCCGGAAGGAGGAGAATAATGGTGTTACGTGCTGTTTTCAATCTAGCCTTAGCGATATGGTTTGCTCAGTTTTTACAGTTCTCGCAAATGTTTGAGCAGCATCGTGAGGTTTACACTATTTTACAATCAATTTCCAAACGACGAAGACACAGAGCAAGACGGCTACGGAGGACAGCGCTCATGTGTGCATCAAGTTCTGACTCTTGCTCTTCACGCAAAACGTAAGTAAGCCTCGTAAATTTAGTTTTGTTTAGTTTCGTCAGCCTCGGTTTCCCATAATGCTCGACATACGACGGGAGCTCGTTAAGTACAAAAAGCCAACTTGCGTCGGATCGAATCCAGTCTGCATTCTCACCTCAAACGAACCGCACCAGAGTTCGTATGGAACCGGACCGAGACCGACCTTTTTAGGTGGTCTCGGTTCGCTTGTTTGCTCCGGATCGAGACTTTTGGTTTTTATTCACACCAGCCCAAAAGGTCCGAATCAAAGGAGCAAATGAACTCTGGTTCGTTTTAAACGAACCAAACAAGGCAGGTGTGAAAACGACCTAAGACTTAAAAAATTGTGGGCCAACCAAGCTTTGACGTCACTCAGACAAGCAAGGAGAGGTGTCAGGGGGACCGGAAGAACGTTTTTTGAGTGGGAGGTAAATTTGGTCATCTGCATAAAAGTGATATTGAACATTGTGATTTCACTCAGTGGGAGAAGGTACAAAGCAAACAGAATAGGCGCGAGGATAGAACCTTGGGGGACTCCACAGTTAAGAGGAGCAGTGGACGAGGTGGAGTCCCCCAGTCTGACTGAGCAGCATCTCCCACTGAGGAAGGACCTGAACCACTCAAGTGCAGTCCCCCTGACACCAACACAGTTATCCAACCGATTTAAAAGAGTTGCATGGTCCACTGTGTCAAAGGCAGCAGTCAAGTCTGAAAGCACTAAAATGTCAGAATCACCAGAATCAGTCACTAAAAACAGGTCATTAAAAACCTTTAAAAGTGCAGACTCTGTGCTGTGTAATGCCTTATAGCCTGATTGGAAGATGTCAAAAGTGCCATGTGCTTCTAGAAAAGACTGGAGCTGCAGGAGGACACATTTCTCCAGAATTTTGGCCACAAAAGGAAGCTTGGAGATAGGTCTATAATTGGAGACCACTGACATGTCAAGACTGTTTTTTTTTTTTAAGAGGGGAACAACCACAGCTTCGTTACAGAATGTAGGCACAACACCAGAAACAAGGCTGCTGTTAATAATTTTTAAAACACTGCATCCAACAGTTGTCCAAGATTCCTTATAGAGATGTGACGAGATAGGGTCAGTTGGGCAGGAAGAAGGCTTAAGCTTACTGACCATATTCGAAATACAGTCCATGGATACAGGCTCAAAGTGCAATAACATAACATTAATCTGGTATGAGTAAAGTATGTGTTTTTGTACCTAGACTTGGTGATGATCACTATTATCAGGCTGACTAATGCAGCTGCTGCTTCACAGGGAGAGGCCATTTACAAGCTCAGTGGCCCAAAAACACAATCCAGAGACAAAATGGTGCGAAAAGGTGCACTATCCACTGTATCCACGACAACAATAGCACGACAGACAGGCGAAAGCACAGGGCCTTTTCCCATCTGAAGAACACATGCCTATGGTACATCCTGACTCTGTCACATAAATATGCAGGGAGACCTTACACAAGTATAATGTGTTGTGGAGTTTTGCTTTTATGCAACTATTTTTAAGAATAAGAAAATAACACTATTTTGACATTGAACATTCATGGTTGATTTAAATGTTCAAAGGTTGCATTGCACAATATTGCTGTGTGTATTGCATGAGTTAAAATACATGTATGTTTTAATTTTTATGATCTTACAACTTACATTAGGCACCATGCATTTACTAAACTGATAAATGATACACTATATTGCCAAAAGTTTTCACTCACCCATCCAAATAATCAAAATCAGGATTTGAAAATCTTGAATAAAATCAAGCACCTGGGCCTGCAGACTGTTTTTTATAAACATTTGTGAAAGAATGGGTCGCTCTCAGGAGCTCAGTGAACAAGTCCAGTCATGAAATTTCCTCGCTCCTAAATATTCCACAGTCAACTGTCAGTGGTATTAAGGGGTGGGCGATATATATCGTCTGCGATATTATCGTGATTGTTGATTTATCGATGTGCAAATTTACATTATTGAGTATTTAAATTAGTTCGCCAAACTAACAAAACCAATGAAACGCGCGCCAACACTTACAGACGCCGACACACATTAGAGCCCAGCAGCGCTCCACACTCAGCTTGACTCTGCCGCTCGATTTGTAGGCCTAGGTGATCACATGTCCTCTCTTGCGAGCAGCCTTGTAACAGGTTAGCAGCGCAGTTTGAGAAAATGCAGGCAGCAGCTAAAGCTCGGTCTACTTCACAGGATTTAGTGCCTAGACTCGGGTCTACTTCTCTGGCATAGAAATGGTTTGGTTTTGAAAAGACTGACATTGATCAAAACACTGTCATATGCAAGATTTGTCGGAAATCTATCGCTGTGAAACAAAGCTCCACAACGAACCTCTTTCACCACCTCCGCACCACGAGAAACTTCAAGACTCTGCAGCTCTGCAGTAGGTGACCTGTTCAGCACATCCAACAAACCCTCGCGGACTCATTCAGCAGAAAAGTGCCGTATGACAGAAAAAGTCAACGATGGCGAAACATAACCAATGCCATCACCAGATTCATAGCCAGAGAGATGTTGCCAATGCAGTCAGACCTGCCAACATGTACGCATTTTGCATAGCGGGCATGCAATTTTGACCTCCTTGTTCGCTTGTACACTTTGTTGTTCTAAATTACACATATGGATCTCACATTTCGTCCGTTTCACTCAAGTTGTCACTGATGTTGATTCTGTGGCAGAGACACAGATCCACAGAGATCTGCATGTAAACAGAGAACTTTCAGACAATCAGAGCGCTTCATTTCCTCCCAGCTCCCCTTTCCTCCCTCGCTCCACACCACAGTTCAGTTTCAGGGATGAGACAGTGCCAGCTCCCCTCCTCACCCACTGAGCCCAAAAAGTAAGATTAATACATAGAGTTAGCCCCACATTAACCCGACGGTGTTGTTAACCAACACTCGTCAAGGTTACAACGAACATCTGAGTCATCGTTGTGTGTTCCATTGATCACCGCCACGTTTCCCCGTATTCATTGCAAACGATTTTGTTTTTAAACTGCAAGGCTTGCGTGACATGGCTGAACCGCCAAAAAAAAACTAGGAAACAACAAATATTTATGGACAGCTATCGGGAGAGATGGCCTTGCCTTAGCGTGTCCAGGCTGCACGCGTTTAGCACAATGAGCAAAACTGACGTGGACATCAATGACCAAGGGACTACAGGTACAAACACAGTTCCACACACAGAAATCCCCCTTCCACAATGTCCATATCACACCCTCATCTAGAGGACGGGCTGTTTGGTGAAATGAGTATAAAGTTTTAGACAGGCTCGGTTGTCTGATTGTAAAAATCAGTACGAGCCTATAGCGTAGCTCTATTGCTTGAACATTAAGATTAGTCTATATATACGCACACCGTAATTTCCGAATTATAAACCGCAAGTTTTTTCTCACACTTTGAACCCTGTGTCTTATGTATTATGCGTGTATGTGTGTATTGTGTACGGATTATTAGTTTATGAACACAGCGGATGTGTGTGCGCAGCCTGAGGAGGAAGTGTCTGTACGGTTAACATGAAGTTGCAGTGTTAGCGAGCGCTGCTGTCTGCACTAAACATTTTATCGCCATGTGATAAAATAAGTTCTGACGCTAAATGGGGGGATATCGTCATAATATCGTTATCGTTAAAATCCTACAAATATCGCAATTATTTTTTTTTGCCCATATCATCCACCCCTAGTGGTATTATAACAAAATGGAAGAGATTGGGAATGACAGCAACTCAGCCACGAAGTGGTAGGCCACGTAAACTGATGGGGCGGGGTCAGCGGATGCTGAGGCGCATAGTGTGCAGAGGTCACCAACTTTCTGCAGAGTCAATCAGTACAGACTTCCATGTGGCCTTGAGATTAGCTCCTGCATCCAAGCCATACATCACCAAGTGCAATGTAAAAGCGTCAGATGCAGTGGTGTAAAGCACACTGACACTGGACTCCAGAGCAGTGGAGACGCATTCTCTGGAGTGACGAATTGTGCTTCCCCATTTGGCAATCTGATTGATGATTCTGGGTTTGGCGGTTGCCAGGAGCGCAGTACTTGTTTGACTGCATTGTGCCAAGTGTAAAGTTTGGTGGAGGGGGGATTATGGTGTGGGCTTGTTTTTCAGGAGCTGGACTTGGCCCCTTAGTCCCAGTGAAAGAAACTCTGAATGTTTCAGCATACCAAGGGATTTTGGAGGAACAGTTTGGAGATGGTCCCTTCCTCTTCAGCACCACCACCACCAGTGCACAAAGCAAGGGCCGTAAAGACATGGATGAGAGAGTTTGGTGTGGATAAACTTGACTGGCCATAAACACACTCCTTGTGGACAGCCTTCCCAGAAGAGTTGAAGCTGTTATAGTAATATGGATTAACAGGGCTCTCAATGCTCACGCACGAGTGTGACACACGCAATTTGACGTATTCACACGCGCACACGCCACACATGGCATTTCTCACGCTGATTTGTGTTTTTTTTTTTTTTTTTTTTTTTTTGTGCCCAGAAAATCGGTCTGTGTGGCTTAGTTTATGCAGGCTCCGCGCGTTTTCAGCGCCGCCCCCTCCCCCTGCTCCGGGGAAACTCCGGGGGAGCAGGGGGAGGGGGGGACGGCTTGTCTGCTCCCGACCGTGCGGTCCGAGCGGAGGCCGGAGCAGACACGCCGTCCCCCGGGCACGTCCTGAGCCTCAGTCCCGGTGCCACGTCTCCTCTGAGACGCACCGACTCCGGTCCCCGTGTCTCCGTCTGTGCGTAACGTGTCCCCCCGACGGCTTACGCGCGGAATACGCGCGGCCTAGAGCCGAACTGCCCGTGGTGAGAAGCGGTGAGACGCGGGCCCGGTGCATTAACCAGGCTCTAGACAGGGCTTTAGACAAACAGGGCTCTCAACACGCAATTCACACGGCATTTCTCACGCAATTCAAGCGGGCCCCCCCCCCCCCCGGTCCTCGGAAATTGCAGTCAAACACGCACGACCCCGCTCAAAACTTGAGAGGCCTGGGATTAAGAATGGGATTCATATGCGGCTCAAGGCAAGTGAGTGAATACTTTTGGCAAGATAGTGTATGTGTTTTATGGAAATTTACAAGCTTTTAGCCATGTTATAATGGTGTTCCCTCATCATTAGCTTACTCAAAGATTACTTGGATTGATGATTGATTTATTGTCCTATATTCAAGGCTTGAGTACTCGGGAAAGTTCTGTTTCTGTCACCAACTCTGTCTCTGCCTCCCTTGCGATTTTTCAAAGCATACAGACTATATGTGTGAGGTTAAACAATATCACAGTGTAATTTTTACAGTTTTGAACAGGATTTCAATGGACCTTCTGCTATTATTAAAGGGACAGTGTGTAAGATTTTTACCTGTTAATTACTGAAATTGAAGATACCCATTCAAAAATACATTGTTTTCCAAGCCTTTTCACTTCCATCATGAAATCAAAGTATTCTTTTGGACTTAGATATAGTCACATAAAAGGGGGATCTTCCCCATATAGAGGCAGCCATTTTGAATACGAGAGCCGCAGAAGGACATTTGGGCTCATCCTTCGCCTCGGCTCCTGCTAGCGCCTGCTCAGCCGCGCTGCCTGAGGGAGCGGAGGAGCGAAGGAGAGAAGGGGAAGGGGAGGGGGGAAGGGGGGAGCCTCGTGTAAACAAGCATGCTGCTGTATCACACATCGTAATGGATATAACACGTATTTTGTACTAAATTGTTTTACTGGATTTTATTCGCTGGATCCTTATGGACAGATTGAGACCAAGTTTATGGTGAAATACAGAGTTTGACCTGTGCAGAGCCTTCAAAGGTAAGCTAAGTAACAAACCTCATTTTGTGCTTTTCTGTATAAAAGCCCCATGTGCTCGGGGAGTGATTGTTTTGCAGGGAAATGAATTGCAAAGTCAAAAAGAGGAGACTGTAAGGTTTCATTTGATGTGTAGATTGTCATGAATCATGATCGGGATTGTGTGTTTTCATGCGAAAAGAAAAAAAAAAAGTGAACGGGGGACCGCGTTTTATGTATACAGCGGCGCTCGGTTCGTGCGCGGGCACGCGAGCTGTCGGCGCTACGGCGCGCCCGGGTGACCCTCGAGGTCTGCCATAGCCAAAAGAGGAAGTGGAATAGCTACTAACCACCTATGCGCCACGAATCCTACACACTGTACCTTTAAGCTTTTTCAGATCAATGTTGTCATCTACAATAAAATTATGATCTACATATGTTATAGTTTAATAATACACCCAAACAAAAATATAATGTCTTTCAACATTTTATTATTTCAGTGTATGCACACAAAACAAAAAAAATAACCTTTAAAATGCACAATTTCAAGTGACTTTTCAAAGCTCATTGTTGCTCCATTACGTTGCAGTGGGACTGATGTCCCATTTTCTTAGCTTTTATGAGGGATGCAATAAATGTTGCAAACATGGTAGTTTATGTGTGCCACAATAATGTTAATGTAATGCACAAAGCAGAGGGTCCCTGACTTCAAAGTGGCATTATTCATTCCCTTTTTGTAACTGTTTTTTGGCACTTTATCAAGCACAGACGCAAACCGGCACTCGTCCCCCTCTTCCTAATCCAGAAAATGCCAAACTTCCCATCAAAGCAAATGAAAGAGTTAAAGTTCAGTTCGACCAATAGAAGGCTAGCTTATCCTGCCTTGAGGAGAGGGGGGAGATCAGAGTACATTACTGGAATAAGAACTAAGACATCCATTGGGCTTGCTGAGATGCTAACAATAAGGGTCCAAATCCACCACTGACTAATTAACCATGATGGACTTTGACATAAGAATGGATAGAGCAGGGGAAAGGCAGATGCGAAGAGAAGACACGAAAGAAGGACTGAAGGGGTTAAGGGGATAAGGGCTTAAGCAGTGTTGTATAGTAAAGAAGTACTAATACTTCACTACTGTACTTAAGTACATTTTGGGAGACTTTGTACTTTACTTGAGTTTTTAAAAAAATTATTACTTTTACTTTTACTTCACTACATTTCTGAATTTAATTGCATACTTTTACTCCACTACATTTTCAATGTGCCGTTTAGTTACTCGTTACAAAAAAAACCTCTACTGACTGAAGGAAGTCAGGACGTGCCTGGGCGTGTTCACTACTTACGCATGACAATCAGCCTACACCTGCTGGTTTCATGCAGCTAGTTTAATCAACCAACATCCCTGATGGAAGAGGAGACAGCATCCACGTCGGCTACAAATGAAGGAGGACCTGATGATGAGCATCCCTGGCCGTACTTAAACACAATGTTCTCTTACGCCGATATGAAGGATTCGTCCTATCGAATGAAGTGCCTCTTGTGCCTTCCAAGAAACGTGGAAAACTTATCTTACAGAAACTCCCCGTCCAACCTCAAGAAACACATCGAGGTAAGTTCTAGATTAATGTAATTGTTAGCGTCTATATTCCAATTTCAATAACCATAGCATGGACATTCTAGACACCGTTGTGAAACCTTGAGCATAACATGTAGAAATTAACTTTGTGTGACATTGTTTCGGTTACACAAAGCGTATTTGACGATGTTGGAGCTAACAGGATACCTAGCTTTTTCGGCTCAACGGAAGGCATAGCTGTAGGCTAAGTGTAACGAATGAGAAAGGGCACACGAGCTCAAAAGGACAAAAAATAACATTAACATGTGCCTACTTTTAAAAGTTTAAACAAGCACTGTGTGTTTGTGCTATCTAAGTAACAAAGCGAGGGTTAGCTTCAGACTGCCTTTGCTTGATACTTTTACTTGTACTTTTAATTACATTACTTGAGTACATTTATTTTTACATTACTTGTTGTACTTAAGTACAAGAAGTTCCAGATACTTTAAGACTTTTACTCAAGTAACATTTCAGTCAGTGACTTCGACTTTTACCAAAGTCATTTTTGGGAGGGGTACCTATACTTTTACTTGAGTTTGATTTTCCAGTACTTTATACAACACTGGGCTTAAGAGCATGGGACACTTGGTACAAGGAGGAGTGTAGGAGGAAGGGTTCAGGTGTGGTAAAGGAGGATTTAAATAAACTTATAGAGTAGAAAAGATTGAAAAATCGTATGCGTAATTGAAGGAGGAACAGATAGATAAAAATACACATTAATAAATTCTTTTGCACTTGAAATCTTGAAAGAAATCTGCATATTTGTCCTTGAATATCTTGAATAATTCTGAAACTGAAATGGTGTAATACTGAACAGAATGGTCAGTATAAATGTTAAAATCAGTTGTTCCACCGGACAAAACAAGAATTAACTGGACATTTTATTTTTGGACAGGAAACAAAGCAACCATCTCAACTGAATTATTTTCAAAAACGAGACTGGAAGAATAGAAATAAAACTGGACAAATCACATAATATTGGATATATATTAGGATGACCATATTTCATTTTTTTATGTATACCTAATCGCAATTTAGTTTTCAAATATGAATTCAAAGAAGTCAAATAACCATACAAGTATTCATGAGGTGTTTCTGTATTAAACCTTGCTCTACACCTCTTTGTGCCCTTTCTCTCCATCTCCATCCATCCCTGGGTTTACATGTGGAGCATGTTAATCGATCGCCTCGCTGTCGGAGCAAACACACAGCAAAGCAATAGATGTCCAATGAATCATGCATCAGTACAGCCACCCAAGTGTGAAAGCCTTTGGAATTGTTCTGGGCCTTTTTCACGCACACAAAGTGCACTCACACCCATTTCAGCATGCCACCATTAAGGAAACAATATTTGGAGATTTGGAGATTACTTGTTTATGAATCTAGTGAGGTTTAGAGATGGAATAAGATCAGTGCTTTAGAGATGATAACAGTGACCTACAGGACCTCTGAAACAGTGGAATCCTGGTAAAAACTATGGAAAACTCTGGATTTACACAAACGTTTGATAAGTAAATATGCATCAACAAAGTTTATTTGAGAATAAACAAATATTATAGTAATAATAATAATGGGTAAGGAGGGCGAAGTGTCATGCCCAAGGACACAAACAAACTGTATGAAATAGAGCATTGGTTTCAAAAATGGTCATCTCAAATTTACAACTGAACAATCCTAAACATCAGTGACGTGCGGTCATTAGAGCAGGTGAGGCAGTATCATTTATCCAATAATTTGTACTATAAAGTTATTGTCTATTTAACTTTGCCATTTTAATAATAATAATAATAATAATAATAATAATAATAATAATAATAATAATAATAATAATAATAATAATAATAATAATAATAATAATAATAATAATTTGTAGCATTTATATAGCGCCTTTCATGACACCCAAAGCGCTTTACAGGTTCATTCACTCCACACTTGGTGGTGGTAAGCTACTTTCTATAGCCACAGCTGCCCTGAGGCAGACTGACGGAAGCGAGGCTGCCAATCTGCGCCATCGGCCCCTCCGACCACCTCCAACACTCACGCGCACTCCACTTTCATACTAGGCAATGTGGGTGAAGGACACAACAACTGTTTTTTTTGCAACTGGCACCCCCCTTTAATTCTTTTTTTTATTCAAAATCACTGAATTTTCACTTTTACTGTTCAAATACTGGTGCAGAGAGGCACCAGCCGTTTGTGCCTCACATGGACTGACTGTGCTGTAGCTCAGCAGTGACAGATTCTGCGCTAAAGCGGCGGTGAAAAGACACAGGGTGAGGCACGTAGTTACCTGGCCTCATGGTAGAGGCATTCTTCTGCAACTCCTGGGTCAGCAGATTAGAATAATTTAGAGTTAGCAAGTCAAATTTAGCAATCTGTTCACTTTTTTCTTCTTGTCTGGCCCTACTTTTTAAATGGAGGAAGAAATCATATTAAAGCTCAAGCAGTTTTCTAAACTGGACTTTCAGTCAAAGCAAGACCAAGGAAGACCAACGCCGGAGCTAAAGGGTTTGCTCCAGACTACGAGACAAAAGACTCGCTCTTTTCAAACAGCGTAGTAAGAAATCATCTTTTCTGCTTTTCCTGCCTTCTTTTCTCAACCTGCTGTGACAACGTCTGGATTCAGATGGGAAATTGTGACCTGAAAAATTTGCAAAGAAGCCTCGTTAAACACGAGCGGTCTACCACTCACATTCAAAGCCAGATCGCACTAAAAATGTTGCTATTCATGACGCTACTCGGTGTGCTCTGGAAAATGCGCTGAACAATAATAATTCATTTTCAGCTTCTCATCAAAAATATTATGAGCTCCGGTCACTTACAGGCAGAGAAATTGGCCCGGGGCCAAATTCACTTGCCGACACCTGGTGACGTTAATGATGACATCAGTGCCTCACCAGTCATGACCCTCACCACACTAAACATGATGTAATAGTTATCCTTCACAGTAATGCCAACATTAGCATGCTAAACATGCCCTCTCATTTCTACTTTTACAAATGAGCTGTACTTTCTACTCCACTACATTTTTTTAACTGATTTTGAACTTGGACTGAAAAACATTTGAAGCTTTATTAGACCTCAAAATCTGAGCAAAATACTTTTTAATCTAAATATATTTTTAAAAGGTACCTTTTACTTTTACTAGATTTTTCATGGGATACTTTTACTTGAGTATTGTTTTGCTCCATATGTGCACTTTTTATATAAAGGTGCACGACATAACCTTTTTGGAGGGCATCTGTAACCTGTTTGTCTCCTTGAAGAAGAAGAAGAAGAAGAAGAAGAAGAAGAAGAAGAAGAAGACTGACTTTATTGATCTCACACAGGAGAAATTGTCCTCTGCATTTGAACCATCCTGTTATTAGGAGCAGTGGGCAGCACATGATTGCGTCTGGGGACCATGTCCATGATCTTGCTGCTTAGGCCTGGTCATGACCTCAGCTGGAGGATTTTTATGTTTATGGGTTGATGGGGGAAACCGGAGTGCCCGGAGGAAACCCACCCAGACACGGGGAGAACATGCAAACTCCACACAGAAAGGCTCAGGCGACCCGAATCTTACGGCCATACCAACGTGCCACACGGGGATCGAACCTTCTTGCTGTGAAGCGTGAGTGCTAGCCACTCAGTCACCATGCCGCCTAAGATGTTAAGATGTTAATGCTTTGCATTTATTCAACTACAGCTCTTATTTGTTGCTCAAAAAACAAACAGAAAAAAAGAAAAAAAAACATAAATTCTTACTGTGAGTGGGGTCGCCTCTCCACAAACATAACCTGCAATTTGGCTTTATTGTGGAACATTGTAGGCACATCTCCATGGATACAAGCATGTGATGGATCCTCCAAAAGACAAGTTGCCACAGTGCACCTTTATGTAACAAAAAGTAATACTACTTCCACCATTGCTCAATATCAGATCAGGTATAGACTATTTATAACCCTGTTCATACACGTCACCACTTCAAATGACCAGTCATAGCTGACTGTCCCTCCTGAACATAGACAACAGTCTGGCTTCAACCCTATAGCATGTTTGCCTGTAAATTTTAGCCTTGAAGATGCCTTGTAAAGCCTGGTGTGGAGAGGATATGATGCTCTGTGCACTTGTGACAGCCACAGTACACCGTGAGATTCCAGCAGGTGGCTTTGGCTTACATGTATGTTGACTATAGAGGAATGCTTACAGGATTGGATTCGTTTTGTCATCTTAGTCTTCCCATTTGTCATCCTGGATGTTTGGTCTAAGGCAAGGGAGGGCCAACTGTTGCCAAAGATGGGACATGCTCAAGGTTGTGTATACAGCTCTGGAAACCACTGACCACTGAAATCAGCCTCTCTACATGTATTACAGCCATTCCATTCCAGCATCTGTTGAATTCCAACACAAACACAAAGCTGAGCTACTTCAGTTCTTGCACCAGGAGTGGAATAAAGTCATTCAAGAACAATGTGAAAGACTTGTGGAGAGCATGCCAAGATGCATGAAAGCTGTAATTAAAAATGAGGGTTATTGCACCACATATTGATTTCTGAACTCTTCTTAAGTGTAAACATTGGTATTATGTTGTTTCAAAATGAATTTGATCTTGTTTCTTTGCATTGTTTGAGGTCTGAAAACATGTATCTGAAAACATGTATCTTTTTTGTTTTGACCATTTGTCATTTTCTGCAAATAAATGCTCTAAACGATAATATTTTATTTGGAATTTGGGGGAAATGTTGTCAGTAATGTTGTCAAATGTTAATTTTGCCCAAACACATACCTATAAGTAGTAAAATCAGAAAAACTGATAAATTTGCAGTGGTCTCTTATTTTTTTTTCCAGAGCTGTATATTCAACATGAACAAATAGCTTCATTTGACTGAAGTTGAACGCTATGGGTGACGACGCACTCCCTTAGTCCACTTCTTTAGACAGTCTATGGGTGATACATATTATAAATACATTATAAATTGTTGCAGCCATTGTTACTGCTGCTTGGCCCATTGTTTTGTCTTATAACAAAAAGCCATCAATACTTTGCAGTGACATCATGCTGGGGGTTTTCTACATGTATCTCTATAGGGCAGAATGTTCAGAAGTTACCATGGTGACACAATGCAGATATTAGCAAACACTAAGAAAAAGTCCTGGGAAAAGTCAAAAAATAAATTAAAATAAATAAATAAATAAATAAATAGACTGAATAAACGGCACATTTTCAGGAGCCTGTGATCAATACAAAGGTGCATGTTTGAGGCTTTTTATATAGAAAGTTCATGGCTCTTGTAACTCTTAGAAATGATCAGGTTTAACCTTTTTTTAAATTATTTTTTTTGTTCAGGTTTAAGGTTTAACATTTGGCCATTTACCTTTTGGATATTTCATGGCAAAGTACAAGGTAATCAGTAGAGAAAACTGACTCTTGCCCCATCTGTGTCATCGTGGAGTCATGATAATAGTAAAACATGATCTAGATTAAATAAATAATAAAACATAACAATTAATTAGCTGATTAAAGTGCCAATGTCAGGTTAGACTACTCATTTTACTAAAACACGCTTGAGATCATTATATTTAAGATTTTTGCAAAAAACATCCACACCCGGTTTCCCAATTTGGCCATTATACATCCTGGTTGGGAATTGTGTCTACATTATCTGCATGATTTGTTACTGTATTGTTACATATCAGTACATTATTTTCACAAACAAACTGAGTATTGCTATGATTGCTATTCTGTGTCCACTTATTCTTCCTTTTGGCACAGTATATTCATATAATGTGACTTTGCATCAGGCCTTTCTTATTGCCAGTCTCCCGTCTTACTCTTTCTATGGAACGGTCTTCCTCCCACCCGGTTCACTTATTCTCCATATTTGCACAAGTGTCTACCCCTCCCCACCCCACTGCCTGTCTCCCCGTTAGCCCCCTCGGGTGTCAATCTGTGTTAACTGTTTGTCTTTGCTGTCTCAATTCTTCATTTGTAGTTGTCACTCATACACTCATGACACACGCCTCTCTCTTTCCTCTTCTTCCTGTTTCTCTTATAACAAACTGCCATAATGTCTGGGAAATGCCTTAGGGCAGATAGCGTGTGTAATAATAAAACCACTTGCGTTTCCTTAGCAATGCCATGGAGACGCCCCCCTCCTCTCTCCACCTGTCCCGATACATACTTGGTGGATTTGTGGAAGGGAGAGAGAGGATGAGGTGCTGTCAGTGGGGAGGCTATAAATTCTGCTGTTTCATCCGTGCAGTTCCCAAAAAGGGCAACGGAGGGCGCTAGAATGCAAGGCAAAGAGAGTAACATGCATTAGTCTCAACAAAACCATGCATGAAAGGAGTTTAGTTTCTTTTTCTTGAGGGGTTATTTTAGATACATTGATAAGTGAAGTTAAAGAAATACTCAAATTCAATAATAATCAATGATTCTATGATTCAATCATTGATTATTAGTATTAATATGTATTAATAAGTAAATGTAATTCAAAAGCATTCTGCCAAACTATGCTACTACAGTCAAAATCACTGCACTACTTCTACTTCTTTCCACTGTGATTGCTACTATTGCTACTACTGCTGCTACTTCTACTTCTACTACTACTACTACTACTACTACTACTACTACTACTACTACTACTGTAGCTGTGTAGCTGTAGCTGTGTGTGTTTACTCTATCCATTATGGTTCAAAATGTTACTTTAATCTACTAAAATCACTGAATTGTTTGATTGCAAATAATTGCATATTTTTTTATTTTTTTATTTTTTTGGAGTACTGTAGTCAAATTTGTGTTCAATCCATGACGTAGCACTTAAGGATTCATTGAAGTTGTTTTACCAGTACTTGAACCATGCTGAATTCCAAATACCTTCCTGGTAGATGTTCTTGAATACAGATTTTGGCTTCACTATCTCCCTGACCATGTATTTCTCCGGGTTTCTCAATTGCGCTACTATAGAATGGATTTCTTTTTTCTGCTCCATCTCTCCCAATATCCATCCATCAGCAGCTTATATTTTGTTATTTAGAGCGTGTTAGCGCAGACACAAGTTTGCCAGTCATAAGTCAATGTGGACTCCAGCGAATTGTTGTGATGGAGAGCCCTGGACTCTACAGCGAGAATTATGATCAACAATCAATAGCCCGCATTGAACGCACGCACACACACACACCCGCACACATGGACACACACACACTGACACACAGTGCGCGTCCATCACTGTGCTGCCATTGTCACTGCACCTGTTTTTAATCAACTTCAAGGCCACACACTCACGTAGACACACACACACACATTTGGCATCTTGTCTCTCACTCCAGGAGGACGAGAAGGAGAGAGAGAAAAAAGAAAGTTACCAATAAATTATTATTGATCTGAGTGCTGGCTGGTAAGTCTAGGGATGGATCATACCAGTAATTTTCACAGCCTCATAGTTTATCACCGCAGCTGTGGCAAGAAAAATATACTAGAGTAAAAGTTAATCTAAGAAAAAAGAAAGTGGAAGGCACACAACATTTATGTAATTATATAAGATGTATATACTTTTACTATTATTACAACTGCGTATGACTACTATACACAAAATTATCAAAATTAACAAAGTCATCTTAACATTTAGAATTTATTGCTTTTTGATCAATGCATTAAAGGTCCTGTATTACACAAAATTGTCTCTTGTGAGCTTTAAGACATGTTTGAATGTTGTTACCTCAAAAAACTATACCTGGAGCTGTGTTGTGCTTCGTTCATACATGTTTGAGTTTTAAGTTAGCAATACTACTACTACTACTACTATACTACTACTACTAATAATAATACATTTTATTTATAAAGCGCTTTTCAAGACACTCAAACACGCTGTACAGAAGGTAAATAAGTAATAAAAGAATAGACAGTCAAACAAACATTAAACTTTCAGAACCATTAAAAGTAGTTTTAAAAAGGTGAGCCTTGAGCAGTTTTTTGAAGGTGGGGAGGTCAGAGCAGTCATGGATATGGGTGGGTGGGGGCAGCAGTGGAAAAAGCTCTGTCACCCCAGGTTCGGAGCTTGGTCCTGTAGGGGAGGGACAGGAGGTTGGCGTCGGAGGAACGGAGGGAGTGTGATGGGGTGTGGCGGGGCAGGAGGTCAGAGAGGTATGATGGGGCCAGGTTATGGAGGGCTTTGTAGGTCATGAGGAGGACTTTGAATTGGATCCGCTGAGGGATGGGGAGCCAGTGGAGGTTTTGAAGGACAGGAGTGATGTGGACTGATAGCTTTTACCTTAGTAGAGAGCTGGAGCTGAAATTATCCAAATGATTCTAGAGAAGGTTTATGGAGTTTAAAAAACACTTCCTGAAGAAGAACTCCTAAAGCCTAAATATGCAGAGTTTGTGTTAAACATGTGTGAATGAAACAAAACAAATATGTGGGTATGTTTTTGATGATGAAACAACATTATAACATAGATAAGAAAATGCCATAATATGGCTCCTTTAACAGGAGTATATCATATCTTTGAAACTATACCTATTCAAATTCTGCTTTGACAAATATACAAACAACAGAAAGCTTTCTCAAAAAGCATGTTTACTCCCCCACTTTCTCCACAGACAAAGGTGAGTGCTGAAACCTGACACTTCATTTTAAGTGGCCAGTTTATTTTCAGTACAGTTTAGTATACATACAGTTTAGGTTACTAAACACACCCTGTCACATTGTGTGCACTTCTATAGCCTGATTAAAAATGGTGACAAATACTTGCAGCAGGTGAAATTAAACTCTTTACTTTAAATTGAGCTGTAGGTTTTCATTAGTGCTACACTACACAGGCTTTAGTTTTAAAATTCTGGTCAGATTACCCTGGATTTCACAATCACTGAAGCAAGGGCCACCATATACACATGCTGTAATAGTGGGAGTAATAGTGGTATTGCAGTATTATCATATATATGTATAGTATATATATATATATATATATATATATATATATATATATATATATATATATATATATATATATATATATATATATATATATAGTATAAGAGGTGCAATGTCAATGTGGTTTGCAATATATACCAATTATAACCCCATAGCGCCTTGAGAATTCCCAATCTCTTCTACTGTGAATGTGGTGTGCGTGTGTGATAGCAGTGGTCAAGGGGCCGATGGTGCACGTTGGCAGCCTTGGTTCTCTCAGTGTACCCCAGGGCAGCTGTGACTGCAGTAGTAGCTTACCACCCCCACAAGTGTGAAATGAATGAATAATGCTACGTTAAAAATATTTGAGTCTCTAGACAGCACCATATAAATATAATGCATTATACTGACATATTTCTGTGTTTTGGTAGGTTCTATCTGTGCTGATATGTGGATCTACCCTATAACTTTTAACTTGAGAAACTAATTAAAAGCAAAAAAAAAGTCAAGTCAAAAAAAAAAAAGTTGACAAAGACAATAAATACATAAATAATAAAATAAATAAAACAATAAAAGGGGAGCCATATTTCACACCTGAAATCAACAAAAGCACTGTGTGTGAATAATTAATCTGAATTTAATCACACTGAATTTGCGTCTTTTGTTTTCATCTTGAATATTGTCCTGCTTTCCTAAGAAATTGTACAAATACAATGGAGGATCCACTCCAGATCCATTCAGAAGTATACTGATTATGCAGTACCAATCAATAGTCATGGAGGAAGATGAGTATATCAATCAATCAATCAATCAAACAATATTTATAAGGCGCTTTTCATACAAAATGGTAACACAAAGCGCCTTACAGTGGTCAAGGATTAGAAGATTGACCTTATTTGATCTCGCACAGGAGAAGTTGCTTCCATATTTGACCCGGGGACCATCCCCATGATTTTGTTTTGTTATTTAGGCTTTGGTCAGGCCCTAAGCTGGAGGATTTTACCTATGGCGCATGTTTCATATCTGCACATGGAGACCTTTGCTCAGGTAGGTATTGGAGAATAGATTTTTTTATTTATTTTTAAAAATTATCCCTGTAGGGAAATTATCCTCTGCATTTCGCCTATCCTTTCAGCAGCAATGGGCAGCACATGGGTCGCCCAGGGACATATCTCCATGATCTTATTGCGAGGATTGGACGATTTTGGACGATAGATGGACGATGGACAGCTGGATGATATTTTTTTTAACCTATGGATCATGTTTTTTGAGATGATGGGGGAGTGCCCGGAGGAAACCCACCCAGACACGGGAAGAACATGCAAACTCCACACAGAAAGGCCTGGGCAAGCTGGGGATCAAACCCGGAACCTGCTATGAAGCGTGAGTGCTAGCCACTCAGCCACCGTGCTGCCTGTAACCTTGTAACCCTGTCATAATGTAGCCTCATGAAGTGACTCTCATAGTTTCTTCTTGTAGAATGTTGGATCTGGATAGAATGCAAAGGGCATTGTATTGGGCATTAGATTTTTTTTTTCTTTACTTTTGTGGTTACAATACAAAATATTTTGTATGTCAGTGAGAGTTAACTGGCCATAAAGGGTCATCAATGTGTCAAATTCTTATTTAAAAGTTAATAACTCAACTATACATTGCACCGTGGTCTGCTTCAGAAAATATACCATCCATCCATTTTCTTCTGCTTATCCGGGGCCCGGGTCGCGGGTGCAACAGTCTAAGCAGGGATGCCCAGACCTCCTTCACCCCAGCCACTTCCTCCAGCTCCTCCGGGGGGACCCAAAGGCGTTCCCAGGCCAGCCGGGAGACATAGTCCCTCCTGCGTGTCCTGGGTCTTCCCCAGGGCCTCCTCCCGGTGGGACATGCCCGGAACACCTCCCGAGGGAGGCATCCAGGAGGCATCCGCAACAGATGCCCGAGACACCTCAGCTGCTCCTCTCGACGTGGAGGAGCAGCGGCTCTACTCCAAGCCCCTCCCGTGTGACTGAGCTCCTCACCCTATCTCTAAGGGTGCGCCCAGCCACTCTGCGGTGGAAACTCATTTCGGCCGCTTGTATCCGCGATCTTGTCCTTTCGGTCATTACCCAGAGCTCATGACCATAGGTCATAGAAAATATACCAGTCATGTGAGATTGTTTCCTCGCCCATTACAAGAAGATACAAGAACAGGAAAGTTCAGAAGATAAACAGATGCTATAATTTATCACTTTAATCAGTTTATTCATTCATTCATTCATTCATTCATCTTCTTCCGCTTTTTCCATTCTCTGGGTCACGGGGGCAGCAGTTCAAGCAGATCCGCTGCCCAGAACACAATGCACCAGCCCCCATGAATCCTCCCGCGGGTGGTGGGTCCACAGGAGAACCATCAGTTAATCAGTTTATACTGCTGAAAAAGAAATTATTTTTAATATATACAGTCTATTGATAATGGTAAAGTTTCATTCTGTCTTCAGTTTTAAACTCTTAAGTTCTTTGTCATACAGCCAGGAATGATTTATTTACCTATTTACCTTTACTTGTTTCAGCCACTTCCTGTAGCCTTCTTCAGACGTTTCACAAAACAGTGTAGTGACTTGTAGGCTGTTCATGTGGTTTTACCTGACAGTAGTAGAAGCTTACCTCCCCTACTTATCTAATTTTCTGCTTCCTGAACCTCATTTGTGGATCTCAATGATCTCTCTGATCAGTGGTATTTGTATCTTTGCAGTGGTTGGATATGGCTAATTTCAGGTTTCCCCTCCTTAGCTATTATCAATCAAGATCTAGACTGAAAAATGCAATTTTGTTGTATATCTTTAATGTTTGTATGTTTGTGGTGACACAGGTAATATGAGCTTCACTGCTGTACTAAAAGCCACCATTTTTTTGTTTGGCCATTAATAAAGTTTTCTTCTCTCTGCATACATTTGTTTTTCTATATCTATATTTGTTTATTTCTCTGATGTGCAAGGCATTTGCAAAATCATAATCCTGTGTACGCATTGTTCATTTTGCCCAGGATTCATAGCCTTATCTGTACATCCCATAAACTTTAATGGGCTCCTCCAGGCTCTCACTGCTGTATATCAATTAGGGGTGTAAAGATTAACCGATTTGGATCGGTTATCGGTCTGTGACCTCTGCGATCTGAGTGTACCGATCAGCGGAGCCCGGATCGGTCCAAATTCACTACGAAAGGTCCGATGCACCGGATTTACGGCCAAGAATCGGTTCTCGGCTCCTGAGTGGTCTCTCTCATGGCGCAGCAGCCGCCTGTGTGTGTCTGCGCTCTTTAGCGAACGGTGGGTGGTTCACTTACCTGGGGTTGAAGCTTATTGGCTGGTTAACTGCCAATCATGCGAGCGGCGCGGGCTATATGCGGAAGCGAGCACAAAATGTTTGCACTGTATAGCCGTGTCTCAATTCGCATTGTGCGGAGGGCGGGTTTCCCGCCGCCTCGTCTCGTCAGGAGATCTACTCTATGGGTAAGCTAAGCTAAGTTTCCTTTTATTGAGCTGTTGTTTAAGTTAATTTTGTGCGCTACCGCTGTTTATGGACATGGTTCCTATACGTGGTTAACTTTTGTGCCAGTGTTGTGTCGCGTTGATAAAACTTTCACTGTCGGTCTGATGTTTCACTATCGGCTCAGTAGTCTGCAGTAGACCATAACAATTGTATGATACTAGCGTTTTTATTGTCACGGTTAGTGGATTGGGTGATTTATTTAGACAACATTCATGTATTGGCAATGTATATTTGATTTGGGCTAAAATTGACTTGGTTAATTTACTTTTGTGTGGAAAATACAATGTATAATCAGAATTGGTGCATTTCTGTATTAAATAAATATATTAATGTGTATAGAAATGTACTTCACACACACAGATGATTTTTGTCTCAAAGGAGACTGAGGTCATGTTATGAGATGGAGAGAAAGTATTATTCAGTGTTAAGAGCTCTCTCTGATTTTCTTTTTTTGTTAAGAAAAGTTAATTACAGGCATAAAAAGACATGTTGGATTTAACATGCTAATGTTTTCTATAACTGCCTAGTAATATCTATCTTCTTGTCAGTGATATGTTGCACTTTTATACAGTTACTGAAACTGTGACTGAAGCACTAATTCTGATTCATTCAGATTTTTGCCTTTAATAGGCAACTTGCTTGTTTTATAACTACTTTTTTTATTTTTGATATCTACCTTATCTACCTTTGTACTGAATCGAAATTAACCGAACCGGATCGGATCGAATCGTATCGAATCGAATCGTACCGGATCGTTTACTAATTTTATGAATCGTCCCTGAATCGAATCGTAGCCTGTGAATCGAGATTCGAATCGAACCGTTTTGTGAGTGAAAGATTCACACCCCTAATATCAATATAAACTAGAAAGGCAATCATCTTTTGTATTGACCAATCATTTATGCAGAAAGCTGCAACAGTTAGCAACATTTACGGTTGACTGTTTTTTAGGTTTTACATGTTTGAATATAATGAATCACTTAGACCCCGTGGCGTGGAAGTCAGTACAGGTGTAAATGTTGATGTAGCATGCTGCTATTCCGGGTACATGCTTTAACAATTATTTGATTTTGTGTTAAATTAAATGAAGTTTAGCCCATATTGTAAAATCAAACACCTGACATCTTAATATATTTATTTTACACTATTTCTTTGATCTATTAGCATAATTATAGCACGCACACAAATCTGACCTTTAACTTGGCCTAGATCATTGTATATCAGTGGAGATGGAGAAATGTATCTACCACAAAACTTTTCCATGAAGACAGGCAGGTGATATCATAAACCTCCACCTTCACCACAAAAGTTACACAGTACAACTTTGAATTAACAATTAATCTATGACAGTCTCTCCAAAATAAATCTTAAAAATGTTTTTTTCTGCATCTGTGATGTGCGTTATATTGATTTAACGTACAGGCACAGAGTCTAGAAAACTGTAATGCACTGCTCCAAGTTTAAACAACATCCACTTATACCATGGTCCCACCAACTGAAAATAGTTCACTTTTAAATCTGACAACCTTTTAGCTGTCCATCCATCCATCCATCCATCCATCCATTTTCTTCCATTTATCTGGGAGCCAGGTCACGGGGGCAGTAATCTAAGCATGGACTCCCAGAGTTCCTTTCCCCCTGGACACTTCCTCCAGCTCCTCTGGGGGGACCCCAAGGCGTTGCCAGGCCAGCCGAGAGACATACAGTGGTACCTCACCTTACGAAATTAATTCGTTCCAGAAGTGGTTTCGTAACGTGAAAAATTCTTAAGTTGAATAGCTATTTCAGTGGAAAAAGCCTGATCCGTTCCAAGGTTTTTTTTTTTATAGTGTAACTTTTTTTTTTTATAGTGTAACGTTGTGTTCTGCGTCCTGGCGGGCTAAGAGACTAGACCAGGACTAAAAGAACGTGGAATAAACCAGGTCTGGCCAGAACTAAACCTGGATTGGACCTGTTATTATTATAACATGGCAGTGCCGTTGGAGGAGCGCGGTGCTCGTGTCTCCGCGCACCTTGTGGTGCGGGGCAGGCTCTGCTTCTATCTGACCTCCAGAGCCGGGGCGCTGACACTGTGAGCTAACAGGCCGAGGAAGGTGCTTTATCGGCGGTGTTGTGAGATGTGTCTATCTTGTGTCTATAGCTCAGTGCAGAAGAGAGAGTCTGCGAGTGTGTGCGCGCGCGCCGTGTGCACGTGCTGGATGAATGTCTCCGTGGAGTAGAGGAGACAATAAAGCCCCACTCTGCAGCAAAACTGCCTTTTTTTAACTTGCATTCTCCACCACTGTAAGCGCGCGATGTCCACAAGGGAGTTAACCCCGGAGGGAAAGCTATCTCCGGCCCTGGAGAAGACGATCTCCCCTGTGTCTCCCAACCACGGTTAGGAGATGAGAGCAAGAATGGATAACAGCGGGCAAGACCGCGGGGTCTCGCTCGGGTTGGGCGCTGGTTCTATGTGACTTCCAGGTCTAGACCAGAACTAAACCAGGTCTAAACCAGGAACGGAGCAGGAATAAATCACCCCATGCTCGGCCCGCGCGTGCTCGGCCCCGAGGAGGAGGCACGGCTGCATCCCGCAGCCCCGGTGTAGCGCGGCCTTGCGCCGTGTCGATGTGATCCTTCGATGTCGGCTCTTCCTATCACTGTGAAGCAGAATTCACCAAGTGTTGCATTGTTCACTCACTAAGGGAACGTGAGCTGGGTTTAGACCGTCCTGAGACAGGTGAGTCGTTTCGGGGCGTGCATCTGGGCGCGCATTAATTGAATTTTTGAGATTTGTTGTTTCTAAAGTGCTTTATAAATAAAGTTGGATTGGATTGGAGATTTCGCTTTTCGTAACTTGAAATTTCATTCGTATCTAGAGACCAAAATTTGACGTGAAGGCGTTTAGTAACTTGAAATTTTCGTTTGTTGGGTCATTCGTAAGGTGAGGTACCACTGTAGTCCCTTCAGCGTGTCCTGGGTCTTCCCAGGAGCCTCCTCCCAAAGGAGGTGTCCAGAAGGCATCTGGAACAGATGCCCGAGCCACCTCAGCTGGTTCCTCTCGACGTGGAGGAGCAGCGGCTCTACTCCAAGCCCCTCCCATGTGACTGAGCTCTTTTTTACCTATGATGAGTAATAGAGCAAGGCCAGTTACGTCGCCCACATTGGCGTTACCAGGGCCCCACCCTGGAGCCAGGCCTGGGGTGGGTGCTCGACAGCGAGCATCTGGTGGCCGGGCCTTCCCCCACGGGGCCCGGCCGGGTGAAGGAGCGATGTAGGGCCATCCTCCCGTGGACCCACCACCCGCAGGAGGATCCATAAGGGGCCGTGCAGGGAGATTTGGGGCAACAGTCGAAGGCAGGGGCCTTGACAACCAGATCTCCGGACATGGAGACTAGCTCTGGGGACATGGAATGTCACCTCGCTGGGGGGGGAGCCCGAGCTTGTGGGGGAGCCCGAGCTTGTGGGGGAGGTTGAGGTTGAGCTTGATGTTTAAAGCATTAGTTATTTCTGTTTTAGTTGAGGCTAGTCCATAACAGTGGAATAATAGACATTATCAGCATTTATAGTTAATGAGGATTTTAGTTGCCAAAAACTAGAGCACTTGGAAGTAATTGGTATGCGATGAATTGCACCTTTTTAGAGTGAGTGATCTTAATTGAATCATTAAAACAGAATTAGAACTCCCTGCTGCATGCTATGCAATAATCTGTAAGGTTATGCTTCTTCTTTTTTTTCATGTAACACAATTTTGTCTTATTTTTTTCTTCTGACTGAACTGCACCTTCCGACAATAAAGCCACGGCTCCTGTTGTGTTTCCTCATATAGATTTTGATACTGGTGGATATCTCCCTGTAATATGTCTCGGGGAGCAGCAGCCCTCAGGTGGTCCAGTTATGAATGGAAACAAACACAAGGCCCTGCTCCCAAAGCGTCTGCAGGGGGTTTGGGGTTGCATAGTATGGCACTATAACACAGCAGAGAGCAGCACAGTTGGCATAGGAATGGGTACGGTCTCTTAAAAACAAAATAATAATAAAATAACCAAATGACAGTCAACAACAACCAACCCAACAACAACCACCACCACAACTGACAATCCACAATGACAATGGGCCTCTTTCACAAAGAAGGCTCAATAAACCCTAGATTTATTGAAGCAACAACAACAACAACAACAACCAACAGCAACAACCAACCACCAACCATCAACCAACAAAGCAGAAGCTTTACCCACCTCAACTTGTCTTCTACCAAACTACTAAAATGTTTGTTCAAAAGGTGATAAAAGGAGAAGTTCAATTTGTCAACTGGACAAAGTTTGTTTGGTTGAAAACGTTTCGCCGCTCATCCAAGAGGCTTCGTCAGCTCATGTTCAAAAGGCTTTTGGCTATTGCCTTCAGGGGTCATCATAGTCCTGGTATGCTTCCATTTAAATCCAAATAAAATGTTTTTAAAATGCAGCCCTTTTGTCCGTGTGAGCACTCAACAGGGTTTAACTATTAAGGACACATTCACATTAACACCCTAACCCTTTTTAACTCTTTCTGTTTGTTGCTTCCCCAGCAACAAACACCACTAAAGTAGCAGTGATGGAGCCAGCAAAATCCCACAGTATGTGGATGGCTATTAGACATGCATCAGAATGGCAAGGCAAGGTTATTGATTATGCTTGGATATGGCTGAGCAAATTCTTTAATTGATTTTCTTTTGTCATTTTTAGTGTATCTGTATCAAAGTATTTTCCAGATATTCCTTGTTGAAACAAACCAAATTGATTTCAGTCTTACTGCTATTTTTAAGTTGGTGTAAAATTGGCATCCCTTCCAGTCACCGCATCAGATCCTTTAAGCTGTGATTCAAATATTGATTTGGCATTGGTTTCACACTTCCTCGTTCAGGCAGATTCCGATTTTCCCATTTCTCTAATTAGAGGTGCACTACGTACATTTTCTGGTGGATTGTTTGCCATCTGCTTACATCCATCCACATGTTATTGCTTTGCCAGAAATGCACCACAATATGGCATTAGACATGTCTATCTTGATATTATTCAGCTGTTACCATTGTCAAAGAAATACCTTGAAAAATATATCCATGCAAATGACACCATTAGGCCAAGTTACCAGTCAGATCTGTTCAGAGGCAGCCCTTTTTAAAATCAACAATTATCCAACCATACTGCACATAGAAGTTTCAAAAGTGCTGTTGTGCCACAAGTAAAGTCACATTTATTGACACGCTCTTCTGAAACTGCAAGAGTAGCACTAGCACCAACTTGTTGACACAGCTCGTGTTGGTCTCGGCTGTTTGATCCCATCTTTAATTTCCTCCTCTCCTTTCCCTTCTTCCTCTCATCCCTCTTTCCATGGGTTTGCTTAGGCTCACTCAGGGTCACAGCAATTTAGCTCTTTGGCCCCGGGCAGACAGGAGCTACAGTGGTCCGGTAAATGGAATCTCCCCTCAGAGTGGTGTGCAGGTGCTGGTGTGAGCATGGACTGTGTTTATTAGCCATTAGTGGACTGTGTGGTCAGCGGTTGGAAAGAAGTCAGAAGTCAAATGATGGCTCTTTGAGTTGTGAGGAAGAATATATGAAGCTGGAAAAACAACAGAGGGCCAATGTGTGTGGGATAAAGAGGTTGACCTAAGATCAGACTGACACTGCTGCAGAGAAGTGTCCATTTGCCCGGTGGATTCAAGCCCCTCCTCTGCCTCTGTCAATCAAGGAGATACACACAAGATACATACATTTTATAATGATGAAATATAGTTTTGTTTTTTGTAGGTGTCCTGTTTTACAAATATGGACTTTTATGTACCTGGTCAGTGTGCCTTAGTTCCTTCTGCCGATCTGGCAGAACTTTTTCTCTCATAGTTTTATTTTTGTACTGATTGAAAAAAATGCAGATGTTTGCAATTTACTTTGTAGTTCTATAAAATATATGATTCCATGCCTCCTTGATCGAATTCACCAAACTTTATTTGTTCATCGATTTATTAAAAGATAACTATTAATGCTGTTTATTGTGAGTGTCACTGAGACCAAGACACATTTCCCCAAGTTGATCAGAATAATAATGTACTGTGTAGAGAGCTCCAGATTATGAACCAGCAGATGCAAGATGCTAAATACATTTATTCAAAAGTATTTTGACACCATACCCTCATACCAGCAGTGTTTCTTTATGGACTTTTGCACAGCTGCTGGAAATATAGACCTCTATTATATTGACTTCACAAGCTTTAAAAAAAAATGTATTTATTTATTTATTTATTTATTTATTTATGATTATCTTTTATCTATCTCTGTAGGGAAATTATCCTCTGCATTTCATCCATCCTTCAGGAGCTGTGGGCAGTACATGAAGGCACCCAGGGACTCATCTCCATGATCTTCTTGCTAGGCTTGATCAGGACCTCAGCTGGAGGATTTTTACTTTACTTTTTGGGTTAGGGTTAACTTGAAATTATTTATTTTCCTTAATGCTTTGAAATGATGATTATGTTGATAGCATGCCTTTTTAAAATCCATAATCTTCATTGACAGAATCAGAATAAGAAAAGTAAAACTTTAATAGTGTTTATTTTTATAACATTTTACAACTTGCAAGTAAGTTAAGGACTTACCTGCTCGGCTGACTTCATGATGCCAACATTCCATACACATAAGCCTTTAACATGCTCACTAGGCTGCCATCCTTTTATAGACTACCGCTAACCACTGATAAAATTCATTTTTAAATTTGCAACAGTTGGTGAACATCTCCCTCCAATGAACAATTGGTGTTGCTAGGTTACTCGTCTGAGGCGGGAATCAGTGAGTGGCGCCTCCTGTGGGCCATTAAGCCATTTGGCAACCCATAATTCACTCCTCACCTGGAAACAATGCAGTGCGAGGAGTGTAGACATGATTGGCTTAAGCACTGCTGAATAAAACGAGTAAAACTAACAGAAATATGAGCTCCCATGTCCAGTCAGTTTATAGAAAAATAATAGATTTTAAATCAGTAAAACAGATTCTTCTGTATTATGTTTGGATTAGAATTCAATCATCTGGAATTTGAAATAATCTCTAATGCCAAGTTATCATCATAAGGTTTAGTGTTTAATCCATTAATGACCATACTTTATTTCCTCACACTTTACAGTGAAAAAAGCCCCAAATTACCATCTCATCCACTGGCAAGAAAATTATATACTGCATTTTAAGGGAGACTTGAGCTGCATGGTTTGATTATAATCTGGAGATGAAGATTCAAAGAGACGATTAGAGTGACCACATGAAAGCACTGATCAACCTCCTCAGACAAAATGGCTAGTACTAGATGGAAGTAAAGGAAGTAATCTAGGGGTCATGGGCCGCACAATCAAACACAGATAAAGGGTTGCAAAAGTGGTTGGCAGTGGTGCAGTGGTCAGAGCATTTGCTCAGCTACTAGATGGTCAGAGGTTCAATCCCCATTGAGCAAGGCCATCCTGCCTACATATCAGAGATGTGTCACACCAGTCAGCTGACACCTTTGTTGACACCAGATGCCATTATTTTTCTAAACATAATTCCTGACACCATCTTTATGGTGAGCCAATAGCATCTTGGGTCAAAGTAGTGGTAAAATACTTAATACGTGGTCAACATATTATAGTATGTGTGAAAACCATTGATTATCTCTCTTGCCAAGTACTGGAGATATTGTCCAAATCTTAAGTAAGTTTGCTGCCCAACATGTTTTGTTATTATGTCCAATCCAGCAAAGGAATCAAACACTATTCCTCCAATTTGATCTGCTCCAATGAAGAGCAGCTTTTGTGGCTAAACAAGGCCATCAGTGTCTCTCTTGCACTGATATGCTTCTCTGGCTTCCAATCACACTCCTTCATTAGCCCTCTCCTCTTAAGTTAGAAACACACACACACACACAAACATGGACACACACACACACACACATGGACACACACACACACACACACACGCGCGCGCGCACAGGCACATGCATAGAGGCATGCAGGGAGCTCCTCTGACTTTAAATAATGAAAGAGCTGTCATATCCGATCAGTGTCCATGCTGCCACATGGCCTGGTGGTCAGCCGGACAGACGGGAGCAACCACTGGAGACTGACACCCCTTTGGACATATGAGGACAGAGGAAAGGAGGGAAAGAGGGGGAGAGGAGGAGGGAGGAGGAGGAAGGGGTGGGGGTGTGTCTACAGAGAGACAAAGGGAGGGAGAGCAGGAAGACTGAGATGGACAGAGCTGTGGCTTCCTGTCTCACAAAGTGTTCAAAGACTGAGCAGCTAAATGCCAGCGGCATGAGTGGAGTTCATGAAGGAATAAACAAGGAAGATTGTGAAAGGCATGAAAGAAGGATACACATTAATTGTAACATCTTTATTTGTATTTATTTATTTATTTGGAAAAGGGACAGTACGTACACTATATTGCCAATTTCACTATATTGCCACATTTCAATATTCACTCACCAATCCAAATAATCGAAATCAGGTGTTCCAATCATTTCCATTGCCACAGGTGAATAAAATCAAGCACCTAGGCCTGCAGACTGTTTCTACAAACATTTGTGAAAGAATGGGTCACTCTCAGGAGCTCAGTGAATTCCAGCGTGGTACTGTGATAGGATGCCCCCTGTGCAACAAAGTCCAGTCAACTGTCAGGGGTATTATAACAAAGTGGAAGAGATTGGTAATGACAGCAACTCAGCCACAAAGTGGTAAGCCACGTAAACTGACATGGCATGGTCAGCGGATGCTGAGGCGCATAGTGCGCAGAGGTCACCAAATTTCTGCAGAGAAAATCACTACAAACCTCCAAACTTCATGACGATTCATGATGATTCCAAACACCGTGAGTTTTACCTGTCCAATTGTTGTTGTCGTAATATGTTTGTGAATATTGTTATTGATTGTACTGCACTTTTCAACTCTGTCATCTCCGAGTCGGCGGTGCACACATGCCCCTTCCCTGGCTGTCTCTATCACTGTCCTGCTTGGTCAGGGGGAAAAGAAATTTCAATTTTCTATGTGTACTTGTACATATGGTTTTTCGACAATAAAGCAAACTATGAACTATGAACTTCATGTGGCCTTCAGTGTAGCTCAAGAACAGCACGTAGAGAGCTGCATGGAATGGGTTCCCATTGCCGAGCAGCTGCATCCAAGCCATACCTCACCAAGTGCACGGCTAAACGTTGTATGCAGTGGTGTAAAGCACGCCACCACTGAACTCTATAGCAGTGGATACGTGTTCTCTCGAGTGACGAATCATGCTTCTCCAATTGAAAATCTGATGGACGAATCTGGGTTTGGTGGCTGCCAGGAGAAGGATATTTGTCTGATTACATTGTGCCAAGTGTAAAGTTTGGTGGAGGTGGGGTTGTTTTTCAGGAGCTTGGGCCCTTAGTTCCAGTGAAAGGAACTCTGAATGCTTCAGCATACCAAGAGATTTTGAACAATTCCATGATCCTAACGTTAGCAGTTTGGAGATGGCGTTTTCCTCTTCAACATGACTGTGCGTCAGTGCACAAAGCAAGGTCCATAAAGACATGGATGAGAGAGTTTAAGAAGAATGACTTTATTGATCTCACACTTGAGAAATTGTTCTCTGCATTTAACACATCCTTATTATTAGGAGCAGTGGGCAGCACATGACTGCGCCCGGGGACCATCTCCATGATCTTGTTGCTTAGGCTTGGTCAGGACCTAAGCTGGAGGATTTTTACCTCTGGTGCATGTTTTGAGTTGATGGGGGAAACTGGAGTGCCCGGAGGAAACCCACCCAGACACGGGGCAAACTCCACACAGAAAGGCCCAGGCGACCCGGGGATCGAACCCGGAATCTTCGTGCTGTGAAGCGTGAGTGCTAGCCACTCAGGCACCGTGCCACCCAGTGTGGATTAACTTGACTGGCCTGCACAGATTCCTGACCTCAACCCGATAGAACACCTTTGGGATGAATTAGAGCGGAGACTGAGAGCCAGATCTTCTCATCCAACATCAGTGTGCAAACTCACAAATGTGCTTCTGGAAGAGTGGTCAAAAATTCCTATAAACACACTCCTAAACCTTGTGGACAGCCTGCCCAGAAGAGTTGAAGCTGTTCTAGCTTCAAAGGGTGGACTGACGTTATATTAAACCCTATGGATTCAGAATGAGATGTCACTTAAATTCATATGCAAGTCAAGACAGGTGAGCGAAAACATTTGGCAGTATAGTGTATGTATAATATGTAAATGTCAGATTCTATCTGTTGTCACTGGGCAGTTTGATGGGATCATTAAAATCACATTTAACACAAAAACAGCAAACACTGAACAAACAGCAGCAGACTGAACACTGTACAGGGTGGAAGCAGGGCAGGGACAGGCAGGAGCATTTCAAACTGAGGGGGGGAGCTCTTACATTTTATCTTGTTTAAAGTACTATAATGCATTGACCTAAAAGAAAGCTGATATACTGCACATACCCTAAAATGCTGAATTGATTTCTTATAAAATGTGCTTACGGGTTTGGGTTAATGTGAACCACCCCTTTAAAACTAGGGGCCTCCCTCACAAAAACTGTCAAACTGTTCTTTTCAGCCCTTGTGAAAAAGAACATTTTGACCCAAAGTAGGTTTTCTCACAGGGACTTCAGACTCCTCTGTTCTGGTGGTTTGTGGTGCTCTATTTCTGTATTTAATGTAATCTTTTAGTAGTGGAGGAGCCAGCCCATGTAAGCTTTTATAGATTGGACTGGCATCTCAAGGAAATAATAATAATAATAAAAAAAAGTTAAACAATTACATGGCAATAGAAAACCACCAAGAACAAGTTCTACAAACAAGATACAAAATAAAGATAACTTCAAGTATTGGGAGGTCTTCATTTGTCTTAGGTCGACGTGTAGGACAAAAATTACATTTTCTTTCATATTTGAAACATTTTTGACAGTGCTACAAACATGTTCAAGGTTAATTAATTATACATCTATTTCCATCAGACCCATGCTTCAATACAGTTAATATGGACAAATAGAGCCCCCAAAGCACTTTCAGAAGGTGATATCAGTGGCATGCATGTCTAGCCAGATGTGCAATATCCTCTTTTCCATGTTGATGCTTGTTGTTACTATTATTATTATTACTATTTCCATTATTATTACTTATTACTATTTTTATTATTACTTACTTTATCCCATTCCTGCCTGCAAGCACTTTCTTTCTTGTCCAAATGTCCTGGAGCTACTGTGGCAAGTAAATTTATCCTGTGTGAGATCAATAAAGTCTTATCTATCTTATCTTATCTTAGCTGAATGATTTTAGGTTGGCAAGATACACTGCTGCACAATTTCAATTTAATTCATTTTTGAAGTGCCTATAATCACAACAGTCACCTCACAACATTGATTTAACCACCTAAAAATTTGAAAATCATCAATCAACTATAAACAGTCATCATACAATAAAATTTGACCAACCAACTGACTAAATTTCACAAGGAAAATTCACAACAATGTAGGAAAAACATGGTCAAATAAAGAAAAAATAATAATAATCAAACCCAAGACTTGCCACCATGTTGTTATCATTACTTTGAATGCTCTTTCCAATCCTTTATTTATCTGTCCGCAGTGGAGCTGGCAGGTCCTCGAGTAGTTAAGAGAAGTAAAGCAGCTTGGTGACACTGTAACAAACTCCGAAGCCATATTTATTTCGAGCAATGTCGCATCTTAAGTGGGAAAGCAGAAGAAAAGAGAGAGGTGAGCAAAAACGATAAGCAAGAAATCCGGTGAGATAAAAGAAAATAAGAGGAAAAAGTTGCACAACAAAACAGAGTAGAATGGATAGGAGATAAGAGCAGAGGTGAGGCTGCACTCTGAGTCAAAGAAAAGGGTGGTAAAAGCTAATTCCACCCAAATAATGGCATGAGGCAATCCCTGCGAGACAAAGAGAGGAGAGAGGAGATGGAGCAGAGGGACAGACACAATTGGAAATGTGTCTGTAGTCCAGTGCAGGTCACAAACCATTAGTGTCACTACAGCCTTACCCACACACCACAATCAACTCTGCCAATGTTTCAGACAAGCTACTACAGCTACAGAAATGCAAAATTTACTGTAAATCTCAAATTAAGATGTGTAAAGGCCTGTCACGATAGTTACTATATAGACTTATAGATCAATATATGAAAGGGGTCAATACAATTTCTTAGGGAAATTTGTGTTTATTTTTTGGCTATATGATAAGATTTGAGATATGTTCATTCAACATATCTCAAATCTATATGATAAGATTTGAGATATGTTGAATGAATTTCTTTGACTTTACACAGACACAAACTAAGTGCTAAGTGTTTCATTATGCTCTTTATCTATTTTACCTCAAATTTTTTTTTAACAATATTGTAGATTTAGAATAGTTTTTGTGGTTTAAATATTCTTCTCTGTTCTTGAGTTATTGTGCCCGTGGCATAAACAAGCTTAATTAGTTTATCATCTATATTTACTTCAGTGTTATACCATACAGTATTTCAAAATGTTTTATCAGGACAGGCCTAGCTGTGTAGATTTTCTAGATTTAATTTTAAACACATGAACTGAACAACCATATTTCCTACTGTCAGAGGTGGGCAGAGGAGCCAACAATTGTACTCAAGTGAGAGTAATGTCATTTAGAAAAAATAAAATAAAAAACTCTTTAGAAGTACAAAATGTGGTCAAATAATTTAATCAAGAGTAAAAAGTATTTGGAAAAATATTTATAATTTAAGTTGATGCAATTTGATGGACAAAAACTTAAATAATGCACAAAATCTAGTATTATCAAACAAAACAAGAAACACAATTGTCCACATCATTTCATGTTGTCAGCATATCTTTTGTCACTTGCGGACGGTGGGAAGAGTAGCCACAACTTTTACTCAAGTAGGAGAGTTAGAGTAGTGCTACTTCAACAAACTCTGTAAAGTAGAATTTAAAAAAAAAGTAATGTTACTGGGTACTACTTACCTCAGCTTACCATAGCGCAGTTTAGCTTCACACCAGCTACTTCACTTTTTAATGCGACAACCAGTGTTGTGCCTGAACCAAAATATGAATGCGTTCATGAACTATCGTTCAGTGAACGTGTTCATATTTTGGGTGAACGTGAACTGAACGCTCTGTATTACTGCCTGATGAACGAACTGTGAACGAGTTCATTCTGGTGTCTGTGAACGACACGCGCTATCTCTTTAACTTCGTTCAATAGGGTCTCAGATTTCTGATCCATCCATCTGAAATTTCCGACCGGCACCACTCTCCCTTTCTCCTTCTCTCCCTCTCGCGCAGCGCGCGCAGCACTTCCTGGTCAGGGCTCTCAAGTCTCACACATTGAGAGTGTGACACACGCTCACACGCCACACATGGGCCGTTTCCCAATCCAGCGACGGCACACTTGTGAGCGCCCTTGGAACGGGATGTGCGTCATATCCGGCGCGACAAGCGCCGTTCCATTTGTTTTTTTCCCCCTGCACCGTCGAGATGAGCCCTGAACGGCGCCGTCGTTTCCATGGAAATCGGGGCGTGGACCGGGCGTGGACCAAGCGTGCAAACATGCACGCTTTGCACACTTAAAAGCCCCAGCATGCACAGCGCGGGAGGATATATGACTACAAAGACCGACCCGCCAGCGACATCCACATGTGACAGTTGCGACGTCACTATAAAATATACGTACTGGTTCACCTCACCTACAACTATGCCACATGAAACTCTTCATAAACTACGCTAAACATGTGTGACAGTAGCCGTAACGGCATAGATCACGGCACCTGTATTACCGTTCACATGCTTTTCCCCTTACACTTCTATATTTCCTTTGCTGTTGTAATGCTGGATATTATACAGTATCGCCATGTCCAGCGTTTACTCTAAGCTGCGCACTGCTCGCACATTCTCAGCGCACAAGAAAACTTATGCAGCGCCCTGTAAACCAGGGATGAAAGAGCTTTTAGCGGATCTCCGCTTTTTATATCAGCCGCGCAGGGGGGCTTTTCGGATGTCGCGCACAGGGCTCCAAGAAGCGCTCAGGGAGTTAGTGTGTTTGCTCAGACACATTAAAAATTAGGGGGAACATTGGCCATGTCCCAATTCCAAGTATTACTAGGCGCAATAGAATCATATTTTTTTCTTTAGGGAACAAGGAGCAGACCACCCGGCTCATTGAGCTGACTTGACTTGTTCCATTTCGCAGACACCCATGTGAGAAACGTAGTGCACTAAGGACGGAGCAAGTGTGCGCCGTCTCGACGACAGCCCGACGGCACACTCACAAGCGTGCCGTCGGCGTGCCGTCGCTGGATTGGGAAACGGCCATGGCATTTCTCACGCTGATTTTTTTTTTTGGGCCCAGAAAATCGGTCTGTGTGGCTCAGTTTATGCAGGCACCGCGTGTTTTCAGCGAAAAAAACTCCCCCCCTCCTCCCCGCCCCGCTCCCCGGAAAAAATCTCAATTATCAGGCGCCGGGTCCTTTTCAGCCAATCAGAAAATAGATTGTTCTGTTGTTGGGCAGACTGTAGAGTGTAGTTTCAGCTGCTAAGCGCGCACAGCAACTGAACACGAGGAAGGACAAAACGGTGATGATAAAACAAACTGAGAACCATCAGGTAATAACTTAATTTATATAACTCTCATTAGTTGCTTTGTAGTTTAAGTTTGCTCTTGCGTGTGACACACGCAATTCGACATGTTCACACGCTCACACGCCATTTCTCACGCAATTCAAGTGCCCCGCCCCCCCGCTCCTCGAAAATTACGCAGTCTCACGCATGACCCCGCTCAAAACTTGAGAGCCCTGCTGGTCTTGCGAGAAACAGTGCAGAGTGGTGCGCTAAAGGGGGCCACATTAAAGGGGGGATCATTAATGTTAATTTGCGGGTTTATTTTGTTTTCTTAAGCCTCTTAGTTAATTAAGTCATATCATATGGGGGTTATTTAAGTATTTCCTTTATTATGTTGAATTGCAGGTGTTTTATCATTATGGGGACCGTTATTTATAGTTGGATAAGGATGTGAAATTGGATATGAAGATGGAGATAACACATGAATAACACATGGTTTGATTGTTAAAACTGATATAATAATTGCTGTCTATGGTTCTATATGGGCTTTGGCAATGATATTGAAAAATAATAGCTTGCAGCAATGTATTGGAAAAAAAAAAGAACTATGAACTAGTTCATTTTTTGGAACTATGAACGAACTACTAACTATAAACAATTATGAACTATGAACGAACTAGTTCATTTTGAAATGTGTGAACTGAACTTTGAACTAGTTCATGTAGAAAATGAACTTTCCCAACACTGGCGAGAACAGCTTCCCGCTTCTGATTTCAAAAAAAAAATCCATGCTAAGATTTCGAGGTTCCAATACGCATGCCTTATTTTAAGTGATTTGATCTGAAAATACACTAAATTCATAATGAACAAATAGTTTAAAGGTCTTCTAGAATGCTATTTTCTGATCTGTTATGTTTCCTCATCAACAACATACCTGGAGTTGTGTTTTGCATGGTAATGTTCCATTGTATTTTTAAACTCCATAGAATAATAACAGTAATAAAATATAATCAATATGTGTGAATGAAACAAAACACAACTCAGGATATGTTTGTGATGAGGTAACAACATTCTACCATGGCAAATTTTTTGTAATATAGGACCTTTAAGTAGTTAAGACCAATTCGTGTCTCATTCTTGATAAACAATTTGCTCATTATTAATTAAGTCTATATTTCCAATTAAGGTGTGTTTTTGAGTGTACCATTATGTGTTGAGTGTTGGCCTTGTTTTGCTTATTATAAATTGTACTCTTTCCTTCTTTGCAAGTCGATAACTACCAAGCACAATACTATAAAGAGGTACATGAAAAGCTTTTTAATTAATTCTGGTAAATATTAATATGTCCACATATCCACTTAAACAGCACGCCATGTCCTTCACTGCTTCCTGTGTAAATGAAGCATCATTCTTGGTCTAATACCCAGTAATCAAATGTGTCTATATTTCTTATGGTACGATGCCTCCAGTACTGCAATTTTCTTAGAATTCCTTCTGGTACTTGTCCCTAGTGTAACCTTTTCCCCACACAGCCCCCAGCCCAGATAAACCCATCATCTTTATTCAATATGGCTCCCGGTTAAGTATTTTAAGTCGTATTATCTTGACAGCAAATTTCCTTGTCGTGTGTATGTGGTTTATGTACCTTTCTGCCCATCAACAGACAATAGGACTACATTATAATAGAATGGTAGATCTTACAGCTATAGATTTAGGTATTTCACAGCCAATTAGTTTTATAGTAGGCTAATTTACCATTTTTAATAGCTATGATATATTTGAACGATTTGTTAAATCTACATCTTAATGCAAAAATAAGACAATAAAACAATTTTAAGCAATTTAAGCAGACTCAAAAAAACATCTGCTTATCATTGGTGATCAGAATGCTATACATTACAATATTTTATGCATAAACGATAAGAGATCCTACTGCATATGTAAGCTATAACATTTCCTATTTTGGGAACTTAAAGGTCCCATGGCATGAAATTTTCACTTTCTGAGGTTTTTGAACGTTAATGTGAGCTCCCCTACCCTGTTTAGCCCCCCCCCCCATGGCTAAAAGTTGCGAAATGTCTAAACTGAGCATTTGCGGTCCTTTTCTGCGTTACACAAAACCAGTGTTGAAACGGGCGAGTTCGGACAAGGCACCTTATTGACGTCAGATCGGCAAATGCAGCTCCAGCCCCTCCCTCTGTCTCCGCTCAGCATCCCTGTATATCCCGCCCATAGAGTTTGGACTGTGAATGCGCTACGCAATGCGAAATGCGTTTTTTTATTTGCCTGGAGGCACGTCCGAGTGTTTCTAGGCTCGCAAGTCCCTTACCCGACCCTCTGGACCTCTGAAATACCAGTGCTTTAATTTTATTTTCTGTGTAAATATGCTTTTTTTCATTGCAAAGTCTCTCATCTGTCTTCTTGTGTAAAACACGGAAGAGAGGAGAAAGCGGTGCCGAGCTGCGCTTCCAGCGGGGGAAACCCGCCCCCCCGCTCCTTAGCCAATCTCTCTGTCCTTCTCATTTGCATTGAAGCAGCAACACCCACAATAAAGCATTTTAGACACATATCTAGCCTCATGAAGACTGTCAGAGTCATATCTCATGCAGTGAGTGTTGATTTTGAAGAAGGATTCATTTACAGTATTAGGGAACCATTAAGGAGCCATATAAAAGCATCAAGAAGTACCATGTCATGGGACCTTTAAAGGTGCACTGTGAAACTTTTGTGGTGGAGGGTTCACCACCAGCTTGTCTCCATGGAGATATTATTGTTGTTTTGCCTGGTATAGTCCACAGTATGGCATTAAACACATCTATTTTCATGACAACAGGCAAGTAACACCACCAAGTTATTGGTCAGATCTGTGGAGATGTTACCCTGTTTACAGTATGAATTCAAGTTTTTCATTGAACTTATTAGCAATAAAAACACCTGTACTAGTATTAAATGTAGAATTTAAGTTTAATGTCACACTATGGAACATTCAAGGCAAAGAATTATCATCTCCATGGAGACAAACAAATGGAAAACCCTCCACCACAAATGTTACACAGTGTACCGTAAAAAAAAAGTGTGTTCTGTTTGTACCTGAAGCTCTAGTTCCTTTTTTCTGTTCTTTGTTTTTGACAAATGTTTTATATACAGTGGGTCGACAGTTATTTGCACATTTGCTGTAATCTGCCACATTTACACTATAACTGTTACAAATGCTCATTAAAGGTGCACCGTTCCTTTCAAATAAATAATAAAGTTTAGTCTTTATGTCTTATATCTTTTATAGTATTATGAGCCCATGTGGCCACTTGTTGCACCATATCATTTGTGTCTGTATTTAGCCATAACCATTTTGTTAGACCAATCTATCTTCCTAAATTGTCTATTTTTATCCTGAAATGTAGGAGATATCTTTCTGCATGCACGTTTATACAGGTATAGTTTATGGCTGCAACCCCATGGGGCCAGAGATGGTGCCAATAATGGAAATAGAGGACAGCGTTTTTCCCAATAAAATCACAAATAAGCATATTCCCCAGACACTCTGGATGGGCTCAGCCAGAGATGCTGCTGCAATATGACTTGTTTGTGTGGCACTGGGGAGGAGTTCTACAGTATATGTGAGTGTGTGTGCTTGTGTGTGTCCATAAATACATTTTTGCTATAGTGGATGGATGGGCGATCTCCATGGTGATTTGTTTACTTGGATTAAATGTCACTTTTGGAAATATGTTGTTATACCTGGACTCCTGAGAGGGAAGTGCAAGTGCATTGGCCACAGACCGACTCACCTGAGACGAATGTGTGCCCGTTCCGATAACAACTCCACCAAAATAGCCATGGTGATGCATCATATGTGCTCTATCAGCTGGGGATTCACAGTCTGTATATTTACTGTTGGCAAAATACACCCTAATGTCAGGTAAACAAGTCATAAATGTGTCATGAGTATGCATAGTCGCAAGCTTGCTTTTACCATTCAAAAGCAGTTAGCCTCTTCTTTTGGAATAATCAGTTATCAAGCAATTGTTCTCAGTTTTATATTATTTTCTTTCTGTTATAATATTCAAAGAAGGACATTTTTGATTCCCTGTTTGGTTTGACTGTTTCTTGTAGACTGACCTTGACCTTTTAAAGGGCCCGTATTATGCTTTTTTTTTCCTGATCTAATAGTATTTTAAATTGTTTCCTCATCAAAGCATGCATAGAATTATGTTTTGTTTTGTTATTTTCATTCATTTTTAAACACAAACTTTGCACATTAAAGGTGTACAGGACAGTGTGTAAGATTTTTACCTGTTAATTACTGAAATTGAAGATACCAATTCAAAAATACATTGTTTTCCAAGCCTTTTCACTTCCATCATGAAATCAAAGTATTCTTTTGGACTTATATAGTCACATAAAAGGGGGATCTTCCCCATGCAGAGGCAGCCATTTTGAATACGAGAGCCGCAGAAGGACATTTGGGCTCCGCCTTCGCCTTCAGCAAGACTCGTGGTTTTGGGTAAACAACGACAAGCATGCTGCCGGATCAGACATCGTAATGGATCTAACACGTGTTTTGGACTAAATTGCTTTACTGGATTTTATTCGCTGGATCCTTACGGACAAATTGAGAGCAAGTTTATGGTGAAATACAGAGTTTGACCTGTGCAAAGCATTCTAAGGTAAGCTAACCTCGTTTTGTGCTTTTCCGTATAAAAGCCCCATGTGCTCGGGGAGTGATTGTTTTGCAGGGAAATGAATTGCATAGTCAAAAAGAGGAGACTGTAAGGTTTCATTTGATGTGTAGAGTGTCATGGTACATGATCGGGAATGTGTGTTTTCATGAGGAAAAAAAAAAAAAAAAAACGGGACCGCGTTTTATTTATACAGTAGCGGCGCGCGGCTCGTGCGCGCACCCGGGTGACCCTCGAGGTCTGCCGTAGCTAAAACAGAAAGTGCAATAGCACCATCCACCTATGCGCCACAAATCCTACACACTGGGGCTTTAAGGCTGAGTTCTTCTCTCAAACAGAAAACACACAGTGTGATGCCATGTGGTAATACACCTTCACTAGAATCATTTGGATGATTTCAGCCCTGGAATTACCAATCTCTACTGAACAAATAGCTGCTTACTTGAAGCAGCTTCATAACATCACAAGGTGGAACAGAGCATTTGTAGCTTTGGAGATGTAGACAGATTCATAATAAAGGATTACTCAAACGTGTGAATGAAACAAAACACAACTCCCGGTATGTTTTTGATGAGGTAACAATATTCTAACGTGACTAAAACCTCACAAGAGTCAAATTTACTTAACATAGGACCTTGAAGAATTAGCTGATGATCATTTGGTTACAATTCTGGTATTCAGTTCATATTTGTGGAATGCACTTCGGTGTAAACTGGTGATTAACTATCTCATTATGCTAAATTTTTACTGCAGTTTTCGTGAAATTCTTGGAAAAATCACATCATTAGCTCTTGAGGTCTGTTGTGTTGTGGCCGAAGTCTGTATTCAGACCAGATGCATGTGGTTGACCAATGGTTGTCAGAGAAACGGGTTGCTGGTGGGTGCACACAGCACATATGTCTGAGGAATAATCAGAGTAAGACAGAGGCTCATAATTTGCATTAAAAGCATTAGCATAGGATTAAAAATACTGCATAAACATTTTCAACCTCAGCAGTGACCTTATTTTAACCAGCTGCATTTCTGATCAACCCTGGTTCCTGGTGTGAAGGCCTGATTAACATATTTCCTTGCGGTAAGCGATTGAGAGAAAAAAAATATACAATTCAGACCACATTTTCCAAACATGGTCTCGAATATTGTTTTGGCCAGAATTAAATAAACAAGTTATTGATTTTAATACATTTATAAGCAAATATTCAGGAGGCTTAGACTACTTGAATCTAACTCCCAATTGACAACAAATTTTGCATAAAAAAGTTATTTTTTTAATTTCAGGGTAAGAATAGTCAATATTGTTTTAATTGTGTGCAAATGAGGTTTGCTAAATCATACTGGTGTGTTGATGCTTAGTAAATTAAATAAAAGTAAACATGTGCTAGTCTTGGCTCTAAAAGCTTACAAAAGGAAGGAAAACGGATTTGGGAACATTTTATTTCTGGAAAATATTCAGGGCACCATTCAAAAGTCATTTGGTACAAAGCAATTTAGTGAGCGTAAAGTGTTACACAATGTCACTCATTCAAATACAGAACGCAGCTTAATAACATTGCCATCATTTTAATTTATTACCAATTAGGGATGTAACAATAACCGAAATACGGTGATGTCGTATCGTCAAAAGTATCACAATAAAATTGCGTGCCCTCAGAATAAGTCTTTGGTTAAATTCATTGTTTTGGACCATGACCATGATCCTTTGCTCCATTTCAGCACAGACGGCATGAAGAAAGCACTTATAAATCTTTGTTCTTTGGGTTAAAACAGAACCAAGGGACTGTCGAGGCATTTAAAAGGAAAAAGTAGCATATTCTCTTTTCAATTAACCTTCACAAAATATCGCAATTAATATCGCATATCGTGAAAATATATCAAGGAATTGGAAAATCAGTCCACTGAAGTTCATTTGGTCTTACAATAGTTTATGTTATTAGGTTATTTTTTAAGAGTTTGTTTTCATACCTGACGGTTTCGACTGCTCGGTAGCGGTCTTCCTCAAGTGATGTTGCTCTGACGTGCCCGGTCAGATAATTTATATAGATTTTGGTGCTGAGGAAGTTGGACTGCAGATGGCGCTGTCATCCTGCCTCTACCCAGGAAGTAAAGCAACGACAGCACCAAAATCTGTATAAACCAGCTGACAGGAAAACAAACAAAAACAAACTCTTGGTCTGGAAAAAAGAACTTAATAACATGGATCTGAATATCGGTACATCCCTGTTATCAATGCAGCAAACCAATCCTGGAAAATCCGCCTTGGACCAAAAACCTTGGCTGTGAATTTGATGGAGATGTACCCAACATGAGCAACAAAGGCCGTAACTGACAACACCCTCCATGCATTATTCAGGGCGATACAAATAGGAGGTAACCTGCTGAAACTGGCTTCTGAGAGAGGGTTTGGAGCTGTAAAGATGATGGACAGCCGCTGCATCTCGACCCTGTGAAGCCGTTGCATCATTACCAGCTTGTATAAGGATGCGTACAGTGTGCCCCAGGGCGACGCCAATTCAAGCTAACACGTCCATTCTCGCGGGTGAAGGCTGCTATCCTCAGGTACCGTGTTGCATGTGCTCTCTTATGCAAATAGGCGCACTTCCTGCCAGAGGGGATGAGTGGGTGACAGATCTGTGCTATTATGTTGTAAAGGAGTTGCCACCTATTTTAAAGTGTGCACTTAATGTCAGGAGAGGCATGGGGGAAGTATGAACAATGTGTATGCTTCTTGTTAATGTGTAGGAGAAGCGTATGAAAAGTAGAATATAGAATGGAAATATGAATCTGTTTTTAATATTTATTTCAGTGGAAGATTCAAAATACTCCTTGATACGCTTCATTGACAAAATGGTGGTGAAAAAGTGACTAATTTAGATGGAGAGAAAATCCTGGGTCTGTTCATATTCAACATACATAACTTCATATTATGTCGTCTCATTTACATATACATTTATTTGATCGTTAAGGTAAAAGGGATAGTGCAGTTTTTTTTTATGTTAAACTGTATGGGTTTCCTTCTAAAAGTTACGTGTGTTGACATCAGCTTACCTCTGACACTCTCAGCTGATCCCGGTTCGGCTCGTTTTCTGGAGCCCACGTAAGTAGGTCCGGTAACTTCCCTGGAACATGAAATAAAGCTTGTTTTTCTTCTCAAAACAAAACTTTTGTTAGAAAGGTGATATATTTGCGTCCAAAACAGTTGTCCGCGAAACATCCAGCAGCGTATTTCGCATTTGCGTATTGTCTCTCTCCACTCGTATCACTACGCCCATGTTAACTCTATCAGCCTGTTCACTTGTAAACTTCGGCGTAGACATCCGCTGAAGGTGAACAAAAGCTGATAGAGTTAACATAGGCGTAGTGATACGAGTGGAGAGAGACAATACGCAAATGCGAAATACACTGCTGGATGTTTCGTGGACAACTGTTTTGGACGCAAATATATCACCTTTCTAACAAATGTTTTGTTTTAAGAAGAAAAACAAGCTTTATTTCATGTTCCAGGGAAGTTACCGGACCTACTTACGTGGGCTCCAGAAAGCGAGCCGAACCGGACTCAGCTGAGACTGTCAGAGGTAAGCCGGTGTCAACACACGTAACTTTTAGAAGGAAACCCATACAGATTAACATAAAAAAACGCACTATCCCTTTAAGGCTAAAGTAGGCCTTATTGTGCCGAGCAGGGGACCCATCTTTTGATTTAGGGTTTTTCTTGGTTTTACCTAAGGTGCATGGTTTAGCTTAATGGGGGAAACCACCCAAATACAGAGAAAGACACATAAAACTCTGCACAGATACACCTATGTGGCCCGGGAGTCAAACCAGAGTGCTAGCCACTGTGTTGTGTCCATACTGTATATACAAATGAACATAGCAAACCTGGTTCCAAATAGGAAGTGAGCAAGGGCGTTCTTACAGCTTTGGCTCCATTTCACTTTGTATTGAAAAAAACTTTGTCCCACTCTCAGTAACTGCAGTAAATGTTCGTATTAACCTGCTTTACATGATCCTGGTGTTTTTATTTAGCTCTCCCTAAATCAATTCCAATCCTACTATGGAACTTGGCTCCAAATTCACGCAATAACTGCTAGCCTTGGTGAATGTTCTGAGTGATGTCACATTCCCTTAGTTTACTTAGTCTATGTAAAAGAATTGTCTCTTATTGACACTTCTGAAAAGCGGCATTTGTTGTCACTGTGAGGATAACATCTGCCTGTGGCACTAGACTCAATACGATGCAGTTCCCCCTGTACTTTCAACCCAGTTTGAACAGAATGTTTGTGTACTGCAGCCTGGATTGAGTCTTGCCTCATCTTGTTTCCAAAAGATTAAAAGGACAGAACTATTTATGTTTTGTTGAGAGCTCAAAGTGGGTGTTTTTTCCTAAGCACTAAAAGTTGTATCTTTAAAGAGTTCGCTGCCTCACGGAGAGTTAAATTCACTCCGCTTATCAAAGGATTTTCAGCAACAGTCTTTGCTTTGTTCCTTGATATTTTGACTTCAAAAGTAGTGATAATGTTGGCAGGCTATTCATTTATTCAGGCGACTTTGGACATGGGTATCTTCTAATTGAAAGACATATGCTGATATCTTATACATCTAACCAGCAGTAGAGGACTGTTTTACATATTGTATTTTCCTTCCTGACATTTGAAGCAATCAGCTGCGATTCACAATTTATTTTGTTTCTACTTATTGAAAGAAAAGGCTAAAATACACACAGATAAGGTATGCAGTGGAGAAAAACAGACATTTGCTTCAGCTTAAGATAAAACTTTCACTCAAACTGTGATTGAATGATAAAACTTTCATCGTGCATGATTGAATGATTGCTAATAGCAGAGGCTTTTGGCATAAAACGGCAGACTGCCAGTAGCTTTGGGTGCGAATAATGATTGATGCCCTATTGAGACTCAGAATATGCAATACAAGACAAGACTAATGGATAGGAGGCACTGTTCATTTAAAATGTCGATATTACGCTATTTTTATGTTGTTTCCCCATCAAAAAGATACCTGCAGTTGTGTTTTGTTTCATTCACACATGTTTAATACACAAATCCTGTATATCTAGGCAGAGATTTTCTCTTAAACGGAAAAAAGTCTGTTCCACCTTGTGATGTCATCTGGTAATACATGATAAAAGGAGAAGTTCAATTTGTCAACTGGACAAAGTATGTTTGGTTGAAAACGTTTCGCCGCTCATCCGATTCTACCTGGACGACTGAGGGATTTTTCACGCATCTGGTAATACAGGCAGTGCTCCACTGTGTTTTTAAACTCCATACACCTTCACTAGAATCATTTGGATAATTTCAGCCCTGAAATTATCCAGTCTCTACAGAATGAAAGGTAAAAGGCAGACACTAACTTGAAAACTACAGTGTCATGACTTCAGAAGGTAGAACAGAGTGTTTTGAGTTTTGGAGATGTAGACAGACTAATAATAGAGGGTCACTCAAACATATGTGAATGAAATAAAACACAACTCCAGGTATGTTTTTGATGAGATGACCACGATATCATGGTTCAAAGCTCACAAGAGTCAATTTTAACAATCTCACATTTTATAAAATAATCTGTTTAGTATCCTGGCATCCGTTCACCTAATTATCAGGAATCAAACCCTCGACTTTATCTTCAAACGCCATAGGTGATGTTCACTAGCTACCTCCGTCTGATTTTAGCCCTCTTGTACTTGTATTTTATTGCAAGAAAAAAAAATTAGACACAACAAACATCTTCCAAGTATCCACCATGTACACTGAGTTAATTTGCAGGTCCCCTGGGTGACCTACAATCTTATTTTGGACACACACTCCAATTGACAAATGTTATCATCAACTTCCACCCAGGATAATTACAATCCACTCACGTAAAATCTGTCATTCAAAATTACAGTTTGCAACATGTGCACTAACCATAACTTAGATTCATGCACGGTAATCTTTTGCTATTACTGCTCAATGAGTTTTCCATTACGGTGCCCCAACTGGGATTTTCTTCAAATATTCCAATGACATTCTCGAGGCTTCCCAATTATTTCTGTGTGGCTTTATATCTATTGTGGTGCAGCCTTCCAGTTACAGTATGTTGCTCGGATGCACGTTGTAATTGACCTGAGATTGGCTGCTTGACTGACAGCTATTGTAAAAATATTGCATTATATTGTGTGGCAATGTAATTTGTGCTGTGTCTAAGGTACTTATTTTCACCCAGTTTCCTTCTGTGCTTTAATGGGGCTTTATAATATTGTCATTATATAAGGTCTATAATGATATAATAGTAGTTTTTGTTCAGGGGAAATATATTTCTATAGAGACATTTATGAAAAAACACTTAGTTCAATAGCTCATACGTGGATACCTGAAGCAAGTCCACCACTTTTTGAGCAGTTGTTCTTCTAAAGTGCGCTATTCAATTATTGAAGGTAACAAGGTTGACTTGGATTGCATTACATTTTTTGTTGTTGTTGAAAAGTAAATGTAAATTATAGGTCATGCCTTTGTATATAAGCTATCTATTCTTACAGAATTCTTTAACAATATGGTAAAAGATACAAATCATAAGAACTGAACTGAGGAAGCTCCAATTCACTGTAAAACTTTGTTAAAGGTGCACTATGTAACTTTTCTTGCACAAGTCCAGCATCTGGTTGTGTCCATGGAGATATACTAAGGAGAGGCCAAGTTATGTGATGAGGCAACCCCACTCACAGTACTTTTTTCAGGCAGAGCAATAAAATCTATGACTATTATTACTATGGTAAGTTTATTATGAATCTGTTTCTCTTCCACCACGCACGTACAACATAATACAGGCACCGTGGAAACAGTGTGAACACCATGGGGCACAGTGGTATGTCTTGAAGTCATTGTGTAGTTAACTATACAGACTCCTCCTCTGCCTTCTCCCCTGGCCGTGTGGATAAAGGAAACTGGCAGAATAAATAAATGAACAGTGTTGGAGATGAAACGCTTCCTACTGGGGCACCTTGACGTCTTAAAGAAAATGCCTGGTGCTTGAAGCCTGTGTTACACTATAGATGCTGTTTACAGAGAACAGTTGGGCTTTCATAATGGCCGCCCCCTGATTTGAGCTCATTATTTGTTCTTCCCTTCTTTCCACAAGCCTTAATCCTGCCTTTCACCTTTCTCTGCTAGTGTCATCCATGCAGCAAGAGCCCACAAGCCTCAACCACAGAAGCACAGCAACCTTCATCTTTCCACATCCTTTTTTTTTTTTTAAATTGCTGCCTTTGCACTGCACCCTTTTCAAGCTTTTTATTCAGTTTGTATTCTCAACTTCCTGTCACTCCATCTTCCTGACAAAAGTTTATCTTATTCAACTCTGCAAATCCATTTAAGTGTCCCTGGACAGTCAAAAATTGTGCAAGGACATGGAGGTGTCTAACAAAGTAAACAAGGAAAACTACGGCAAAGTGGAGGTTCTCAAACTGTGGTATGTGTACGCATTTGGCAAAAATGAACATTTCTGTATTTTTTTTATTATTAAACTCATCAATGCTTTGATATCTCAACCAATGTGTTAAACATAACAGTCCATGAATTTGTCTAATTCTGGGTCAAAGTGGGATAATTACTGGTTAAAGGTCCGTCCCATACACTATTTTGTGATCTCTCAAACTGTAAACACTCTGTGATGGCATGTAGTCATACAGAAAGTGCTCCACTGTGTTTTTAAACCCCCATCATTAGAATAATTTGGATAATTTCAGCCCTGGAATTGACTATCTCCATTGAACTAAAGGTACCATGTAGCTGTTAACTTGAAAACTACCACCACATGACATTGCAAGGTAGAACAGAGCAATTTGAGATTTGGAGATGTAAACAGACTAATAATAAAGGATTACTCAAACAAGTGTGAATGAAACAAACCACAACTCCAGGTATGTTTTTGGGGAGGTAATAACATTCTAACATGGCCTAAGATCCCAAGATGGCTTAAGCCTCCCCGCGTTCAGTTATGGTTTAGAACTGGTTTCATTTTGTCTCTGACCTTGTTTACTGAATAGCAAAAAGTTCATAATACACATAGCCATATAGCTATACTTTTTATTTTTTATTTTTTTTTTAATTCCAAATGTGCCTCCATTTTCTCCCTGCCTTTTGTTTTGCTTTTTTATTAATAACTCTCATTTGTTTCCTGGCAGTCCAATACTGTTACAGAAATTGCCCGAGTCAGCTTTACACATTAATGTAGTCAGCGGTGCAGCTATTGCTCGGATTATAGCTGACTGTTTTGTTTTGTTCCTTTTTCATTTTGCATATATATATTTTTTTCTTATTTTTTTCTCAAACTATTATCCTGCAGTGCATAAAAGTAATTTTATTTTTCCGACTATAATCAATATGCTGATAGATGCACGGAAATGTAAGCTGTTTTTGCCATTAGCCTGTTTTGATACTGTGTAATCTAAAATGATATAATTTATGCGATCGTGCAAATGCTCCCTTACATGCCTATTATGTGTTTATAAATGGGTTGGATTGTAATTTCTACAATGCATTTTTCCCCAGATATCTGCGCACATAATGGACACAGGTGTTGTTAATGGGCAAGCAAAAACGGGCCTTCTCTTCTGGTGTCACTCGTGCGCCGCCCCACATTTTGCCTGTCTCACGCCAAACAGACGCTTCTTCTGTGCCCATCTACCCATCTATCATGCACAAAGGCCCATGATTGGCCACCGTGGACCGCTCCTCATAACAACGGGCTCTGCATGGAAACTGTTACCGAGGAGAGAAAATTACCAAACCCGCCGAGATACAACCCACTAAAAATAGCTCCCATCAAAAATCCCCACTGCTGGTTGTGTGTGTGAGTGTGTGCAAGCGTGTGTGTTTCAATATATGTGTATGTGCGTGTGCATGTGCGTCGAGGCCCAGAGTGAGAGGTAAAAATATGACAGGAGGAGATTGACTGACACTGCTAAACGCCTGACTGATTGTATGACTGATTTACTCACCTCCTCCTGTCTGCGCTAAGTGACTGGCATACATCACCTCAGGCACGCAGGCCTTTCCATTTTTACAGTTAAAAAACTTTTTTGATACCTATGGTTTGGTGTTTCTGATTCCAGCCACCGAGTTTAGGGTTGATTAAATTTTTGCCCTGACACAAAGGACACTTGCATTGTTCCTTCGTCAAGTCACAGACTTGATTGTCATAAGCATGATCTGACTCTAGACCAAAGATAAGGATAACAATAGATGCCAATTAACTTTAAAAAATTAACAAAGAGGTGTGAAATGTCAAAGATGTTAAAGATATAATAAGCCAGCAGTAGTGACTGTAGCTGGGTGTTACCTGGAATTTACATCTGGTGCTGCAGCAATGTAGATTTAAAAGCACCATTTTATACCAGAGGCAACAAAGCTGGTCCTTCAGTGCTAGCCTCTGTATATTCTCACATTTAAACACAATTTAAATGTGTTTCATATAAACAATTTTATATTTCTTACATTTTTTTTTATTTTTATTTATTGATTTATTCTTTATTTAACAGAGACAGTGCATATTAATGAACATCTACAACACTGCAGTGTAAATACACCAGATTATAGCAAAAATGCTAATTTCCATCTGTAGTCCCTAGGCAGGTGACACCACAGCAAAAACAAAGAAAACAATGACAATAGCAGCAGTTATACATTAAAACATTAAAAATGTCCACAAATCTGGTTTTCCTTTAGCCACTGTTTCAAATATGATTTGAAAGTGGCCAGTGTTGGAGTCTCTCTTATTGATAATGGGAGTGTGTTCCAGAACTTAGTACCTCTGACTGGGAGCACACTTTGTCCGAATGTACAGTAGTACATCTGTGTGGGACCTCACAGTTCCCTCGGGCCGTGCCCTAGTTCTCATCCCACTGACAGTCTTTGTTTTAATAAAATGCTGTAGTGGAGGAGGAGCAAGTCCATGCAACACTTTACAGGGCTCTCAAGTCTCACGCATTGAGAGTGTGACACACGCAATTCGACGTGTTCACACGCTCACATGCCACACATGGCATCTCTCACGCTGATTTTTTATTTATTTATTTATTTTTATTTTTTTGTGCCCAGAAAATCGGTCTGTGTGGCTCAGTTTATGCAGGCACCGCGCATTTTCAGCGAAAAAAAACTCCCCCTGCTCCGGGCGCCTCAGTCCCGGTGCCACGTCTCCTCTGAGACGCACCGACTCCGGTCCCGGTGTCTCCGTCTGTGCGTAACGTGCCCCCCCCCCCGACGGCTTACGGCTTACGCGCGGCCCAGAGCCGAACTGCCCATGGTGAGCCGCGTCTCACCGCGGTTCGCCGCGGGCCTGGTGCATTAACCAGACTCTTACATGAATCCGTTAAAAATGTCCCGCTCCCCCCCGCCCCGCTCCCTCCTCCCCGCCCCTCTCAGCGAGTGTCTAAGCGCGCACTGCACTCTGTCAGTGATAAGGACAGCGACTGAATACGAGAAAAGACAAAACGGTGATGATAAAACAAACTGAGAACCATCAGGTAATAACTTCATTTATATAACTCTCATTAGTTGCTTTGTAGTTTAAGTTTGCTCTTTAGACAAACAGGGCTTTAGACAAGCGCCCTTCCCCCGCTCCTCGGGAAAAATTGTTCACTCGCACCCCCCCCCCCGTCCCCCCGGTCCTCGGAAATTACAGTCTCACGCACGACCCCACTCAAAACTTGAGAGCCCTGTTATATAAAACAACCATATTTAAAATGAACAAAATTATTAAAATTAAGCAAGTTGTACTTGTCTAAAATTGTGCAGTGGTGAGCTGGGAATGATTTCTTGTCAAATATTTTCACAGCTTTTTAAAAAAGTGATTCAACTGGTTTGAGTGTTGTGCCAGCAGCAAGTGACCATGTGGTTCTGCAGTACTCTATATGAGACAGAATCATCGAATGTAAAAAACATTCATGCCGCATAAGTTAAAATTAACAGTTTTTGTGAGGTGCTTAATGTGCTTCATAAATGTCAGACCCAGGTATTTAAACTCTTTGACGAGGCTGAGTTCCACCCCGTCCAGAGAGACATTGGACTGCTGTAGCTTAGTTGTTTTTTTACTGAACATCATGCCGAGAGTTTTTTTTTATACTGAATTGTAGGCATAAGTTCTTGACCCACTTTTGGACAGGAGTCATGGGTGATGTTAACTTTTCTGAAGCTTCTTGTACCGTTCTGGTATGAGTAAAGATCATGGCATCATCAGCATACAACTGGACACTGACATTTGGACACATTTCTGGAAAATCATTGATATATACACTAAATAAAATTGGTCCTAAAATTATACCTTTGGGGACCCCTGTTGGACAGTGAAGGTAGGGCAGTTTAAAACCAGACAGGGAAACCCATTGTTATCTGTGGAACAAGTAAGACTCAAACCAATGCAGCGCCTCTTTAGATAGATTAAAATGGGATAATTTAGATAAAATAATCTGGTGATTTACCATGTCAAAAGCCTTCTCGCTTGGATGAATACATTAAATAATACATGAATACATTATACCTGTACAGAAGTTGACAATGTGTTGCATGACAATAGCAAGCCGTGGATGTGGTGCTTCCATTAATTACCATTACAATTTAATTGCATTACCATTTACGTTTCAGTCTTTGCATGCTGTGTGCATTTTTCCTTGTTGTCCTATCAAGTCCATCACAAGTCATTCCCCGAGGTCCTGGATGCGACACAAGTTGTTTATGGGAATGGAATGAGCTTACTTTGAAAGAGCATCGGTTTAAGTTTATTTTGACACTGCAACCTTTATTTCCTGTCTCTCTTGTTTAATGGCTGGAGACGCCATCGTGCACCATTGTGCCCGGGCCATTCAAACAAATACAAGTCATGTACTTCAATGCATCCTATCAACTTAAAATGTGTATGAGAAAACTTCATTTGAGGTAGTGTTACTATACTACTACTACACTACTATTTTAACCGGTTGAGTCCTGGAAAAGTGATTGCTTGACCAGCCAGTCATCAGAATCGAGCGAGAAAAGCCTCCATTCTAACTGGACTTTCCAACCTCAGCCACTAATTTGTAACATGTCTCTCAAATGCAGAAGACATGTCTTGAAAATTCTCATATCATTCTGAACAAACTATATGACTTCTTTTATCTGAGATAAATAACAGTTTGGTGCTTCGATTATTGATTCTGCAGAAATCCGTGCTCTTTCTCAGTCACAGTTTTCCTCTTTTTAAAAAAATGTAGACCCTCATCTTTTTTACCCATATGAAGCACGTCTCTCTGATTGGTTAGCCCCCTGTCAATCACACCCTCTGTAATCGGAGAGACGGGATATAGTTCTAGACCTACACTTTGTAAAGTTTTTTCTAGGCGTGTGGTTCTGGCTGGCTAGGTAAGAAAAGTGAGTGACATAGATTGACTAACGCCATATAGAAACAGCCGACCAATTTCACGCTTTTACTCCATCTACAGTCAAGTCACAACCATCATCCCAGCTGGACCTTTCTAATTTTAAAATTTTAAACCTCCGCTAGGCCCCTTTGGGTAGTATTTCTGGTTTTTCCATGCGAAAACACATAACCTAGAACTCAAGGCGATGGGCCAACATCAAAAATACATGACTTGGAGTCAAGAGTTGAGTGGGTGAATGGACTGAGTGCAAGGTTGAGAGCCCAGTGGCCAATACAGATGTGCCCAGAAAGGGTGAACAGATATTTGTATGTGTTTCAGTTGGAGATCTACATTGTACCCGTGCTGCATAAGAAGCCAATGTGCAATACGTGCACCCATGAAATTCTAAGCTGTTCTGTGTTTCTTTCTCTGGACTCTATTGTCTGGGGATGTAGACGTGTGTGATGTGAAAATGCTTGCAGGCCCAATGTCCCCTGGTATCTTTGAACTGTGAACTTGAAAATACTGTGTTTTTTAAAAGTTTTTTTCTTTGCTGAAGCTCAATTTTATTTTCTTCAAATAGCAGGGGAATGAAAATGTTCCCAGGCATGCCTTTCTGCAACTTTGATAACAACATATGAAAGATGACAATTTGTATAATTTTAACTTTACTTGACATACTGAAAGAGGAATTGTGTAAGATAAAATGATTTACAATTACTTAAATTCTCCATCTCTTTATGTAGCAGACATAATGTTTTTGTCTTTTTGTTTTTTTTTTTGTTTTAATTGCCAACACTTAAAAGGTGAATTGATGAAGGCTACCTCATGAATAAGAGCCTTTTTAGATAGCTCATATTAACATCTGTGTTTGTGATCAGAAATACCTGGCTACAATCAGGGTAGTTCTGAGTGATGTCACCAATTACTGGAAATTCTTCTATGGGAACTTCATTATTTATATATAAGGGATTCTTCACTCATTCTCACTAAAAAGACACATTTATACAAGGTTTACAGGTATCAGAGGCATGACAAATGAAGTATCTGAAGGACAGAGCAGCAGGTGGGTGAAGCCATTGACCCCCAACAGCAGCCAGACATGAACACAGAGGACAAGGTCTGTGCAGTTGATCAGAGATCACGATTAAGTCATTTTAAATACAGGGGGTCCTCGGGTTACGACGTTGATCCGTTCTTAAGACGCGTCGTAACCCGAATTTCGTCGTAAACCGGATTTTGCCTTTGATCTTCCAACCAAAGCACCAATAACCTTTCCATCTCAATAATTAGACCACTACGCTGCTTGGTTATCACTGTCGCTTTCATAGGAGCAGATCAGAGCCCACATCAGGTACTTCCGCCCACATTGGACACGCACACGAGGCCGTCTTCTTCTCCCTACAACCACAACAGAGCGTATTCTTCCGCCGTGCGCCGCGCGCCGTTCGCCGCGCGCCGTTCGCCGCGCGCCGTTCGCGTTTGTTTACATCTCCTAGCACGCTAAACCGTGTAAGACGGAATGACGCGTAATATATACATATTTTTTTTAATGGGGGCGCGTTCGTAACCACGAAACGTCGTAACCCGAGACCGTCGTAACCCGAGGACCCCCTGTAGTCAGTTATAAACTTCTGCCTATTTAATCAAAAAGTCTGGAGTTGATTAATTGCCAGTAAAAGCATGCTGTTTAAAGCAGAGTTCAGATTTTGGAAAAAAAAAAAAAAGGCTATTTTGTTTGGTTGGTAATATTGCCTCATAATGGTCCATTGTTAGTGTGAATACACTAACAATGTTAAAGCAAGTATTAATGTTCTCAACTAAACCAATATTTTTTTTGTAATTGTATAGCATACAGAGATATTTTATTGAACTCTTTTACAGCTATGAAGTTGTATCATTGTCCTTTCTTTCAACAGACCAGACAAAAGGCAGAACCATTTGAGTTACAGAGGATGAATGTGACATTGAAATGATGAAACAAATCCGATTCCATTCAGAATGATGCTTTTCCTTTCAGGTCAGACATTTGCTATGCCTGCTGTACTCGAAATGGTCTACCCATGAAATTTGTGAAAAAATGAGTTTTATAAATCTCTATTAGAAGTAGTCGCACTCTTTTGATGATCACATCTGTGGATCACACAGCTCTCACACAGCAGCATGTGGCCTAATGGAGTTAAGCTGTATTCCTAACTGTTGCAACATGTTACATCACATGTAAAATGACTTCTCTCGGAGTTCAAGTTCAGGGTTTTTATTTTGGCGCTTGAAGACACTCTGGGACAAACAGTTATAAACACGAAACCTAAACCCGGCTAGACTGTTTTGTTTATTTGCTGTTTTTCGCCCAAAGTCACATCCGCAGTGTCAGATTTCTGGAGGCCTCGTTCCAATTCCAATGCTGCCTTGAGGACTTCATGAAAAGCCCCTGCCAACAGAACAGGCCTCTTTAAATAAAGTATGTCAAGCTAACAATCCCACCACTCGGCAATCCCCACAAACATACACAAATCAATTTTGTCAGCACAATATCTATACATATTGGCATGGAGCTGCTGTGTCCTGCCATTCCTTCTCTCTTCAGTGCTCGCTTTCAGAAAAACGGCATCTATTCTGCCAGCTGGAGGCCTTACTGATTATTTAACTGCTCAGGGCTTAGCTTGGCAGCCCGCAAAGGGAGGCTGAGGGAGGAGAGCAGGAGGAGGAAAGTGGAATTAGCCGAGAGGCAAGGTGCTCATGACTACAAGCTTGTCTGTGTATTAGCGCATGTAGTATTCACGTGTAAGAATTCACTAAGAACATCCCTGAGCTAATTCCAGAACATCAGAGCCGCTGCAACTTCCTTCAACTGGGAATGACACAATCTTACTATTCATGGATTGCAGCTTTAGCTTATATGCAATATTTGAGGACTGTTTCACACTCAAAAGATATGCTATACTGTTGTAAAAGTCCTATATTACACAAAATCAACTCTTGTGAGCTTTAAACCATGTTATAATGTTGTTATCTACAGCTCTGGGACGCATGAAAGCTGTGAATAAAAATAAGGGTTATTGCACCAAATATTGATTTCTGAACTCTTAAGTGTAAACATTAGTATTATGACCCCCCCCCCCCCCCTCCAAAAGTAGATCCCGGTTAAAAAAAGGTTGAGCACCAAAAACAAAAAGCCAGAGCAACAAAAATGTTTGCCCAAACACATACCTATAAGTAGTAAAATCAGAAAAAACTGATAATTTTGCAGCGATCTTATTTTTTTTCCAGAGCTCTATATGTTTTGTTTCATTCACACATGTTTATTAGTCTGTCTATATCTCCAAATGATTTTGTGATCTCAGTTCAGTAGAGATTGGCAATTCCGAGGCTGAAATTATTCAAATGATTCTAGTGAAGGTGTATGGACTTTAAAAACACAGTGGAGCACTTCCTGTGTGAGAGTGAGAAGAACTGTTTTGTGATTTGTGTTAAACTTCTATGAAAAACTTTTCATTTAACGTTAAGAAATTATTATTAGAGAATCAGCAGTGTCAGCATTAAGAATGATAACTGGTATGTTATAATCTGAGTGAGATTTTATTGTAATATTTTATTGTGTAATAATAAAATAATTTGTAGTGTGTGAGTGTGTATTGATTATATTGTTTACGTTTTATATTGTATTTCTCACCTGCTCAGGGACTACAGATGGAAACTAGCTTCAGCTATAATCTGGTGTAAAGCATCTTTAATGTTTTTGCACATTGTCCCTGTCAAATAAACTAATAAAGAAAGAAAGAAAGAAAGAATAAAACTAAATATTTTCAAATAATTTTTCATAGTGTAATCTGGGCCCTTTTAAATTGTTTATCGCTATGGCAACAGCCCTCATTTTTCTTCATTCTGAAACACATGGCTGTTTGGTAGATGAGGCCGTCCAACAGTAGATCCCTCTCTTATGTGCTGCAGTTACCAATAGCCCCTCTCGCACCTCGCTTGGCACTTCGCAGCAAATAATTAGCAGATTAAATGAAAGACGAGAAAAAAAGCTGGGAATAGAAACCAAAGCAGGGATAACGCATCCAGTTTGAGAACAGCGATTACAGGCGTCTTTCGCTGGCAGAAAAAGTGAAAAATTATACAAACACTGTGATTCTTATTGACAAAAACATTATTATAATGAGGACCATGAGATAAACACGTGAAATGTATTTGTAATTCTGCTATGTATAGAAGCGAGATAAGCAGCTTTCTTTTTTTTGTTTTTGTCCCAGTGCTATTTCTTTAAAGGTGCAGTGTGTAACTTTTCTGGTCGAGGAAATGTTGCCTGAAATGTTCCACAGCATGGCATTACACTTATTTATGTCTACAGAGACAGCAGGTTACGCCACTGGGCCAAGTTACGTGTCAGATTTGTGGAGAGGCAAACTCGCTCACTGTAAGAATGCAAGATTTTTAAATAATAATAAAAATGGATCAGTTTTATATAGCGCTTTTCTGATCACTCAAAAACGCTTTATAGAGCATTAATGATTCACGCAACACTCGTTGGTGGTAAGCTACTATTGGAGCCGCAGCTAGGGTTGCCAACTGTCCCTTGAAAAACGGAATCGTCCCGCATTCACAAAGAAAAGTACGCGTCCTGTATTGAGCTGAAAAGGGACGCACTTTGTCCTGTATTACCGTGTGAATCAAAAATAGTGTGTAAAAGCTGCTCTGTGACCAATGAGCTAACAGCACACTCGGCTCTGTCCAATGAGCTGTCAGCACACTCACATACCCCTCATCTCATTGGTCGAGGTGCTGTTGCTTGCGTTGCGAAGAAGATACTGAAAAAACAACAAATCAGCATGAATGACAATGACACCGTCAGTGCTTTACAAGTCTCAGGCGGTACACCTTTTAGCAACAATGCAACTACTCCAAGAAAGAAACTGAAAAGAATGCAAAAATACTGAGAGGAATGGAAGAAGGAAACACATGGGTGGAAAAAGTGTGCAATAACATCTATAAAGCTCACTGCACTGTGTGTCGGTGTACTGCCGAAATGGGCCGCTTCGTCAAAATGGGCCGCCTCGTCTACTGCGCATGCGCACCACCCCTTTAAGCGTTGTTTAAAGTTTAAATGCCGTTTAAATGCCGTCAAGCTGAGTTCTCGAGGCAGAAATGGAGTTGTTTTCAACAATGACAACGCAAGTAAGTAACATTTTAACAGTCTGTTGGTTTTACTGTATGTTTTAACCAATTAAGCATGTAACGAACGATATGTGAATGTTAGATTTGCGGCAGAATATCTACGTCAGATGATTATAGTTTGGATTTAACATTTGACTGCATCGTTATTGTTTTCATTCCATCGTATTTTGTTATTTTGTGATGTGAACGTAGAAAACGTATATACAGTGCCGTGAAAAAGTATTTGCCCCCTTCCTGATTTCTGTGTTTTTTGCATATTTATCACTCAAAACATTGTCAGATCATCAAACCAATTTTAATATCACACAGAAACAACCCAAGGAAAGACAAAATTCAGTTTTTGAATGATGATTCCATTTATTAGTGCACAAAAAAAATCTAAACCTATCTGGCCCTATGTGAAAAAGTAATTGCCCCCTTAATCTAATAGCCAGTTGAGCCTCCTTTGACAGCAATAACTGTAACCAAACGTTTGCGATAATTGGTGATGAGTCTTTCACACCGCTGGGGAGGGATTTTGGCCCACTCTTCTATGCAGAATTGTTTCAATTCTGCCATATTGGAGGGTTTTCTTGTATGAACTGCCCGTTTAAGGTCACACCACAGCATCTCAATCGGATTTAAATCCGGACTTTGACTTGGCCACTCCAAAACCTTAATTTTGTTTTCTTTGAGCCATTCAGAGGTGGACTTGCTGGTGTGTTTTGGATCATTGTCCTGTTGCATGATCCAAGAGCGCTTGAGTTTGAGGGCACGAACTGATGGCCGGACATTCTCCTTCAGGATCTTCTGGTAAACAGCAGAATTCATTTTTCCGTCAATCACAGCAAGTTGTCCTGGTCCTGAGGCAGCAAAGCAGGCCCAGACCATCACACTGCCACCACCATGCTTTACTGTGGGCACCATGTTCTTTTTATCAAATGCTGTGCCATTTTTACGCCAGATGAAACGGGCTGCAGACCTTCCAAAAAGTTCAATTTTAGACTCATCGGTCCACAAAATGTTTCTCCAAAAGTCTTGAGGGTCATCAAGGTGCTTTTTGGCAAAGGTGAGACGAGCCTTTGTGTTCTTTTGTGAAAGCAGTGGTTTTCTCCTGGGAACTCTTCCATGGATGCCATTTTTGGCCAGTGTTTTTCTAATGGTGGAGTCATGAACACTGACCTTAACTGAGGCCAACGAGGCCTGTAGTTCTTTCGATGTGTGTCTAGGTTCTTTTGTGACTTCCTGAATGAGCCGTCGTCGCACTCTTGGAGTAATCTTAGTTGGTCGACCACTCCTGGGAAGGGTTGCAACTGTTCCCAGTTTCCTCCATTTTTGAATAATGGCTCTGACAGTGGTTCGCTGGAGCCCCAGAGCTTTGGGAATGGCTTTGTAACCTTTTCCTGAATTATAGACTTCTATCACTTTTTTTCTCATTTGTTCTTGAATTTCTTTGGATCGTGGCATGATGTGTTTGTTCTTGAGATGTTGTAGCCAACTTCACTTTGTTTGACAGGAACTATTTAAGTGATTTCTTGATTCAACACAGGTGGTGACAATCAGGTGTGGGTGTGGCATGTAGAACTGAACTAAGTTTTCTCAAAACTGTGGTTAGTCACAGTTAGTTTGTGATTTAACAAGGGGGGGCAATTACTTTTTCACATAGGGCCAGATAGGTTTAGATTTTTTTTGTGCACTAATAAATGGAATCATCATTCAAAAACTGAATTTTGTCTTTCCTTGGGTTGTTTCTGTGTGATATTAAAATTGGTTTGATGATCTGACAATGTTTTGAGTGATAAATATGCAAAAAACACAGAAATCAGGAAGGGGGCAAATACTTTTTCACGGCACTGTATGTTATATGATGTTCTCATTACATTTGTTTAATGTTCCCTGCGGTACAGTTTTTTCATTACACACTTAATTTCTCCTGTGTGAGATCAATAAAGTCACTTCTTCTTCTTCTTCTTCTAATTGTTTCTAACAGGAACGCGTTCATCAGCTCAGTGAAGACGTCTTGAAGGCTCGACTAGAGGTCGCATGTGCTCCTAGACGCATCATCGTGATAAATTTCCTTCCTTGGATGTATATAGTGTATATTTTTGTAAATAAATGTTTCTTCTGTTGTCCCTTTTCCTGTCCTCATAAATCATTATTTAATGAGTCAAGTGGGCTGTCAAAATGAGCTCCCTTCAGTCAGAGCCTGATTTGATAGATAATATAAGCATGTCGGAATGAGCTTCCCTTACCTATATTCACATAAATGAGTAAATAATGGTGATTCTACAGTGGGAGCCTTATTTAATGGGTCAAGTGGGCTGTCAAAATGAGCTCCCTTCAGTCGGAGCCTGATTTGATAGATAATATAAGCATGTCGAAATGAACTGCCTACGCATATATAAATGAGTTGGAATTTTACATGACTAAAGACAATGCAAACAGCTCAATAGAATCACCATTATTTACCCATTTATATGAATATAGGTAAGGGGAGCTCATTCCGACATGCTTATATTTTCTATCAAATCAGGCTCCAACTGTGTGGGGCCAGCACACAGCGCACTGCTAAAACAAGGAACCAGCGGCGTATTTGCCCCCCCCCACCCGCTCCTCTAACCTATCTGTGTCCTTCTCACTTGCATTCAAGCAACAAGGCCCAGAATGAGTTGTTCAGAGAAAGACTGTGACTCTGACTCTGTACATGTGTCTTTCTCATGCACTGAGTGTTGATTTTGAAGAAGGATTCATTTACAGTATTAGGGAACCATTAAAGGTACAGTGTGTAGGATTCGTGGCGCATAGGTGGTGTAGGTACCATGCACTTCCTCTTTTGGCTACGGCAGACCTCGAGGGTCACCTGGGCGCGCCGTAACGCGGACAGCTCGCGTACCAGCGCGCACCCGGCGCTGTGCGAGCTCTCGCTGACAACTACGGTATAAATAAAACGCAATCCCGTTCACTGTTTTTTTTTTTTCTTTTCGCATGAAAACACACATTCCCAATCGTGTACCATGACAATCTACACATCAAATGAAACCTTACAGTCTCCTCTTTTTGACTATGCAATTCATTTCCCGGCACAACAATCACTCCCCGAGCACATGGGGCTTTTATACGGAAAAGCACAAAACGAGGTTTGTTACTTAGTTTACCCTTGAAGGCTCTGGAGAGGTCAAACTCTGTATTTCACCACAAGCTTGGTCTCAATCTGTCCGTAAGGATCCAGCGAATAAAATCCAGTAAAACAATTTAGTCCAAAACACGTGTTAGATCCATTATGACGTGTGATCCGGAACATGCTTGTTGTTGTTTATCAAAATGGCTCTATATGGGGACGATCCCCCTTTTATGCAGGTATATCTAAGTCCAGCAGAATACTTTGATTTCATGATGGAAGTGAAAACGCTTGGAAAACAATGTATTTTTGAATGGGTATCTTCAATTTCTGTAATTAACGGGTAAAAATCTTACACACTGTCCCTTTAAGGCACCATAAAAAAGCATCAAGAAGTACCATGTCATGGGACCTTTAAACAGTGGAAGGCCTTTTTTGAGCAATTGTCCCTAAAAAGACCTCTCCAAATTAAAATCATACCTGTTATTGTAGTATATGGATTATATACAAATGTTTGGTCTCTGTGTAAATGTAACATTCTCTAGTTTTACCCTCAGCATTTACATTCACTCCAAATGTGATTGGAAAAAAGTTACACACCTTGGAACACCAAATAAAAAGTGTTTTTTTTATTGTAAATATAAAAGGTGTCTATAGCTGCTGTTCATAGCTGAGGCCTAAAGTACACTATCTTTCAATACAATAAGTTGTTGACCACTCAAATTTCAAATTGGGAATCAATAGCTGTAAAAATAAACTTTTTACTCCACTTTTTGTTATACTTTGCCCAGGCTTTTATACAGGGATCATGCTTTTACCCAAACCTATCCAAACCTATCCAAACCTATCCAAATTGGAAACATTTAGAAAACGTTTAATAACTTTTGACTCATTCAACCTACAGACATCATTGAGGGCTCTACTGAAAGCTTACAACTAGAGGAATCCATTTCTGCACACAAGGTCACTATACTATATTATGTCCCTGAGAATTACATTCTATAAAAATGTCTTTTTTTCCAATCAAAAATAGACCAAACAAGTGTTGAAAATGAAAATATGTATTGAAAAATTCTATCACACTGCACACTGTATACATTTTCAAAAAAACATGGACACTAAACGTTACACACATATTTACAGGTATTTACACACTAAGAGTCTGGTGTGTTCCACTGACTGTAGCAGTCCCTTGTTTGAATAAAGCAGAGTGGAGTGTCACAGGTAGAACATTTTACAGCTATCTTTGACTGACATCTTCTACACTTCAGCCTGCCATTTGTGCGGTCACCACTGCTGCCCATCCGTTCTTTGTTGCTCCGGTCGTGGTAGGGCTCCTTATCTGCAGAAGAAATGCAGTACATGCTTTATTTTTCACTATACATAATTATTTTCTGATCAGTTGGGCTTTATTGGTACACAGTGATGACACTAGTAAGAAAAACACAAAAATATAACAGGAAATAAGCTCAAAATATGCTTTCTAAAATTTTATTTTCAAAGATCAAAGATCAATGTCAGCTTTATTGTCAATTCTCCCATGTGTGTTCAACATACAGTGAATCGAAATTTTGTTTCTTTCTGGCCAAGTAGTGCAAAAACACAGTGTACAAAATACAATAAAGACAAAACAAAAACTATCTAAGACAAAAATCTAAATCTAAAAACTAAAATCTATTCTTATTTATTTTCTTATTTATTTTATCTAAACACCCAATAAATAATAGTAGGTCTATTTTACAAAAAGTGATCTAAATGCAGAAAAAAAATCTAATGTTTATTGTTTTCTTTTTTTCAAATACTACATCAAATACATAATAAAATGATACTTACACATCCAGAAGGACATCCTTCATAAACAACGCCTCCTCCACACAGTCCATATGTTTCCTCATTCTCTACGTCCGACTCCTCCAGATCTGAAATCGCGTCTTGTGCATATTTTTGCAGCCTCCAAACTTAAATATTTTCTCTTTCCAGTCCTTTTAGCCATATTTTCAATCAAAGAAACTCTCCAAATCAACAGCCAAGGCGCAGGACACATGACGCACCGTTTACGCACGGACCGCAGCTTCGCTTTACGCAGCTGCTTCACGTGAAACTTATTGTGAAAGGCCTAGCAAACTATAAGTCTCCCTGTTCAGCTCCTCATTGGCTGTTCTGAACTGTCAATCATCCTGTATAACCTAACTTGTTGACTCAGCAAGGGCGGAACTCTTAGTTGAAATTTAGCAGTGCGCCACACTTGATTGGACTTTTACAGCTCTAGAGCCCAGACTTCTCCTTTATGGCCAATCTAACTGTCAATCTGTTTACCCTTGTGTTTAGCAGCTGTAGCGGGGATTTAGTGAGGAAAGATATATTTTGCTTGATTTAGGCTAAAGAAGTGGAAAAAAAACACCAGCGATTATGTAAGTTGGGAAGACTTTCGCTGTCTACAAAGAATACATAATATAATGTATAACCTTACACATTTCTTACAAGTTCAGATAGAGATAGATAGGACATACATCATTTGTGCTGTCCAGGCAGTGCACTTTGTTCTGCCTTGTATTGTTTTATATTAATTTAAACAATTTCTTATTTTATATTAAAAATAAATTGCTGATAATTATTTATTTTCCATGTGTTCATATCACTCAAATATGCATTTAATTCAATTCAGGTTTGAGTCAAATAGTTATAAAAAAAAAAAAAAAAAAAAAAAAAAAGCTTCACATGTACAAAAAAGGACTAAAAAGATTCACTACACCAGGAAGGGTGAAGGCAATCGGGCTGCAGCTGCCCTAGTTCAGACCAATGGAAATGAGGCTGCCAGTCTGCGCCATTGGCCCTTCCAATCACCACCAATCACACTCCACTTTCATACTAGGTAATGTGGATGAAGTGTCTTGCCTAAAGACACAACAACAGGTTTTACGCCCCACTCTGTCACCTGATTTTCTCAGCGGTCTCCCGTCCAAGCACTAACCAGACCTGACCTTGCTTAGCTTCTGAGATCTGACGGGGTCAAACTTTGACAAGCCGGTATGGCTTGTTATTGAGTAAATACGTGATGGATACATTTAATGAGATTCAGTGGTGGTTGGTGAAAAAAAATCTTGGTGGGGCTGATGTGCCAATAGATTTCCCTGCCTATTATTGTGTTTGTTATGTGAGAGAGACTAAGTTCTTATTACACATTTATACTAGTGTGGTTACACCTTTTAGTACAGTATTATGGCTATTAAAATGCACAGTACACATTAAATGATTCTTATTAGTATAATGTGAGTAAACTCTTAAATTAACTACTTTTGTACTATATGTCTTGTGTTTAAAGGGTTAACCTCAAACATGACACTCAATGACCACAACAAAGTTATAAGTAAATATCAACTACACTCAACAAAAATATAAACGCAACACTTTTGTTTTTGCTCCCATTTTTCATGAGATGGACTTAAAGATCTAAAATTCATTCCAGATACACAATATTACCATTTCTCTCAAACATTGTTCACAAATCTGTCTAAATGTGTGATAGTGAGCACTTCTGCTTTGCTGAGATAATCCATCCCACCTCACAGGTGTGCCACATCAAGATGCTGATCTGACATCATGATTAGTGCACAGGTGTGCCTTATACTGCCCACAATAAAAGGCCACTCTGAAATCTGCAGTTTTGTCTCACAGCAAAATGCCACAGATGTCACAAGCATTGAGGGAGCGTGCAATTGGCATGCTGACAGCAGGAATGTCAACCAGATCTGTTGCTCGTGCATTGAATGTTCATTTCTCCACCATAAGCTGTCTCGAAAGGCGTTTCAGAGAATATGGCAGTACATCCAACCGGCCTCACAACCGCAGACCACGTGTAACCACACCAGCCCAGGACCTCCACATCCAGCAGGTTCACCTCCAAGATCGTCTGAGACCAGCCACTCGGACAGCTGCTGAAACAATTGGTTTGCATAACCAAACAATTTCTGCACAAACTGTCAGAAACCGTCTCAGGGAAGCTCAACTGCATGCTCGTCGTCCTCATCGGGGTCTTAACCTGTCTCCAGATCGTCGCCGTAACAGACTTGAGTGGGCAAATGCTCACATTCGATGGCGTCTAGCACGTTGGAGAGGTGTTCTCTTCACAGATGAATCTCGGTTTACATTGTTCAGGGCAGATGGCAGACAGCGTGTGTGGCATCGTGTGGGTGAGCGCTTTGCTGATGTCAATGTTGTGGATCGAGTGGTCCATGGTGGTGGTGGGGTTATGGTATGGGCAGGCATCTGTTATGGATGAAGAACACAGGTGCATTTTATTGATGGCATTTTGAATGCACAGAGATACCGTGATGAGATCCTGAGTCCCATTGTTGTGCCATACATCCATGAACATCACCTCATGTTTCAGCAAGATAATGCACAGCCCCATATTGCAAGGATCTGTACACAATTCTTGGAAGCTGAAAATGTCCCAGTTCTTGCACTTCGAGGGCGCTTTGGACGCGAGCCCCATACGACTATCTCGGTGGAAATTCACTGTTAAATAAGAGTAATTTGGTGGAAATGTTGTTTGAATAATTCAGATTACATGTAGAGACACACAAATAATTAAAACTGACATTGATTAGTATTATACATTTTATATTTTTCCTCTCCTCTTTGGGAAGGGCGGCGCCCAAGCGCCCCCTATGGACCAGCCGCCACTGATGAGATTCCAGACAAAGCAATCACATCTCCATGGAGATAAGCAGGTGACAAACCCTCCACCAGAAAAGTTACACAATGCGCATTTAATATGTGACTTATCTGATGGCTGTGCTGATATGGTATTTAAAGATGCAGTATGTAACTTTTCTAGAGGAGAGCTTGTCGTCTGCTTGTCTCCATGCAGAAGTCATAGCTTTTCAGTAAGTGTTCCACAGTAAAACTGAGCAGGTGATACTCAGGTGTGGAGAGGTGACCCTGCTCACATAAGTATTCATGATTTTCTATGTATTTTGTGGAGTGCAAATGTACTGTGGGGAAAAGCAATAAACATCTCCATGACTCAAGCAGGTGGTGGAGGTTACTGAGAGCAACTGTATTCAGTTTTATATTTGGTTGATTTAACCATGAAACAACAAAAATAGTGAGTAATGAGTTTTACGTTATTCCCTACAGATTCAAATTACCCATTCCAAAACCAAGGTTATGAATGAGTCACTTTTAATTGAAACAATAGTGAGATATTACTTCATATACTTTACTTTATGAAAACAAGAAAACCTTTTAATAATAAAGCCAAATAAAAAGCCAAATCAAACTATGACAAAACACATTTGAAAGTGTAATAATTAACACTATAACCCCTTGTAGCAAAAAAAATAATTACACAAACTGTTTTGTGATGCAGAGATGTTTTGTTTTGTCCAATATCCAGAGGAACTGTACTCAGTGTGGCTATGGTGATAATAAATGCAGTTATATAAGCAGATAACATACTTTTACTTTTTATAAGAATTGAAGTCATTCTAATAAAGCTGAAGGGACTATTAAGGGCTGTTTTGGCTCATGCCCTCTGTCTAGAACATGTGAAATCCTCAATGAACGTGAACACAAAACTGCTACAGATGGGACTCTAAGACCTGTAATGTAAACTTAATATTGTGGACAACATTTCAACGCCTAGATCAAACAATTCATTTTCTATCAATCAGGCATCATTTGCTTTGAACCACTACAAAGAACACATGTGGTTCTCTCCTTTAGAGATGATTACAGCTTTAGTGAGTTTATCCCCATTACCAAAATAGACTAGGAAAAGCTCAGTGTTTATCCGAGCTAAAATAAACACACAATTGCAGCCTTGTTCGAATACGAATATGCATGTGTCATATGTGGTCAGGCAGAGCTTCAACTCAGAGCTGAGACTATTGACATTTCATTTTTAGCCTATGCTCTCTAAGGACTTTAAACTGGCTCACCCTCAAAGTGACCTTTTTTTTGCAATGATTTTAGAGTGGTTCAGATGGCAAGCCACAACAGGAAAATAACCATTTAGGTTTAGAGAAAAAAGGGAAAATCACAACAAAACCATGGTGTATTCTTGCATGGGTGTGTTCATTTCGGCACAATAAAACAGTAAATAGAACTGTTAAGTCTCAATGGGAATGTTTGACAGAGGGTTTTGCTGATGCAGCAGTAGCTCAGTGTAAATGTTCCCGGACAACCTCAGAGGAGCTGTCATGTGCATGTGCAATTCATGCATGAGAATGAGGGTACATTGGGGGTTAAAATAATGGTGACCAAAAGCTAACATATTTCCACATATCCAAACACGTTTACAGCTCACAGACGTGTTTAACAAAGAACACGCTGAGTCAACATCATTAGTAGACAATAACAAGTCCCAAGATGAATTTAGTAAATGGTGCAAATTGCCCATTCGTTTCCTATGGAGTATTCACAACATGCTAAGTGAGCGGTTTTACACCACAACATCTGCTGAAATGTGGACTGCACAATGGACATATTCTGCACACTTTTATTTTGCATTAAAAGGCATTGATTGAAATCGTATCTGGTTGAATAACTCCAGATGCCTTTTCAGACACATTAAAGAGGACATGAGACGGATGGAAGTTTTATTACTAATACTGTGGTATGCACAAAACTTTATCAGCACATTTTTACAGTCAATTTTCTAAAGTGAAGTGAAGACAACATCAATAAAAGCACTGCATAAAGTATAGTGTAAAAATATAAAACGGCAGCCTTGCTAAACGCCAGTGATTTAAAAGCAACCAATGAACTGAATAAAAAAAACTGTTTGGAGTCTAGATAAAAGCCGAAAGTGATATAAACTTCATCAATAATAACACCAAGGTTTTGTGGCTGTAGGCTTGATGTATTATTGAAGAGAGTCAATGTTTAAATCGAAACTTAAAGACTGTGCTTGGTTTAAAAACAACTATAAAATGCTTTTTGGATCACAAAACCCACAAAGCCAGAGATGCTCTTGTTTTGGCCATGGTTCATTTCAAGGCACTGTATCTGGTTTTAACTGTCTTAAAGTGTGAAAAAACAAACTAGTTCAGTTAAACGTATTGCAGTAGTCTAGTTTGCAAATTATTACTCACTTATTTTTCCGAGCAACATAAATATTCACTGCAATTTTCACATTTTTCAGCTAGCATTATAACACACACTTCTTCTTTATTGGACAATTGTAATTAGATACAGACAGCATGCAGTGGACATGTGTGTATAGTAGAGGTGTCAAACATGCGGCTCGGGGGCCGGATCCAGCCCTCCAAGACCTTTAATCTGGCCCTCGGCTGATTTTCTATTGAAATATTTTAATTGTATTTAAATTTTCTATTAAAATATTGGTAATTTTCCCCACTTCTTTTCTGCACATCTTAGCATAGCAGCGTCTCCAGTGCCTCTGTGCATGGCCTCTCCCACCAGAGCAGCACAAATGAAGACTCGCCTCTTTCCAAACGCTCTTAAAGGACGATCATTTTGAGTGTTGACCGTGACACCCTCATCAGCAAAATGTCACAAATGAGAAAAGTGGACACCAAGTGCCAAGAAAAATTGACTAATTGCTATTTGTTCACGGAGGTGAATGGGAAACCTGTATGCTTGGTGTGTTTGCAACAGTGGCAGTGCTCAAGGAATATAATCTTAAACGCCACTACGAGACAGGGCATTTCGAACAATACAATAACTTGAATGGAGAACTAAGAAGACAGAAGATAAATTATTGCTGGGACTGAAGAAACAGCAGTCTGTAATAGATTTGCGTTTCTCTGGACAAATATTTGGACTTATTGATATTTTTGGGGTCTGCCATAAGTTTTCTGATCTGGCCTCTTTGGGATCAAAGTAGGTTCGGTACGGCCTCCGGACCAAAATGAGTTTGACGCCCCTGGTGTTGGTGTATAGGGTATATTGGGTATAGGGCCTTTAAATGGACCACAAATAAATACAGTTTTGTTCAAGTACACAAGTGAGGTATGCAATAGGAGTGTGCAAAAATAATGAAATATCATGATCCAAAATTTGGTCATACTGTATTGTTATCATGGGCTGGTCTATGTATTTTGTTGCTTAATGAATTGAAGGAAATTTGTTTATGCAATACATTTGACATTCACTTGTCCAAGAAATATGTGACTAAAATGTATTTGGTCCTTAAAAAGCAATTGTATATCATGTGCAGTATATTGATTATGGCATGTATTATCATATCGTGAGCTGTGTATCATATCGAATCGTGAGGGACCCTGTGATTCCCAGTCCTAGTAAGCCATATCCAGCAATGTCTAATATTCTGTTAAAAAAAAAAAAAAAAAATCAAATTCCAGGTCATGCTGAGGCACGTTAAATGGCTTGTTTTACAGCAGTACCATATGAGCTTCAGTGGTCACATAGCTCTTGAACACATTCTACATTCTACATGACTGTACCGCACTGTAGAAACCATAGCGTTATTTTATGAGTCAACTCTGTACTTCATGAACCCTGGCTCCATTAAAACACAGCTCAGAAAAGGACAGGCATTTCTCTGAGCACTGAGACAGGCGAGCAGATAGAAAGTTATGTGATGAATACACTAACACTTCATTTAACTCTCACTCAGACTTGATTCTCTCGCACATGGTCCATTATTTTTCACTCCCCTGTATTTGCTTCTAGCTTTTTAATGAGAGTCTTCATTCTATGTGTTACTGTCTGTAGCAGCGCTCCAAGGGACAGATAGCTTTCCACTCCAGCACACAGCCAACGCCCTCTGTCCTCGTCTCCGTCTCTCTTCTTCCCTTTCTATTCCTCCCCTCACTCGGAGACAGTTGCTGAGTCCATGTCCGTCCAATTTGTGAAGAGCTTTAAATGATACGTACCCGCCTCTTGCTACTGTTCTATTTCCCTCTCGGTGCTGCTGTCTGGGCCTTCTTTCGCCCACTCCACCTTCCCTCATGTCTCCAAGCTGGCGATACTTTTTATCTTCATTTTATCTGTCTCCATATCCGCTGCTCTTCTCTTTTTGTCACTATACTTGCTATTTATGAAGTCCATATGCTGTACTGTATAAACATTGTCATAGCCATTTATTGTACAGAAGTTTTGAGGCCTTATACTTTCTCTACTTGCATTATGTTACCGTGTAGTGTTAGATTGAAGTTTGATTTAATAGATATTTACATTACCAGTCAAAAATTCTACTTTATACAGTATATACACATAGATGACCTCAAATATATGAAACAATTTGGTATTATGGTATTCAAATCCCTTGGCTTTCTCTCAATGAGCTTCATGATGTCTCCTGAAATGGTTTTCACAGTTGTGCCGCATCAGGGTCAAGAAATGCCAAAAGTGTAAAGCAGTGATCAAAGTAAAGGGTGGCTAATTTTTAAATATTTTAAAATCTAAAACAAGTTTGAAGTTATTTTGAGTTTTTGTTTACTACAATCCACATGTGCCATTCATAGTTTTGATGCCTTCAGTGGAAATTTACAATGTAAATAATCATGGAAATAAACAATAAATGAGAAAGAGTGCCTAAACATTGACTAGACTGGTACCGGTCTTGATTTTGATTATATATTTCTATTCTCTTGGTGCTAAACTTTGCGTTGCAACACTGGAATTTCCCCATTGTGATACAAATAAAGGTTATCTAGGCTTAACTATTCACAGCTAAAAAAAATAAAAATGCACCTTGTTTTTGCAGATTATTTCTTGCACGGGAAGTCCATCCTATTGTTCAAATGTTTGTTTAACTGAATTTTCTTTCTTTTTTAGTGAACAAATACGTGATTGTGCATATGAGTATTGTGGACGCAGTAGACCATGTTAAAGTAAACAATAGTAGTAGTGAGTGAATACAGTATAGTGAATGAATGCAGCTGAGACATGCTCTTATTAATACCATCACTTTTTTTTTACTGATACCATTATATTTCACAACATCTAGTAATTGTAAATATTTTAAATGGTGTAATAAGAAATGAGCAACACAATTAGACGCAATCTTCTCTTCCTCCACCCACTTGACCTTCTCTCATGTCTCGCTACACTTTTTATCTTCATTTTATCTCTCTCTATCTTCACACGCTCCTCTGTGGCTTCTTTCCTACCACACAAACTCACTGTAAACTCTCATAAAGAATTCTAGTGCATGTTTGCATAAAACTTTTCTCAATTTTCCCATTCATTTTGTATTCAGGCTTTGAAGTTAAAGTTGAGAAATCAGAATGTTAAGAAACAGACATTACTTTCTTTTTTTTTCAATCCACACAGAGCAGCGCAGAGATACGACTTTCTATCTTGCAAGGTTATTCCCATTTTGAATAATATCCAAGCTGTTTCAGTGGAGAAAATTGAGCCAAGCACCCAATTCTCACACCTACGATCCAAAATTGTTTCTTTGCCAGCCGCAAAACAATGTGCCTCAAGATACCACATATCTAATTTAAAACAAATAGTTGCACAAATTCACCTGGCAATTTATGTGATGCATGCCAGCGATTTATTCTTGTGAAATTTGTAAGTGTTCAGCAATAACACACTGAAACAGAAATGACTCACCATGACAAAGTAATATGACAAAGTAATAACCTTTAGCTTTAAATGGCACATCACTACACCTGTCTTATAGGTAAGGACACATTCACAACAACCTATAGGTTACGCTGTTATAAAGCCATGGGGAGAAAAAGTTTTGGAACATACGTATTTGGCAATAATAGTGTATAGGGCAAAAGTTCACAAAATGATATGAACTTAATTTGTTTTCTTTTGAGTCAGTTTTTAAAGTTAGGGTTATGTTACTCTTTATTGTCCCATAAGGACAATTGTCCTCTACATTCGACCCATTCTTCAGTGCTGCTGAGGCACCTGTCGGGAACAGTGGCCTCGGCAGCACAGTGCCAGGGGACCCATCTCCTGAGCTGGACTTGGTCAGGACCATGTTAGGTATTGTGTATGTTTTGGGTTGCATGCCTGTGAACCCCTCACAGACAGACAGTCGGCCCCGGAGTTGAACCTGGAACTTTCAGGTGAGGCAAGAGTGCTGGCCACTGCCACCATGTCATTATTATTTTTAATGTTATATTTGTCTAAATACCAGCACCATTATGGGTCCAGTAAGGTCAATTAGACCATCAATAAATATTGAGAAACATCACTGTTGTATCCATCTCTATATACCCTACATTTATGGTGCACTATGTAACTTTTATGTAACTTTTTTTGTAAATGGTCAGCAACCTGCTTGCCTCCATGAAAATGTTATTGCTTTGCCTAAAATGTTGCCCTGAATGGCATTAAACAAGTGCTATGGTGAGGCGGCGCTCCATAAGCCAACTGTAAGAATGTGTTTTTCATTGTATATAAAGTGATTACATCTCTAATTGAATAAATGAAAGATCGCCATGGCGACAAGCAGGTGAGGCAAACCTCCACTAGAAAAGTTACACTATGCACCATTAAAGCAAATCATTTACTTCCCTAAAGCCATTTGTATGCATTTGTTCACCTGTGTCCATTTGCCACGAGTACAGAAACAATCCATCACAAAAATCAATACAGTTACAATGAGGACAGCGGTGTGCACGAGCTATCCCGTTAATGAAATAATCAGTCAGAAATGTACTTTCTGAGGTCTTATGGCTCAGTGTGGAAGAATCATTTATTATTACCCTATTTTCAGTGAAAAGAACCCTGGGAAGCCTGTTGAGATAATGAATGTGCAAAGTAAAATAACGATTCTTATTAGCCACCTGTAAAGTATGCAATGTATTCTTTTTAAATTGGGTAGTTACTTTGTCCACTTTCAGTGCAGGATGGATTTTTTACAGTTTCTGAAATGTAAATGTCTATTCGTTAGTCATACTTGACTGTACATTTTTTTTTTTGTTAACAGTACTTAGTCTTACTGATTTCCAGTCAGTGGTCTGATAAAAGGCACTGTGCTTGACGTATGTCTTAAAAATGTAAAAAACACAAATAGTTCAATGGTTTGCAGTGGTCCAAAGTTATTCTTCACTTACCTTCTGCATGCCAAGCATCCTACTAATCAAAGTTATAATCACTTTCCACAATTTCAAGATACCAGAGTGGACCTTTGCTGTCATGGTAATGCTAACAGCTAGCATGCAAACCTGCACTTGTTGATTCTATGACACAGAAAAACACTTTATAATTAGTTGCAGACAGTACACAGTGGACTTAGTTTGTCCTCAAGAGCTGCTTCTATAATAAAGCTCTTCTGGGGCAGGACACATTTTTCTCAAATACTCAAATGAAATCAGGTACAGACCTTTTAACTCAGATGCTACATGTCAGTAATACCTATTTAAATATATCAAACATTCCTTTCCTAGTCTCCTAGTTTCTCCCCTCTACCATAGCCCCACATAATATGTTTTGCTTTGATTGGTGTAGAGCAGGAGGCCTGTAGTCTGATGAACACATTTGCCGACTCAGCAATCTGCCCCCATCCATCCGGACAAGAGGACCGGACACACATTTAACTGTCTGTCTGTCTGTCTGTTTCCCTTCCTATACCTCAGAACAGCACCACGGCTAGAGCCCGGGGTAACCCACTTCTCAGAGTTTCATGTGAGATGTGATTTAGCCCACACATCCACACAATGGATCGATATACAGCGGAGCTGATGGAAGATTCTGACACAGTTTGGTTTTATCTCCCAAAATCTTGTTCCTCCGACTATCTTTCAGGATTTAAAAGATTTTTCCACCTGCTGTCTGACAAAATTGGTTCGTCAAGTGCTATCACAGCAAGCAGCTAGAACACAAACTTCCTCAATTAAGGACTAAGAGAGAACGGCATAGAAAATGGATGTAAACCCAGTAAAGAATAGATACTTAGAAGAGAAGGACATTTAAGTTTAAATGCATTAAAACTAGCTGCACGTTCTTTCTAAAACCACAAATTAATAATAATAAAACTCTCTTCTTGACACAGCAGAGATTTCCTGTGCGTTGCAGATTGCAGGCAGCTCTGAGTATGATGAAACACTTTTGCTTTTGCTGTGGTAAGATGCATGTTTCTTTTTTATGTGTGAATGAAAGTCATTTTTGCTACTATTGCTGCAAAATAATTTCCTGAAAAAATAATTAATAAAATATATGTAATCTAATTTATTTTGTTAAACTGTTAAAAATTCCCACCGTGATCCCATTATTGGTGGATTTCAGATTCCAGAAAGGGAGGCAGATGCCAGTTTTCCCAGTTTTCCCTATTGGTAATTTAGACTTAGACTTAGACAAACTTTATTGATCCACATAGGAAATTTGGGCACGGTAGCTCACACATCACAATATATTATAATAACAAAGAGCAACAATACAAATGGTAATAATACATTCAAAAGAAGTAGCAAACATGGCAAGAAAATGGTGTTAGATAAGGCATAATTAATAATAATAATAATGCATTTTATTTAAAAGCGCCTTTCAGAACACCCAAGGACACTGCACAAGGTTAAAAGCACAAACAAACAATACAATAAAACATATAAAACAAGATAAAAACTCAATCAGAGTGGCGTGATTGGCTATGAGAGGTAGGACAGTCTGAACAGGTGGGTTTTGAGTCTGGATTTAAAGAGTGGGAGAGAGTCTATATTCCGGAGGTCAGGAGGGAGAGAGTTCCAGAGCTGAGGAGCAGAGCGGCTGAAGGCTCTGCTCCCCATGGTGACGAGACGGGCAGAGGGGACAGAGAGCTGAAGAGAGGAGGAAGAGCGGAGGGTGCGGGATGGAGTGGCGATGTGGACGAGGTCAGATATGTATGGTGGGGCTAGGTTGTGTAATGCTTTGAATGTGGTAATGAGTATTTTGAAGTGAATTCGCTGTTTTATGGGGAGCCAGTGGAGTTCTTGTAGTACGGGGGTGATGTGATGGATAGTGGGGGTCCGAGTGATGATCTGGGCTGCAGAGTTCTGTAGGAGCTGCAGTTTCTGAAGGGATTTGTTGGGGAGACCAAAAAGAAGAGAGGTACAGTAATCGATGTGGGAGGTGACAAGGCTGTGGACTAGGACGGCAGTGGTGTGAGGAGTGAGGGAGGGGCGGAGACGAGAGATGTTGCGTAAGTAGAAGTATGCAGACCAGGTGACATTATTGATGTGTGAATGAAATGAAAGTGTGCTGTCGAGGATGACACCCAGACTCTTGACCTGAGGAGAGGGATGGACAGTTGAGTTGTTAATGTTAATGGAGAAGCTATTAGATTTGGAGAGTGTGGATTGAGTGCCTACTAGGAGGACTTCTGTTTTTGAACTATTGAGCATTAGGAAGTTGGAGGAGAACCAAGAGTTGATTTCCTGTAGGCAGAGGGTAAGGGAGAATGGTGGGAGTGATGAGGAGGGTTTGGAGGAAAGGTAGAGCTGGGTGTCATCCGCATAGCAATGAAAATGAATGTTGTGCTTACGGAAGATATGGCCAAGAGGGAGTATGTAGATGATAAAGAGGAGGGGCCCCAGGACAGAGCCCTAGGGCACCCCCGCGCAGACAGGAAAGGTGTTGGATGTGTGTGATTTGAGATGAATATACTGTGTGCGGTCAGTGAGGTATGAGGTAAACCAGGTGAGGGGGGTGTCAGTAATGCCGATTGAAGATCGTCTATGGAGGAGGGTGCTGTGGGAGATAGTGTCGAAGGCTGCGGTAAGATCAAGGAGGATGAGGATGGAAAGTAAACCAGTATCAGCTGCTATAAGGAGGTCATTGGTGATTTTTATGAGTGCAGTTTCTGTGCTGTGGAGGGGTCAAAAGCCTGATTGGAATAGTTCAAACAGATTGTTATTACTGAGGTGGGTGTGGAGTTGAGAGGCAACAGTCTTTTCAAGGATTTTGGAGATGAAGGGTAGGTTGGAAATGGGGCGGAGGTTATTGAAATCGTTGGGGTCTATACCAGATTTTTTAAGAATTGGAGTGACTGTGGCGGTTTTGAGTGCTGAGGGGACAGTACCAGAGGTGAGAGAAGAGTGGATAATATTGGTGATGAGGGGAGCTAGTACAGGGAGGCAGGTTTTAACAAGGGCTGTGGGGAGTGGGTCAAGGGGACAGGTGGAGGATTTGGATTTTTTAATAATTTCTATGATGTCCATGACAGAAGGGAGGGCAAAGCTGGAAAATTGGGTACCGGGGTATGAGGCAGGGGTAAAGTAAGATAAGATAAGATAAGCCTTTATTGATCTCACACAGGAGAAATTTACTCGCCACAGTAGCTCCAGGACATTAGGACAAGAGGGGAAAAGTGCATGCAGGCAGGGAGGGGATAAAGTAAGTAATAAATAATACAAATAGTAATACGTGATAATAATAATAATGGAAAATAGTAATAATGATAATAGTACAACAAGCATCAACATGAAAAAGGAGGATATTGCACGTCTGGCCTATATGTTAGAATTATACAGTCTGAAGGCGGTGGGGATGAAGGATCTGCGGTAGCGCTCCTTCTTGCACTGGGGGTGTCTTAGTCAGCTGCTAAAGGAGCTGCTCAGCTCCTCAATAGTCCGGTGCAGAGGGTGAGAGGTGTCGTCCTTAATGGACATGAATTTGGCCAGTACCCTCCTCTCAGCCACCTTCTCTACAAAGTCCAGAGGACAGCCCAGGACAGAGCTGGCCCTCTTAACCAGCTTATTCAGTCTTTTTCTGTCCCGTTCTGTGCTGCTCGGGGCCCAGCAGACGACAGCGTAGAGGAGAGCAGAGGCCACCACAGAGTCATAAAGTCTTGAGCAGAGGCCTGCACACTCCAAAGGACCTCAGTCTCCTCAAGAGGTGGAGGCGACTTTGGCCCTTCTTGTACAGGGCGTCGGTGTTGTGGGACCAGTCCAGTTTATTGTTGAGGTGAACACCCAGGTACTTGAAACTGTCCACAGTCTCTATGTCCTGCCCCTGGATGTTCACCGGTGAGTGAGGTAGTGGTCTCCTCCTGAAGTCGATCACCAGCTCCTTTGTCTTACTGGTGTTAAGGCACAGGTGCCTTAACACAGGAAACTGCAGCTCCGCATGAAATCAGGTGTTGGTGGATATTAGTGATCTTAGATGTAAAGAAGGACATGAGTGAGTTACAGAAGTCAGTGGATTGTAAGTGGTAAGGGAGTGAGTCGGGGGTTTGGTAATGTTAAGGATTGAGAACAGGGTCCTGGTGTTATTTTGATTTGAGTGAATTAGTCCAGAGTAGTATGTGGTTTTGGCTGAAGATAGACTGTCCTTGTATAACATTACATGGTTATTGTATATTTCTTTGTGAATAGTGAGTCCAATTTTATTGTAGAGTCTTTCCAGTTGTCGTCCTTTAGCTTTGAGTTGTCGGTGTGTGGAGGTGAACCAAGGTGCAGAGCAGGAGAAGGAAACAGATCTAGTTTTGAGGGGAGCATGGCTGGTAAGAAGGGTGTGCAAGTTGATGTTATAATGGGAAACTAAGTCCTGTGTAGATGTAGTCATGTTTATGCTGGGGAAGTTATTAATTTCAGATGAAAAAGTGTCAGTGTTAATGTCCTTGATATTACGGAATGAAATGGTGCGGGGCAGGGTGACTTTGGAAAGTGAAAGGTTTACATTGAAGGTAATTAGCATATGGTCACTGAATGGGATTGTATGTGGATTACAGTCAGTAGGGGTGACACCGGAGCAGCAAACCAAGTCCAAAATATGTCCTTTACTGTGGGTTGGAAAATTAATATATTGCTGCAGGCCAAAACTATCTAAACAGGATTTAAAATCTTTGGAGAGTGCATTGTTACTATTGTCCATATGTATATTAAAGTCACCCATGATTATTGTGTTTGGAGACAGAGAGGAGAGATGAGTGAGAAGTTGTGCAAATTCATTCAAAAAGTCCTTATTATGTTTGGGAGGGCGGCAAACAGTGGCGACAATTGTAGTTGTAGGTCCAGGTAGTATTGAGGCAGAGCACTCGAATGAGGAAAAGAGTGGAGCAGACACCGGCTGTACTTTCTAAATCTCACGGTGAAGCATCGCGAGACCTCCGCCCTGGCCAGATGTACGGGGCTGACAGTTGTAAACAAACCGCGGCGGAGTGGAGTCGTTGAGGGGACCGAAGTCATTGGGCCGCTGCCAGGTCTCCGTGAGGCATAAAAAGTCGAGCTGTCGGTCTATGATGAGGTCCCGGATCAGCGGCCCCTTGGTGCTGAGTGAGCGGGTGTTGAGTAGAGCGACGCTGACAGTGGTGGAGCTGTGTTTGGCCGAAGAGCTAGCCGACCTGGCTAGGCTGGCTAACGCGCTGTGGTCAACTTTCCGACCGCAGTTACGGGATGGATGTCTTGTTGTGGACCAGATGGATTTTATTGAATGTGAGTCACTGTACTAGAACTTACGGCGAGATCCACGGTGAACGTATCGCCGGGGCTGGTAGGCGATGTCCGGGGGCACGTTAAGCCCAGGTGGGAGCCGTGAAGCGGTGATGTGGTGCCGAAGTTTTAAAAGTTCGACAGCAGAGTATCGGAGGAGAGCTTTAGTTTCCAAGTGGACCAGGCACACCAGGAGCCAGCCGACAGCAAACCAGCGGGCTACTTTATTAATCCACATAGTCTATCGGAGGAGTGGGTCCACAGAGAAGCAGGAGCCAGATGTGGATGAGAGGCGGGTCCCAAGTAGGCTAATGCCCCAAAACACGCACAGATGCGACTGACAGTCGAAAGCTCGCACAGAAATAGAAGCTCTGCAGACAATCCCACACTCCCAGGTCAATCACGACGTCCGATTAAGTATAAAAAATGTCTTATTTGAACGGCGAGCAGCGGCAGCAAAAACGCGCCAGCGTTCACTCAACCGGAACCGATTATACAAATTATACAAATGTATATGTACAAGTAAAAATAAAGTATAGAAATACAGTAATACAAATACAATACCCAGCATTGTACTTTCCATGAAATCCCATGTTCCGTAAATTCAGAAATGCTGAACTAGATCTTTAAGGAACTAGACCCTAAAACTCACATTGTTACAACAGCAATGTTGTTACAGCAACAAGCAGCATTTTAACAATATTTATATTTATAATTTTTAAGTATTATTGGCCTATAGAATGTTATGATGCCAAATTAAACTCATCTGAAGCAATATTAGTTGTGTGTGTGTGTGTGTGTATATATATATATATATATATATATATATATATATATATATATATATATATATATATATATATATTCACCTTCCACGGTGGTTGGTCTCTCACTCTCATCCAGCTCGGGTCCTCTACCAGAGGCCTGGAAGCTTGACAGTTCTGCGCAGTATCTTTGCTGTTCCTAGTACTGCACTTTTCTGGACTGAGATGTCTGATGTTTTTCCTGGGATCTGCTGTAACCACTCCTCCAGTTTGGGGGTTACAGCCCCAAGTGCTCTGATCACCACGGGCACCACTGATGCCTTCACTTTCCAGGCCTTCTCCAGCTCTTGCTTGAGCCCCTGGTATTTCTCTAGTTTCTCGTGTTCCTTTTTCCTGATGTTACCATCGCTTGGTATTGCAATGTCCTTCACCACGGCTCTGTCCTGTTGCTTATCCACCACCACTATGTCTGGTTGGTTCGCCATCACCATTCTGTCAGTCTGTATCTGGAAGTCCCACAGGATCTTGGCTCGGTCATTCTCCGCAACCTTCGGAGGTGTTTCCCACCTTGACCTTGGGGTCTCCAGCCCGTACTCTGCACAGATGTTTCTGTACACTATGCCCGCCACTTGGTTATGTCGCTCCATGTATGCTTTCCCTGCCAGCATCTTACACCCTGCAGTTATGTGCTGGACTGTCTCAGGAGCCTCTTTGCACAGCCTACACCTTGGGTCTTGTCTGGTGTGGTAGATCTGGGCCTCTATTGCTCGGGTGCTCAAGGCCTGCTCCTGTGCAGCCAGGAGGAGGGCCTCTGTGCTGTCCTTCAGACCAGCCCTCTCCAGCCATTGGTAGGATTTCTTGATATCAGCCACTTCAGTTATGTTTTGGTGGTACGCCCCATGTAGGGGTTTGTCCTGCCATGATGGTCCCTCCAGCACCTCTTCCTCTGCACTCCACTGTCTGAGGCATTCCTTGAGAACATCATCTGTTGGGGACTTGTCCTTGATGTACTTATGGATTTTGGATGTTTCATCCTGGACAGTGGTTCCCACACTTACTAGAAGAAGAAGCAACTTTATTGATCTCACACTGGAGAAATTCTTCTCTGCATTTTAACCCATCCTGTTATTATCAGGAGCAGTGGGCAGCACATTAGGGCGCCCGGGGACCATCTCCATGATCTTCTTGCTTCGGTTTGGTCAGGACCTAAGCTGGAGGTACCTATGGTGCATGTTTTGGGTTGGTAAAACCGGAGTGCCCGGAGGAAACCCACCCAGACACGGGGTGACATGCAAACTCCACACAGAAAGGCTCGGCTAGTCCTCGGCCTCCTTCCTTCCGGCTCGTGTACAGTCTCAGGGTGCTGGATTTGGGATGGAACCTTCCATGCATGGTCAGGAGCTTTTGTGTCTTAACATCTGTGGTCTGTATCTCCTCCTTTGGACAGCTTATGATTCCTGCTGGGTATCTGATCACTGGCAGGGCATAGCTGTTTATTGCCTGGGCCTTGTTCTTGCCATTGAGCTGACTTCTTAGGACTTGTATTAAACTTCTACCGGTGTGCGGGCCGCGCTCCGTCTGGAGCTGCGGATACCGCACGTCAGCGAGCGAGCGCAGCTCTTTCGCACGTGTAACGTGTAAGGTGTATCACAGGGCAGGTTAAACTTTATAAAACACCCTGTCCGTGCCTCACTTACTGCCTTTTCACGCTCTCTCTCCTCCTGTTAGTTTCCCTGATAGCGCGCATAAGCTCCCTCCTCAATGCCTCTGATTAGAGTGCATTTCGGCGGCGGCGTGGAAGGGGAGTGTCTGTGACTTTCCGCTTTTCCCCAGACACTGGACTTAAATGACACTGGTGCATCCTCTATGTCCTTGCCGCTATCTCCACTCTCACTTGCCATTTCTATCTAACTTTATTTACAGCACTCATTCATCTTTCTCGCGAAAGGGAAACACAAGCCGAGATTACATACGAGGCAAGTATACATTGCGCATGCCCGGAACCATCAGGTGCGCACAGGTACCGAACTGTGACACGCAAACCGAACGGTTCCTTGGTTTTTCATGAACCGTGCCACCCCTAATATATATATATATATATATATATATATATATATATATATATATATATATATATATATATATATATATATATATATATATATATATTACATAAAAATTAACAGCATATAAGCAGTACAAAATCAGTACTATTCAGTTTAATAAAATATGCCATTCACAATATCGATAATCTCATGATGTGGTAATTGATATAATCCCATTCTATATAATATTGCACTTATTAATAAAACACTATTTCCAAATATAGCATCCCAATTTGAATTTTAATATTTTATCAGTTATGAAGAGTCATTTTCATCAGAATTTTAGTATTAATTTTACAGATTAGTAATTCAACTTCTATTCTTATGCATAAAACACTGAAAGTTTGTGGAGTGAGGGAAGAGCATAATATTCAGCTCTGCACAACATTAATCAATGAAAGCACTTGGAAAGAATCCATCATTGTTGCCACAGATACAAACCTTTTGTAACATTGAATGCAAACTCTATAGAAGACAATACAATTGTTCAAAACAATATAGCATAACATCATTAGCAACACTTCATACCACTCTCCCTATGGGCACAAGCTGTACCTCGACGATGGCGGAGGAGCTACAAAGAATCTATGGCAGCCTCTAGCTTTCACTGCGCTCTGAGTGGCTGTTAGAAACTACAGGGGAACGTTTCCTCTGGATTTGACTGTGTGTAGATACCAACAAAATCTCTCCTGAGACTCTACTTGTGCTAGCCGAGTCTGGTTGAAGTAACACACAAGAAGCAGGCGTGTTCTTCCTGCCGCTTATTGACATGTTTCTAGTAGGAGTACGCTGGGGGCGAGATGATTTGGAATAGTAAAATAGAGCGGAAAAAACCAAACATGCTGCTGTGGTGATGAGCATGTGTGGGGAATGACAGTCCATCCCAAGAGGAGAGGGAGGGAGAGAAAGAGAGGGGAAGAGAGAAGAGGGGAGAGTAAGAAAGGGGGGATGAGGAGGGGGTGATGAGACAGAGTGAGAAAGACAGATAGAGGGAAGGAGAGAGTGTAGGAAAGGAGAGACAGTGAAGGAGAGAGCAGGGAGATAGAAAGAGGGGAGGAGAGTGGAGGAAAGGAGAGAGTGAAGGAGAGAGCAGGGAGATAGAAAGAGGGGAGGAGAGGGTGGAGGAAAGGAGAGACAGTGAAGGAGAGAGTGGGTAGAGACCGAAAGAGGGAGGAGAGAGTGGAGGAGAGAAGAAACAAGGTGAGATGGAAAGAAGGGATGAGAGTGGAGGAGAGGAGAGTGGAGGGAAGAGAGAAAGAGAATGAAAGAGGGGGAGAAGAGAGAGAGAAAGAGGGAGAGAGAAAGAGATGAAAGATACATAGTGATAGATATAGAAAGAGAGCAGCTAGAGAGGAAATGGAGCACAAGAGAGAAACGGAGAGAGTGTAGAGTGAGAGAAAGAGGGGAGGAGAGTGGAGGAAAGGAGAGACGGTGAAGGAGAGAGCAGGTAGAGACAGAAAGAGGGAGGAGAGAGTGGAGGAGAGAAGAAACGAGGTGAGATGGAAAGAAGGGATGAGTGGAGGGAAGAGAGAGAGAGAGAATGAAAGAGGGGAGAAGAGAGAGAAAACAGGAGTGGAGGAGGAAAAATAGGAGAGAAAGGAAGAGAGAGAAAGAGGGAGAGAGAAAGAGATGAAAGATACATAGCGGTAGATATAGAAAGAGAGCAGAGAGAGAGGAAAAGGAGCGAAATAGAGAAACACAGAGAGAGAAAGAAAGCAAAGAGTAGAGTGACAGAAAGAGGGGAGGTTTGTCTGAATCAACATGTTTTTAAGGGGGATGTGAGAAACTGGGACAGTGGTGGCATTGCTGATGTCCCAGGGCACGGTGTGATCCAAACACAGGACACACACATGCGGGAAGCACACGAGAGCGAAACAAACACACATTTACACATGCTGAGGCTGTCTCCGCCCGTGGGGAGTGCCGCTTTCAAAGTGCTTTCAAACGCCGAGGTGCCAAATCTCCATACATTACAGTCAGGATTTATATAAAAAGGCTTGTATTTGCATAAATGTAATCACAGGGGGGACCAACCACAGTAAGAGAATATCTGAATGGCTTGACTTGTTAGTTCACATTGTCACCACAGCCACAGTTCTAATCATACAGTCCCATGTGCTACCTCCAATACTGCTCCTTTAAAACAGGAAGAACTCACACCACCTCCCTCACTGACAGATTTCAGATTTTGATTGGCGTCTGAGCGTTTCTGAGAGTGAACCGGGGTCTATTAACTTCCTGATTACATTAGATATGCAAATGAGGCCCAGCTGGAGTCAATCGCATGGCACCTGTGGGTCCTCGGAGCCCCGCGGCGACCTAACCAGAGAGAGGCGTGATTTAAATGATTAGCCCCCATGGGATGGAGGAGCTCAGTCATTAAAATTAATCTGCAAACATATGTTTTAAAAGTACAGTGCGGTGTTTCAAATGAACACCCAGGGAGAGGTAAATGCATAATTTCAACAGGATGTGAACTCTTGATTTGGTCCCCCTACAAAGAGTTGGATTAAAAGTATACTACATTTCTCTATTGGGGCAAGCTATCTTACATTTGTATGAAAACAAAGAACCAGGATAATTAGTTGGTACATTGCATGGGGAAGTCTCCATGCTCCGATTGGCCAGTTCATTATAAAACTACTATGGCTGCATCCGAACATTATGTTTTCTATAAGGGCCATGGTCCTGCTGCTCTCCCTAATTGGTAACTGCATTTTATCACAAAGACAGGGCACAGTATACTACTACCCATGTGGAACACATGTTGCAACATCAATATATTCCTTTTTATGTTGAATAATACATGTTAAACTAATTAATATCAGGCAAACACTTGCACATGAAAAAGTGTAAATTTCAAGTACAATTTACACATATGTAAACATACAGAAAATCAGACCATTCAGTTTTTTTTTTTTGGTTTTTTTTTAACAAATTATTTTTATTTATTTATTTATTTTTTTAGTTTGGCTTTGCTGAGAAGGAGAGTGAAAAGATAGGGGGTGCTCTATTCATTTGCTTGTTTACTATGACACTGCCATAAACACAAGGGAGGTGAAGGAGGGCCATCAAGGACTATAAGAGGAAATCACCACCTCCCTCAGCTGACTGTCCCAACTCAGCTGAAAACCCCCCTTCCTCGACTTTATTTACTCTGCCCCGGTTCTGAGCACACATAAGTTGAAATGTGTCCTTACGTGCAGCGAAGATGGTGGACGTCTTCACCTTCATCGACTGCTGGGTCCCACCCTGCTTCAAAGCCACCCCGTAGTCCCCATCTAAACAGTCAAATGTCATCTCTAAACAACTACAGATCTGTGGCACTCACCTTCATCTTTGCCAAATGCCTGATGATAACAGCCTTCAAACACATCATGGTTGCAATACCACTATATCTCTACCCCTACCAATTTGCATAAAAAGAGAACAGGTCAACGGAGGACAGTGCTCCACACACCTATGTGACTGCAGGAATGAGGTGCTACAGTACTGTGCCATCAGTACTGTTCTGACAACAGATTGTCTAGTGCCTTTCTCCAGCTGCACTAAGCCCGATCAATGGGCACTCAAACAGGTGGTGAAAACAGTGGGGAGAATCATTGGAGCGACTCCAGAGATCAGCACCAGCTACACCACTTGCTGTCTGGGGAAAATCCAACAACATCCTGTGTGACCGGCACCACCATGCTCATCACCTTTTCCACCTCCTGCCCTCTGGTAGGACATACAGATTCATAGAAGCCAGAACAACCAGACCAACCAGACCACAGTCTGTATCCTCAGGCTGTGATGCTGCTGAACAGTGTCCTCTCCCCTCTTTGCCCCCCTTCCTATGGACAATAACCGCCACAATAACCATCCACCAATACAATTGAACTGGACTTGTTGCAAAATTACATTAAAACTCCACAAATTTGACTGTTTGTCCCTGTGCTTCATTTGAATGCTGAAATGCCCTTTTATGCTCCTGCTAAGAATGTGCAGTAGTGAATGCCATTATTGGGCTCATGTTTACACTGGGGTTATTTATGGAGTTATTGATGGGGTCTTGCACATTTTGTACCTTATATAATGATAAAAGGAGAAATTCAGTCTGTCCTTATATTATACCTTATATAATGTTCTAAACATAATTTGTTGTTGTCTATGACAATGATAATAACATTTTGAATCTTGTAAGGTTGTAAGATTCACAATAACTAACATTTTTATCTATTTCCTCAATGTAACACATCCCCTAGGATATCTATTATTCCTAAAAGCACATTTGAAGTGACTGATGGTGCTTTGTACCTACAGATAGCCTGTAATGGATGCACATTTCACACAGTTTTACCTAATTGCGGCGACTTTACTCAATGAGATGGAAAATGTTCAACACAAACTTTTATTTAGCATATTCATAGACTGTGGTATTTAACATGGATCCAGTCTGGACAGTGCTTTGCCAAGACATTATCATCATCAATCAGTTGAGTTTGGCAAGCACTGCAGCTCGTCATGAAAAGAACGTCTGCAAATTTAATTACTTTTCTACAGTCCGTTTTAATTTTTCAACATTTTCTCCAAACTCATTTGACAGTTTGCATTTAAGCTTTGTTTTGAGTCATTTGGAGAATGCATTACTGCACTATACAAATCATACTCAATATGCTAGTAAATGTATTCTATGCATCTCAATGAGTTCTCCCTAGTATCTGCTTGTTTATTTCTCCATACTGGATTCAAGTGGAAGTAAATCAACATTTACTTCAAAATTGTTTACATGGTGTTTTAACAGTATTGTGTACTATACCTGGTCCTCTTTTTGGCAGTTTTATTGCAAACTAGTTCAATTTACAACTTTTTGTTGTTTGTGTGCACTGTCTCAGGTGGCCACTCCAGTTTCAAGTGCTATGTGACATCACACAGTACATTGTCATGTTACTACAGGGAGAGTGACTGTGCAGAAGTCATATGGTAGTGATCAGTGGATCAATACAAAACTACTGATATATCGAGAATGACTGACATCAAGTACTATTTTTATTCTGTAAAAAAGATCAATACTTAAAATGAGCAAAGATTTGTTTTTAATGAATTCTTAAAATACTTTCATGTTCATCTGCACATGTATTTAACGTTTAGATAAATTCAACTAGGGTGGAGTGAATATACTGACACTATAATACTGATGCTTCCTCGATATGGTCATTTGTTTTTATTTTAAACTCATTAGTATCTGTGGATATCAAGTTACTTACCATAGAGTAACTTGATATCAGATCAAAATTTAAAATCATAGTAAATGCAGCCCTGTAATCGCAGCACCGATATGCCTGGCTGGCTAAAAGTAATGGCGACTAATTAATTTTCATGATAATTTGGATCACTATACAAAGACTCAGCAGAAATGATACATCATATTGAATGTGGTGCCTCCTATCACCCCTCTCAGTTTGTGCGTACACAGCCTTACACTGATGTGGACAATCATATCTCCAGCTCTGCACCATTCAGGCTTGAAATAGCTCCGGTTCTCCCTGGCCGTCCTCTATTCTTTTCAATGAGACTTGCATGGCTGTGGGGTGAAATGAGCTGAGCGTAAGTGGTTTTGCGAGGCCAGTTGTACCACAAAGAAATGAATGGCTTTAGTATTCCACTTGCCTGGTTGAAGATAGGGGAAATGGTGTTTGAATAGTGAAAGGAGGGAGTGGAGATTGGTTGGAGTGAATATAGGATTATGGCAAATAATGTTATGTGCGTTGTAATTTCTTCTCTTTGTCAGTGGATGTATGTAACTTGTCATGGTGTTGAGGGGTTGAATAGAACAGCAATTTTACATCGATTGGGTGTTCAGGACTATAAAGTGGCAATTGGCAGGGCATAGGAGAATACAACAAAAAACTCACTCAAATGTTCCTGTATCATTCCCTATATTATTATTATTATTACTATTATTATGACAGCATCCATCTTGTACAGACAAAATGGTGTGTAATATGTTAAAAATGCATAGACTATTTGAACTGAGACTAAGTAATACCAAGATAACATGCAATATATGTTTCATAAAAATGTGTTGAAGTAATTTTGCTTTCCCATGCTCCTTAACTGCTGGAACTGCAAAAAAATGTAGGAAATTCTTATTATTGTAAATTCTAATCTTAACACAATGGAAAAGAAACAAACATATTGATTCAAACATTTTAAACTATCAATTTATTGCACGTAATGAATATACATTCCACAATACACTCCAGAATTGAATTTCTGGAAACAATCCGCCCACCAGGAGCACTCACATTCAGATCTCGCATCATTTGAGCTATTTTATAGATCAAACACTGTATTTTTTGCTAGTCTGCCAAAGGCAAGACTACATGCTTTTCCTGATCTAAAAAATAAAAAATAAAATAAATAAATATATAATCTGGGCCCCAATCATATCACCTAGAGTTAAAATTGGCATGACAGACAGACAAAATAGCCAATCAGGGAAACACTTGGTCTGCTTACAAGAAAAAAATATGGAAAAGTAACAGAGCATGAGGACTAGTGCAGCCTTCAAAAGAAATGAATGAAGCATTAAAACTGTTAATCTGAGGTCAGAGAGTTTGATTTTTTTATTCTAAATATCATGACCAGTGAGTCTGAATGACCAGAGTTTCTTCTGTAATGGAAAACACAGGGAGAACAAGTCTGGATCCCAGGCTAAAACTGCTCCACAAGCATTACTTATTGTTAATGCATCACTGTTTACATGCACAGGAAATCAGAGTGCATTAAACAACCAAATTCAGATCATCTTTGCCCCAAAACCAGACCACTGTTGTCCCAATCTACACTATATTGTTAAAAGTATTTGCTCACCTGCCTTGACTCGCATATGAATTTAAGTGACATCCCATTCTTAATCCATAGGGTTTAATATGACATCAGTCCACCATTTGCAGCTTTAAACGCTTCAACTCTTCTGGGATGGCTGTCCACATGGTTTAGGAGTGTGTTTATGGGGATTTTTAACCTTCCAGAAGTGCATTCGTGAGGTCACACACTGATGTTGGACGAGAAGGCCTGGTTCTCAGTGTCCGCTCTAATTCATTCCAAAGGTGTTCTGTCGGGTTGAGGTTAGGACACCAAACTCTCTCATCCATGTCTTTAGGGATCTTGCTTTGTGCACTGGTGCACAACCATGTTCAAAGAGGAAGGGGCCATCTCCAAACTGTTCCCACAAAGTTGAGAGCATGGAATTGTCCAAAATGTCTTGGGATGCTGAAGTTTTCAGATGCTGAAGTCCAGTACTTGAAAAACAACCCCACACCATAACACCCCCCTCCACCAAACTTGGCACAATGCAGTCAGACAAGTGCCGTTCTCCATCAGATTGGCAGATGGAGAAGTGCGATTCGTCACTCCAGAGAATATGTCCCCACTGGTCTAGAGTCCAGTGTCGGCATGCTTTACACCACTGCATCCAACACTTGATGATGTATGACTTGGATGCAGCTGCTCGGCCATGGAAACCCATTCCATGACGCTCTCTACGCACGTGAAGTTTGGAGGTCTGTAATGATTGACTCTGCAGAAGGTTGGCGATCTCTGTGCATTATGCCCTGAGAGTGACCCATTTTTTCACAAATGTTTGTAGAAACAGTCTGCAGGCTGATGTGCTTGATTTTATTCACCTGTGGCCATGGAAGTGATTGGAACACCTGACTTCGATTATTTGGATGGGTGGTGAATACTTTTGACTACAAGACATTCAAGGGTGTCTAGTAATTTAGAAATATATAAGCAACATCTTTACATTAACATTGTATTTACAGACAAGCTAGCATCTGCGTTAGCACAGGTTAGTTGCTCTCTGCAGCACATATGTTTATACATTGCAGCTCTGGTAAGTTTAATTTTCTCTTTAACATAGCAAATCAAAACAAAGTAACATGCTTGGTGGAGAGGCCATAATTTGTCATCACTGCTGACTTAAAATAAATTAGTTAACATCCAAACACATGTCTATTTTTTCCTTGTCTGTTTTTTAACCTGTGCAGTGAATGCCTCATCTAGTTTGTACCTAATGTAAATCAGGCTGCGTAGTTACATACAGCAGGTATATGAGTACATATTGGCTTCTGCAGATGTGTTATTGTGATCTTGTCATATTGTGAGTTTAGATTCATGAGACCTTAGTCGCAGTTCCTGGGCTTATATGCATTTTGAAGAATCAGTAAATTATACTGGGCCAGTTAGACTTGGACTTAGACAAACTTTACTGATCCACAAGGGAAATTATTTGGACACAGTAGCTTGCTAATCACAATATAATATAATAACAAAGAGTAAAAAAATATAAATGGTAGTAATAAATTCAAAATAAGTAGCAAAAAGGATGGCAAGAGACAAGTGTCAAATAAGGCATAATACAAGTCAAATAAAATTGAAAATAATAAAAAATCTCAGCTATACAAGAGGTCTTAAGGAAGACGATGCAAAATGATATGAGGATTGACAGGACGTAGGGTTATCTGTTACGAGTGAGTTGTAGGGAGCATTATCTGTTACATAAGGGTGAGTTGTTTGTACAGTTGTATGGAGTATGGTATGAATGTAGTCCTGTATCTCTCACTGTTTGAGTGGAGCTGTAGGAGCCTGTTGGAGAATGAGCTCCTCTGTCCCTCTATGGCAGTGTTCCCCAAACTGTTCCATAAAGGGCCGGTGTGGCTGCAGGTTTTCTTTCCAACCAACCAAGACCACACCTTCAACTGTCTGAAGACTGAGAACAGTTGATTAAATGAGTCAAGTCTGGTGTGCTGCTGCTTGGTTGGAAAGAAAACCTGCAGCCACACCAGGCCTTTGTGGAACAGTTTGGGGAACACTGCTCTATGGTCTGGTGCAGAGGGTGAGTTGTTGTACAGTTGTAGGGAGTATTATCTCCTCTGTCCCTCTATGGTCTGGTGCAGTTGGGGAGCAGGAGTGTCCATGATGGAGAGCAGTTTGTCTAGTGTCCTCCTGTCCCTCACTGTGACAAATGTCTCCAGCTCACAGCTGATCACGTGACCAGCTTTACATTTGTCAATCCACCCAATGCCCCTTTTACTGGTGCTGATGCACCAGCAGACCACAGCGAAGTACAGGGTGCTGGCCACCACAGACTGGTAGAAGATCTCCAGTAACTTGCTGCACACATTGAAAGACCTGAGCTTTCTCAGAAAGTAGAGTCTGCTCATGCTCTTCTTGTACAGTTATCCTGATGTGCATGTAAACGTAGTGACTGTGGACAGACCTGACCTTATCCACTTACCTCATCACCACAAGGTGGTTCTTGTCTTTTAAATGTGCTAGTCCATTCTTCATACCTCTTGCATAAACCATGAGGATAAAATATTCACTTATATGGGCCATGATGGATTATGTAAGTATCCAAATGTACATAACACAGACAAGAACACAAGTTGTGATTTATCAATGTCGTGCGAGGCCCAGAATGCTTCTTCATTAAAGAATATGCAGAGAAATTGAACACAAAAGTTTTCATACAACACTGCACCTTATGACTGTTATTTGAGAACAGATGCCTCCGAAATGAGAAGAAAGTGTGGTGCCATGTGCTTTAAAAGGTCAGCCTGATCTGAGGGGAAGCTTTAACTGGATTATTGCACATGTAAACAAACAGCGTGGCGTCAGCTTATTTCACAGAGCAACAACCAGCTCTCAGACCCTGTGTGATAAACAGGGACAGCTATGCAAATGTGGCTAGAGGTAGGGAGAAAGCAACTCTATCTTTATTTAATTTACTTATAAATCTACAAAATCTTTAACTTACTAATACATTTGATGTAGTATTTTTTGCCATCCAAAAATACTTAAAAACAGATGCTACAATCATCACCAATCTTGTAACTAACTGTAAATCTTGTAAATAACATAATTCTATTTTGCCAGAATTAAGTTTTTAGTTTTTGTTTGCACCCTCATCATACATGCAAATTATTTGTGTATTTTGATGTAACTACACTCAGCAACTACTGGGGGCGGCAGTAGCTCAGTTGGTAGAGCATATGTCTCGTGATTAGCGGTTCGGGTTCGGGTTAGCGGTATTGTTCGGGTTAGCGGTTCGAATCCCGCTCTTGACGGGTTGACCGCATATGATCCCAGCACAGATGAGCGCTGCCGTTGTGTCCTTGGGCAAGACACTTAACCCCACCTCGCCCCCAGTGTCTGTGGACACTGGTAGCCCCCATGGCAGAAGATACATCAAGGCCCGCGGAAGGATTCATGGGGGCTGGTGCATTGTGTTCTGGGCAGCAGAACACTGCTTGGACTGCTGCACCCGCGACCCAGAAAATTGAGAAGCGGAAGAAAATGAATTAATGAATGAATACACTCAGCAATATTGAGTCTACGGTGGAATCAGCAAACCTGAGTGCTGCCTTTGTCTGCTGCAAACTTTATTAAACAATCAAGACCAAATTCCAAAGATTGAAGTGGAAACCAGCGGAATCGAGTTTAAATTAGATTTAAATATTTAAAAGACAATGATCTCCATGCTTTCACTTGCATACCAAATGTAATTCAATAAACAACACTTTCAATTGGTTCTTTCTTATGACTAGAGCTACAAGATTGGCCTTTTAAAAGATATTGCATTATAGAACTGAAAAATATAATGTATTTCGACATTCAAACTGAGAGCGGAGGGCATCTCATTATTTGCATTTGTAATAGTGCTGTCAATCGATTAAAATATTTAATTGCAATTAATCTCATGAATGTCATAGTTAAATTGTGTTAATCACAAATGAATCACACATTTTTGTCCCTTGGATCATCATTTTAATACTCATCATTTTAATCAGCATAGAAAAGTGGATAGGCTCCACTTTGTGCAAATGTTTTTTTTTATTGCAAAAAATAACAATTGTCAGTGAGACACTTGTCGATGTTGTGTGTTTGATGTTCCACTCTCATGTTCCACTTTCATGAAGTGCTCTGCATCAGTGTGAGTGAAGTGCTTCTCTTCTGTCTTCACATCAAAGGGACTGGAGTTCCCACTGTGGGTGAAATAATGTGCTGTGACCCTGAGGTAGTTCTCATTACTGAGGGACCTGCTGTAATCTCCAGTTAGCGCCACTGTGTTTGTCTGTCCCAACGCCTGCACTCGCGCTGGGACTTGGGGTGCGGTTGTCTGGCGCTTTTGGCGGAGAGGGTGGGTCCAGCGGCATGGAGTGTCTATTGATTGAGTGGTGGGACCAATGTGGATCCTGCTGCGGTGCTCCTCCGTGGGTTTGTAGATGTGGTGGTAGCCGAGGGATAGAGGTTGGGGGCTTCTGTCCGCAGTCCTTATCGAGGGTGAGCGCGGAGTCGCCGGATGTTTTGGAGCGGACTTTGTTTCGTGTTTTCCTCGTGTAAGTGGCATCGGCGCGCGCAGGGCTTGTGTGGTAAAGTTGTGCGTGTGCCAGTGCATGGGTGGCCATACCGTGCTTTGGCCCACCTCCTCCAGCCGCGACTTCTCAGTTTCATACACATTGTTTTCCTTCCTAGCCGGATCCTGTAGTTTATCTAACATTACTAGCAGTGGCCACAGCTTATGAAAAAAATAATTCACTAGGTCACAAAGAAAAAAAAAATATATATACATAAAAATAAATAAATAATTGCGATAAAATTGTTTTGCGTTAATAGCACAAAATTTTTGACAGCACTAATTTGTAAAGTATTTGAACATTCTGTTCACTAAAGTGTAAAATCTGAACAAAGTTGTAATAGAGTCCTTTTATATTAAAAACGCATGCTCTTTGGAGCAAAGGTCAACATGAGTTTAAACAGGATCTTACTATAATTGACTTAGTTACAATCTCCCAAAGCATCATTTGTTCACTCTACGGATATGAGTCTATTAAATTACAGTGTTTAAACATTTAAGCAATTGCCAATTGGCTGATTCTTATCAATATTTGAACAACATTAGAAAGAATAAATACAAATAAATAAAATAAGATGAATAAATAAATAATCCTGACTTATTTTGGGGTCTAACTAAACGACCAAACAGTGTCCACCATTAGCTGAATTACAGAATGCTGTGGATATGGCCACAGGGCTTCATTAATGAAACTGCAACTGTTTTGGTTTCCAGGGTTTCCTATTGTCCTGGTAAGACAGATGGGTACAAAATAAACAGTGTCAGATAATGCAGTGCTCTGTCTTTTCCAGCAAAGGACAAAAACACAAACTCTAATTGTGTCATCAGTACCTGCACCCCAGTATGAGAACCACTGCTCTGAAACAAGGGTATTCATCTCCCCCAGCAGTCGCTTTTGACAAATCCTGTGTGTGTCTTTGTCTGTCTGTGTGCGTTTTTATCTGTGTGTGTGTGTATATGTGTGCGTGTTTTGGTCAGTGCGGTGATATGAGCTGTGTCCTCAGGTTCAAAGGGGGATGCAGGTGGCACGGCCCGCCATCTGCCCAGGCTCTGGATTAGGAGAGTATCTCACCACCTGCCTCTGTCTACCGCACGTACACACCTGTCTCTGTTTAACTCTTTCTCCTTTCCTTTCCTTTCCTCTCTCCCTCACTATTCCCCCCCTTCCCCTTTTCTCTCTATCCCTCCCATCTCTCTCTTTCCTTCTCTCTCACACACCGACAGCAGCCTGAAGGGAGCGGATGAAATATCCTTCTCATCAGTTGAACAGTGAGACCTGCAGACCCACAGCCAGCGACCGTGACCGTACATCAGGCCGTATGACCCTGAGATAGATACCCCTCACCACCACCCTACTCACAGACACACACACACCCTCTCTCCACATATGCATCTACACATGCACACACACATACACACCCCTACCCCCCCCCCACACCTATCACCCCCCCACACACACACGCATGCACACACACACACACACACACACACACACACACACACACACACACACACACCTATCACCTCTCTCCCCACACAAACAAACACCTATCACCCCCCCACACACACATGCACACACACACACACACACACACACACACCTACCTATCACCTCTCTCCCCACACAAACAAACACCTATCACCCCCCCCCCCACACACACACACACACACACATGCACACCTACCTATCACCTCTCTCCCCACACAAACAAACACCTATCACGCCCCCACACATGCACACACACACACACACACACACACACACCTATCACCCCCACACACACATGCACACACACACACACACACACCTACCTATCACCTCTCTCCCCACACAAACAAACACCTATCACGCCCCCACACACACACACACACACACACACACACACACACACACACACCTATCACCTCTCTCCCCACACAAACAAACACCTATCACCCCCACACACACATGCACACACACACACACACACACACACACCTACCTATCACCTCTCTCCCCACACAAACAAACACCTATCACGCCCCCACACATGCACACACACACACACACACACACACCTACCTATCACCTCTCTCCCCACACAAACACACACCTATCACCCCCCCACACACACACACGCACACACACACACACGCACACCTACCTATCACCTCTCTCCCCACACACGTGCACAAAGGATGTCTGAGTCCTTTTCCTTCACTCCAAATCTGCTCCATTGTTGATCAGATGTGGAATTGCGCTGCTTTAATGATGAAATTGGTGTGTGAAAGTATTCAAAAATATCAATCTTATCTTTTTAACTGTTCCTATATGAAATAATGATTTTGGTATGGTACACAGTGTAACTTGTCACATGAAGGGTCCACCACCTTTGCATTCATTCAGAATTAGGCACATGTATTGCGCAAGAAATACCTTGAACAATGTCCAGATGAGCAAGTAAAAACTTCACGTCTCCACGGGAATAGATAGTTTAAAGAGCCCATGTTGTGCTGTTTTCTCATGTTATTATGTTGTTTCCTCATCAAAAAACAGAAGTTGTGTTTTGTTTCATTTACACACGTTTAACACACAAACCTGTATATTGAGGTAGAGATCTTCTCTCAAACAGAAAACACTCCGTTCCATCTTGTGATGTTATGTGATAATACAGGAAGTGCTACTGTGTACACCACTAGAATAATTTGGATCATTTCAACCCTGGAATTGCCGGTGTATACAATTACAGGTAGCTGTTAACTTGAAACATCACATAACATCATAAAGTGGAACAAAGCATTTTGTGCTTTGGAGATGTAGACAGACTAATAATAAAGGATTACTCTAATGTATGAATGAAACAAAACATAACTCCAGGTACTTAATGTTCACAAGAGTCAATTATGTGAGTTATTGGACTTTTAAGTACATGTATTATTGTACACAAAACAAAAACATGAAAACATCCAGATAGGCATGTAAAAAATTTGCCTGTTGCTGTCATGTGCTTATCTCCATGGGAATAGATCATTTAAAGTATCAACTATTTTCCTTAGGTACTTAGGTATTACTCAGCTAATGCAGTGTCAAGAGAGACTCGGTATTCTTTTATCCAATGTAAAAATCCACCAAGCAGAAGTTTTTAATTAATTTAAACAGAAAACTCAGTGGTATTGGAAACTGAATATTACAGTAACCATAGTGTTGCCTGATATCAGACTGAAACAAAAATCACGCAGTCATTTCCATGTCTGGCACCACACTCAAACCAGTTGAATCACTTTAAAAAAAAAAAAAAAGCTGTGAAAATATTAGACAAGAAACCATTCTCAGTTCACCACTGTACACTTTTAGACAAGTATAACTTACTCAATTTTAATCATTTTGTTCATTTTAAATACAGTTGTTTTATATATAAAGTTTTACACGGACTTGCTCCTCCTCCGTTGCAGGATTTTATTAAAACAAAGACTGTCAGTGGGATGGGAACTAGGGCCAGAGCCCAGGGGAATTGTGAGGTTCCACACAGACGCACCACATTTGGACAAAGTGTGCTCTCCGTCAGAGGCTCTAAGTTCTGGAACACTCTCCCATCATCAGTAAGAGAGACTCCAACACTGGACACTTTCAAATCATACTTGAAACAGTGGCTAAAGGAAAACCAGACTTGTGGACATTTTTAATGTTTAATGTTTTAATGTTTTAATGTTGGTGTTATTGTCAGTTGTCATTGTTTTTGTTGTTTTTGCTGTGGTGTCACCTGCCTAGGGACTACAGATGGAAGTTAGCATTCTTGCTATAATCTGGCATATTTACACTGCAATGCTGCAGATGTTCATTAATATGCACTGTCCCTATTAAATAAAGAATAAATAAAGTTGTATGCGTAATAAAGAAACATTGGCATATTTTTTCAGATTACTTTGTTATACAAACATATTTGTCCAAAACATTAGTCATTACACTTTTTTAAATATAAAATCAAAAACGGTTAAACACCAAACTCATTAACATGTAAAAGAGATGCATGATTTGACTCGTGGTAGAATCCTGATCTGCTTTAGTGTTTTGTGTATTTACTTTATTTATTTTCCCTGCTTTTGAATTGTGTTGCTTTGATGCTTCAGTTCACTGCATGACCAACAGCCTCTTCTTTCACATCTGGGATAATAGACCATCAAATCCCCAAGCGTCTGTGGGTGTGCAGTCGTATGCCATGCCGGAGTCACCGTATTAACCATATCACAAATACAATGAATAAATAGGTCAACTGAAAAGCCTATAATGCCATTTTAAAAAGTGATGAAAAGCCGTAGGAAGGCATAAATCATTACAAACCTTATTAAATGGGCCGGTGTCTTTCCAGCAGTGAAGATGTTATAAAAATGATGTCAGTGTGGTCATAATGTGAGCCATGGTCCCCATTATGCATGCGGTGATAAGTAGCAGAGCGGCTGACATGTTTAGCTGTGTTTTTATGCTTGGTTCTATTATCAAATGGCGTATTTTATCTGTAATGCTCCCCCAGGGCCTCCTCCTGGACTTAACATTGATAAATGTTGTTATGGATGAAAACAAATGTCCTAATACTAATGGCCTGTGAAAACAAATATATTCTTGTGTGTTATAATGATTTTTAAATTTCATGTATTTATTTTAAATTTTTGTGCCATTTCATCATATATCATCATATTTAAAGGTGCACTGTGTAACATTTCTAGCAGAGGGTCCACCACCAGCTTGTTTCCGTGGAAATATCATTGCTTTGTCTAGAATGTTCCACAGTATACTAGTAGATTAAAGCTATCTGTCACGAGAAAGACAACTAGGTAACAGCACCACTCTGCATGACAATTCAGAGCTGTAGAGTCACTTCTCACCGGGAGAAATAATATATGTTTGAACAATAGAAACACCCGTAATGAATTGAGGCTAGACAGGCAACGTGGACACCTAGTTTGAGGCACTTTTTTAAAAAGCTGTGAAAATATTGGACAAGAAACCATTCTCAGTCCACCACTGCACTATTTTAGACATGTACAACTTGTTTAATTTGAATAATTTTGTTCATTTTAAATATGGTTGTTTTATATATAAAGTTTTGCATGGGCTTGCTCTTCCTCTGCTACAAGATTTTATTAAAACAAAGATTGTCAGTGGGATGGAACTAGGGCCACAGCCCAGGGGAACTGTAAGGTCCCACACAGACCCCGGAGGAACTGTGAGGTCCCACACAGACCCCGGGGGAACTGTAAGGTCCCACACAGACCCCGGGGGAACTGTGAGGTCCCACACAGACCCCGGGAAAACTGTGAGGTCCCACACAGACCCCGGGAGAACTGTGAGGTCCCACACAGACGTGCTACATTTGGACAAAGTGTGCTCTCAGTCAGAGGCACTAAGTTCTGGAACTCTCTCCCATTATCAATAGGAGAGACTCCAACACTGGCCACTTTCAAATCACACTAGAACGAGTGACTAAAGGAAAACCAGACTTGTGGACTTTTAATGTTTAACTGCTGCTATTGTCACTTGTCATTGTTTTTGTTGTTTTTGGTTGTTTTTGCTGTGGTGTCACCTGCCCAGGGACTACTGATGGAAATGAGTATTTTTGGAATAATCAGGCGTATTTACACAGCAATGTTGTAGATGTTCATTAATATGCACTGTCCCTATTAAATAAAGAATAAATAAATAAATACATAAATAGATGGAAATGTTTAAAATCATAACATGGAACATTCCAGGCAAAGCAATAACATGTCCATGGAGACAAGTAGGTAGCAACATTTCTGTTGGTGGGTCTGCTCCGGTTAACAACGGACTCCGCGATTCTGATTCGTTCAAAGATGGTGACATCAGTGCACCCGCCTTTGCCCGCAACGTCACTCTTAGGCAGCGGATGTTCCTCCTCAGTTTTGAATCAAGATGGAGCAATCTCTGATTGGTTCACTTAGCTGTCTGTCTACGCGCAACCGCAGCGTATTCTGGACCAAGCGTTACCAGACTCATCCGCTGGTACAGCGATGAGTCATGGATTCTTCCAGGCAAGCCTCTAACTGCCGACTGCCTGGGATTCAGAAAAATTATTCTCTCCAACTCTGGTCACCGTTGCATCTCCCAGCATTCAGAGGAGCGTGCTTGACAAGTGAATTAGCCAATTAAGGACACACAGGGTCTGTCTGTATCAAAACATATATGGCTATTTACAAGAAAAAAATAAAAATAAAGAAAAATGTCACTGAAACGTCACTGAAGAAAAAAACAAAACACAAACCTGACAGCACGTCCATGTTTGTGCCTGGCTGAGATATTTTTCTGGACTTGCCAGGCAATGTGGACACCTAGTTTAAAGCCAAGAAACTTCTTGACCCTGAATTAGATAATAAACTATTTTCTGTATTGTAAGTGGACACATAATTAATATTAATTTTATAATATTATAATATTCATTTTATAATATGAATTAATATATTTTTTCCAAAATAAAACAAAATACCAATAACTTTCAGAAAAAATGCAGACTTTAACAAACTTTACTTATCCATCATGGAAATGATCTATTTTTGGTATGGCTCTACCAGTGGTCAAAACAAAATATATTGAAGATGGATGTGAGAAAACAATTGCATTATGGCCATACATCTGTATTAACTGCAGTATTCTGCCTTTTATATATACTTAAGACTGCAGAATCTGGCATTTTCCCAGTAGTGCAAGGTATAATCCAGCCTCTAGGGACTGCTAGTGAGGCTTGAGATCTACTCCTACTACTATTTTTGTCGGTTTAATTGCCCTGTTTACAACTCTATGAGCATACACATTTTTTCAGTTCACAAATTCAATCTTTTAAAAATGCAGGTGCTGTATGACTCATTATGGGAGCCTCTTATGGTCCTTTTTATGTCTATGCCTTTAATGAGAGTGGTTAGTCAAAGAAAGCTCTGCACAGTCTCCTACATAGGGAAATAATTCAAACAGTAGCTTCATTGACCTCAACTTTCGTACGCAGAAGTTGTTGTGATTGCATTAGCAGTGGAGCGTACATGTTCATGTGCTCTTCCTGTTTGCGGATGTTTGATTCATTCTGATTATCACATATGACCAGCCCCACCAGACCCTGTTTGAAGATGCAAGCGTGTGCGTAATCAGAGCCCTGGTCATGCATGAAGGAGGCGAATGATGACAAATGCGTTAATAAGCTTTGTTACTGAAAAAAGCAATGAATAGCTTTGTTGTGTTTTATTTGTAAGAAGCTTTAGGCCATAAGAGCGATGGTAAGGTTAAGTATAAAGGGCCCATATTACGCTATTTTCTGATCTATGTTATAATGTTGTTTCCTCATCACAAACACCTGGAGTTGCGTTTTGTTTCATTCACACATGTTTAACCCTCCGGTCGTGTTCGCCTCCAGCGCCCTACTTTAGTGTTCCCGGTCAAAATTGACCGGTCTGTTTTAACTGCTCTTAAATTAGCACAAACATATTTTTTTCCACACCAATTTTTTTATTAAGCATTCTTTAGTTGAGAACAATGTTTCAAAGTAGTGTCTAACAACAATTTATAGAAGTAAACATTAAATAACATCAGTTAAAATACAATTGGGCACTGACAATGAACTACAAAATGAACATATAATACAAAAAATAAATGGAAAACCAAACACCAAACTCAACAGGGTGTGTGTGTGTGTGTGTGTGTGTGTGTGTGTGTGTGTGTGTGTGTGTGTGTGTGTGTGTGTGTGTGTGTGTGTGTGTGTGTGTGTGTGTGTGTGTGTGTGTATTCATGCACATGAGTGGCATGTGACACTCAGGTCAGAGTGGGCCTTGCAAACATAAGCATGACATTAGCAGCATGTCAGGCTCGTTTTGATGTCTCTAGGGGCACAGAGGCCACAACGCTTCCTTTTCTGCCCATGTCCTTGTTGGGGGAGAGCAGCCAGGGCAGCGGCTGGGGCTGGAGCTTGCATGCTCCTAACCAGAATGGCGGAGGCTGGTGTGCGGGGAATGTGCTGGCGTCGCTGTATAAGAGGAGTCACAAACGCGAGGAAAAGTCTCCTCTTGAAACTTTTCCCCTGATTCCAGGTTGGGTCGATTGCTGTCCACACCACATACGTGTTGAAAGCTAACACATCCAGGATGTTGTGGAACAGTGCCACAGGCCAGCGAGCCGTCATCCGCTTACAGGTGTATGTACCAGTAAGCTTCAATAAAGGAACAATAAATAATAAGAGATTAGGAACAATATTCAATCTGTCATACACAAAATGCTGATTCACCTAGATAAAAATAAAATAAAATGCATGATGAGACTTTACATTACCTTATCAAAGCAGTCAACGCCTCCCTTGTTCTTGTTGTAGTCCTGGATCATCAGGGGCTTCCTGTCCTCTGTGGTGCTGACAGCGGTGTCTTTGTGTACTGTGCTCATCAGGATTACATTTCTGTTCTTCTTGGGAACGTATGACACAAGAGTGTGTGTGTCAGTGAATGCAAATAGTGATGAGAGTGCCTGTCTTCCTCTGGTCGATACCAGCGCAGGGGGAAGTTCGGGCTTGTTCTTCCTCACTGTCCCTACCATGGTGAGCTTTCTTTTCAGTAGCTCCTGACCAAGAGCATGTGATGTGAGGAAGTTGTATGCCCTTGGAGACCGGTTGTCATGTCCAGCACAACACGCATACCCTGGTTTGTGTGTGTGTGTGTGTGTGTGTGTGTGTGTGTGTGTGTGTGTGTGTGTGTGAGAGAGAGAGAGAGAGAGAGAGAGCTGGGGCAGTGTGTATGGGGATGTTTTCTGTATGTTGAATGAATTTACTCTGGATACCCATTCATTTCCTATGGCGGTCACTTTTGACCAGGAACACCACAGGTGTAACAAGGTTGATTAAAACACTCAAAATTTAACGAAATAGGTGATCATCACTTTTATATGTTCAAGTCCACAGTGTGGAGGATATCATAAGGTCTTGAGGTAATCAGATGAAAAAACATAATATTTATGAATATTATAAGTTGTAAAACGGTCAGATTTGACCCGAACACGACAGGAAGGTTAACACACAGACCTGCATATTTAAGCTGAGTTCTTCTCTCAAACGAGAAACACTCTGTTCCACTTTGTGATGTCATGTGATAATACAGGAAGTGCTCCACTGTGTTTTTAAACTCCACACACCTTCACTAGAATCAACTGGATGATTTAAAACCTGGAATTAACAGTCTATCCTAAACAAAAGGTAAAAGGTAGGTGTTATCCTTCATGACATCACAAGGTGGAACAGAGCATTTTAAAGGGACAGTGTGTAAGATTTTTACCCGTTAATTACTGAAATTGTAGATACCCATTCAAAAATACATTGCTTTCCAAGCCTTTTCACTTCCATCATGAAATCAAATTATTCTTTTGGACTTAGATATAGTCACATAAAAGGGGGATCTTCCCCATGCAGAGGCAGCCATTTTGAATACGAGAGTCGCAGAAGGACATTTGGGCTCCGCCTTCGCAAGGCTCGTGGTTTTGGGTAAACAACACAAGCATGCTGCTGGATCACACGTCGTAATGGATCTAACACGTGTTTTGGACTAAATTGTTTTACTGGATTTTATTCGCTGGATCCTTACGGACAAATTGAGAGCAAGTTCATGGTGGAATACAGAGTTTGACCTGTGCAAAGCATTCTAAGGTAAGCTAACCTCGTTTTGCGCTTTTCCGTATAAAAGCCCCATGTGCTCGGGGAGTGATTGTTGGGCAGGGAAATGAATTGCATAGTCAAAAAGAGGATTTGATGTGTAGAGTGTCATGGCACATGATCGGGAATGTGTGTCTTCATGAGAAAAGAAAAAAAACAACAAAACGGGACCGCGTTTTATTTATACAGTAGCGGTGCGCGGCTCGTGCGCGCACCCGGGTGACCCTCGAGGTCTGCCGTAGCTAAAACAGAAAGTGCAATAGCACCATCCACCTATGCGCCACGAATCCTACACACTGGGGCTTTAAGCTTTTTAGATGTGTAATAATGTAGAATTACTCAAACATGTGTGTTTGAGCACAGCAAACTGTGGTGTGAAAAATATTGCGCTATTAACGAGTTAACACAACACAATTTTTTGTATGAAACTGAGAAGTCCCGGTTGGAGGAGGTGGGTCAAGGCACGGCACATGTGCACACGCACAACCACACAAGCCCTGCACGTGCGCCGATGCCACCCACACGAGGAAAACACAAAACAAAGTGTGCTCCAAAACATATGGCGAATCTGTTTTCCCGACAAGGACCACGGACAGCGACAGAAGCCCTACAGCCTCTCTGCCCTGGCTGCCCCCACATCCACAAACCCACGGAGGAGCGTGCACCACCGCAGGACCCACATTGGCCCCACCACTCAATAGACACCCCATCCTGCTGGACCCACCCCCACTGTGATTCTCCTGAGAGTTTAAGCCAGATGCTCTTCCTGCCCAATCTTCTCCTTAAAGGTCACATGTACTGCAGTTGTTGCAGCATTGTAATTTAAAAGAAACAAATCATGAGTGAGTAAAATGCAGCAAAAATATCTATCAATCAGTTATTTTGAACATAGTTATTCTGTTCAGTTTTCTCACATTACTGTCATGGCAGTCAACATTACAATAAACTAAAATAACTAAAGTTTTCTGCACCATTTATTTATTGAGTGGAAAGAATTGCATTTTCTTTATTCCCAACCCAGTGCATAGTGGCACGCCCCTGGCTGTGACTCGAGTCTTCTCTACTTGATGTGTGGGTGGAGTCTGCTGGGAGTACCTGCGCTATCTACAATCAAGCCTCTGCTACAAAGGGCCAGCTCTCCTGCCACACCCTGCCAAATTGTTACATCAACTTGACGGTGATTTTTCAGTCGGCTCTTTTTTTTTTTTTTTCATTCCCGCCTCGTAATCATTATTACTTACTACCTCTTTTGTTCCTAGCACCTGTGTTGAAGACTGTAGTATTCCAGCTGCTGGCTCCTCTCCTACAAACCACCTATCCTCTTGGGACAATAAATCTTTGGTTACTTTTTGCATTTTTGCCTTGAGTCTATTTTTTTGGGTCCACACCTGCGTTGCCCTAACACATAGTTCGTTAAGTGGTTGCTTCCATGAAATATAATTATGTTTGTAGTTACTAGATACGATTTATCAATACAAATACTTAATAACAAATGCCACATCCATATCTGTTATGATTATTATATGAGCTACTATATTGAAAACATTTATTTCCTAGTTCTTTTGATACCTGCTCATGGCCACATGACAACGGTCACGATGCAAAGGTTACTGTGGTGTATTCAACTTTATAAAATAGTTGAAAGCTATTTAGTATAATGTTCATTAATATTTTCTTCTTTTGTTGTTCAATTTGCAGATAATGATGTATGGCTAAAATTTACTATATGTAATGGTCCCAATTATGATATATTCATTCAAGATTATGGCCATACCAGCTTGTCAAAGCCTGATCCCGTCAGATCTCAGAAGCTAAGCAAGGCCGGGCCTGGTTAGTACTTGGATGGGAGACCGCTGGGATTTCCAGGTGCCAGAGTGGGACGCCAGTGGGAAAAACTCACTCGTCATTGTGTCCTTAGGCAAGACACTTCACCCACATTGCCTAGTATGAAAGTGGTGTGTGCGTGAGTGTTGGTAGTGGTCGGAGAGGCTGATGGGGCAGATTGGCAGCCTCGCTTCTGTCAGTCTGCCCCAGGGCAGCTGTGGCTACAATAGTAGCTTACCAGTGGAGTGAATGAACAATGATCTGTAAGGCACTTTTGGTGTCTTGAAAGGTGCTATATAAATCCAATGATTAATTAATAACATGTTAAATATATTTCAGTATTGTGTAGTTGTCTGTTATTATAAAGTCCTGGTCCTCAGGTGGTCACAGGAGGACATGTCAGAGAACAGCTGGTAGCCTAAGAGGCCCTCTCCCAGGCAGCAGTCCAGGGCTCACATGTCCAGGGCCTCAGACAGGGGAGCACCCAGGGTTACCTCAGGAGCACGATATGTATCACGCATCATGTGCGTGCCCTATTCCAGGTATGAGAAGTGACCTCCACAGCCAAGGTCGATCAGCTTGACTTTAAATGGCTGCTCTTGGTGTTTGACCAACATAATATTATCAGGTTTCAGATCACCATGAAGGACTTGAGCTTCCTTAAGTGCTTTAAAATCTACAAGGAGCTGCTGGGCGACAGGTCTCAGCTCACTCAGTAAGGAAGCTCCAGGATGGTCCGCAGAGGGCTCATGGAGGATGCAGTCCAGTATTTCATAGACAATGCAGTGGCATTTCTCACAAGTGAAGTGCTCAATGTACTTAATGATATTCATCTGATCTGGGTCAATTTTCCTTAGTTGCTCAGTTGCTGTATGATGTTCAGCTCCACTTGCATCGCATAAGCATTCTGAAACATTTTCACTGCCATCACTTCTTTGGTCATGGAGCTGAAGCATTTGCCCACTTGTCCATATGCTCCTTCCCCAAGAAACTCCATGGTGTAGTTCCCCAGCATGCGGGGTGTGCTGTCTGCTGAAGGGGAGGTGAAGATTGAGGAAACTGATGCAGACATTGTAAAAGTACAAGCTTGAGTGAAAGTAGGCCGTCTCTGCCAGTGAGTTTGTTAAACTGAAGACCTGAGTGCTTTGTCCAACACAAGAGAACTTGGGATTCAGCGGCATGGAGATGGAATCTGATCATTTAATGATGGATATATATATATATATATATATATATATATATATATATATATATATATATATATATATATATATATATATATAATTGTTATATTGTCTGTATTGTTTATGGACTATGGAAAAAAGATGTATGTACATTTGAACATTTTTTAATTCACTTTGCTTGTCGTAGTCATAACCTACTAATGTAACCACACCTACTCTATGACATTCAAAGTACATTTTATAATCAAGCACAGTTCATTTTCACCAAATCTGAAATCTACTCTCTGGTAAGTGATCTTGATTGTAAAAATTGTCTTTTAGTATGCATCAAATATCTTGCCTGGTTTACACCTGACCATATCACAAGTGATATATGGTCTGGAAGCCACCTTCGAAATATCTCGTACCGGAGGTGTGGTTTACGATCGCCAACGGCCGTTTATTGGGTGTTACGAATGTCTATCATTTGGCGTATTACGTATACGCCAAATGATAGACAATCATGTCAGTTGTCAGTTCAAACTACAAGCTTCCGTTTGTCACTTAGTACGCGTCACCGTCTTGCCACCCCTCCCCACTCTCTGATTGGCTCCCAGAATCGGGAGAGCTCGCTTGCCATAGTCTTTCAGATCGGAACGAACGAAAGCAGCCTGGGATTTCCCAGGTTACCAAATATCAGCCTTATGACTACTTCTCATTGCATGTTTTTGAAGTATTTATCAGGGGATGTAATGAACTCTTATATTTATTCTCCATACTTTTATTACATATGTTAAGTCAGGGAAAACCAGACTAAAATATATAGAGCATTAGTTTTGGGTTTTTTTGACTATTGATTCTTTTTTTTATACTAAGTGATATGGGATTTCCAACTTCATTTCATATCAATTACTATTCCTTCTGACACTTTTTCAATTATTTTATTGTCAGTAGTAATGGACGACTTTGGGTTTTCTTGAGAGTTATAGATTCTCCATACGAGTGTTGTATGTGAATGAGCAGTAATAGAGGCCGTTTGGCGCAGACTAACACCACTCCCAGTCCAACTTTTGAGTGCAAATGAATAATGCAATGTGAAGCATTCTAATACAATACAAAGATTTATGTTCCTCTTTTGGCAATGTCACTCTTAACAGTTTTTAATAATACCTCTATTACTGCAACCGCAATCACCCCTGTGACTGGCATTACTTCATCTCACACTCCTGAGCACCTGCTAACTTAATGTAATGGTTACTCCTCAGTAAGTATGATTTATATTTGCTAGTTTATTATGCATTATTAACATTATTTTCTACTTTTAATGATAATAATAATGCTTTAGATATGGGCCCTTTCCAGACACCCACTTCACTTTACATTACATTATTCATTCACTCCACTCGTGGTACTGGTAAGTTATTATTGTAACTAAGGATGCAACGATCTGATATTGGTATCGAAAATCAGTGCTGATACTGAAACAATTGTTGGATTGGATATTGGCTTCATGGATTCAGTTGATATCCTGGTTGGGCATATACATTGATCTAATGACCATTTACTGGTCATAGTCTCAGTGTTCAAACTTTTATTTACACAAAGCTTGGTTGTGCTGCCTTGAGATAAATAACAGGTACATAACACATTTGGATCGGTTTTGTCTTATTTTTATTATTTTGTTTGAATGAAATAACTTCTGTTCTCAGTTGATATTGGGTATTTGCAGATATTTAAAGCTATAATATCAGAATCGGTATCGGAACTGAAAAAGATGGATTGGTGCACCCTTAACTGTAAACACAACTACCCTAAATGAGTACAGTGGTCCCTCGCTCTATCACGGTTCACTGTTTGCGGCCTCACTGTTTCGCAGATTTTTTTTTTTTTTTTAAATCAATTTTTTTTTTTCATTTTTTTAAAAAATAGTGTAAAATTTATTTATAGTGTAATTTTTTTTATAGTGTAACATTGTGTTCTGCGTCCTGATTGGCTAAGAGACTGTAGACCTTTGCCAATTGATAGATGGGGACGCGGTGGGGGGAGCGGGACTAGATCAGGACCAGACCGGGACTAGACCGGGACTAGACCGGGGCTAGACCAGGACTAGAACAGGATAGACCAGGACTAAACATGGACTAAACCAGGTCTAGACCAGAACTAAACCAGGTCTAGACCTGGACTGGACCTGGACTAAACCAGGACTGGACCAGGTCTAGACCTGGACTAATCCGGGACTAGACCAGGTCTAAACCAGGATTAAACCACCACGTGCCGCTCTTTGCTGGTTTCGTGCGGCTGGTTTGTGGCTCGGGCTGAGAGGACACGGTCCAGGCGCCGCGGTTCGATCTCGTGCTCGCAGCCCCGGTGTATGTGTGGCCTCGCGCCCGTCATGCTGCTCTGTCACGGATTTGTCCACGATGAGGGGTGCACGTGTATCGCACTTCTCCAAGGGGTTGGTGCGCGTCGTGTTCCGGGACGTGGCAGTGCCATTGGATGAGCGCGGTGCTTCCTGCGGATCCAGTGACTCATGTCTCTGCTCCCCTCGGGCGTCCGGCGGGGCTCCTGGAGCCGTGTCTCCCCCCTCGCTTCACTATTAATACATTTTGTTGAAAATCTATGAAAGTTTGAGTGTTTAAATGAGAGAGAAATGTGAGAAAAGGTTAATTCCAGTCTGAGAAAAGCGTATAATGTGTGTGGTGAGGCATTTACAGCCTTAAAACATGTGGAATAATTGTAAAATATAAAGTTGTCCTACTTAGCGGATTTCTCTTATTGCGGGTTATTTCGGGGTTATTTCTGGAACCTAACCCCCGCGATAAACGAGGGATTACTGTACATTAAAAGTACATTTTATAATCACTGTTCAAGTTCACCTTTTGAAATCTAAAATCATTCCTAGTACTTAGTACGTAGTGTTTGTAAACACTGCTCTACACCACCCAGTGTTTTCAAAATTGTCAGAAGTAAAAGTTTAATTTATGCCACAAAATAACGCTATAAATAAGCAAGTAATAGTGTCTAGTTACTTTTCATCTCATCCATTTTCCATGGCTTTCACCCTGATCCTTTTCACAGTAGCCCAAAGCCGCTCTTCTGACAGTAACACAATTGAGGTTTGTGGAGCACGCTGATATTTTGAGTGACAGGATTAAAAGTGGAGGAGAGGACTATATTTAGACGTGGGGAGTCAGAGCCCATGGCCATAGAAAATCACAAGACTGGCTGATTATTTCACAAACTGCCAGCTCAATAATCAACTGAACTGCATGGGCCACAGTAACTATAGGCTATTTAACTTTACACGCACACAGTGTGCAAAAGTGTTTGGTGTGCTGTCAAATGCTGAGGGAAATTGTGAAGAGTGGATTTTAATTTGCTCACTTTGTTTCCACTTCCATCTTTTAATTTGCAGCTCTTTCTCTGAAGTACTTTATAGTCCTCACATGCCAGGACCTTGGTTAGACCCAAATGAATGTGAGATTACCTTGTTAAAATTAAAGATAAATTACCATTTAACTTTATTTTATGTAATACCAATAACATACTAATAATCTCCTGCATAGTTTAGTCCTTTCACTCTAGCTGCTATTGCTTTTGTCTTCTGTTGCTGTTATAACAAATTCTTAGTTTTACCACGGTTATATTTGTGTCACCTCGTCAAAATTATACCTGGAGTTGTATTTTGTTTCATTCATGCTTATTTAATCAATCCATCAGGCTTCTCTGAACCTCAAAAACGCATTTTCTCAGTGTCCCAATAAGCAGTTTTTAAGCCCATAAACCACTGGACTTCTGTGCTCAAATTGTGTCCAACAATTAACACATAGCTCTTGTAGAATTTTTAAAGTTAGAAAATGTGAAATACTTATCCCAAGGTTAGCAAAAGCATTTTCAATGTTCATTTTTTTAATATGCTGTAACTTAATCTATACCTCATTTATATTCCAAAGCAAAAACATCTCATATTTCTAGTCTTTCAATGCTTTTACTTTCAAACATTGTGTGGTGAAAATTAACAGTATTTCATCTTGTTAGCACATCTCTCATTTTGATGTTTTAAAGGTTCCTGGAATTCACAACAAGTTTTCATTCTTTCTCTTTGATTAGTCATACCTCTTTCAAACTTTATTCTTATCTCAAGGATAGAAAAGTTATTAACGATTGTCTGTCTAATCAGTTTTGTCTCCACACATTCACATACACTTAAGTACAATGACACACAGGTACACAAACAACCAGATAAGGAAGAATTGATGTCGGAGAAGAGCCCTCGCAGCGACCTCTGGCTTAATTGAAGGAAGGCGGTGAACAAGTGGAGCGGAAAATGAGTTCCTCCCCTCCTGCGGTGGCACACACACATGTACAGTGGGAGCTGCCCAGAACAACCAGTGCACCAGGGTGTTTCTACATAAAGTGCAATGACCGTGTGGCGAACTTTGGTTTATTGAAACAGCAATTTTGTCTGACATTAGTGAAAACATGTGCATACAAGATCCTGAAGCATGCACTAGTATACTTGCTTTGATGGTAATCAGTGAAAAAAACACCACATTAAAGTCAACTTTATTGTCAATTATGCCATATGTGCTCGACATACAGTGAATTGAAATTCCGTTTCTCTCTGGCCAGCAGTGCAAATTATATATATATATATATATATATATATATACTGTATATATACTGTATATATACTGTATATGTTTTATAGTATATGTTATAGTGTATGTTTTATAGTATACAGCCTTCAAAACTTTATGCACATTTTTGATAGGAGTTGTGAAGTACATTGTTGAACACCTAAGTATGTCACACAAATCATTTGAAAATATTCATCTATAAAATGTTCCACCACAGTAGGAGTGAGCCTAAAGTCATGATGAATGCCTGTTACATTTAGTGTATCTCTGGTGTCACTACAGTAGAGTATGTTGTTAAAAAACAAAACAAAAACAATGTTGAAATCACAATAATAATTGTAAATGTGAGTGTGTGTGAAAAACTTGAGAGTACGATGGGAACCTTGGTCTTGAGCAAGGATGCAGGCACAATAGGATATTCATGTATAGCAACTATAAAAGAACATAACTGGATGGGAACCTTGGTGCAGAATAAAACTATTTCTGTCTACTATAGATCAAGCAGGTTAATCTCATTTACGGCTGTTACAATCTCGGTCATGAACAATGGCAGCGGAACAGACTGATCATTAGAAGATGTCCCCTGTTGCACAGTTTTTTCGGCTGTGCACACAGCACCAGACACCAGAAGGCAATTCAAAGAACACAGAGAAAAAAAAAAAATATATATATTAACTCAGGGGTAAAAAATTGTGAGGACGTTAAAAAATCCTTATCTCACACAAGTAATGGTCTGTCTATACACCACTTGCAATGACCGTTTCAACCTGTAATTAGTCACTGTCTCTGAGTGTTACATAGTACTTTTAAATGTCCCCATCGATCCACATAGTCAATATTTCTAATCTGTTATAAACTCTAATTTGAAAAGAAATGGTTTGCAACATTTATCCTGACTAAATTGGATCATGCAGTGAATTGTTAATGAAATAATGATCTGATGGTTTTGCGGTCCCATAAAACAGATTATTACACCAAATAAAATAAGGTTAGATCAGGTTTATTGATCTCAATTTGGAACATATTGCAAGCATGTTAGAAGGTCCTGGCTTTAGTGTATTTTTGTTTAGCATGTTATCCTTTTGTTTTGCATGAAGAAGATGGGTGGATGGATGGATGGATGTTATCCTTGTGTATAGACTTTCTCCTGGTTGATTCCTGAAAAGCAAGCAAAAGGAAATGCTGCACAGAAACTCCTGTCAAAACACTGGATCCTCCCACAAAAGCCAAAAACAAATTATTATTATATTTCTGGTCCTAATAAGATAATTTAAATTACATGTAAACAGCATAATCAGATGTGACTAATCAAAGTGATTAGATTGTTAAATTTTAATAATTGTATTTTTTTTTTAAATAGATAAATAAAAAAAAAAAGAGTGTGCATGTAACCACAGCCCTTGTCTAAACGTTAGAATTAGGTGATGGCAGGTATATGCAATTAACTTTCAATCAAGATCATGGGACTTTCATTTTTAATAGTCAAAATAATCTTGGAACAATTTATACGACAATCCGGTGGCAGTAACAGTATGTAGTTTCATGCAGAGTTCAGACATTGGAGAACGAAATTTGATGATATGTTGTTTTATTCAAAATATGTTTGAATAAAAAATTGGGATTGCTCAATATGAGAAAAAAATATAATCCATTTGTTGTCATCTCCTAGGTCATAGTGCTATTTATCCACTTTATACCTAGCATTATAAACAATTTTGTCTTTAATTGTTGCTCTTCCCATTATTTAAGATGTGTTTCAGTCATTAAATAAGACTCAAATCAAATTAATCAAATAGTGCCATTTACAGTAGGTGTAAAACAGCCAAAATCATATTTTTATATTTCACAGTCTGCTGTAAATTATTCCGAACTGGCTTTTGGGCTCATTTTGTTTAAGTGAGCATGACGTTTAAATAAGAAGTAATTTGAGAGAAAGTGCCTCCTTGTACGAACAGCCGGTGTTTGTTTGCTACAAGCTCGCCCAAAGGGAGACGACGTGCAGCTGACAGGCAAAGGAAGCAGCTCAGCTATCTCCAGAGAAGTAAATGATATTGGTTTGTTGTGCGAGTCGTGATTTTGAGGCAGTTATGAGCACCTCAGCCCCCAATTCAACAGGGACAAGGAGAAAGCACACATCAATCATATTTCTTGGTAGAAAAAAAAGTTAAAAAATAAAATAAAATAAATGTACAGGAAGAGACCACTGATGTGTCTTCTTACAATGTTAACAGTACTTGCACAACAATGCTTGCAAAACTGAAACTGTCATCTGTTTAAATAGATAAATATGGTAAAATACTGTGATTTATTAAGCTTATTATGTCCAGAAGTCATTGACCAAAGCTGACAGGTTTTAGTAACAATAAAAACAACAACAATCAGCATTTGTCTCATATGGTCAAACAACAACAACAACAACAACAATAATAATAATAATAATAATAATAATAATACATATGCATGACCAGCCAGTCCCTTCAAAATTCTGTTCAAACCCAGAAGGCACTAGAACCAGACAAGAGCGTGAAAAAACCTCTGTCCAAACTTGAGACGGTCCAATCACAGCTGCTAATTTGTATGTGTCTCCCAAAAAGTCTTGTAACATTCAGAACAAAATATATAACTTCTTTTATTGGAGATAAGTAAGTAGTACCGAAGTTCGGTTCTTCTATTGAGTAGCTGTGTAGTTTCTCTCTCCTTTATGTTGTTGTTTTTTTCTCTCTCTCTTTTTGGTCAAGAATACATTCACTCCACACCAGGCTACTGAGCTGCACCAACTGACCTCACTTATTTCAATTCCTTCAAAGATATTTGGTAAATACATTTTCCCTAGATGTTATACTTACCACTGATCTAAGAAGATCAGTAAAGTAATATATTGAAATTCAAATGTCAAATCACTGTTACAATCTGCACAGTTCATTTTTAAAGGTCCTATATTATGCAAAATTGACTCTTGTGAGCTCTAAGCCTTTGTTGTAATGCTGCTACCTCCCCAGAGATATAGCTGGAGTTGTGTTTTGTTACATTCACACATGTTTGATCAATCCTTTATCTTCTACGTTTTCAACAATGAAAACGCTCTGTTCCACCATGTGATGTTATGTAGTGGTATGTTTCACGTTAACAGCTACCTTTTACCTTTAGTTCAGTAGAAATTGGTAATTCATTTGTTTTCTTCTGCTTTATCCGGTATTTGAGTCACGAGGGCAACAGTCCAAGCAGATCTGCCTCCCAGATCTCAACGCACCAACCCCCATGGATCCTCCTGAGGGTGGTGGCTCCACGAGAGGACGACTCCACGCCGTTTAATGGAACTCTCCTGACATGGGGGCTCTACCAGTGTGCGCCAACACTGGGGGCGAGGTGGGGTTAAGTGTCTTGCCCAAGGACACACTGGCAGCAGTCATCTGTGGGAGCTAAATCGTACCACCAACCTGTGTCAACCTGGTCAGTGTCAACCTGGTCGCTCTACCAACTGAGCTACTGCTGCCCCAGATTGGTAGCCTGGGAATTCCCAGGCCGCTTCCGTTCGTTTCGAACTGGAAGGCGGCCTGGCAGCTCGTCCAAGCGAGAGTCCCAGATTTAGGGCCCCAATCAGAGAGCGGGGGAGGGGTGGAAAGACGGTGACGCGTACTACATGACAAACGGAAGCTTGTAGTTTGAACTGACAACTGACATGATTGGCTATGGACTTACGTATACGCTCAATGATAGACATTCATAACGCCCAATAAACGGCCGTTGGCAATCGCTAACCACACCTCCGCTACGGGATTTTTCGAAGCGAGCTCCCAGACCCATATCTCACTTGTGATATGGTCAGGTGTTAACCAGACTACCAGATTGGTAATTCCAGGGCTGAAATCACCCAAATGATTCTGGTGAAGGTGTATGAAGTTTAAAAACACAGTGGAGCATTTCCTGTATTACCAAGTTCAGAATCAGCTTTATTGTCAAACAAACATATGTACAGGTTGCACACACATAAATTCCCACATGACATCACAAGGTGGAACAGAGTGTTTTCTGTTTGAGAGAACTCAGGCCCCTCAATCACACATTAAACATGTGTACATGTAACACAACACAACTCCACATAATATGTTTTTAATGAAGAAACTAAATTATAACATAGATGAGAAAATACTGTAAAATTCAAATGTCAAATCACTAGTCTGCACAGTTCAGATTTAAAGCTTCTAAATGCGTTTCTATTGAGCATGTCTTGTTACCATTCATGCATTAAACAGACTTTTGATGCAGAGGGAAAATACATGGTCTCTTTCCATATTGTCCGCAAATATGTAGCAACAAATGTTATCACTTGAATTAATGCATGCAGTTTCAATCAACATAACTGAATGTGAAAGTGTGTCTATTTAAATGACACCAGTGTGGGAGGGTGCAATTGGGTACAGGTTATTACCAGATAAATATAGCAATGTGCCACTATATTACAAATGTAATATCTAGTGCAAACAATAGATTTCCACTCTGCTGCATGAAGAGATAGGGAAACATTAGCATCTGTACAATGTAGAGCTGATTCCACAATGTTGCAACGTCCATACAGTGGTACCTCACTTTACGAAAGACCCAACAAATGAAAATTCCAAGTTACGAAACGCCTTCACGTTAAATTTTGGTCTCTAGATAAGAAAGAAAATTCAAGTTATGAAACGCGAAATCTCAAAAATTCAAATAATGCGCGCTCAGCCACACACATTATACGCTTTTCTCAGACTGGATTTAAACTTTTCTCACATTTGTCTCTCATTTAAACACTCAAACTTCCATAGATTTTCAACAAAATGTATTAATAGTGAAGCATGGGGGGAAGGGGAGGGCGGAGAAGTGTGCGCGCGGACACGTGTGATAGCGCAGCATGAGAGGGCGAGACGGTTTGAGCACGAGACCCGTGCTCAAACCGTGCCTCCTCTAGAACAGGTCACGGTTTGAGCACGGGTCTCGTGCTCACAGCCTCGCGCCGGGTCATGCTGCGCTATCACACGTGTCTGCGCGCACACTTCTCTGCCCTCCCCCTTCCCCCCCACAGTCGCTGCTCGCCTCATCCGTAACTCGTGAGGTACACTGGTGCTGCTGCTAATAGCAGAGCTAGCACAAAACCAGGAAATAGACCCGCACGCGGCGCTTTAACCCACCTGGTCTAGTCCTGGTTTAGTCCAGGTCTAGACCTGGTCCAGTCCTGGTTTAGTCCAGGTTTAGTCCTGGTCCAGTCCTGGTTTAGTCCAGGTTTAGTCCTGGTCCAGTCCAGGTTTAGACCTGGTCTAGACCTGGTATAGTCCACGTTTAGTCCTGGGTCTACAGTCTCAGGACGCAGAACACAGTGTTACACTATAAAAAAAAGTTACACTATTAAAAAAAAAACTTGGAACGGGGCCTTGGAACGAATCAGGCTTTTTCCATTGAAATAGCTACTCAACTTAGGAAAAATTCACGTTACGAAACCACTTGTTTCGTGAGGTGAGGTACCACTGTATGTGTGTATTATGGTAATTTGGGGCTCGGTGAGAAAAGGGGTTTTGATTGTGGGTTAGTTATGTCAAGCACCATTTGTGATTCGATGATGGTCATATATGTCAGTACTGTTTTTAATATGTGTTAATTATCAGATGTTTGTTTAATATTACAGAAGTTGTGCTTGCTTTGTTTTTTTTTTGTTTTTTTCGTGTACTGCCCTTCATCTAGTGTTCAGTTTATTTAATTTATTAAAAAGAAAATTGTTATCTAGATAGCTTGCGAACCACATTTCCCAAAATAGCACACATTGACAGGTCAAAAAAAGTGAATCAGTGTTATTCAAAAGTCTAATCAATGTTCACTTCTCTGTTCAATTCACTTCTGGGGAAAATAGCAGCTACTTGTATGTCTCCCACCTGAGCAGGTTTATAATAGTTTTGCAGTGTTTTTGAGCAAGATTCTGATTTTCTGTTCCTATTCAATATGATTAAAAAATGAAAGGGTTTAGAAAACGCAGAACATCATGGCAACTATTTTAATCTGATTGGTCGATGCATCACAACAGCAGAACAAGCTGAAAAAAAAAAAAAACTTTTGTTAAATGTTGTTAAGGGAAAAGCACAGCCATCTTTACAGTTCATAAGTGCACGTTTTTCACAAGCAGAATTGTCCGGATTGACGCTAAACTAGTCAATTTAGGCTCTAATAATGATTTAGACTTAATTAATAAATAAGTAAAATTTTATTAAGGTCATTAAGTTGTTACTGAGGCTGAATCCTTAAAAAACAACAACTCTTTGTTCATTTGTGAATTAGGTCGTTATTAAAAGTTTAATTATTATATAGTGTTACCTATATATATATATATTTTTTATGATTTACCAAAACTAGTCATGGGCAATTAGATATGATTATTTATTATGTATTCGTTTATTTGGAAGGGACAATGCATATTAATGAACGCACAATTTGTATAAGATCACACAAACCGACGTAAATATGCCGGATTTAGCACAGTGCTAATTTCCATCCGCAGTCCCAGACATAAAGATAAGATAGCATACAATAGAAAATATGTTGCAGTTGCAGACATTAGACAATTTAGTACATGTGTTATGATCACAAACATAAAAACAATTTAGTATCTATACAATAGTAGCATATACTTCAATAAATTAAGTAAAAATACAATTGATGGGCTTAGCCTAAAGTGCGAATTAAAAGATGATTCTCAGTGTGCGTAATAAGTTGCCTATTATGAAGGTGCCTATTCTATTTACAATGCAGATTTTTGTAGTGTGTGCATGTAAGTGTGTGTGTGTGCTTCTTGTGATCAAGTAACCCTCATTATTAGTAAGTATTATTAGTAGTATCGAAAAAAAAAAAAATCCTACTACTTATAGGTATGTGTGAACATTTTTGTTTGAGTCTATAAACTACTGACAACATTTCCCCCAAATTCCAAATAAAAATATTATCGTTTAGAGCATTTATTTGCAGAAAATGACAAATGGTCAAAATAACAAAAAAGATACGTGTTCAGACCTCAAACAATGCAAAGAAACAAGACCAAATTCATTTTAAAACAACATAATACTAATGTTTACACTTAAGAAGAGTTCAGAAATCAATATTTGGTGCAATAACCCTTATTTTTAATCACAGCTTTCATGCGTCTTGGCATGCTCTCCACAAGTCTTTCACATTGTTCTTGGGCGACTTTATTGGGCGGCAGTAGCTCAGTTGGTAGAGCGTTTGTCCACTGATCCAAAGGTTGGCGGTTCAAATCCCACTCTTCACATAAGAAACATCAGTGGTTGAGCGGTCAGATCCACTGACCCACAGGTTGGTTGGTACGATTCCAGCTCCCACAAATGAATGCTGCCGTTGTGTCCTTGGGCAAGACACTTAACCCTCCTCGCCCCCAGTGTCTGCGTACCCTGGTGTGTGAATGCGTGTGTGAATGGGTGATTGGTTCCTTGTTGTAAAGCGCTTTGGGTGCCTTGAAGGTGGAAAAGCGCTATATAAAGATGTGACCATTTACCATTTATTCCACTCCTGGTGCAAGAACTGAAGTAGCTCAGCTTTGTGTTTGTGTTGGAATTCAACAGACGCTGGAATGGAATGGCTATGATACATGTAGAGATGCTGATTTCAGAAAAAAAAATCCAGTGGTCTCTTATTTTTTTTCCAGAGCTGTATACACAATTTGTAACTGTTGAGACCAATTCAAACATAGCTTTGTGGCCTCCCGTAGATATAGGCCTCGATGCACATTTTAGTTTTAGTTGGTACATGGCTCTAATCAGCACTTATATCAAGTAAATTATGTTTTCACAATAGTTTCAGCAAATGCTGCCAAGTAATTCTCATAGCCACACAGACCCCTATCTGAAATTATGACATAATCACATTCTAAACGTGAATGCAACCTACACAGTTAATCATTTTCTTGGCATAAAATACACATCATTCCAAAGCCTATTCACTTTTTTTTAAAATTTCAACTCCAGTGATTGACATATTCATTGTAGCTCTCCAATAATCGCTCTTGCGTGATACTATGTCCTTTCGGATGATCCATTCACACTCGCACCTCATCTCGTCAGCCGGGCCGACAGGAGCACGCTCACTGCACTACCATGCACCAGTGTACTGCATGATTCATAGTGCACTCTGCGTGTGTGGAAGCTGGTTTGAAGCTCTCCACAAATGTCTGGAAAGAGGCTAGAGACATTTCATTTTGGGAATAATAGACTGGTCTGTTTCAGGAAAAGGGAGGAGTCCAAAAATACAACTGGGAAGTCTGGAGGAGAGAGTGTGGTGATGTGAGGAAGTTGCTATTCAATATAACAATGTGGTGCACAATCTAATTTAGTGAGAAAAGAAGATGGAAGAATCTTGGTAGAAGAAGAAAGAAAAAAGACAAAATAATCAGACCCCCCAGGATTTCGCGGGCATTTTTTGTGATTGTTGCGGGCTAAAATGCCTGAATTTGCGGGACCTTTTCCAAAAAGTTGCGATGAAAGTTGCGGTGCTTTTAAGGTTTTTGTTGCGATTTTGTTGCGGGAGGAAGTGAAAGTTGCGATAAATAGTTGCGATTTTCGCTTTTTGTAATTAAAATTGAGTAATATTTTGAATACTGAGTTATTACTGACAAAGAATAATACAAGGACACAGAGATCACAGATATGGTCCTAAAACAACCTTACCAACATCGAAAATAAATTACTACTAGGAGGGGAACTGTTTCGCGCGGTCTTTTGCTGCTATTTTTGTGGACAAATGGCGCCGCAGACATGTTTCTTTGCCATTAGAAGCCGTGTCTCAATTCCCAGAGCGCGCGGCTCGGAGCGTGGCCCGAAGGGCATGTGCGTCACACATTTCGACAGTACACCGGCGCGACGACTGCTGTCCCACTTCTTTTTTGTCCCATGCGCAGTTAACACGCGGTCCGAAGACCGCAGTCGTTAAGCGGTCCGCGGACTGCAGTCGGGGCTGAGCAAGTGTGCACCTCCTTGACTGCAGTCTGAGCCCCCTTCGGGCCGCGCTCCGAGCTGTGCGCTCTGGGAACTGGGACACGGTCGCAGTTTTGTTTTGTCACACGGAAGTAAAGCAGAATGTGGCGGCTTCCAAACTCAAACCTTTTAGCCGCCGAGAATATGAGGTTGGGTCCTATGGCTCGCAGATTTGTGACGCGCAAAGAGGAGGCTATGGTGACAGATACGCTGAGATCCAGATATGTTTTGTGCATTTATTACAAAAAGAGCGCACACAGTTATGACAGCGCAGCAGGATGAAATGGAACTCATGAAAACCAGCAGGATGAACAGATTAACGTGAAAGATGAATGAATGGTTTGCGTTCAACAAAAAATACGGCTACACCCCAACCCTGACTCTCTCCTCTGTGTGACAGGTGAGCGCGCGCTTTTACACGCACATACTTCCGTACGTGCACACACCCACACTCACGTGACCCACCGCCTCTGCCGCACACACACACACACACAAACGCACCGTGCACCTCATCTCAGTTATGTCTCCTACACAGAAGGAAGTTGGTCGGCGTTCAATACGTCGCCGATGATTGGTCAAAATTAGTAAAAATTGCGGGAAAGTTGCGGTGATTGGTCAAAATTGCAACACCTCCCTGAATTCGCGGGGATTGGCTGAAGTTGTGTTGAAGTTGCAAATCGCAACATCGTGAATTCCTGGAGGGTCTGAATAATATAAAAAAATAAACTCGCAAGAAGATGCAGCATGTGAGAAAACATCTATTTAGTTAGTTTTCCTTTTGCCTTTTTTCAAGTTATATTAGGTCACACTGTAAATCATCTACTTTTATCAAGTGTTTTTTCAAGTAGTTTGCACTTTTAACAGCGAAGCGTTCCCTATTAGCACAAGTTCTAGCAGAAAATATAGCACACACTGTAAAGGAAGAATAGTTTCACTTTAATTATATCATAATTTCTAGAAAAATGTAAATGGCTTGCCTTCTAATTGTTTAAAGGTTCTATATTAGGGAAAAATTGACTCTTGTGAAGCACTTTGGTCAACTGACGTTGTTTTTAAATGTGCTATAGAAATACATTTGAACTTGAACTTGAACTTGTGAGCTTTAAGCCATGTTAATGATTTGTGTGTTAAACATCTGTGAATGAAACAAACCACAACTTGGGAATGTTTTTGGTGAGGAAACAGATAACATCGAGCAGAAAACGATGTAATATGGGGTCTTTAATTGCTGTTTTGATGTACGACAATATAGAACAAAAATACGTAGTTCAACCATAATTATTAAAAAAATATGATCTATAGTACCCATGCATCAATTTCAAGTTAGATGATAAACTGAAGCGAAATTGTGATTGTTGTTTGCTTTTATATACAACAAGAAAGATAAAAAAAATACTGAGTTCTTCCATAATTAAATATATGAAATAAAAACACATTCCCATCAGCCCAAACAGGAGCTTTAGATGAGAAAGTCCTTAAAATAGGTTTAATAAACTGAAGAGCAATGGTGATCCCCGCAGACTCAACATGACAGCAGGATGATAAAACACAATTAAAGCCAAAGTGTGAAAATGACCTAGCCCCCTCTCCATCATTACTCATTGTAGTTGGACACACAAGAGACAACTATTAACCTGCAAAGTATTAGTCAGCGAGCAGGGAACAGTTGAGTCAGCACAAGTGGAAAGATGTGACAAAGTGTACATCTCATAACTTTACGCACAATACCCTCAGAAAAAATCCAATGCAGGTCATTTTCCATATGGTGAAGTATGAGTCTAATAATAATAATAAATTATTTCACATTAGTCTCATAAAGAGCTTTTCCAGACACTTGACTTGCTTTAATTTCATACATAATTCATTCACTCCATATGGTGGTGGTGAGCTACTACTGAAACTACAGCTGCCCTGGGGTAGGACGATGGAAGCGAGGCTGCCAGTCTGCAACATCGGCCCCTCCGACCAACACCGACACACCACTGTCATACACAGATTCTGTCACTTCGCAAGACACTCGACCTCAGGACGACCGTTTTGCCACTGGCTCTCCATCATCATACCTGATAGTCCCAGTGATCTTCCACCTACATACTAACCAGGTCCAGCATTGCTTAAAGGGATAGTGCGTTTTTTTTAAAAATGTGAATCTGTATAGCGTCCCCTTCACCAGTGTCATCCATTAACACTGACTTACTGCTGACCTCTGAGTTTTGCTCCAGTTCTGTAGCTCACGAAAGTAGGTCCGGTAAGTTAGCGGGGACATTTAATAAAGCTTGTTTTTCTTCTCAAAACAATATTTGTCCAAAAAGTGATATATTTGCGTCGCAAACAGTTGTCCGCGAAAAATCCAGCAGTCTAATTCGCACGGTGCACTGCGCGTCTATTAGTATTATTAGCCTGTTCACTTGTAAGTGGATGTTTACAAGTGAGCAGGCTAATAATAATCTTTCGTTAAAAGAAGTGTTCTGAAAATGAATCCCTCCATGTATGCCATCATTCCATCCAAAATGCAGCGACAATCAATGTGCACAGAGCACATTTTCCTGACAGCTTAAACATTAATTTGACAAATTAAAGATTTTGTCATCGTTTTTGGAATTACAAACAGTGATGCTCAGTAAACAAACAAAAAAAAAGTTAATTGAACAGGACAGCTGAAAGGTGAAATGGGAGAAAGATGGTAGACATTCACTAAATAGTTGACTAGTAGCAGGGCTCTCAAGTTTTGAAGATTGGTAGGAGTGAGATTTATATTGGGGGAGCAGTGGTGCGTGTGACTGCGTTTTTTCCGAGGAGGGGGGGTGCGAGTGACTCTTTTTCGCTGAAAACGCGCGGTGCCTGCATTAACTAACCGATTTTCTGGGCACAGAAGCGCTGTGATCAGTGGCTACAGTTTTGAATTGCTTTAAAAAATTTCAGCGTGAGAAATACCATGTGTGGTCGAATTGGGTGTGTCACACTCTCAAAGCGTGAGATTTGACAGCCCTGCTAGGAGGCAGACCCAGAATTTCGAGGTGGAAACAACCACAGATGTGCAATGTCTTAAACCAGTGAACCGCCAACCAGGTTTAGATTGATTTCAACAGTGGACTATACAAACTAGTGTAGATGAATCTTTCAGTTTGTTGCATGCGTAATTACCCAGTGTTTCCAAATATGGCACTTTGTCAACATATGAAAATCAACTGTACCAATGAACTTCAGTAAGCTCTCAACACGATGCTAACAATGAACGAATGCCTTGTGAAATGTGGCATATAGAATCTGTGTAATTGGTTTCACTGTTTCAATGTTGTTGTGATGTGGACATTTCATCCTCTGCCTTTCAACTACTGCCATGACTAATCAGCTCCGCCATATAGTACCAAATGCCACCATCTCGGCCTGTTCTGGTCTTATTGTCCGGAGAACCAAATGTGCTGAAGTGAGAGCTCATTAAACCTGCTCATGATGGGAAAAGGAGGTGGAATCTGGGGGAGTGTGTGACAAGGAGAAAATTATGTTTTGTCACAGTCAGTCTGCTGCTGCCTTCATTACGTTACGATGGACCACTTCATTCTTCTCACATAACATACCGGTGTGACAAATGTAATCCCACAAACGTACTAACGAAGCTAAAAAGTAATTAAAGTGCACTTATTCAGTATTATGTGTAATTTAAAATGTGCTCATTATTGTAGTTAAATCTAGAAAGTTAAAAAAGTTATTAATCAAGCTGTTTCATAAAAAAAAAAAAAAGATGGTTTAACTAATTGAGATACAGTTCATGCACATCTCTCTGGTACCAACCCTCAGACAGAAGAAAGTGATTATTGCAGATTTTGATTTACATGGGCAGCCAGAACTACCGTACATGCTTTCACCAAACTTTACCAAGATGAGTGGACCTAGAAGTGTATCCTGTCTCTTTGAATTCAAAGACTGTGATTAACAGGCGGATTAACCAATCAGAGAGATGCATGGTCCGTTAAAAACAAACACGGTTGCGTTCATGTTAAAAAAACAAACAAACAAAAACAACATAAAGGACAGGAAAACTGTGTTTTTTCCTTAGAATCGACAATTAAGGCACAAAACTATTTACTTGGTTAAAAGAAGTTATATATTTTGTCCTGAATATGAGAATTTTCAAGATGAGATGTGCTACAAATTAGTAACTTTGGTTGGATTGTCACAAGTTTGGATGGATTTTCACGTCATTCCAGTCCCTTCTGGATTTGAATAGAATGTAGAAGGGACTGGCTGGTTAGGCAAGGTTTTTATTCATTTGGTCCTCCTTAACCTTTGTGTCTGATCTCAGAAGATAAGTTATATAATTTGAATTCTTTTCAAAACTGATCTACTACTCAATTTGACCACAAACTGGATAAGAGAACAGTGTAGTCACATTTTATGCAACACCCTATTTGCCCTCAAGTGTTTGAATAAAGCTCAGTGTGTTTTCTTTAGGCAGCAACAAAATATCACCTGCACATTAGCGGCCAAATATCGGCCTATCCTTTTTAAGTCCAGCCCTTTTTAATTCTGATACTGAGGAAAATTCTCCGTACCTGACGCCAGTTTCAATTTTCAATATCACATATACTGACAAACACTGATACATATATTGTCACGTTCCAGCCAATTGAAAGGATAAATAAAAATGACATGTTTGTGGGGCGGCAGTAGCTCAGTTGGTAGAGCGCTTGCCTAGTGATCCAGGGATTGGCGGTTTGAATCCCGCTCTTGACGGGTGGATCGCGTGTGATCCCTGCTCCCACAGATTAGCGCTGCCGTTGTGTCCTTGGGCAAGACACTTAACCCCCACCTCGCCCCCAGTGTCTGCGGACACTGGTAGCCCCCATGGCAGAAGATAAATCGAGGCCCGTTGTGACGTGAGCCGTCCTCCTGTGGACCCACCACCCGCGGGAGGATTCATGAGGGCTGGTGCATTGTGTTCTGGGCAGTGGAACACTGCTTGGACTGCTGCCCCCGCGACCCAGAGAATGGAAAAAGCGGAAGAAGATGAATGAATGACATGTTTTGTTTTTATTATTACTGTCCATGGTACATTATGTTGATTTGTTCCTGTTTTTGGCAAAAGCAAACAAAGAATGTAATGGTAATCAAAGTTGCGTGAAGAGTCCCTCAGTCGTCCAGGTAGAATCCATAAGCTGACGAAGCCTCTCGGATGAGCGGCGAAACGTTTTCGACCAAACAAACTTTGTCCAGTTGACAAATTGAATTTCTCCTTTTATCAGGTAATCAAAGTTCTGTATCTCTTGTACATCTGAAAAAGGATAGCCATCATAACTGATATTTAAGATTTTTATGAGCATGCAGATGTATTTTTATATTAAACTGTTCAGATTTAGTGATTGTGTGTGTGTGTGTGTGTACCTTTATATACCTTGGTGCACTTCACATTACACATTCTTATATTTTTGCAGCGCTCATACTTCGCTGTAACTCAACACAGACATAACTCTTGCACGTGGAGGTGAAAAGCTCTTAGTTGAATTGATTGGCACTAAATGGCTTGTACTTGAAATCAGCCCAAATTACTGGCTGGCTAATGTGCTTCAAACAACTTACTTACCTCATCCTCTCATGTAGCGCTCAGACACACTCCAAAACACAGCAAAAACCCTCTTGTACCCGTTTACCGCCAATCTCACACCTGCATGCCTCCACTAGCAGCTCCTCTCCCCGCCTCTCCAGCTTACAAGAGTGTGCAATTCTGTATACATTTAACTTCAAAATGTCTATGCTGGCTCTCATCCTTCTGGACCCCTTCCAGTTACAAGTCATCTCGCCTGATGACAAGATTGAGACAGACGCTGTTCTCCTTCAAAGCTTCATGAACCGAAAGGAAATGATCCAAGTTCCTAAATCTTGGCTCTTCTCCTAAGTGTACATGATATGTCCTTTACTGAAGAGATTGTTCGATTGCTTTGATATGGCTGCTGTGCTGTGTTCTGTAGGTGTGTTTGGTTTTAAGAACAGACATACTTTTTTCACGCAACTGTAATTACTGAATCAGTCACGGAGGTCCTATTCCAGTGGGTCCCATACTTTTTTAGTGGAGTACCCTCTGAGAATTGTGATGACTAGTCACGTACCCCTTACTGCGGAGCTCTTGAAGATAATGTATTATATATAGTATTAGATTACAGTATAATATCGAATAGTCATAATATTTGAAATTGTATCCAAGCAAGTGCATCACTTTTACATATCTTAGGCAGGCTTTGGAGATCCAAATAATCCGTAATCCAATTAAAACAAGGGGCCCAATTTTGCCACTCCTAAAATAAGCACAGAATTGGTGCAGGGGTTGCAGGTCATTAGATGTTCTTTGCAAATAAGGAGGTCTTAAAGGGCCACTAAACACCAAAATCACTTTCTCCTACTGATTAGCTGTGTAAATGGGTCTAAAATAGAAACGTATACCTATCCATGGCCTTATTTTGGCATTTTAGTGCATATTTGTTAAAAAACTGACTTTTGGGTCAAAACCCGTGTCTGTAACGGCCTCTTTAGGATCAGCTATGGCCAGTAGATTTGAATTTCTGGGCTGGACTAATGGCCACCATTGAGTCAGATGTTAGGTTATTACATGACAAGCACAGCCAATGGCGGTCTACGGGCGGTACGTGAGGAGCCCCTCTGAGCCCCGCCCCTACCTGGCACCGCTGGTCACCGCGATGTCCCGCCGTGTCTGGAGAAAAGGGAAACGATGTGATCCAAGCACAAATGTCCGCTCTGTTTTAAAGTGTGGAGTGCACCGGTCCACCCCATGTTGGATTGTTGCGGCTGTCAGTCGGCTGTCAATCATTGCTCTAGAACCCGCTCCCCCCAATCTGCAAGCATCACCCACTCTGGAGGATTTGTCAGATTTTGCTTAGGGGTGGATTAAAGCTTTGGGAGGCTGTTTAATGCCTCTTTAAAGAGCTAAAGCTTCCAGTGCTCAGAGCTCTCTCCGTTCCCCCCTTGTGCCAGAACCTTTATTTGTCCCACAGTGTTGTGTGTACTGGCAATGTGACCAGTGTCCCCAAACACAAGAGAAAAGGCAGTGGCTAAATGTAAACATACACATCTAATAAAACAGAAATGAAATGCTAAAACCCTCTGGGGTGCTTCATACAGTACACCAGTGTAGAACGCAATGTCCCGCAGTACATAGATAGTGGATTATTACAGACCTGTGGTCCAGAGTTAAATACAGACAAACAATATATCATAAGTGCAGACATAGTGCAACATGGCCAGAACTTTCCTCACATATATCCCCTTGGTCACTCCCCGTACCACAGTTTGGGAATCACTGCTTTATATTGATCAAATGACATCACAACATTCTATAGGACAATAACATTTAATACAGACAGGGGGCGCACAAGGTCCCTCATGTCAATTTTTCCTTTTCCAAATCTCCCCTCATGTACCCCTCGGTCATTCCACGTACCCCTGGAGAACCACTGTCCTATTGCATCAAGTGGCCTTAATGGAAATAGATTTAATATTGCTAGCATCACAAAACCACAACAGTGGAAACAAACAACATGTCAGATTGAATGAAATTAAAGACGTTTCACAGACATGTTCATAAAGCATATTTAACTTTCTATCAGTGTCTTGTGCTCAGCCAGTGTGCATGTATATTTGAAGATTCTCAACTCATTAAAACAACAAGAACACTGATAATAGGAATTTTGTAATTCATTCATTATGATAATGTAGTATGCTAAATAAGACTCAGGTGACAGTTCACACCTTAGGGTAGTTAAATGGACTTGACACGTTTACCATAAGGAGTGCGTTTTAGTTTCAGTGTCGTTAGCTCCTCCCTTCAGACAAACATAAGGCAGTGACTCACGAGGACTGTCAGAAGTGAAAAAGCTACTTGGATGAGAAGCAAATTGTTTTCACGCTAAACAAAAGTATGACAGATTCAACCATTTTTGTTATTCTGTTGAAATGTCAGTAAGTGAAGAAGCTGCTGAGTTTCAGTAAATGTGTCATGAAGTTAGGTCATTAACCGATAAAACCATGTCGTTCGGGCTATAGAAAAACAACAAAACAAAACACAAGACGAAGACGAAGACGAAGATCTGTTTATCTAGACATGGATTATAATTTGCAACAACCTATATAAAATCCACTTTTTTTTTATCAGTGACGTTCAGTTAATTTTGTGATTAGCTACTTTGGATTTCATTTTGTTCAGAAACGTTCAAACGCTCAGAGTATTTCATTTAGATAATTTCAGCCATTTTGGAGGAATTAGCGGGGTGCTTTGATTAAATAATTGAAAGCTCTGGTAGATTTTGCTTCCAAACACTGGTCCAATTAATGGCAGGGCTGTAATAATAGATGTTGTGAAGGCAGAGGGGGATTGTCGGTCTGTGGACTTTGCTGACCTGTGCTTGTGTACCGTGTTTACTGCAGAGACCTGACTCCGGAGATTTGTGATCCAGGTGGGAGAGAGGGAAGGAGTGAAGATGGAAGGGAGCGATGAAGGCGGAAGGAAAGACAGAAATGGGAGGAGGGAGAGAGAGACAGATAGAGAAGACAGCCTGGGAGAACGGAAAGAAACGGAGAGCGACGGAGTGTGCTGGGGAGGGAGACAGAAAAGGAGTGAAGGAGAGAGAGGTGAGGGGAGCGATGAAAATGGAAAGAGAGGGTTAGAGAAGCACAAATAAAGGGCAGAGGGCGGGAGAGAGAGGGAGCGTGATGAAGACAAAATGAGACAGACGGAGATAGCGGGAGACACAGAGAGATAGACAAACATGGAGAGAGACAGATGGGGAAGAATGGGAGAGGGAGGGGGAGCAATGAAGACAAACAGAGTGGGAGGAAAACAAAGAGGAAGAAAGAGAGAGAGAGAGAGAAAGACAGAAAGAGTGAACTAGTAAGCAGACTGAAGAGGAAGGGGGGAAAAGAAGACACCGAAGGCACCGAAGAAGACTAAAAGAGAGAGTAAATGGAAGGAAAACACAAGGTAAGAGAAAGAAACAGAAAGGTATCCAGTTTGAATGAGAGAGAGACAAAGTGAGAGTGAGGGAGACAAAAATGTGGTGAAGACTTAGAGATAAAGATGAATAGGAAGACACACAGAGAGAGAGAGAGAGAGAGAGAGAAGACACTGGAAAGAGACACAGATAGAGAGTGTTGGAGATGGAGAAAGACAGAGAAAAAGGGAGATGAGAGGAGAGGAGTGAGGGAAGAAGAGGGTGAGAGAAGAACCAGGGAGAGGGAGGCAGATTATGAGAGCTAGAGGGGGGAGAAACACTATAGAAAGAAGACTGAAGGAGAGAGAGATAGAGAGAGAAATGGAAAAGGTATGGAAAGGTAAACAGTTTGAGCGAGAGAGAGAGAGAGAAAAAAAGTGGGTGAAGACAGCAAATTAAAGACAAATAGTAGGACGGAGAGAGAGAAAGCGAGACAAAAATGGAGATGAGACTTGGAGTTAAAGGATGCAAAGAAGACTGAAGGAGAGAGAATGACAGGGAGGAAGATAGAAGGTAGGAGAAAGAGATGGAAAGGTAGACCATTTTAGCGAGAGAGAGAGAGAGAGAGAGAGACAAAAATGCAGTGGAGGATTAGAGAGAAAGATGAATAGGAAGACAGAGAGAGAGAGAGGAGGGAGATGCAGACAGAAAGGGTTGGAGACGGAGAAAGACAGGAAAAGGGAGATAGAGTAGTGATGGAGAGAGGAGTGAGGGAAGGAGAGGGCGAGAGAAGAACCAGAGAGAGGGAGGCACATTGTGTGAGCTAGAGTGTGAAGAGACAGATAGAATGAAAACTGAAGGAGAGAGTGTGAGGGGAAGGAAGATAGAAGGTGAGAGAAAGAAATGGAAAGATAGACTATCAGAATGACACACAGAGAGAGAGAGACAAAGCAAGAGTGAGGGAGTGATGGAAATGACAAGATAAAGATAAAAAGGAAGATGGAGTGAGAGAGAGAGAGACAGAGAGAGAAAGTGAGAATGCCGTTGAGATTTAGAGATAGAGATGAATAGGGAGATGGAGAGTGACAGAGAGAGAGAGACAGGAGCAAGATGAAGGACAAAGAGAAAGGGAGATGGAGTACTAGAGAGGAAGGGAGGAGTGAAGAACCAGAGAGAAGGAGGCAGATTGTGAGACAGCAAAAGTGAAGAGACATATACAGTGCCGTGAAAAAGTATTTGCCCCCTTCCTGATTTCTGTGTTTTTTGCATATTTATCACTCAAAACATTGTCAGATCATCAAACCAATTTTAATATCACACAGAAACAACCCAAGGAAAGACAAAATTCAGTTTTTGAATGATGATTCCATTTATTAGTGCACAAAAAAAATCTAAACCTATCTGGCCCTATGTGAAAAAGTAATTGCCCCCTTAATCTAATAGCCAGTTGAGCCTCCTTTGACAGCAATAACTGTAACCAAACGTTTGCGATAATTGGTGATGAGTCTTTCACACCGCTGGGGAGGGATTTTGGCCCACTCTTCTATGCAGAATTGTTTCAATTCTGCCATATTGGAGGGTTTTCTTGTATGAACTGCCCGTTTAAGGTCACACCACAGCATCTCAATCGGATTTAAATCCGGACTTTGACTTGGCCACTCCAAAACCTTAATTTTGTTTTCTTTGAGCCATTCAGAGGTGGACTTGCTGGTGTGTTTTGGATCATTGTCCTGTTGCATGATCCAAGAGCGCTTGAGTTTGAGGGCACGAACTGATGGCCGGACATTCTCCTTCAGGATCTTCTGGTAAACAGCAGAATTCATTTTTCCGTCAATCACAGCAAGTTGTCCTGGTCCTGAGGCAGCAAAGCAGGCCCAGACCATCACACTGCCACCACCATGCTTTACTGTGGGCACCATGTTCTTTTTATCAAATGCTGTGCCATTTTTACGCCAGATGAAACGGGCTGCAGACCTTCCAAAAAGTTCAATTTTAGACTCATCGGTCCACAAAATGTTTCTCCAAAAGTCTTGAGGGTCATCAAGGTGCTTTTTGGCAAAGGTGAGACGAGCCTTTGTGTTCTTTTGTGAAAGCAGTGGTTTTCTCCTGGGAACTCTTCCATGGATGCCATTTTTGGCCAGTGTTTTTCTAATGGTGGAGTCATGAACACTGACCTTAACTGAGGCCAACGAGGCCTGTAGTTCTTTCGATGTGCGTCTAGGTTCTTTTGTGACTTCCTGAATGAGCCGTCGTCGCACTCTTGGAGTAATCTTAGTTGGTCGACCACTCCTGGGAAGGGTTGCAACTGTTCCCAGTTTCCTCCATTTTTGAATAATGGCTCTGACAGTGGTTCGCTGGAGCCCCAGAGCTTTGGGAATGGCTTTGTAACCTTTTCCTGAATTATAGACTTCTATCACTTTTTTTCTCATTTGTTCTTGAATTTCTTTGGATCGTGGCATGATGTGTTTGTTCTTGAGATGTTGTAGCCAACTTCACTTTGTTTGACAGGAACTATTTAAGTGATTTCTTGATTCAACACAGGTGGTGACAATCAGGTGTGGGTGTGGCATGTAGAACTGAACTAAGTTTTCTCAAAACTGTGGTTAGTCACAGTTAGTTTGTGATTTAACAAGGGGGGGCAATTACTTTTTCACATAGGGCCAGATAGGTTTAGATTTTTTTTGTGCACTAATAAATGGAATCATCATTCAAAAACTGAATTTTGTCTTTCCTTGGGTTGTTTCTGTGTGATATTAAAATTGGTTTGATGATCTGACAATGTTTTGAGTGATAAATATGCAAAAAACACAGAAATCAGGAAGGGGGCAAATACTTTTTCACGGCACTGTATAGAAAGAAGACTGAAGGAGAGAGTGAGGGGAAGGAAAATAGAAGGTGAGAGAAAGAGGAAGTGTAGACTGTTTTGAGAGAAAGAGAGAGAGAGAGAGACAGACAGACAGACAGACAGAGAGACAGACAAAGTGAGTGTAAGGGAGACAAAAATGCTGTGGAGTTTTGAAGATAAATATGACTAGGAAGATGGAGAGAGAGAGAGAGAGAGAGGGTTAGAGACAGAGGAAGACGGTAAAAGGGAGATGGAGTAGAGAGAGAGAGTGAGGGAGAGAGGAGGGGGAGAGAGAGAGCGAGGGAGGAAGATTGTGGGAGAGCAAAATTATGAAGAGGCAGCTAGGGGGAGAGACAGATAGAGACAGAAAGAAGACTGAAGGAGAGAGTGAGGGGAAGGAAGATAGAAGGTGAGGTGAAAGAGGAAGTGTAGACAGTTTTGAGAGAGAGAGAGAAAGTGAGTGTGAGGGAGACAAAAATGCTGTGGAGATTTGGAGATAAATATGAATAGGAAGATGGAGAGAGAGGGTTAGAGACAGAGGAAGACAGTGAAAGGGAGATGGAGTAGAGAGGGTGAGGGAGACAGGAGGGAGAGTGAGAATCAGAGAGGGAGGCAGAGCCGGGGGGCTGGAGAGCAAGGTGCCGGGGGTATGAGGAGACCATGCTGACTGGTGTGTAACCGGCTCTGAACATGCTCTTTGTAGCGTGCCTTTGAGGCTGCAGCCTAAAGTGCAGTAGCCCACGGTGTGCTCACTCCCAACAATACTCTCAGGCAAATTAAGCAGCCCTCCATTGATTCCAGTCTGCTGGACAGTTCAAAAGGATCAAAGCACTACGCTTCGAAAACTCCTATTGCTGCTTAACAAGAAAAGTGAATTTTAAAATATAGTGGAAAACAGTAGCTTGTTTGGAACTGATGCAATGTATTTTGAAGAGTCTGATGTTTCACAGGGGACTCATTTGTTTAGAGTAACTTTTAGCTTAGCTGTAGGCTTAATGCTGAAGAGAAAAAAAAAAGATTGGAATAAAATACTTAAAGAGCACTATGTCACTTTTCTGAAGGTGCTATTGTTTTGCCTAGAGTGTTTCACAAAATGGCACAGTAAGGTTTCTAGCGATAAAAACACCTGCTGTTGACTAAATGCAAGAAAGGTACATTTAATGCCGTATAGTGTAACATTTCAAGCAAAGCAACTCCATGGGAACAAACCAGAAAAAAGTTACATAGTCCACCTTTTATTGTTCCTGTTGGGAACTTAATCCATTGCTTTGAGGTGCAGTACTTCTGTTTGATGGGGAGAAAGCAAATTGAATAGCTATGATCCAGTTATGATTAATGTTTTTGAAAATGTTGCTGTTATTTAAATGATTGACCTTTTAACATTTCTCAATAAACAATATTCGCTTGAGTTATCCGTGCAGAAAGACTATGCTCAGATTAAACTCTCCAACATATCACTACTGCTGTTTGTTTTCTATAAAGGTCACAGATGTTTGGATGTCGGAGCCGGAGCCCACTGCTCAGAATGGGACCTTTACAGTTTTCGCCCCCACAGAGGTAGCACCATTTCTGGAGGCGGTAATAAGCCCTGCCAGTGTCAGGGAGCCTCAAAAACCCGGATATTCACAGTGCTGGGGGGCACACACGATACAACTCTATACAACTACTGGCACACAAACATGGCTACAAAAATCCATCAAACCTCACACCTCCACTCCGCTGATTGGCCCCATGCTGAGACGCCTTCTGTTAGCCAGACTCTTTCTACATGTTTACACCTAATGGATCTCAACTGTCATATTCCTAGGAGAACCGGGTCCTGCAGCAGTGTGTGTGGGCCAGTGTACGTCTTTTCATTTCCTCTGATGAGCGATATCGAGTCCGCGTGCCTGTCGTATGGAGCCATTCAGAGCAGCTGATACAGAACAGTGAAGACCTCCCGCAGTGTGAAGCTATTAGCTGAATGCTAAATGGTCCCGGAGACAATGCTAACATTAGCCTGATCTCTCGCTACAGTCATCACAATGAGTGGAAGTGTTATTTACACACACCATAATAGAGTGCAATGCTGGAAGATGTTTTAATTGGTTGGAGGGGGCTGGCACAGGTGCTTGAGCTTGTTTAAATGTGCATTATGTAAGTTTACGGTGGCATGTGCGATACCTACTTCAAAGTCAACTTCATTGTCAATTCTGCCATATGTGTTCAACATACAGTGAATCGAAATTCTGTTTCTTCCTGGCCAAGCAGTGTAAAAAAGACTGTACAAAATAGAATATAAAGACAATACAAAAACTGTATGACAAACAGTGCAAATAATAAGTAAATACCTATTTACAGATGGCCAAAAATGTGCAGCGTGCATCAAAATGTGCAATGGAAGATGCAGCAATGAAAATGTACAGTAAAAATGTACAATAGGATATGCATTGAAAATAAAGATAAAAATAAATGTGCAACAGTAGCTCTTAGCAGCAGTTTTTTTTTCTAAGTGTTTAGAGTGATATGTTTTTTTTATGAGGGGGCTGTTTGACAGTCTGGTGGAGTGGGCCCGGAGACTTCAGTACCTTCTCCCCGAGGGCAGGAGGCTGAAGAGGCTGTGTGAGGAGTGGCTCGGGGCACCCACAATGCTATGAAGACTGTTACCATGAGGAAGGCGAGTGTTCTTTGGATTTTGATATTGTATGGGGGGAGAGGATGACGAGGCTGACGGAGACGAAGACCTACACCTTCTACCGGCTATTGGTGGCCGGGGTCGCTCGGCGCCCTTCGGCAGAACACAGATTTCCCACACATGACACTACCTCCATCTGGGCTCACATATACAATTGGTACACCCCAAGTTAGTAATTTTGACTTTAAATTGAGACACAGGATCATTTACACCTGCACCAGGTTGCACGCAATACACCCTGACAGGTACAGCTGTGACTGTCCGGTATGCGGTGAGGCGCCTGAAGACCTCCATCTGGCCACACGGTGTCCTGACGTGCGACGGTTCTGGACCCGACTACTGGACCTTCTCGCTCGGAGGCTGGCGTTGAGGCTCCCGCCGCCGGCGACCCATGGAATCGATGACCCCGGACTCTGGTTCTGCCTCTTCGGCCCTGTCCAGCAGCGACCTCGGGGGCCGGACGCTGCAATGGTCAACTGGGACGCAGCACGCCTCGTCTTGTCCATGGCCAGATATTCTATCTTCGTGGCACGACACCACCACCTCCACGACGGCCGCACAGCAGAGCACTGGCCCCTCTTCACGGCGCTCCTTCGCGTCCACATTCACCACCTCCACTCCGCAAGAGAAACTGAGTTTTGCGACACCTTCACCCCAGACAATACGCTTTTCTCCATCTCCCGAACCGGTTCCCCTCGACTGGACTTCTGACCCCTGCCCCCCTCCGCTGTCGCCCCCTGGACCTGGACCTTCCCTGGACGCTACATCGCCCTTGCTCCCCTCCAGACCCCCTTTCTGCACCTGGAACGAGCCCTTTGGTCCTCTGCACTCCCCATCCCCCGATGTGTCTTCTGAGTGTTTTGCGAATGTTATTGTGGTGTTAAGTGTTTTGTGAATGTTATTGCGATGTCAAAATATGTACCTTGTAATAATAAAATATATTTAAAAACGGCTTTGACTGCAGTATTCAAGATCATGTGCTTTTATTGCTACATATAAACTAAAATACATATAAACTTTTGCTGTTAAAGGGCTTGCCTGTCTGATCTGACCTTTAACTTGGCCTAGTGGCATCACCTGTCTCCATAGATAGTGCGGCTGCCAATGTTTGGCACAGGTGCACAAGCTTAACATGGCATTAAACTTATTTTTCTTTTTTTCCAATCACATTTATTGCACTGTGTAACTTTTCAGGTGAAGGGTCCACTACCATGGGGATGTTGCTGCTTTGTCTTGGATTTTTCACACTGTGATAAACTTATTTATTTGCACCATGCCAATTTTCAGGAGAGCCCACTTACAGTAGAATATATTTTTCAAGACATTGTTTTATTGCGAGGGGAAAAAAAATCTATTTTAGTATGCACCATACTGTGGTACAATCCAGTTAACCCTCCTGTCGTGTTCGGGTCAAATCTGACCGTTTTACAACTTATAATACTCATAAATATTATGTTTTTCATCTGATTACCTCAAGACCTTATGATATCCTCCACACTGTGTACTTGAACATATAAAAGTGATGATCACCTGTTTCATTACATTTTGAGTGTTTTAATCAACCTTGTTACACCTGTGGTGTTCCCGGTCAAAAGTGACCGCCATAGGAAATGAATGGGTATCCAGAGTAAATTCATTCAACATACAGAAAACATCCCCATACACACTGCCCCAGCTCACACACACACACACACACACACACACACACACATGCACACACACACACACACAAACACACACACACACACCAGCAGCTATGCCTGGAATATGCAGGTGTACATGGCGAAACCCAGTACTGGAAGGGCCGGAAAAAAAACAGGGCATGCGTGTTGTGCGGGACATGACAACCGGTCTCCAAGGGCATAATATCACATGTGACAACTTCCTCACATCACATGCTCTTGGTCAGGAGCTACTGAAAAGAAAGCTCACCATGGTAGGGACAGTGAGGAAGAACTTCCCCCTGCGCTGGTATCGACCAGAGGAAGACAGGCACTCTCATCACAATTTGCATTCACTGACACTCACACTCGTGTGTCATACGTTCCCAAGAAGAACAGAAATGTCATCCTGATGAGCACAGTACACAAAGACACCGCTATCAGCGCCACAGAGGACAGGAAGCCCCTGATGATCCAGGACTACAACAAGAACAAGGGAGGCGTTGACTGCCTTGATAAGGTAATGTAAAGTCTCATCATGCATTTTTATTTTATTTTTATCTAGGTGAATCATAGCATTTTGTGTACGACAGATTGAATATTGTTCCTAATCTCTTATTATTTATTGTTCCTTTATTGCAGCTTACTAGTACATACACCTGTAAGCGGATGACGGCTCGCTGGCCTGTGGCACTATTCCACAACATCCTGGATGTGTCAGCTTTCAACACGTATGTGGTGTGGACAGCAATCGACCCAACCTGGAATCAGGGGAAAAGTTTCAAGAGAAGACTTTTCCTCACAGAGCTGGGGAAAGCTTTGGTGACTCCTCTTATCAAAGATCAAAGTCTTATACAGCGACACCAGCACATTCCCCCGCACACCAGCCTCCACTAGTCTGGTTAGGAGCATGCAAACTCCAGCCCCAGCCACTGCCCTGGCTGCTCTCCCCCAACAAGGACATGGGCAGAAAAGGAAGCGTTGTGGCCTCTGTGCCCGTAGAGACATCAAAACGAGCCTGACATGCTGCAAATGTCATGCTTATGTTTGCAAGGCCCACTCTGACCTGAGTGTCACATGCCACTCATGTGCATGAATACACACACACACACACACACGCGCACACACACACACACACACACACACACACACACACACACACACTGTTGAGTTTGGTGTTTGGTTTTCCATTTATTTTTTGTATTATATGTTCATTTTGTAGTTCATTTTCAGTGCCCAATTGTATTTTCACTGATGTTATTTAATGTTTACTTCAATAAATTGTTGTTAGACACTACTTTGAAACATTGTTCTCAACTAAAGAATGTTTAATAAAAAAAATGGTGGTGAAAAAAAAATGTTTTGTGCTCATTTAAGAGCAGTTAAAACAGACCGGTCAATTTTGACCGGGAACACTAAAGTAGGGGGCTGGAGGCGAACACGACCGGAGGGTTAAAGCAATCTCCCTAGCGTATTTCCATGGACACAACCAGGTGCTGGACTTGTACCAGAAAAGCTACATAGTGCATAGTTACAAATACATAAACATTCATACAACAACTTGCAAGTGTTTGTGTCACATGCTGATACAGAGTTAATGTTATACTGGGCATATACATCTCCAAAAAGACAAGCGGCAGACCTTCCAGAAAGTTACACAATGCACCTTTAACCAGCTTTTTAGAATGCTGATCATAACATTACCCATACACAAACAAGTGGCCTTTAATATAAGCTGCCAATACCAATGTGTACCATGCATTTATAGAACGCGGGCCTTTCCTTCCGCCTCGGCTCGCTCTTGTCTCTGCATGCTCCCAATCTAATGCAGGTCAGCTATTGTTTATCTCCTCTGTTAAGTTCCCACAGGACGCCGGTGCCTACAGACTCTGAGAGAATCTGCGTGGTCAGCACTCAGCTCTGTCTACAGAAAGAAGTCAGTCTGTCTGAACACGGAGAGGAACGGAGAGTCCAAGACGCCCATGCATGGGGACAAAGACAAACAGTTGGACAGCGCAGGGGAAATTGAACATTAGGCTCTAGTTCTTTTAAAATGGGTAAAATAATCAGATCTGTCATTATAAGCACCTGCCCAAATGTGGTAGCCTGCAGACTGTTTTCTAGTGCATGAGACCTTAGATGGTTAGTTTATTTTAGTGGTGCTTGGGAACTAGATCATTGGTCATTAAAAATATAAAACAAAAATATGTCAGCCCCATTAACAGCTTAACTCAGTGATTTGGCAGAAGTCTATGATGTTCTTCAGTCCTCTGTGTGTGTGTGTGTGTGTTTATTTTTCCTAGTAAGCCCTCATGTTAGTTTTGATACTATCTGACCACAATATTTTGCAATTTTCTGATCTAGGATATGTTGTTTCCTTGTCAAAAACATACCTAAAGTTGTGTTTTGTTTCATTCTCACATGTTTAACACAGACATCCTGCATATTTGTGAGTTTTTCTCTCAAACAGAAAATGGAAACAAAGCGTGATGCCGTGTGATAATACAGGAAGTGCTCCACTGTGTTTTTTTTTTACCCTCCTTACACCTAACCCACAAGAGTTGCATAATATAGGACCTTTAACTTAAACTTAATCACATTCATCTGATCTTTGTAGTAGGAAAAACATGAATACAGTTCCATAGACATGAAAATGTTTCCATGTGCTGTCTATTCTTAACACTATAACACATCCAGAAACTGTATTATTTATTATGTTGATGCAATTTGACCCACAGCAGTTTGCTGTGTGCAGCTTTTAAAAAATACTTTCTCAACTACTGACTTGAGTAGTACACCAGTGTACAATTAGAGCAGTTTAACTTTCTAACTTGGCCTAAAAAGAAAATGTACCAGCGTAGTGGGAAAAGACCAGAACTTTGGAAGAGAATTTAAATAAAGTTGTAAAGTTAAATATTTCTGTTCTACCTCCAAGTTTTTCAGCCACTAATAGTAAAACAGATGGTGCTTTTAGCTTGGGCTTTCATGAGGAAGACATACGGGTCATCTTCCTTCCAAAACTGAGAAATGTTCTTTTTCTGCTTTAGACGTTTTTCCATTTGATCAAATTAGCTGTGCCTTAATATGCATGAAAACGCTTGTTGATCTGGTGTTCTAATGAAATTGTCAATGCAAAAGAAAAAAAGTCTTTAATACCAGGCCCAGCTGTTATTTGTAGCCGTTTCTAGATATTTGTGATAGATAAGATATTGGCTTGACTATACTATGATAGATTTTTTGCATATATTTTTCTTTTCTAGTGGGATTTATTTTTGAAATCCTCTACCGAAAATCTGTCCATTCTGATTATGATTCTGGATTTGTGAAAGTTCAAATACACTCAACAAAAATATAAACGCAACACTTTTGTTTTTGCTCCCATTTTTCATGAGATGGACTTAAAGATCTAAAATTCATTCCAGATACACAATATTACCATTTCTCTCAAACATTGTTCACAAATCTGTCTAAATGTGTGATAGTGAGCACTTCTGCTTTGCTGAGACCAAGATAATGCACGGCCCCATGTTGCAAGGATCTGTACACAATTCTTGGAAGCTGAAAATGTCCCAGTTCTTGCATGGCCAGCATACTCACCGGACATGTCACCCACTGAGCATGTTTGGGATGTGCTTGACCGGCGTATACGACAGCGTGTACCAGCTCCCACTAATATCCAGCAACTTCACACAGCCATTGAAGAGGAGTGGACCAACATTCCACAGGCCACAATTGACAATCTGATAAACTCTATGCGAAGAAGATGTGTTGCACTGCATGAGGCAAATGGTGGTCGCACCAGATACTGACTGGTTCTGAGTCCCCAGACCCCCAATAAAGCAAAAAAAATGCACATTTCAGGGTGGCCTTTTATTGTGGGCAGTATAAGACACACCTGTGCACTAATCATGATGTCAGATCAGCATCTTGATGTGGCGCACCTGTGAGGTGGGATGGATTGTCTCAGCAAAGCAGAAGTGCTCACTATCACACATTTAGACAGATTTGTGAGCAATGTTTGAGAGAAATGGTAATATTGTGTATCTGGAATGAATTTTAGATCTTTAAGTCCATCTCATGAAAAATGGGAGCACAAACAAAAGTGTTGCGTTTATATTTTTGTTGAGTGTAGAAGGTCGAACAGAATTTTATCAGCAAAATCTCAAAGATTGTTAGCAGTAAGTTCCCATCTTCAGGGTTAAGGTATGTGTGTCGTATATACTAGTATAGCCAAATAGGGGAGGGTCAAGAGACAGTTTACCACAATTTGCCAGTACCTATATTATTTGTAATGCAACAAACCTGAATATAATAAAAATGTGCAGAATTAGCTTACAAAAAATACCTGTTTGTTTGAATGTATTCGTTCTCATTTTGTCTTTATGCTCTTAGTGTTTCATAAACTTCAGTGACAGGCTATTTCTTAGATTTATACTATGGCGACACATTGCCATTGTATTTTATTCATTTAAATGAGCCACTCACTTATAGACTGTCAGGCTGCTTAGAAATGCATATGGTCATGAGTGATAGGGCCCAGTTGAATTGTCGGAGTAGGAGGACAAATGAAAAGAGGAAGAGCAGAGAGTAGTAGAGCCGTATGATTGGGTTTAATTGTATAAGGCTGATTTACCTTGACAAAAGAGTACACATAGCACATTAGCTAAATGCATTTTCGTACTTGAGAATGGCCATAACGCAAAAGGATTTGTGGAGTATCACACTCTATCCACCAGAGTTTGTTCAGAGATGTGTGTGCATGCTTAAGTAAAGATTACTCAAAACATATATGCGGGATCTGTGGAATATTTGTTACAGGTAGCTAAAATAAGAAAACAGGGAAAAAAAGTTCTTTCTCCACAAATACATTCAAAAGACAAAACTACCCCTCGGCCACCGTACAAAACAAATATGACATAAAGCACTAAATTACAAAATGAAATATGTGGAGTAATGCAAGTCTCATAAATAACATTTATACAAGCTGGTGGTGAAATGGCTCCGTCACTTATTTTAGCTCAAAGATGAATTAGGTTCAGGCGGGTTCACTGGCATGTTACAAATGAGCTATCCAGCTAATTGTTGTAGAAAAAAGCGAGTTAATGGTCACATTGGCATGCTGCCCTTTTATGAGATGAATAAAATATCCATTCTCCCAATGAGAGTCACTATAGCTGAAGGCTCATGTAGCTTCATGATGCTTTCCACATTAAAGACATCAGAGGTCAACATTTTCATGTAAAATATATGTAATTCGAACTTTTGCAGTGCAAATATCTATTGATTTATTTGATAACTAATCCTAATCTAGTGAGGTTTTTTTTTTTAATGTGAATCTGTATGGCGTCCCCTTCAGCAGTGTCGTCCATTAACACTGACTTACTGCTGACCGTGTCCTCTGAGCCCAGTTTTGACAAAGCACGCACCACGCGGACAGGGAAATCCCTGTTTACGCACTAGGAAGGAAGTTCCCCCGTTACGCTGCGTGCTGTGTGCTTCGGCTTTCTTTTTCCGCACTGGAAAATAGTTCCCACACAAAATGACCAAGGCAAGCTCTCCGTGTTGATTTGTACATTTATTTGCACTCGATATGAATGCGCACTACACAGAAAGTAATTGGGAAAAGCATAGAGCAAATTAATTCCTTTTGGCCGAAATCTTTCTCTGGCGACGTTAGCCTCCAGTCTAACGCGGAGGAGCAGCAGCTGCGCGCGGCGGTCAGTGCTGACAGACTCGGACAATGGCTGGGTGACCAGGAAAACGCTTTTCATCACTTGTTTTAGTCTCTGGACTGTGGGGAGATGCCCAAATTTGACCTGGGGGTGGCATATCCCTTTAATTTGAAATTTTAATTCTCAGGCATTTTCTCTCTTTTCTTTAACTCAAATTTACTCAAATTAGAATAAAAAAAATCCCCCCCTGCGCCTGGCAGCGACACTGCCGAGTACCCCCTGCAATGTGCTCGTGTACCCCTAGGGATACTTGTACCCCTGGTTGGGAAACACTGAGCTACAGACAGGGGCGTTCTTTGACGGGGGCCACCTGGGCAATTGCCTAGGGCGGCATCGCGGGAGGGGCGCCGCGGTGGCGCGAAGGAAAAAAAAAAAAAAAAAAAAACGGTGCGGCACGCGGCCGCGCGGAGGCGAGGGCGCGCGGGGGCGCGCGGGAGCGCGGAGGTGGGACCGCGCGGAGGCGCGGAGCAAAGATCCGCGCGGATCCTTGTGCAGGGGCCGGGGTGGGGGGGCTGGTGCTGTGCTGGCTCGTGGTTACGTGAGGACAGAGTAGCGCACGGTGTACAGTATATGACAAAACAGTTGCAGTGATGGACTGAAAAAGATTGAAGCCATCAGGTGCTCAATTTTGAAAGAAATGGAAAGAAGAGGAGGAGAAGTGAGCAAAAGAAAAAGGTATGCTATCGACTAGTCTTCAAGTTTGATTTTGATGATGATGTTGTATTAGTTAAACTCCCCCGATGTGATTGTTGATGCATGTTTGCCCTTTCCCCAAGCTCATATGAAGACATTGTGGACGAATTTGCATCCAGGAAGGCCAGAAAATCCAACTTTTAGACTGTTTTCATATTACTTCTTTGCAAGAGTGGCTCTCGCCCAGGGCGCAAATCACTCTAGGAACGCCACTGGCTACAGAACCGGGGCAGAACTGGGCTCAGAGGACACTGTCAGGGGTAAGTCAGTGTTAATGGACAACACTGCTGAAGTGAATGACATACAGTTTCACATTAAAAAAAAAACAAAAAAAAACACACTATCCCTATCACTATAGTAATTTAACATCTTCATTTTATAACAGATCTTTTTATTTATAGAGAGCGATGTCAGTCTGGCTACCCCACCCTCCGTCATGTCTCAAGCAGAACCAAAGGTGTTTGTTTTTAAGTGACACATGTGAAATGAAGGAGTTCATTAGTCACCCATCATTTTGAATAAAATTACATTTCTCTCACTGCAGAATAAGAGTTTAGTGCTTTGCTGATTCATTTGATAGAAACTGGTGTTTTTAGTCAATGTGATTGTTTGCCTTTGCTTTTCCCTTGTAAATAGCCATTTGTGTTGGACAAATCATGCATGTTCCTGATTGGCTAATCCACCTGTCAATCACACTTATCTGAACTGACATTTTTTGGAAAGTATTGACTCATTCTGGATCCCAGCCAGGCAAACAGAAAATATAAACAGACACAAATAAAATGTGTGAAGCATGATAAATAGTGAATAGAACACATTTTGGCACTGGATTGTAGACCTCTTGTGAGTCAAGTTGAAAATAAATTTGAATATAGTTGAAATTTTAAATATTATTTGTGTTATAAAGTGAGGGGAATAATGGCATTGAGATTTTTGAAACAATTTAATAACATTCACACTTATCATTAACAGTGATGGAATGTAAAGAAGTGTAAAATAGTGTATTTAAGTAAAGTAGACTTTCTACTTCACATTTTTGAACAAGACTGAAAAGTATGTTTATTATTGTTTCAGACCTGCTGAAAAGGCTGAGTGGTTTATTTTTAACATGTTCAGAGTTTGAGCAAACAAAAATATACAAATAAAAGTAAATAGGAAAAGACAATAGCAGCGCAAATCTGTATCAAAATCGCTACATTTGAAGCTTCATTAGATCTCAGACTCTGTGTGAAATACTCTTTAAGTATATTTTTAAACAGGTACTTAAATACTTTTACGTAAAGGTTGTATAAATGATTTTCCAAGGAAGGAGAAATTCAGCGACTGTACGTAAACCACATAATCCCAGCGCGCCGGAAAGTCAGTTACACTAGAAGCGTAAGGAGTTTGATTGACAACCTAATAGCCAATAGATAACGAGGCTACCTTGTTATCTATTGGCTGTTAGGTTGTCAATCAAACTCCCAAGGTTGTCAATCAAACTCTCTAATGTTTATCTGCCCCCACCACGTCCACAGTTGATGGATTTTCATTCTTTTTACAAGGCTGCTGTATCTCTATATTGCTGTCACTGACAATTTGAAACAACAACAACAAAAAATCCTCCCTACAAGCTTTAAGTTGTTTTGTTTTTGTATGTGTGTGATACTTTTCCTTTACTTGAGTATTTTCCTTACTCCAATATCATCTACTTCTTCGACCACTGGCCATTAAACAGAAAAATAACATCATAAAATCTTGATCTTTTCCTGTTTTTTCCCTATAGCATCTCAGCACAGTCTGTCTTATGCTCTTTAAGCTCCTCTCCTGTCACTTTTGTTTGCTTTGTGTCATCTCCCCCTAAGAAGGCATCGTATTTCCTGAGTCCGTCTCCATCTCGCACTATTGGGGAGGTATGAATAAATGATGAGTTAATACTAAGACGAATTATTGTGATGGTTTATTCAGTGAGGAGTCCGCGTGGCTGTCGGCATGTGCAGGGCGGACTTGTCATTGAGGCCTAGTTAGTCCGACAGGCTTGGTCATAAATACATTATTACCAATGGACTCACTTTGAAAAGCAGGTCTGACGAAACTGCAGCCACAATCCCCCTGGTGACTTTTTTATTATTATTTTTGGCCCTTAGCTTTGGCTTTTCTCATTATTTATCAAGGCATGCGTGAAGGCTGCTGGGGCTGGACCACCAAAAGAATACGCCAAGACAAGGCCATAGGATGTTCCACACCACTGTTTACTATTCATTGACTAATTAATCTTTTAGTTGTGTTTCAGAGATTTGAAGATTCAAACCACAAGGGAGGAGTGGATAAGAAGAACTACCAGATAATTAGACCAGAAAATGAGTCAAATGTCATTGTGAAATGTTATTATTGACTTCATTGCCAGCTTGGGTGCTTTACTCAACTTGAGAAACCAGAACTAATAAGACATTCAAACAGAGATAACGGAGCGTGAATTGTCACTTTTTTGTTTTAATTCTGAGATTCTCGTGCTGGGTGAGAGGGAATGGCAAAGACAGCTAATATCCATGTGATCGCACCATTAATCTTGCGAAACTTCATCATCAGGGCCCGGAAAATCAAATACAAATTAAAAGGGATTTGAGCTACTATATGAAAGTAATGCCAAATATACCTCGCCGATGGGTGACATACGTTGATGAGAGACAGGGCTATAATAGTCGCTAAGAAAAGATTTGCACACATCAGCTCAAAGACATTGGCAAGTTGCTGAATTGACAAACTGCATCTCAATTTGGAAAATGCATAGTTTATATATTTTCCTGAAGCGCTGCACGACTTGTCATTGCCTATAACAGTTTTAAATATAAGATAAAATGTGAAAAATGTACTGTATATTAGGCAGTATTGATGACATGGGGCCAAACAAATGGACATGCACAATTTATACCTTATTCTTCTATACTACTACAGGAAGTTAGCCAGAGCCAATCACTCTGACTCACTTCCTTTATGTAACTTTTCTTTTAGAGAGTTGTCTCCATTGTTTAGTATCTGTTTACATGGATACAAGCAAGTGATGCCACCAGGCCAAGTTACAGGTCTGATCCATGGAGAGGCTAGCCTGCTCACAGTATGAACAGGTATTCCCAGGTATTTTTGAGTCATAAAAACATCTCCATGGAAAGAACTAGATCAGTGACCTCCCACCAGAAAAGCTGCACTATGCTGTGTAAGTATCCATCATCTATCCTGTAACATCAGTCTGCCCAGGCACTACAGGTGAAAATTAGCTCTAGTGCAGGGTGTCAAACTCATTTTGGTCCAAGGGCCGTATCCAACCTACTTTGATCCCAAAGGGGCCGGATCAGAAAACTCATGGCCTATATACCCCAAAAATAGCAATAAGTCCAAATATTTGTGCAGAGAAACGCAAATCTATTACAGAAGTCTTTTTTTTTTTCTTCTATAATATTTCTTTTACAAAATATTATAATAATAATATGAACAACCTGAAACTTTAAAAAAAATGCAATTTCAACACAATGTTTGAACATTAACTTGTATGCATTTCATAGAATTTAGTCATGCTATAGTCTTCATTTGTGCTGGGAGGCCACGCACAGAGGTGCTGGAGACGCTGCTATGCTAAGCTGGCGCAGAAAATTTCCAAGATTTTAATACAAAATTAAAATCTAATTAAAGTATTTTAACAGAGGGCCAGATTAAAGGTCTTGGAGGGCCGGATCCAGCCCCCGGGTCACATGTTTGACACCCCTGCTCGAGTGCTACAACTAGGTACAGTGCATCTCTCTTGTTAAAGGTCCCATGGCATGAAATTTTCACTTTCTGAGGTTTTTGAATGTTAACTCATTCAGTGCCGGCCTGTTTTCAGAATTCTAACCCCAGAGTGCCACAGGTTTCAGTAGAATTTCACTGATTTTCCAAGACCAACAGAATACTGAGTTCTTTGACTATATAAACATGGGACACATCAAAATAAAGTGTCGACTCTCTTCTTTCACCTGGAAAAAAAATTATGTTTCTAACCTTTTCGGTTCTCAAATAACTGATAGTAGAACATAGGGAAGTTTCAGCAAAAACACTGGTTTTTGAGCAAGAAATGGAGAAAACGAGCGTTTAGTTCAGAGAAGGATTTCGAGCAGATCAGTGACTTTGACATCAATATTTATCGATTTAGTGACACCTCAAACATCTAAAATAACAGAGAAAGAGATTTTTGATGACAAAGTACATTTTTTATTTACAAATATAAGAATATAAGGCTCTGTGAATTGAAAATTCGTTCAAATCAATAGTGCCAAGAGATGTTTACAGGATATAATATATTTTCCTATAAAATAGAACTTTGTTGAGGATTTGTCTGACGCGCAGAGTACAGATCCATAATAAAAACTAATACACACACACACACACACACAGACAGACACACACACACACACACACACACACACACACACACACACACACACACACATATATATATGTACATACACACAAGCCCATGCATAAACCTTTACACATAGACAGCTACACACGCACACGCGCACGCACATACGCACACACGCACGCACGCACACACACACACACACACACACACACACACACACAACTTCATTCATTACAATTACCATACACTGCTCACTGCTCCAAGTCAGTAAACTTCTTCTTTGGAGCTGTCGTAGTTCTGAGGAGACTCCCTGATCCGCGCAGCGCACACATGACACGCCCCCTCCTCGGGCACAGCAGATCTCTGCTCAGACCTCGCTGCTTGATCCGGCTTGTCTCTGCGATCCTCTGATCCAGGATCCTGGGTCCCAAGAGCAATCTGATCGCTCCATAGGCGCTGATCAACAGTTGTCTGCTTTTCCGGGTTCTCTGGCCTCGCCATCTTACTACTCTGGCCAATACACCATACACACGCTGCACTCCTCCTTTCTTCCCCGGCTCTGATCGGCTAATAATGATACAACATCGCCATCTACAGGTTGAGAGATGTGAATTACACCTCAAAAGTTGCTCCAGGCCGTAACCTAGCAACCCCCGCTGAAAAAAGCAATTGACGTCTATAGACGTCACGGCACTCAACGGTTGGATTCGAGGGGACGTCAATAGACGTCTCCGGCACTGAATGAGTTAATGTGAGCTCCCCTACCCTGTTTAGCCCCCCCCTCCATGGTTAAAAGTTGTGAAATGTCTAAACTGAGCATTTGCGGTCCTTTTCTGCGTTACAAAAAATTGGAGCTCAAACGGGCGATTTTGAACAAGGCACCTGATTGACGTCAGATCGAAAAAAGAAATGCAAATGCAGTTCCACCCCCGTCTGTCAGCGTCTCTGTAAATCACGCCCAGAGAGTTTGGACTGCGAATGCGCTAGGCAATGCGAAATGCGTTTTTTTATTTGCCTGGAGGCACGTCCGAGTGTTTCTAGCCTCGGAAGTCCTTTATCTGAGCCTCTGGACCTTTGAACAGCAGTGGTTTAATTTAATTTTATGTGAAAATGTGTTTATTTTTCAATGGAACGCTTCCCATCTCTCCCCCCGTGCAAAAACACGGAAATGGATCAGCTGAGAGCTCAGAGCGGAGAGTTTGGCCACGCCCCCACCCTCTACTATAGGCCAGCTCTTTTCTCCTCATTTGCATTCAAGCAACAACGCCCATAATAGCCTGTTCAGACAGAGAAAAAAATACTCTTTCTCATCTTATCTCTGTTTCTCATGCACTGAGTGTTGATTTTGAAGAAGGATTCATTTACAGTATTAGGGAACCATTAAGGAGCCATATAAAAGCATCAAGAAGTACCATGTCATGGGATCTTTAAGGTTTGTATATATTGTGTTAATATTTATTGTCCCATTAAATAAATAAACTAAACTGTGTACCATTTGAGAGGGCACTCATGTCACCTGATTCCATAAAGATCGGGTTAAATCAATACTATGAAACCTGCTCTATGGAGGTTTCATGTGATACTGTGGAACAATCCAGGCAAAGCAATAACATCTGATGTAAGAAATTCAAAACTATTGCCAAAAGTGCATATTAGGGCAAACAATAATTACAACATCACCTAAATTCCTCTTCCTGTTCTAACACACTATCAGCTAATGAAAACGCTCTGTTCTTCATAATATATTTCTGACTTTTCTGAATGTGCCTATATAGCAATAGTTGTGCCCTCTGTGTTCTTGTGCTCTCCTTGCCCCGGTGGGATCTGTCTGTCACTCATCACTGACATGAGTGAGTCACACCTTTGCTGTGTCCCGTGGTGACAGCTCATGACTAACAGGTCCACTGAGGGGACTGGACAGCTCCTATTGATGGGCCCCAATGAGGGACAAAAGATTTGCACCGCTGCCAAGGGGATTGTTGCAGGGTAATGACTCAACACTTCTTTACCACGTCAGAACTCCACGCAGACATTTTGAGGCCAAAGTTACTCATAAAGTGCATGTGCATATATTAGTACTTTATGATACAGTGCAATGTCAGTGTGCAATATTGACGACCGCAAATCCAAATTGAGTTTTTTGTCCTCTTCTACTCAACAGACCCTGCTGCGTCTGTAGGTGCCATTGGCTCTGCTCTCGGCTAGTTTTTCCAATCTTTTAAAACCTTGAAAAGTTACCGATGCAATCCTTTTGTTATATGTGAATACACTTATGTAGGTATATGAAACTGTGTGTGCTTTTATTTTTAATATACATTTGTTTTATAATTGAGTGGACGGGTTCCTGTCACCCAAAGATATTTCATTGCATTGTTTGTGTTCACTTGTATATCACAAATAAATCCATCTAATCTGAATCTGAAATGTGCATATGCAAGAGTGAAATATCCTAAGGCTATTTAGAACGATATAAAGAAACGCATTATAGAAGACACCATTAATGTCATTTATTTACATTTTCAGGCAGTAAATATGTACAGCGACTTTAAACTGCATTCTATTATTGAAGAGTTTATAGGTTTAATTGTTTTCTTTAATTTTCTTTAACTTCTGTGGAATTTAATGTATTTGAAAACACTTTTAGATTGCATGAGGTGTGATGGGCAACCACTTATCACTTTGTCAGTTTGTAACCGTGGGCCACATGAGCTACTGTAGCCATTAGGAGGGCAACGCTAAACGAATCGACGCCCCCAGACATAGTTAACATCTACGTAGTCAAGGTTAACACTATAATTGTAATTCAGATGTATCTTTTTATAGACAAAAACACAAATGTCAAATGTCCCTACAATGAAAGAGGAATATATCAATCTACAAATCAATTAAAGCACTTTGTAAACTGGAACTACTGCAAATATGTTGTAGCTTTTGAATTTTTAATAGTCTCCATATTAAAGCCATTGAGCTGTAGAACTGTCTGCATTACAACCTGCTGGCACATATCAGTAGCAGTTCATGCTTAAGAGATGGTGCAACATAATTAATGTATGAGTATGAATAGAGTTTTTTCATTATAGAGCAATATGTAGCAGGAAGCGTCGTCTCACACTTAGTTCCATTTAAAATGCAGGTGATGTACAGGCTTTTAACCCATTTTTCAAGTATAAATCATGTATCATTAACCGTAAAACGGCAGAGTGTTGATTTCATATTTAGTTACTCTGAGTTTCATTCACTTCAGCGTTATGGCTGAAGTAGTCATTCATTGGGTTTATTCTAATGCAGATTTGTTGGAACAAGTATACAAATTTAAAAAATATTCTTTACTGAACTTTTGTTATTACTTCTACTATATGTACATTTTACATTTTTACTATAACTAATGTGCAACTGCTACTACTAGAAATGCTGTGTACCTTGCTTCTACTGGCACTAATTGCAACGTTGTTTCCTAGAACGTTGTTTCCTCATCAGAAACACCCACAATTGTGTTTTGTTTCATTTACACATATTGAACACACAAGATGTGTGAAAGAAACATGATAGGCTGTTTGAGTTCTTCTCTCAAACATCTAGTGATGTGTGATGTGGTAATACAGGGAGCGCCCCACAGTGTTTTTAAACTCCATACACCTCTAGAATTTGGTTAATATCAGCCTTGGAATTGCCACTGAACAAGCCTTGGAATTGCCAATCTACTGAACAAAAGCGTGAAAAGTCCCTCAGTCGTCCAGGTAGAATCCATGATCAAAGGAGAAGTTCAATTTGTCAACTGGACAAAGTTTGTTTGGTTGAAAACGTTTCGCCGCTCATCCGAGAGGCTTCGTCAGCTCTGGCCCTCATGCTGGTTCGACCCTGTTTATATCTAGCTGCAAGGGAGGAGCTACCTACCCTGAACAAAGCTCTGACCTGTCCCCGCTACTCTCTTTTGTTTTACGAATTCCTCTGGCGTCTTGACGTTTTCAACCAAACAAACTTTGTCCAGTTGACAAATTGAACTTCTCCTTTGATTACTGAACAAAAGGTAAAAGGTAGCTGTTAACTTGAAAACTACTTCATGACATCACAAGGTAGAACATTTCAAGTTTTGGAGATGTTGACAGCCTAATAATAAAGGGTTACTCAAACATGTGTGGATGAATGTGATGAGGAAACGACATTATAACACAGATCACAAAATAGCGTAATATCGGCCCTTTAAAGGTGCCCTATGTACAGTCATATTTTTAATGGGGGTCTGGTGTCTGCCTGTCTCCACTTTATCTGGAACTTTAAATATACATTCTTTCTCTAAAAAAATGTTTTTAAAGCTAAAAAAATATATGTTTTTACTATGAGCGGCTTCACCGCATATATGATCTGACATGCAACTTGACCTGGTGGCGTCAAGTGCTTGTCTCCATGGAGATAGATATGTATACTGCCATAACAATAGGCAAGGAAAGAACATCTCCATGGAAACAAGACACTGGTGGATCCTCTACCAGAAAAAAAAAAAAAATTACAGAGTGCATCTTTAAGAATGTTAAATAATGTATAAGATTAGTAGTCAATAGTCAATAGAACATATTTTTTTCACCTTGTAAACAAGTTAAACTAGTTATAGAGCTTCTTTACCATTCCCAGTAAATGTAAATCTTTCACAGTTGTGCTTGTATCTGGTTGGACAGATGCAACTCCAGCCCCGACAGCTGTCCCTCCATCTCCATAACACTAACAATAAAGCATCCACTGCCAAACAGAGTGGGAGGAGGAGAGCCGTGCTGTGTTCACTGTCAGCTGGCATCTTTTCAGCAGCTTTTTCATTATTATAGTTACCGAAAGCTGCCTTCCTAAAGTTGATTGAGAGATTGCGAGAAGAAACTTTTGCAGCCAGGACCGCAGCAATCAAGATGAAACCTAAAAACTAACACTAAGAGAGGACAGACTTAGTGTGATAACACCAAGACCAAAACCAATGCAAGATTAGTGGGAAGAGATAGCAGGAAGCCTCTCCGACATTTAGCATAGGGAAGTTCAAATATGATCAAATGTGGGCTTGTTTACTATGTTTTGCTAGCACCCTGCAAAACCCCAAGATTCATAATTTAATTGCATGTTTGGATGACCCTTCTAATGCTCCGAAATCGTGCAGGGAAGGGATGATTTCAGCTGTGACATGAGCTACTAAATAAAACAGTTGCCATCTCGACTCAGTGCTTGTTAAAATAAGGCTATTACCAATGCTAACATGAACCAACAACAACTTTTAGAGATTTAGCGTGAGCACACCAATTGGCTTATACAGAAGAGCATTGACATCAATCTAAAACGATATAATTACATAAGGGGCATAGGGGTTTCAGACCTTAAACTTATTCTCCATTAGGGTTCCTGCAGAGAATGTTACAGAAAATAACATAAAACTTAACGACATGCAGGTGACTTGGAAATAAAATCCCTGAATACAGATAGAAACATTTATGCCATACGGTGGAATATTCCTGGTAAAGCAATAACATTTTCATCAGACCCTCCACCTGAGAAATGACATAGTTCACATTTAAATATAGCACGCAATTCTTTTTGTTAAATATACAGTTGTATCCAATATTGTGCTCAATCTGTGGAGATGAGCTTTAGCTTCCACCTACACATCTGGCAAAGTCAAACAGTTTTGGTGATATAAATAACACAAGTTCATGTTATTGTATAAGTGATGATAAAATGATTATTTTTATATACGCTACCACTTAAAAGTTTGGACATTTCATTCAGTGTATTTATATTTACTTCCTTTACTCTACTACTATAAACATACAGAACACAAAAGACATACAGGAGACATCCCATATGAAGTAATATATATGTAATTATTTAGTAAAAAAAAAAAAAAAAGACTATATTTTAACTATTTTTTTGAAAAAAGCGTGTGGCTACTGAATATAATGTATATAAGTATCGTTTTGTTTGTTTTTTAGGAGAGAGAGTGTCCACCTTTGACTGGCAGTGTATATTTTCTTCAATTTTTTGTGCCAATACATTGAAAAAGAAATTGAGAATCACAAGTTATTTGACTGTTTTATCTACCCAGCCCCTCAAACAGTAGCATGGGGAGGAACTGTCACACAAGAATACTAAACGACTTGTAGAAATTAACCTAATACCCCCATATTGATAGGCAAATACTTAACCAACTAAATCACCAGTATTCAGCTACCGCACACCTCTGCTCAAAACAACAACACCTACACTACCAGCACAACTTCTCCCTTTTTTCCCCCATTTTTCATTCAGACCTGCTGCCCATCAACTCAGCTCCAAATCTGGAAAGAATAGTTATGACTCCAACCAGTTTGCTTCCAGCTACGATTAGAATTGTCTCCATTTGCCAGTGGGAACGTAGCCGACATTCTCAGGTACTTATCTTCGCTGCACTTTTAAGTTGATAAAGCCTCGTCTGTGCTTTGTGAGCGAGCTGTGCAGGCAGGCGGAGGAAGAGGGGGAGGAAAAGGGGGAGGAGAGGAGGTGTATAGTTTGGATGTCGCTCCTTCTTCAGCTCATACTTCTCCTCACACACAATGTCGATGTAATAGACACAAACTGACACATCCGCTCTCACCGGTACACTTCAAAAACACGTCGCTCTCAGTGTGAAATAACTTCTGTCTTACCCGTCGTCAAATTTTGTAGTAATTGCACACCTTTTATCTTCTTTCTGCCTATTACAACTTGCCATTCTGTGTCAGCCCGCTCTTATGTCTTCCTTAAAAAGGCTAATCAGATCAGAATGTGCCCAAACTGCTGCGGATCTGCTCTGTAAAACGCTTCATTTAGCTGCAGTCCTTAAATGTGCACTGTCATTTGTTTTAGTTAACTATCAACCTGCGCACACAGCTGTCACTGCGTTCACAGGCGGAGCACACACTGCTCTTGTTTTACTACAGTGACCGCGAGAAGGCTTTCACAGTTTCACAGTTAAAGGAGACTGGCCATGCGTGTGACAACGTTCTACTGAATGTTTCAATAACAGGATTTAGTGTGCGATATATCCATTGAGCACAAAACAGCTAGGTGTTGATGATGTTTTTTAACTCGTCCATAGTAATGAATGTGAGAGGGATTGGCCTATGAATGCCTAATGTGTAGAAAAAAGTAAACACAATAAAATAATATAAATGAATCGGGTATTTCTTTACCTGGACTGTTCCACAGTATGGCATTAAACTTGTCTATAAGATAAGATAAGATAAGATATGCCTTTATTAGTCCCACAGTGGGGAAATTCCAGTGTTGCAACGCACAGATCAAGAACAGCAAGAAAAAGTAACATGCAACAGAACAATATAATAAATAAATAAATAATGGCCTAGGATAATTTAAAACTAGACCTAAAAAATAGACTCTGGAGTATAGCTGAGTATTGTAGTGCAAATAAGTTGAATGACATGTTAACAATGTTCGTTGTACAGTCTGACAGCAGCAGGAAGGAAAGACCTGCGAAACCTCTCCCTCACACAGCGAGGGTGTCTCCAGAGCAGACAGAGCGTCCTGCAGGGGGTGAGACTCATGGTCCAGCATAGAGGTGACCTTAGCCAGGACCCTCTTGTCCCCCACCTTCTGCACTGAGTCCAGAGGACAGCCCAGGACAGAGCTGGACTTCCTGATGACCTTGTCCAGCCTCTTCTTCTCCCTCTCTGTGACGCTGCTGCTCCAGCAGACCACACCGTACAGGATGGCTGATGCCACCACAGAGTCATAGAAGGTCCTCAGGAGTGGCCCTCTCACTCCAAAAGACCTGAGTCTCCTCAGGAGATAGAGCCGACTCTGGCCCTTCCTGTACAGTGCATCTGTGTTATGAGTCCAGTCCAGTGTGTTGTTCAGATGAACACCCAGGTACCTGTATGAGTCCACTCTCTCAATGTCCCTTCCCTGGATGTTCACTGAGGGGGCAGTAGAGTGGCGTCTGCGGAAGTCCACCACCATCTCCTTGGTCTTCCCTGCATTGATGATGAGGTGGTTCCGCTGACTCCAGTCCACAATCCAGTCCACTATCTCCATGGAGACAAGCAGGTGATGCCAAAGTGGGTCAAGTTATTATTAATTAATTAATAATATACAACTATATATAGCTGGGATTGTACATCTTATTTAATATTGTATTTTATACTTTAGTTCTACTTTTCTACTTAATTCTGGTTTGTACATATACATTATTATCATTGTTTTTATTTTTATAATTATGTCTCATCTGACACTGGTCTATTGCTCTTTGGTTGCTATTCCATCTTATTTTTTTACCCTCTGTTATATATTATATATTATATTTGATGAGTGAGCTACTGTACCCAAAACAAGGGCCAAGAAAAATTTGTCTGAGGGCCGCATTTGGCCCACGGGCCAGAGTTTAGACATGCCTAGTCTAAGTCTAAGTTAATATTAAAAATGGACAAAACAGAGAGCACTGTTACATTTAATATGGCCACTGATGCCATAACCATAGACCTGGTCCCTCATAAAACAAAGACAGTAACAGATTATGGCATGAAGCAAATTACACCATGCAGCCCATATATGATATGTGGAGAGGCAAAGCCATTCACACTAAGAATGCAATACATTGACTGGATGCAAGACATAATGCCATTGTGTGGAACATTCCAGAAAGAAACAAAAGTACCCCCATAGAAACAAGCAATTGGTGAAACTTTCATCAGAAACGTTATGTGGTGCACCATTTAGACATGTAAGATGTTTACTGTATAGTACCCAAAGCACAACAAAGCACGATTTTGTAATTCTTGACTAAATGAGCACTTCTTTAAAGGGACAGTGTGTAAGATTTTTACCCGTTAATTACTGAAATTGAAGATACCCATTCAAAAATACATTGTTTTCCAAGCCTTTTCACTTCCATCATGAAATCAAAGTATTCTTTTGGACTTAGATATAGTCACATAAAAGGGGGATCTTCCCCATGCAGAGGCAGCCATTTTGAATACGAGAGCCGCAGAAGGACATTTGGGCTCCGCCTTCGCCTTCGGCAAGGCTCGTGGTTTTGGGTAAACAACACAAGCATGCTGCCGGATCAGACTCGTAATGGATCTAACACGTGTCTTGGACTAAATTGTTTTACTGGATTTTATTCGCTGGATCCTTACGGACAAATTGAGAGCAAGTCTATGGTGAAATACAGAGTTTGACCTGTGGAAAGCATTCTAAGGTAAGCTAACCTCGTTTTGTGCTTTTCTGTATAAAATCCCCATGTGCTCGGGGAGTGATTGTTGGGCAGGGAAATGAATTGCATAGTCAAAAAGAGGAGACTGTAAGGTTTCATTTGATGTGTAGAGTGTCATGGTACATGATCGGGAATGTGTGTTTTCATGAGAAAAAAAATAATAAAACGGGACCGTGCGGCACGCGGGTCCCTCGAGGTCTGCCGTAGCTAAAACAGAAAGTGCAATAGCACCATCCACCTATGCGCCACGAATCCTACACACTGGGGCTTTAAGAACATAAAGAAACGATAAACCAACAACTCCTTGTAGATACCACCTGAAGCAATGATCACAACTAACTTATACAGGGATGAAAGTGGCCAATCATGAAAAAAGCGGAAAGTCCCCCCCCCCCCCCCGCTGGAAAATTTTAAAATTCTGAAATTTGGATTTCTATATGCTATATGTTAGCAATAAAGTTAAACTGTACATAAAAGTACAAAAAAAAACACATTTTATTAACAGGTAGGCCTACTAGTAGTATATATTGGATTTGTTTTTGCTTTGCACTTTGTCTAATCAGAGGCATTGAGGAGGAGCTTATGCGCGCAAAAAGGCGCAGGTGAAAAAGCGAGGAGCGACGCGTGAGGCACGGGCAGGTAGGATGAGGTATAGGATGTTTTATAAAGTTTAACCTGTGTACACGCAATGGTACACGCTGTTGCGAAAGAGCTGTGCTCGCTCGTTGGTCCGCGGCTCCAGACACGGGCTTGAGCCCGTGTTTAATACGAAGTTTAATACACGTACTTTTGTTCTGAATACGAGACGATTCTGTTTTTCAAGGGACAGTTGGTGACCCTAAACACAACTATACATATACACCCAAAATCTTTCAACGAATTTGCACAGATGTAAAAAAAAATAAAAAAATAAAAAAATAAAAAAATTACCCCGCAGCTGGAAAAAAAAGCGGAGATCCGCTAAAAAACGGAACTCTTTCATCCCTGCTTCTATCATAATAGAAATATGGTTGTTTTTCTTGCTATGGTATTTACATTCCCCATCATCAGCAACATCAATGCTCACTTGGAAATCTAATTTTGGCCTTCCCATAGACTGCTCTTCATGACAAGACTGTAGCCGAGAAGTGTAAACCAAATTATAGCAGATTAAGTGTCAGAATGACAAGAGTCTGTGAGTGAGACGCTAGTTAAAAATCTACCACTTTGTCCATTTCCTGACCCCTTCAACCCCGGCTCTACAATGCAATTCCTACATTCACTTCCATCCACATCGAGAAACAAATAATTTCATTGGAGTAATACTGCCTTCTCCAAAAACCACCATCATCCAGCCCACATTAAGTCATAGTCATCTCATTTTGTCTCCCATTTAACCAATACACTGGTCTTTTACCGACAAAACTCCACAGATAGAAAGTGCAAACCCAATTATGGACAGCCTAAGTTTCAGACTGAGAGAATCCAGTGTGATAGATGGATTGATCCTTTGATAGAAAGATGTGGAGATGGATATATTTCTCCATGTTGTATGTAGGAGTGCGTGTGTGTGTGTGTGTACGCGCTATACTACCCTAATCAGAGCAGTGCATTCCAACTGTGGGTGTTGGATATGAAATATTTATCACACTGCTCCTCTGAAGATTTCTCTGAGTTAAGTATCAATTTAAGACCATTAGTAACTGAATCCATCCCACATTTCCTGACCGCAAGATTCTGGCAGATGAAGACCGAGGCGAGCAAAACATACTCGAATAACAGCTGAAACTGCTGCGCTCATTTCTGTGATCCAAATCTAACAAACAGGATAGTGGTAATGGTTCTGGAAACATGATGGAGAGAGTTACATCTAAAATCTCAAAGAGTTTTTATGGAAGGCAAATGGCTGTTTCACTTCACATTAGTGTTGTCAAAAATATAGAATTAGATGCTAATCTTAAAATTGGCATCAAAACTAGTCATTTGAGCAAGTATCGATACTAAAAAAGTCACATTCACCACATTCACAGGGCAGCAACACAGACTGTATAAAGAAGTGGACTGAGTGTGACGTCACTCATAGTGTTTGTCTCCAGTCAAATGAAGCTTGCCGAGGCTAGGGTGAATTTGGAGTCAAGTTCCATATTTGGAATTCCGACTGCAAGTATCAGTAACCAAAGACCCAATCCAGAGCAAGGCTGCTGAAGGTAACACCACCCTTTTCCACCCGCACTGCTGGTTTGGCAGGGGGCGGGAGTCAGTCAAACCTGCTGCTTAAGTTATTATTTTAATGTTCATATCTTGATTTAGGGACAAAATACTTAAATAAAAACTTCAGGATCATGTCCAGAGTTGATGGAGCCAGAAGTGTGCCCATGATCACTTTTTTCACTATTTTGAACGCTCCAGCTAGCGCAATAGCTATGTCCATTTACAGTCTATGGACAGAAATGAACATTTTCAGAATAGCTTTAGAATGATCTTGAGCTGTATCAGGAAGTAAAAGAAAATACTACGATCTAATGTTGAAAATGACATTCCATGATCAAAATAAAAACTATTTTGTAATAATCATCATATTGTATCCTCAATATTGAAATCGAGTTTGAAATTTTAAGATTGTGACACCAATACTTCAGAAGAAGAAGAAGTGACTTTATTGATCTCACACAGGAGAAATTCTTCTCTGCATTTAACCCATCCTGTTATTAGGAGCAGTGGGCAGCCCATTACTGTGCCCAGGGACCATCTCCATGATCTTCTTGCTTCAGTTTGGTCAGGACCTAAGCTGGAGGATTTTACCTAGGGAGCATGTTTTGGGCTGATGGGGGAAACCGGAGTGCCCGGAGGAAACCCACCCAGGGGAGAACATGAAAACTCCACGCAGAAAGGCTCGGGCGACCCGGGGATCGAACCCGGAACCTTCTTGCTGTGAAGCATGAGCGCTAGCCACTCAGATACCGTGCCGCCAAGAAGCAGAAGCAGATATGACCTGCAACTATAGCCTGTTTGGGTACATTTAGCTTCTTAAAATCTCAGCTAGTTGAATTATAGTCCAAGGTAACAGTTTTATTATTCTGTTTTTTGTATATTCAGTCTAAGCAGTTGACTTTTATTTGATGTAAGTTATATCTGTTTCTTGAATGCACATAATACCTCATTAAAATGTCTAAAACTATGAGCAATATTGGAAAGGTCAGTGAGCAGTTTGTTTATAATTAATATACAGTTATTGTAAAGCAAATGGATCTGAAGAAATGTAAAATGCATTTTAGTAGGTGTGAGTGCGGCGAACCGCCTCACTAGCTTCGGCCTCGGTGTTTCTTGAAGTTTTCTTTCCGACGCATCACGTAATGTAAAATAAAGAGTATTGAATCAAAAGGTTTGTCTTTTCTATCTTTACTAAAGTGAAGGTCATACAGAGTGGATAAAAATAAGGTGAACAAAGAAGGAAACGGAAAGAGGAATTTCTGAGGCTTGTGGTTTTCCTATGCGTGTTGTGTAAGGCTCTATATGTGGTCTTGGCGTCCTTGCGTGTCGTATAGTGGTGAGTTCCTGCCTGTCACTGGGAGACCGGGCTTTCTTGTACTTCTTGGCTCCCGACAGGACTCACCCTATGTTTCGTTGTTGACGGTGCTACTTGACGTCCATTCGTGCTTTGTGGCGACGAGTATTCCCGTTTGTCACTGGGAGACCGTGCTTCGTATGCTCCCGAATGGAATCCGTCCCTGACTATTACGCGACGGTCAAAAGACTGTGTAGCTTCTGTGGTCCAGGACGTCCTAATACCCTGTCATCTCTCGGCTCGGAGTATCTGTGGTCTCGGGGTATCCTTCTGGCCACCAAACCGCGGCTTCTATCCTTACGTAGCGTAGTCATTTCTTCTTGTGTGTGTATATGTGTGTGTCTTGGTGTGGTGTCTTCTGTCTTTCTGTGTCTTGAGTCTTCTGTGTCTGAGTCTTCTGTGTCTGAGTCTTCTGTGTCTTGAGTCTTCTGTGTTGTGAGCCATGCGTTCCCTACGTCTGAATATATACCAAGTAGCATCAAAGATAAAAGATCAAAGAATAATAGATCAAAGCAAACCAATCAGGACGCGTTTTCTAACATCAAAGCGGGACCGACGTCCAATGAGAAAGCAGATACTTGGAAAACTCATAAGATGGCCGCCACACACATAGAACTCATAAAATGGCGGCCACGCATTTTATGAGTTCTGTGAGCCACGCATTCATCTGAGTTTGTAGCCTACTGAAGCACTGTGTAATAATCACTTGCTGTGTAATCACTTGCTTGTCTCCATGGGGATGTTATATTTGCTTGGAATGTTCCAAAGTATGGCATTAATCCCATGCTCCATTAAATAGTAAATGGTCACATCTTTAGATAGCATTTTTCCACCTTTCAAGGCACCCAAAGCACTTTACAACAAGGAACCATTCACCCATTCACACACACATTCACACACCAGTGTACGCAGACAGTGGGGGTGAGGTGGGTTAAGTGTCTTGCCCAAGGACACAACGGCAGCATTCACCTGTGGGAGCTGGAATCGTACCGCCAACCTGCGGCCAGTGGATCTGACCCCTCAACCAATGATGTTTTTTACGTCAAGAGCGGGATTTCGTGGTGGCCAACATGATAACAGCTCTAACTAATCTGAGCATTAACATTTATTTTAATATGTAATTATGTATTTGAAAACACCAAAATGCCAGCATGGGTAGTCATACAAAAAGTGTAGGACCAAGCAGAGTTCTACTTTGCCCCCAAATCACATTAGCATCAGTTAGCATCTGTGTGGCTAATACGGCGGTGACCCACCTGCCTCCCTCTGTTAACAGCCCGGACATGGTTCTTCCCCAGTGCCTGCTTATCTGAAGTTTAAGTTCAGGACCAAAACACTTACAGACTTATGCATTTTTAACAATTCAATCCACTTTTACCATTTCACATTTCGTTCATCATACTAGGTTTACATGTGCCAGAAAAGAAACTTTCAAATTTGCTGGTGACCTCCCTTCAAACTGCTGCCATGGCAACATCTTCCACCATCTTGATAGTGTAAAAACTCTGATCAGTGTCAAGCTATTCTTTGACTGGTGATAACATTTTAGCATCCCCTAAAGGTGACATTGTAATAATATTCTGCTAAATGTTGCACCATGTTTTACTTTTGAGTAAAAGTGTTATTTAAATACTTTCACCTAACAGACCAATTATGTGTTTCTACTACTTGTCTGCAGTTAAAACGGTATTTACAAGAAAAAGACCAAATGAACCCCTTTTGAATGTGTTATTTATAATAATAATAATAATAATAATAATAATAACAACAACTATTATTATTATTATTATTATTATTATTATTATTATTATTATTATTATTATTATTATTATTATTATTATTATTATTATTATTATTATAAGCTGCCCTGGGGCAGACTGACGGAAGCAAGGCTGCCAGTCTGCACCATCAGCCCCTCCGACCACCACCAACAGTCACACACACTCCACTTTCATACTAGGTAATGTGTGAAGAGCCTTGCCTAAGAACACAACAACAGTTTTTGTGACTGGCGCCCCACTGTGACACTTGATTTTCCCAGCGGTCTCCCATCCAAGTACTAACCAGTCCCGGCCTTACTCAGCTTCTGGGATCTGATGGGATCAGGCTGGTATGGCCACATTATTTAAGCAGCAGTAGATACAAAGTGCCTGCGTCTGGGGGCCCATATTACGCTATGATCTATATTATAATAATGTTTCCTCATCAAAAACAGTTGTGTTTTGTTTCAGTCACATATTTAACACACAAATCCTGTATATTTAGGCTGAGTTCTTCTCTCAAGCAGAAAAAGCTCTGTTCCACCTTGTGATGTCATGTTGCTCTAGCAGTCCACACCTCTCTCAGTCACCTGGAGAGAGGAAACACATATGTGAGAATGCTCTTCATCGACTACAGCTCGGCATTCAACACCATAATCCCCTCCAAACTGGTCTCTAAGCTCACCGCCCTGGGCCTGGGGACGTCCATCTGCTGCTGGATATGGGACTTCCTCACCAACAGGCCACAGGCGGTGAGGATCGGCAGCCACGTCTCCTCCACATGTGTCCTCAGCACTGGGGCACCCCAGGGCTGTGTTCTCAGCCCTCTCCTGTACTCCCTGTTCACCTATGACTGTACCGCCAGGCACAGGTCCAACACCATCCTCAAGGTTGCTGACGACACCACCATCCTAGGCCTCATCACCAACAACGATGAGAGCGCCTACAGAGACGAGGTGAAATCACTGAACAGCTGGTGTCAGGAAAATAACCTCTCTCTGAACGTCAGCAAAACTAAGGAAATGATCGTGGACTTCAGGAGACAGCGTGTAGACCAGCATCCCCCCATCTCCATTAACAACGCTGAGGTGGAGCAGGTCAGCAGTTTTAAGTTCCTCGGGGTACACATCACTGAGGATCTGTCCTGGACACTACATACAGACACTGTGGTTAAGAAAGCCCGACAAAGACTCTACTTCCTGAGGAAGTTGAGGAAGTTTGGTATGAACACCAGCATCCTCACAAACTTCTACAGGTGCACCATTGAGAGCCTGCTGACGGGCTGCATCACAGTGTGGTATGGGAACTGCACCGCTCAGAGCCGCAAAGCACTACAGAGGGTGGTGCGAGCGGCAGAGGACATCACTGGCAGCAGTCTCCCCTCCATCCAGGACATTTACCACAGCAGGGGTCTGCGTAAGGCACGCAGCATCACTAAGGACCATACTCATCCGGCACAAGGACTCTTCCGTCTGCTACCCTCTGGTAGACGATACAGGAGCCTGCCAGCACGCACAAAAAGACTCAAAGACGGCTATTACCCCCAAGTTGTCAGACTACTGAACTCTGGGTAATACTCTAAATAATACTGAACTCTCAATAATACTGCACTAAACTACCTTTCATTATGCATAATTGTGTTTACTGCTGCTGCTCTATATGAATATATCATGTTTGTCACTACCTCACTGTAAATTACTGTTACATGTGCAATACTTATACCACACTATGTGCAATATTTATACCACACTATGTGCAATACGAAATCCACATGCAACACCTACACCACACCATATTATGTGCAATCTGTGAAATACTTACACCTTATTTGATCTTGATTTAATCCTACCTGCACCTTTTTTATTACATATTTTATTATATTGTTTATTATATTGTTTATTATATTGTTTACCTCTTCCCCTGCACTTTACAACACTTTTTTTACCATGTACTATTATTGCATGTTATTAGTACTTCTTGACTATCTTAGCGAGTCAACGGTTCTTCTGATCCTAAGCATTTCATTGCATTGTTGACCTTGTGTTGATTCTGCATATGACAAATAAACAATCTTCAAATTCTTCTTCAAAAATTCAATATAGAAAGTGCTCCACTGTGTTTTTAAAGGAATATTAAAGGTTTTTTTTTACAATCTGAACCTTATTTCGGTAATATAACAAGGTGATTTACTCACGCATAGTACTTTGGTGTCATTTGGAGCATTTCCGGAGATTTTGTAGTTTAGCGATATCCGGGTAACGTGAGTGCTCGGGGCAGGCTGTTGCGGTCACCAAATAACACAAACTTTAGCACTTTTCAAATCACAGAAGCTCAATGTGTCACTCTACAGTTTTGCTTGAGTCAAAAGCAGCCTGTAACCCGATATCCACCCATAGTTTATATTAGATGATGTCATCATCGAGGACCACGCATGCGCACATTCACAGCTGATTTGCAAATAAACGCCGCTCTCAGCTCTCGGTTACAGCCAGAAGGAAGCTAAGAAGACGAAAACACTTGAGAAAATGGTGCGAACATTTGTGAAAATAAAATGACATCTTGGACAAAGTTGAGCTTTCACAGGCTTCCTCATCACAATCCGGAGTTATTGAAGCCACAGCTTCAATAACTCCGGATTGTGATGCTAGTTGCTTTGAGAATGGACCCAAACATGAAAGGCAAAACTGTAAGACGTTTGGACCATCGTGTTTGCAGTACCCACTTCAGTCCAGACGATTTTTTGCCAGCAAAGGAAAAGAAAGAAGGCCAGCGGATTCTACGCACGGTCCTGAGAAGTACTGCGATACCAATGGCTGCAGGAGAACAAATAGAGGTAGGCTATGGCGTTTCTAAAGTTTTCTACATGCTTGTGTTATGGAGCTAGCAAGTGTACATAGTAGGGATGCAAATTATCGATTAATTCATTAATCTATAGTTGACCTTATCGATCGACTTACGATTAACTGATAAGTAGGGGTGTGCAAAATAATCGTCATGACAATGCATCGCGATACTAACTTTCACAATATACTGCATCGATTCTTGATGCCAAAAATAGATTATTATTAATTAATAATTTAATATTTAATAATTCAATATTTAATATTTAATATTAATAAATACATGAATTAATTATTAGGTTTTTAAAAAAAAAAAATCCTTTGCACTTTTTTCTTTGTGAAAGGGTATTGTTTGTTATGATGGTAGCTACCTCCAAAATGACAAATGTTTTTTTTGTTTTAGAAAAAATCCTTTTTAGAAAAAAAACTTTTTTTGTTATTGGTTTGGTTTATTTGTTTTTGTTATTCAATAAATTCAGTTATGAATTGAGTTGCTCAGAGTTATGTATCAATTGAAGACACTACCCAGATACACAGCCACTGATATTTAAGTTATCCTCTTTTTTTTGGGTACATTTTCACTGAAGTATGTCGAATATATTGCAATGCATCGCAATAATTCAAGTATCGTGATGCATCGTGATAGTATCGCATTGTGGCATATGAATCATGATTTGAATTGAATCGTGACTTCTTTGACAATACCCACCCCTACTGATAAGCGGCGTTTTTCACCTGAATTTTAGGCCCTGTCTGCACAACAACGTTTTTTGGTGGAAACAGGGAAGTTTGTGTTCGTTTGGGCCTGTCGTCCACACAGCGCCGGTGTTTTTGGGGGGTGTAAACGAAAAAATGTTTCTATTACACTACGGTTCATCATGGCACAAATATCCTCCAGAGTTGACAGACACAGATTTCTGTTATCATCACCCAGACGTTCATCTCCTGGCCGCAAATCCCACTCGAGACAGCAAAGGCATTCTTCCTCTGTTGCCATCGACATACAATGTCCACATAAACACCACCAGGTACTGTCTTTTCATAGAGGGGCCATCGCTTTCTCTTCTCTGGTGCACTGCTCCTCAAACTGTCTCCACTTCCTCTTCACTCTCAAAGTCTGAATCTTCAGCCATGTCTCACTTGCAACAGAAAAGTTCAGAGCGGCGTTTATCTGCAAATCAGCTGCAGCGCATGCGCGCTGTCCTCGATGATGACGTCATCTATAGCTGGATATGGGGTTACAGGCCGCTTTTGACTCAAGCGAAACTGTAGAGTGACACATTGAGATTCTGTGATTTGAAAAGTGCTAAAGTTTGTGTTATTTGGTGACTGCAATCGCCTGCCCTGAGCACTCACGTTACCTGGATATTGCTAAACTACAAAATCTCCAGAAATGCTCCAAATGACACCAAAGTATATAGGTGAGTAAATCACCTTGTTATATTACCGAAATAAGGTTCAGATTGTAAAAAAAACGTTAATATTCCTTTAACTTCATACACCTTCACTAGAATAATTTGGACAAATCCTGCCGAGAAATTGCTCATCTCTACTCATCAAAAGGTAAAAAGTAGCTGTTACCTTGAAGACTACTCCTACATAACATCACAACGTGAAACAGAGCATTTTGAGCTTTGGAGATTTAGACTTAGATCTTAGACTTAGATCTTAGATTTAGAGATTTAGATCTATTTTTGGTGGTTGAAACCGGGGATTGACCAACTTTTTCTTTGATCCCAGGACCTTAATTATAAACATGATATACTTATATGATAATATTTGTTCTCAAAAAGAATCAAGCCTTATTGGATATACTAAAACTCAGTGTTGTAATATGTTTGCACCTGGCTGTTCCCATCTGTGGTGATATTGCAATATTATCTATGAGCTGAAATTTCGAAACAGTCCGAGTCCCACCAAATACATCATTGTGTCCCTCTTATTCATTTTGCATTGGTCACCCGAGTGTATGCAAATAATGGAAGGGAACACCACATGTACTTACAGGATATGACCTTCTGGAGATCTTCCACTTTTTGTTAAACTTTGAACACTTTTTGCTTATGTATTTTTCAGTTCCAAATGTATTTCAGTGTGACACAAGATTTTTCCAAGTGATGAAACTGATAAAATGGCGATTTTATCTTTCAAATCATACAAACACAGACAGATATTAATGAAAACAGGTTCTTGCTGCTAATCAAATTCTGACATCAAAGAAATCCATTAACATGGGGTGTGAGATTAGACTGTCAGATCACAGTGCTCAGATTAAATTGATGGTGGAAGATATTTCTGCTTTTCTAGTGTGTGCAAGTTTGATATTTTTTTAATATTCTGGTTGTTAAATGTCCTGATCTTATCTTTTTTCAAGAGTGATTCTTTTTGTAAGGGACAAAAGTAGGATCTGGGGTATGTGTTTGATTGTTTTCTTCAAATTCCTTCCTCCATCCAAAGGGTAGTGTGTGTGTTGTGAGTGGGTGAATCTGTATATTCAAGTTTTTAAAAAAGTATCGTGATGGCATGTAACACTTACAAAAGTTTACAGGTTTACAGGTCACACATTCTGTATGTTCTTATTGGAGAGTGATACAGAGAAAAACTCATTTTAGTTTCCAATTTCACTAAAAAGTCAAACTATTTGTCTCTCAGTGGGGATTTTAATATTTACACTGAACTCCTGCTAGGAAGTGCAAATTATTATTTTTATTGGATTCATCTCCACTGGCATAATTTAGAAGACAGGTAGCTGACAAACATTTTATTTCCTTTAATATTTTACAAATAGCATCATCCTCCAAATACAGGTGGTTGTCCATGCATTGTAAATATATTTGAATATTTTTTATATAAATTAAACTTAAAGCAAAAGAAAATTCTGTTCTGCACAAAAGCTTTAATATAAATGAAATTAATAACAAAACAAATCCAGAAAATCCAGAACAATGCAAAACATAACTGTGATGAGACGCAGTTTTGAGCTATAAAAACACCTGTAATTCAATACATTATGAGAGATGTTTAATGCCATACTGGGAAACATTCCAGATAAAGCAAGGACATCCACATGGAGACAAGCATAGCAAACCCCTCACATTACACCTAGCAAATTAAACTGCAAAACATCTTAATAATTCTCATAGCAACAACTGCACTCCGTTATGTTTGTTCGTATTCTGTGAAGCATGATTCCCTTTACCACATCTTGTTAAAAGTGAGTCGGCCTCAGATGAGATTACACTATGTAGGTGTGGGATGGACTGAAGACTGAGCTGGGAATTGCGCTGATTGGATAAATGCTTTGGGAGGTCCACAGGAAGAGTCTAGACGGGAAGCAATGGAGCAGAAAACCTAATGGACTATAGGACTAGTTACAGGTGGAAGAAATACTCTGACTGCAGAGAGCACTCTTTAAACAGGCCTGAATGCTTCTATTAGGAAATCAATACTTTAAATGCTACTCCAGTTACCTAGAATTTAAAAGTGATATCTTGCAATAATAAAACAGTTCAGCCCATATTCTCAGGTGGTTGCTCCGTCGTATTTGTTTACTCCATATGGTGTGCTTGTCTTTGGTTTACCTCTGAGGTTCCATCTTGTCTATAACCTTGTGTGGAAAGACATTTCTCCTTAAATGGCCCATATTACACTATATTTTATCTATGCTCTGTAATGTTGTTTCCTTGATGCAAAATATACCTGGAAATTCATTTTGTTTCACACATGTTTAACACAAACCCTGCATATTTCTGCTCTCGAACAGATGTGATGTCATGTGGTAATACAGGTAGTGCTCCACTGTGTTTTTAAACTCCATACACCTTCACTAGAATCACTTGGGTAAGTTCAGTGAAACTGCCCATCTTTACTCAACAAAAGGCAGTTGTTAACTTAAAAACTACCAACACATGGCAAGGTGGAACAGAGCATTTTGAGGTTTGAGATGTAGACAGCTAATACTGCAGGATTACTCAAACATGTGTGAATGAAACAAAACACAATGCCAGGTATGTTTTTGTGGAGGTAATAGCATCATAGCATGGCTTAAAATAAGCTTTAAATAAGGCAACTCCGTTTGGTCCACCTGTCTTGCATCTGTTCCTCTGATGTGCTTATCCCTAATCATTTTTTTTTATCTCAAATTGTGTTGTAACCAACCATGCAGCTTGGATCAACTAGCTGCAACTAGAGATATAATGATAGTTTTATTTATTTTTCTGAACTGCAATTTCAAAGCAACTGCCTCAGAAATTACAGTTTTGGCTGTTTTATTTGGGTTAAAATTTTTAGATTCTTTTACTCAATGTTATGAAATTCGTATCATTTGGAACTGTTCTGCCGTTGGAGTAGGTATCCATGGGTTTCAGAATGATGAAAAGCTATGTTGCCATAGCAATTAACAATTTAAAACAAAATTGTATCAATCAATCAGTCAAACAATATTTATAAGGCGCTTTTCATACAAAATTGTAACACAAAGCGCCTTACAGTGGTCAAGGATTAGAAGATTGACCTTTATTGATCTCGCACAGGAGAAGTTGTTTCTATATTTGACCCGGGGACCATCCCCATGATTTTGTTTTGTTATTTAGGCTTTGGTCAGGCCCTAAGTTGGAGGATTTTACCTATGGCGCATGTTTAGGTTGGTGGGGGAAACCGGAGTACCCGGAGGAAACCCACCCAGACACGGGGAGAACATGCAGTCTCCACACAGAAAGGCCCGGGCAACCCGAACCTTCTTACTGTGAAGCAAGAGTGCTAGCCACTCAGCCACCGTGCCGCCAGGAAAAAAAAATAAAATAAAATTGTATATCATTTCAATGGGAAAAGGTTCTCAAAATGTCACCTATAACAGGAAGGGCCCATATTATGCTATTTTCAGATCCATGTTATAATGTTCTTTCTTCATCACAAACCTACCTGGAGTTGTGTTTTGTTTCATTTGCGCATGTTTAAACCCTGGAATTGTCAATCTCGACTGAAGAAAATGTAGCTGTTAACTCTAAAACCTCACATCATGACATCACAAGGTGGATGAGAGCATTTTGAGCTTTGGAAATGTAGACAGGCTACTAATAAAAGGTTATACAAACATATGTGAATGAAACAAAACACAACTTCAGGTATGTTTTTGATGAACAACAACATGGCTTAAAACTCACAAGAGTAAATTTGTGTAATATAGCACTTTTAAATTGAAGCATGCTAAAAAAAAACTATAGATACCTCTTCCAACAAAGTTATTTTATACAATATTTTTTAGACACTGGTGCATCTGGCAGGACTCTCCTCTGTTCACTTGGCGGAGCAGATGGAGAATAAAGAAAACAGTAAAAGACATGTTTGGACTGAACCTCAGGCTAAAAATTGAATTTGTGGAGAAACATTTGAAAATCACAGCTGTCAGTGAGCAGCGCCACGGGTGTCCATTTCATCTGAACTTTACAGAGTGCCAAACTTAATATTTCAGCCAAAAAAAACTCTTCTTAAATTGTAGAATCTGTTGAAAAATACACTAATTTGCCTTCGCCCTCCCCACATTCCCTGCGCCTTAATGAGCTCAGTGTCATTGGGATCAGGGATGATGATAGCGCAGGCCAGAGAGCAGAACGATGTGGAGTCCATCAAAACCACTCTCTTCATCCACAGCCTGGCCGCACGGACCCAGCCTCATTGGCTGTGACAAGACAGCTCAGAGATGGGAATCACTTAAAAGGCCAGAACTGGTTTAAAAGCTATGGAAGTCTTGCTGCTTATCCCCAACAGATGAAGGTTTTCCCTTCAGTAGTAAGAATAAAATCATCTCCTCCCAAATTACACTTACAAATTACATAATTGTAAAGTAGTTTCTATGCATTTTGTCTAAGGTTGTATTTTGTAAGTACAGTACTAAGCCATTAATGTGCACTGCGTAACATCTATCTATCTATCTATCTATCACAAGGGGAACAAGCAGGTTACAGCACTATCCTACATTACAATTCAGATCTGTGGAGAGTCACTCCTATTCACAAAGGGAATTTTTGTATTTTTGAGCAATAGAAAGACCCGTAATGAATAAATGCTAGATGGATATATTGTATATCATACCATACCAACATTCCATACCAGTGTTGCACATTGCACCTTTAAAGGAAAAGTAACGTTATTTTACAATCTGAGCCTTCTTTCGGTAATAAAACAAGTCGTTTGACTCACCCATAGCACTTTCTTGTCATTTGGAGCTGTTTGGTGAATGTTATGTTGTAGCGTGTCCGTTAGCCTGAGTACTCGGGGCATTACTTTGCGGTGTCCAAATAACACAAACTTTAGCACTTTTCAAATCATAGAAGCCCGATGTCTTAATGTAAGATTTTGTTTGAAGCAAAAGTGGCCTGTAATCCGAGATTTATCCATAGTTTTCAGCTTTGCGTTTCATGTTTGGGTCCCGGGAGCTGATAGCACAGTCCGCGCATGCGCACTGGCGTCCTCATCTACTCGAAACTATGGCTAAATCTCGGATTACAGGCCACTTTTGCTTCAAACGAAATCTTACATTAAGACATCGGGCTTCTATGATTTGAAAAGTGCTAAAGTTTGTGTTATTTGGACACCGCAAAGTAATGCCCCGAGCATATGATACGAGCCCCATGTTAACGGATACGGGATCATTACTAGAACAGAACGGCTCAACATAAGTTCTGCGATACTGCTCCAATTGACAGAAAACTGCTATGGGTGAGTAAAACTACTTGTTTTATTGCCGAAAGAAGGCTCAGATTGTACAAAAAAAAACCTTAATTTGCCTTGAAGTATTTTTAAAGTAGTGGGATTATAGATGTTTTTGTACATACACTGAAATCTTAATAAGCAACTGTCTGCTAAATACCAACTAATACATTAATAATTTGAATACCAATTACTACTAAAGTGTTGCCAAAAAAAAGAAAAAGGATTTTGTGAGTTAGCCGGCTTATTTTTTTCACTTTTTATTTGCATGACTTTTCACGCAAATAAGAATCATTTGTAACACATTTGTAAGAAATGTTGTATTTGTGATATGTCTGTCTGATGTGGTATTTCAAAATGCAGATAAAAATAATGTGACAGAACTGACAATTCTGAGCAGTATTACACCGGGAAAAGTTGGGTTTGCAAAGCACTACATCAGATTAAGTAAGTCAGAAATCTTTGCTCAAAATTGTTAAAATTGATCTGCTGGAACCTTTCACCCACCTTACTGTCACAGGTTACCCTTATGCAATCATAGTCCAAACTACACTACTTACAAGAAGTTAGGGATATTGAGAGAGACTCAGTGGATGTCATACATACGGTGTTTGCTTCACTTCAGAGATTTTTGGGATAGGAAGGCAAATGTATTGAAGTGATAGACACACCTCGTTTTGTGTTTTCCACATACTGGCCTCACTGTGTACATACTGGGGCTAATGCCAAAAAAGACAATCCTTTTCAATGTGGCATTAAGTTCAACATTCTGTGGGTATAAAAAGTTGGCATTGTCAGTAAGTCATTCCAAGTTCATCATTCAAACAGCCATGAACACACGACGTCACTTAAAGGAAAATTAATGTTTTTTTTACAATCTGAGCTTTCTTTCGGCAATAAAACAAGTCGTTTTACTCACCCATAGCAGTTTGGTGTCAATTGGAGCAGTATCGCAGAACTTATGTTGATCCGTTCTGTTCTACCAATGATCCCGTATCCGTTAGCGTGAGTGCTCGGGGCATTACTTTGCAGTGTCCAAATAACACAAACTTTAGCACTTTTCAAATCACAGAAGATCGCTGTGCCAGGGTAGACTTTCAGTGGATTCCAAAACGGCCCGAAACCCGATATCCAGCTATAGTTTCATTTGATGACGTCATCAGAGAGGACAGTGCGCATGCGTGAACTCAGCTGTTTTGTAAACACAGCTAGTCCGAAAGAAGCTAACACCGCTCTGAACTTTACTTTTCTGTTGCGATATCGGGTTTCAGGCCGTTTTGGAATCTACTAAAAGTCTACCCTGACACAGCGATCTTCTGTGATTTGAAAAGTGCTAAATTTTGTGTTATTTGGACACCGCAAATCAGTGCCCCGAGCACTCACGCTAACGGCTACGGGATCATTGGTAGAACAGAACGGCTCAACATAAGTTCTGCGATACTGCTCCAATTGACACCAAACTGCTATGGGTGAGTAAAACTACTTGTTTTATTGCCGAAAGAAGGCTCAGATTGTAAAAAAAAAACGTTAATTTTCCTTTAACGGACGAGCAGCGTCACCTGGCCATAGCGCGCCTTCGGGCCAGTAGCAGGCAATCAGATGTTGCTCGTGAACTTGGTGTGTCTCAAAGTGTCATCAGCAGACTTGCATCAAGACACAGAACTACTGGCAGAGTTTGTGACAGGCCCTGGAGTGGAGCCCCACGAATGACAGACCGCAAAGACGACCAGTACCTAAGGACCTACGCACTCAGACATCGTCATGCAACGGTCACACAGCTGCAGGCCCGTTTACGAGAGGTGAGGGGGACTAGGGTTTCCAGACAAAGCATACACAACCGACTCCACTTTTTACACTCCAGCTTTTACTTATTTCATTAAAATTCAGACTAAATAGGAAAAATACTCATATGAATAACAATATCCCTAACTTATTGTATAATTGCAGAAGGTATAGGATAAACTACAAAGGCCCACTATTATGCTTAACTGTCTCCTGTGAACTTTTAGCCATGTTAGATTGTTGTTACCTGCCCAAAAACAGACCCGGAGTTGTGTTTTGTTTCATTCACACACTAATCTTGTGTTAGGCTGTCTACTTCTCCAGAGCTCAAAATGCTCTGGTGATATCATCAAGTGGTACCTTTAAAGTTAACAGCTATTTTTAGCCTCACTCAAACTGCTTTATTCTACAATACACTAGAATAACCACAAGTTGTTGCCTTTTTTTGTTTTGTTTTTTGTTTTGCTTTACCCTTTGAGATTGCCACAGAAAATCCACAACATCTTCTGATGCACTAAGAAGCGAAGATGTTACAATGAGGCTAAAACAATTCCAGGGTTGAAATGATTCAGATTATTCTAATGAAGGCATATCGAGTTTAAAAACACAGTAGAGCACCTGTAATGCCACTTCATGACATTATAAGGTGAGACAGGGCGTTTTGATCTTTCAGAACACGGCCTAAACATGCAGGATTTGAGTGTTAAATGTGTAGATGAAACAAAACATATTTGCATGTATGTTTTTGATGAGGATACAACATTATGACATAGATCAGAAGTTAGAGTAAATAAGATAGATTAAATAAGCTTAAGAAGAGAAAAAACACACTTCTGATGCCAAATCTATCCACGTTTTTAGTCCTGCATACACCGAAAAAAGCTGTCTCAGTGTGAACTCAATGTGAGTTCTCCTAACATTGTTGATGTAAAATGTATTATTAAGAATTCAAATGCTATTCAATTCCATGCTACTTTTAAATGAAAAAACTATTTCATTTACCCTGTATGTCATGTACCCTTAGTTGGGAAACAATGCCTTAGAGTTTGAGTGTACAGTCCTGTATGTAAAAATGCATTTTTCTTAACAGAGTTTGCTCCATCTATAAAACTTTTCCTGTTTTTTTTGTTTTGTTCTTTAACCTTTGCAGATTTCACCTCATCTTACCACCTCCACAAATCACTCATGCAGTAGGTATCAGGATCACGGCTTCATCACGATCATTATGCTCATTTTGGGTCCTGTTCTTTTGGTTACATTTGCAGCATTTTCACACCTAATTGGCAACTTGAAGATGTAACATTTATTCTATGTTGCTCCCAAGTGGAGCAACCTCTGCCTGCTTGTTTCCTTGTAGTTTTCACAGTTGTGCCATAGTGGGGTTGGATGTGAATAATTTGCCGTCGAAGATTTCTTGACAAATGAATGGAGGGTAAAAAGTGGTTTATTTAATAGAAAAGTGAGTGAATCTTCATAGGAGCACTGACAAAGGTGTTGGAGCTGTATAAAACCGCTGCTACGGTTACAAACTAGAAAGTGTCTGATGTCTTATGCTCTGTCTAGTTGATAAAGCGTGTGAATTAGTCAAGGAAAGTGCCCGTAAAGCACTTTAGTGGGAACCATGAATCTAGTTAGTGAACACTGAGAGCGGTGCTGGTTTGATTAAGACCTACTTTAACTGACTTCAAAGAAGTAGGTTGACTATCACAGATTAGATGAGATGAATTTCATTGTACATACACATGAAACAATTACATGGTGAGAGTTTGGCCTCTGTCCAGTGGTGCAATACATGGCAGTGGTAGTTTTGAAAAGCAAGGACACATTTACAAGGCTGGTGGTTTGATGAGCAGTCCTTTTTTCATTTTACCATTGCTTACACCTATTGTAATAGGTGTAAGCAATGGTAAAATACAAAAAAATATTAAACATGTCATTTATATGATCACCTGCCCCTGTGGCAAAGCTTATGTGGGTAAAACAAGTAGAGCTTTAAAAACACATATTGTAGAGCATATAAGTACCTTCTGTTTACTCACAGCTCATTTTGTAGAATTCAACAATTCTATCTCTTAAGGCAGTGGTCCCCAACCTTTTTTGCGCCACGGACCGGTTAATGTCACCCAAAATTTTCACGGACCAGTGGGGTTTGGGGGGGGGGGGGTGCACGCAGATATTGGCGGATAAATACCACAAAATAAAATTATACGAACAACACAAGAACTGTGGCATGTTATAGATATAATAATAATGGTGAATCCACTGTGTACTTGTATATAACTTTAATAAAAGCGTCCTCATGACATGCGCCAACAACATAACAAGAGTCACAACATCCTCTCTGCCCCGACTCTCTCTGGTTGCTATGGTAATACTTAAACATGCCTTCAGAATAAGAGATACATCACAAAACAATTATAAAGTACATGAAAAACTCAACTCACCATAACGCGAATCAATGAGAGCCCTGAGCTTGTTTCTCTGCTACGAGATCTATCTTGGCGTTATGGGAGACAATGACACCCGTAGTGTGTTGCTTATGTCCAGTCTACTCCGTAACTTTTATGCAGAGTACCAGTTGATGTCTCGAACATACTTTTAAGGCCGCCTCATTGGAGAGCTGGTCGCTGCATGTTATGCAGAGCGGGCTTGGTGCGTGGGAATCACCTGTTGTGATAAATCCATATTTTCAGTAGGTCACCTTGTATTGTCTGTTAAATCCAGCTTTCTTTTTCTTAGTGCTCATCGACTCTTCTTCTGTCTCCTCACTGGGCCTTTTCCCCTTTGCAAAGACATTTTCCAAAGATGTCTGTTTTTTCCTCATTTTGTTGGCATGTGGGTTTAATATTAGCGTACGTTCACACTGCAGCCTGAAGTGACCCAAATTTTTTTGCCCCTGTATCTGATCTTCTAATGACAGTCTGAACGACACAGATCCGATTTTTTCAAATGTGATCCAGGCCACTTGTGGTCCTAAAACCGATACATATCTGATCTTTTGGCATGTGACTTCAGTCTGAACGGTCAGGTCGCGTTCATCTGACCTGGGCGTGTTTCCTCCAGCGAGAGTGGTACAAGTAGGCGCTCACAAATGTACACAAACGTTCTTCTCGTCATGCGAAAATAGTATATAAACTCCGTATCAGTGAAGCGGCGAAGCACGTAGCAATCCCACCGCTCTTGTCTGCGACTCCGCACCAACACGTTCATTTCTACGGACGTAGCTGCCACTGCCCCACAAAACGCCGTGGCCAAAAACCTTGTCATTCTCCGTCTCCTCTTTAAAACAAATAAGCTGTACATGTTCTGGCTCCGAGCAACTTTAGGCTACTTCCGTAAACATTGAGCACGCTCGCTGCACGTGACGTCGTCGTGTCCTCCAAGGCGCACGTGGGACACTTTTGGGGCGTTTAAAATTCACACTGGAGATCACATACAAGTCACATTTTTTAAAAATGCAAAAAAAAAAATCGGATTTCACAAAAAAATTAAGCCCTGCAGTCTGATCGTAGCATCGTGCACATGGAAGTCCACGTGCTCTTTTCGGAACACGGACGGACCACTCAAAATGAAGGGTTGGGGGAATGAGCCACCGCGGCCCGGTACCAAATGGCCCACGGACCGGTACCAGTCCGCGGCCCGGTGGTTGGGGACCACTGTCTTAAGGTATATTGGCATTGAACATGTAAAACTCCCCCCTAGAGGTGGAAATCTGGAAATGCTCCTGTCAAAGAGAATCACTTCTGGATTCACAAGCTTAAAACTCTTGCTCCTCAAGGACTTAATGTGGATTTTGATCTAAGATGTTTTTATGATATAGTCAAACTATTTTGGTATTTTATGAGAATGTTTTATGTAAATATTTAACAGTTGGTTTTTTTTAAGTTGTAGAGTGGGCTGATCTCACTTGGTGACCTCACTTTGGGACCTCCCATTCGTTGGTGAGGGATTTGAGCACCTGGACTGGAAACCATTTTGTATACTGTGGTCCAAAGCAAGAAAAATTAGAAAAACGGTCCAAAGAAAGAAAAACATGATTTAAAAATAATAGCTTTTGGACATCAGCCATCTAAGTGTGCTATACAATTCTTTTCACTTTTTTTTATTCTACCATTGTGTCATTGAGCAAGGGGCTTTAGCCAGAATACATACAGACACCATAGACTGTATGAAGCCATGGACTAAGGGAGTCACCCATAGCATTCAGCTCCAGTCAACTGAAGCTCACGAGGCTAGCAGTTATAGGAGATCATTTTTAGCCAAGTTCCATAATAGGAATAGGAATTTATTTATGGCCAAATAACCAAAGAGAAACACCAGGATCATGTAAAGGTTGTTAATACGAACATCTTAAGGCCAAAATGACAAGGCAAACTACAGCAGTTACAGAGAGAGGGTTGACAATTTTTCAATGTAAAGTCAAGAGTCGATGGAGCCGGAAGCGTCCCCATGCTCACTTCCTATTTGGAACATGGCAGCTAGCAGATTAGCTAACTGGGTCATTCCAGAATTGGAGGACATTTTGGCTTTAAAATTCTTGAAAAATAAACCTTAACTTTTCTGATTTTCTGCTACATATTCATCAATAATAGGTAATAAACTATCAAATGCTTGATTAGCTCAGCTGACGGTCAATGGTAAAATTTTTATTATATGATTTATATAGTTTATTTATTTATTTACTCTAATCACAGTAACAGGGTTGCAGGTAACAGGGTTGCAAAATCGCGCTAATGTTCGCTTTATCTCAGGAATAGAAGCTAGCTGTTTAGCTAGCTTCTATTACTAATCAAGAGGAAAAACTTATTTATGCAAATACGTAAAGGAAAAAAAATAATAATAATAATAATTGTCTTATTCTGATCATTTGCATAACAGGGTTGCATGAGGTAGAGTGAGACATTTAATCAAGGCTAACGATGTTATAAAAATATGAAAAATAGAAGAGAAGATAAACTTTTGCTCTACCCATTCTTTTGGAAAACTGTTTGATGATGTCAAGTCCAGGGGATCATGTGGTTTACTGCTTTCTTCTTCTTCTACCAGGCTAAAAATGTTCTGGTAACAGGGTTGCGTGCATGTTGTTTGACACATGTTCCATGAATAATAATTATTATTTGAAATATTATGTCTATTAAAACAGATGTTCCCACAGTTACAAGAGATGGCAATGAAACAAATTATAGACAAATATGTGGCCATACCTGCCTGTCAAAGCCTGATCCCGTCAGATCTCAGAGGCTAAACAAGGCAGGGCCTGGTTAGTGCTTGAATGGGAGACCGCTGGGAATTCCAGGTGCCACAGTGGGGCGCCAGTTGCAAAAAACTGTCATTGCGTCCTTAGGCAAGACACTTCACCCACATTGCCTAGTATGAAAGTGGAGTGTGCGTGAGTGTCGGAGGTGGTCGGATGGGCTGATGGCGCAGATTGGCAGCCTCGCTTTCCGTCAGTCTCCCCCAGGGCAGCTGTGGCTACAGAAAGTAGCTTACCACCACCAAGTGTGGAGTGAATGAACAATGAACTGTAAAGCGCTTTGGGTGTCATGAAAGGCGCTATATAAATGCAATTAATTATTAATTATTATTATTATTATAAAAAACAAGAAATTTTAATTCAATTTTAACTGTTTTATTTGAGATTCAATTTGGCCATTAGAGGGGTGGGACAAGAGGAAAATGGCATTTTGGGAGGTACCCCAGACTTATTTGGTATTTTAAAAACTATTTTCAAGCATTCTTTTCTCTTAGTTTTTTTTAGATTTAGTCTCAGGACAAGTAAATTCACTCAGAAACTGTATGTTTTAGTATTTTGTATGTGGATTGTATGTGGATTATTTAATATTTGATTCGTGGGACATAAAATGTCCTCCAATTCTGGAATGACCCTACTGTATGTCCATTTATATATACAGTCTATGACAAGCACCCAGATAGACGATGCAATTTCAGTGTAGCTACAGGAATACTATTGTAAGTTGTATTGGATATAAACCGAGGGTGAATATATGTGTGTATATATTCATATTTAAATTATGTCTTGGGACATTTAGCAGAAGATTGATTGTGGTTTCTAAATCTTTAACACAAACCTATGTATTACGATGAGGTCTGGGAAATGAAAACAGCAGGTCTGTACATTGTCTATATGAATCCACAACGGGGTACAATACCACAACTGGTAAATAGAAGGAAGCAAAACAAATCTACCAAACTGCTTTATGCCCAGTGATGGTGAGTTGTAATTTTAAATCTCATTTGTGGATAATCTCAACAGCAAGGTTATTTTGTTAACGTTAAACAGTTCACGCAACATTTTTGATGTTTGTAGAGAAGAAACAGCTTGAATTATATTATATTTTTAATCAAATCACATTGGCGTAGGTTAATCTCTGAAGTAAAACATGTGGTCCTGTGTGTTAGGGCAAACATAATGCTCGCCTGGGAAATGACAGAAAGATAGATGCACCTTGACAGCTGTTCTCCAGTTTGAGCAGAAAATGCATGCAATTAATATGTCACCTGCACTACTATATGTTCTGCAATTCTGTATGGGTCTGTACTCTGCTCCTTTAACGTGTATGCCAGAATAAGAATCATTTTAAGGCCATTGTCAATTAACAAAAGTTGCTAAATGTGCTCTGGCAATATCGTACACCATCAAACAATGAATAATGTTAGTAAAATATAATTCTGATCAGAATAAAAGGCATGCTTAAAAATGTGACCATATATAAATGAAAAGTATGCATGGACAGAATAACAATCAATGGTGGTAAGTTAAATAAAATAACTTTTAAATGATCTGTATTGGTACAGCACATTTTTGAGAGTCACAGTGTTAAAGGTGTGCTTTTCAGGGAATGTCAGCTGCTTGTTTCCATGGAGATGTTATCATGTCGGGAATGTTGTATGGTGTTAATCCAAAATTTCTAGCTATTTTCCTACATATGTTGCATGTACAGATGCACTCAAAATAACAGTTATTTATCTTTATCTTAACAGACTTAGACATAAAGAGCTAACACAAAACAATATGGCAAGTAACTCTGGTGTTAGCCGCTTGTCTCCATGGAGATAGGTTAAATTTCATACTGCAGAACATTCCAGGAAAAGCAATAACATCTCCATAGATGGAGACAAGCAGGTGGCAGACCCTCAACCAGTGAAGTTGCGCAAGTCTCTTTTCCATTGACACAGTTCGCTTGAGGTCGTCTTGTGGGTCTGTTTGGTGCAGCTCCCTCCAGCTGTGTTGTGTTTCCACGCTCCGGGCAGGACTCGGGGTTCAGGGGCAGGGCTCTGCTCTGGGATACATTGAAGTCACCCAAACATAACAAATGTTTTCATGATAAATGAAATCAAAATCATATTTGAATTATATCCCCAATTATAAACCAATTTCAGCAATTCACAAAAAGATGTTTAGTTATTCCAAGTTTATGGTGCGAGTGAGTGTTTTTATTCGCTGAAAACGGCGCACTGCCTGCATAACTAACTCTTCTGAGCCACACAGACCGATTTTCTGGGCACAGAAGCGCTGTGCGCTGCGCTTGAATTGCGTAACTAAATTCCAGCGTGAGAAATACCATGTGTGGCGTGTGAGCGTGTGAACACGTCGAATTGCGTGTGTCACACTCTCAAAGCGTGAGACTTGAGAGCCCTGGTTCACTAAAAATAGCGTAGAACATAAGCGTCATAATTGTAAACAATGCCAAACTGTTAATCGATAATTACAACTGCTGAAAATACATTTATGCAGGGCTCTCAAGTTTTGAGCGGGGTCGTGCATGAGAGGAGCGGGGGGGTACAAGTAACTTTTTTTCGCTGAAAACATGCGGTGCCTGCATTATCTAACCGATTTTCTGGGCACAGAAGCGCTGTGCGCTGCGCTTGAATTGCGTAACTACATTTCAGCGTGAGAAATGCCATGTGTGGCGTGTGAGCGTGTGAACACGTCGAATTGCGTGTGTCACACTCTCAAAGCATGAGACTTGAGAGCCTTGCATTTATGAGACTCCTTGGCTGATCAATGTGACGCTGCCATCCTGATCCCAAAACCTGCCTGAGCTTGTAGGCGTACCCCTTCGTTCTGTCTGGTCTGGTCGAGAGCTTACGTCGTTTCAAGGGGTATGTAGGCCTCGGTCGCGGCCCTAGTCCTTGATCAAAATTATAATTGGGACACCGCTTGCCTTCACATGAACACGCAAAACCAAGGTGTAGGGGTAAGATGAAGGGGTAAGGGGACGCAGCCTAAAACTAGCATAAACTCAAAATGACTTTATCATCAGCTATTTAAGCATTTATTTCACTTCTTTACATGTCTATGCCATGATGTAGGGTTTCTTTATGTAATAAATTAGGTTTGGTTCATGTTAGATGCATTATGAACTGGAAGTATTATATTTTCTATCCATACATTGCTGTGCATCAATAAACAGGAAACAGCTTGCGGTCTTTGTTTTGCGACTCATATGGGCTCAACATATAAGGCTGCCATAACTGGAAATATGATGGCTTATCACAAGATCAAGTCAGCGCTTGGAGAGATTGATCCACTCCAAAGTGAACCAGCGGAAATTAGGCTAGAGTGCACCTCTAACATGTCACTTTCTTTTTCAGTAACTCATTAAAGCTTTGACTTCTTCCTCTTGCTTTTAATTCATCACAGATGTACTTTTCTATGCGTTTTTCTATAACCTTGAAATACAATTAGGCCCAGAACTTTCTTGGCAGCGACTAGTTCTTCCAGAAATCTGTAACATGGCCTAATATAAACTACAGTCCCATGGTGAATACAGCTATAGTAAATTACAAAGATTTCAATGAGAGGAAAAAAAAGAGAGTTTAATATAGCATGAAGGAGAAAGGGAATTCCAACAAGTGAAAATCATCTGGAGTAAAACCATAAAATTCTCATTGCATTACCTCATGGATAACAGCCTCACAGTTAACCGCAAAGTATACTGGGTGACTGGCACAGGGCCTGGTTTAGTATGTCAAATATTGCCTTTTGAACATTGTTGTTACAGTATCAATAAAAGTATAGATAAAATTGTCTCATGTGAGCTTTTAGCCATGTTATAATGCTGTTGCCTCCTCAAAAACATATTGTTTTGTTTCATTCTTACATGTTTGAGTAATCCTGCATTATTAGGTTGTCTATATATCCAATGCTCAAAATGCTCTGATCCACCTTGTCATTAAGTGATAGTTTTACAGTACACTATGATAACCGTAAGTTGCCTTTTAAAACATGTTTTTGTTTTAACTTTTGTTCACTTGAGATTGTAAAAAAAAGTTCACAATAACCTCTGGTGCTCCGAGAAACGAAGAAGGTTCAACAAGGCTCAAATAATAGTTGTAGCTTGAAAGTTTAGAGATTCCAGAGCTGCTTATTTTCTCCAGTGAAGGTGTATGAGGTTTTAAAAACACAGTGGAGTGGTTCCTGTATTTTCATTTGATGACATCACAAGGAGGCGAACGTGTTTTCAGTTTGTGACGAGTCCACCACTCGCTTCTCTCCATTGAGATGTAATAGCTTTGTCTTAAAGCTCCCATGGCATGAAATTTTCACTTTCTGAGGTTTTTGAACGTTAATGTGAGCTCCCCTATCCTGTTTAGCCCCCCCCACCCCATGGTTAAAAGTTGCGAAATGTCTAAACTGAGCATTTGCGATCCTTTTCTGCGTTACAAAAAATCGGAGCTCAAACGGGCGATTTTGAACAAGGCATCTAGCGTCTCTGTAAATCACACCCAGAGAGTTTGGACTGTGAATGCGCTAGGCAATGCGAAATGCGTTTTTTAATTTGCCTGGAGGCACGTCCGAGTGTTTCTAGGCTCGGAAGTCCTTTATCTGAGCCTCTGGACCTTTGAACAGCAGTGGTTTAATTTTATTTTCTGTGGAAATGTGTTTATTTTTCAATGGAACGCTTCAAATCTTTCCCCCGTGCAAAAACAAGGAAATGGATCAGCTGAGGGCTCAGAGCCGAGAGCGGAGAGTTTGGCCACGCCCCCACCCTCTACTATAGGCCAGCTCTTTTCTCCTCATTTGCATTCAAGCAACAACGCCCATTATGGAGTGTTCAGAGAAAGAAAAAATACTCTTTCTCATCTTATCTCTGTTGATTTTGACTGAGTGTTGATTTTGAAGGATTCATTTACAGTATTAGGGAACCATTAAGGAGCTATATAAAAGCATCAAGAAGTACCATGTCATGGGATCTTTAAATGTTCTACAGTATGGCATTAAACTTGCATCCATGGAGAAAAACAAGTAGCAGAGCCTTCACATATTTTTCATCAAGATTGATTTTTAATGCCATACTGTGGAACATTCCAAAACTCCAAAAGAAAAGTTACATAGTGTGCCTTTTATAAGAGAAACATATAGTGTAATAACATTATTTTCCAACATTACAAATATATGCAATGTACATTCACTTTAACATGTCTAAATGAAAGTGCCTATGACAGGTTAGACTACTCATTGTACTAAAACTCAATTAACATCATTATATATTTTTTTTTTTTTTCAAAAAATATTCACACTTTTTAGGCTTAAAATGTTACTTCTTGGTGAGAGAATTCCATAACTGTTAGCCAAATTCCTCTAATGTACACATAAATTATTATAACCATCAGTGTTTCTTATGTGTTCCTTTTAGATAGTATTCTCCCTCGTATGACATCATCAGTATGTTTTAGAACGCTCCACTTCCTGCAATTTTCAACATGATTTTCTACATTTCTTGGCAAAGTGCGTCTTGATTGCCGTAAAACTATAATTTATATTTACAATAGTTTGAATCCCACCAAATTAAGCCAAAATTTGAGAATCATAAACATCTCATACACACTTAAGCATATGAATAAATGTACAAATAAACAACTACACACATTTACACTTTTAGAGTTATATAATTCATGTAAATAAAGTTAAGTTAAAAGTTAAGTACAAACTCCAAAAATAGTTTGATTACAGCCAGTATCCAGCTCCCTCTCTCGTGTGTCCCTCATCTGCAGTTGCCTCACAGTTTACAGCGCTTTATACTGGGCACTGGCAGCAGGCCGGCTTTAGGGCTGAGCATATGGTCACTGGCTAAAGGGCCGTGGAGGGTAAGACTAACGGGGGCACGGGGACAAAAGCTGGCACCCAAAATGCTCCACAATCACTTTATATGCCAGCTCCAACACACTCCAGCCGAGTCCCAGTGCACGGGTAAATCTAATGTCCCCAATGAAACCACTCTTCGAGGAAAATATGCATGTCAAATGGTGAAGTTTGGATTTTCTCCTCTTCTAGCTAGCAACATATTTGTCTTAATCAACATCTATTTACAGAAATGTGAGCGAAAATGTTTACATTTTGAATCAATGGCAGACACATTTATAGTAGCATGCAAATTATTATTAGAATTGTTTGCATTTTTTAAAGGGTCCATATTAGGTTATTTTCTGACTTATAATCTGTGGTAATACAGGAAACGCTCCACTGTGTTTTTAAAGTCCCTAGAATCATTTGGATAATTTCAGTCCTGAAACTGTCAGCCTGAACTAAAGTACTAAAACTAAAGTAGAACGTAAGTATTGTCATGAAGTGGTAAGCTTTATGTTGTGACATGATATCACAAGGTGGAACAGAGCATTTTGAACTTTGGTGATGTAGACAGACTATTAATAAAGGGTTATTTAAACATGTGTGAATGAAACAAAAACAAACTCTGGGTATGTTTTTGAGAAGGTAACAGCATTATAACGTGGCTTAAAGTGACACCCACCCACATATACAGCTCTGGAAAAAAATAAGAGACCACTGCATTTTTTTTCAGGAATCAGCATCTCTACATGTATTACAACCATTCCATTCCAGCGTCTGTTGAATTCCAACACAAACACAAAGCTGAACTACTTCAGTTCTTGCACCAGGAGTGGAATAAAGTCACCCAAGAACAATGTGAAAAAACTTGTGGAGAGCATGCCAAGATGCATGAAAGCTGTGATTAAAAATAAGGGTTATTGCACCAAATATTGATTTCTGAACTCTTCTTAAGTGTAAATATTAGTATTATGTTGTTTTAAAATGAATATGATCTTGTTTCTTTGCATTGTTTGAGGTCTGAAAACATGTATCTTTTTTGTTATTTTGACCATTTGTCATTTTTGGCAAATAAATGCTCTAAACAATAATATTTTATTTGGAATTTAGAGGAAATGTTGTCAGTAGTTTATAGACTCAAACAAAAATGTTCCTTTTGCCCAAACACATACCTATAAGTAGTAAAATCAGAAAAACTGATCATTTTGCAGTGGTCTCTTATTTTTTTCCAGAGCTGTAATGTTATTGTAAAACACTATCACATGTTAAGATTATTATAAGAAATGTCTATTGTAATTTAGAAGTAATTTGGCCATATTGCGTAAAATCAACTTTTTGGAGTTAACATCCACATCCACAAGTTTGTTTTTTCCATTGATCCATGCTTGAGTAATCCTATATTGTCCTGCATTAATGGCTTGTAAAGTTTTTGTTTTTGTTGTTATAAAAGTTTATTTGGTTTCGCAGCTCATCCAAGCTGCTTCTTCAGTTCTGGTCAGCTAGTTGCAGGCTATAGTTTTATACTTAATATCCTATCTTACTTTTTACAAAATAACATGTGCATTTTAAGTAGTAGCAGTAGTATTAAGCCCAGTATTTGGAGTAGACGCACTCATAGTTTTTCAGCTTCCAAAAACTGCTGGCAAAGAAAATGCACAACAATCACTTTACACGCCAGCACAAACAATCCTTCCTTTCCAAATTCCAGTCAATGCAATCCTGCCAAATTACTACAGTACTCCTGATGTATTTTAATAGCTTGTACCTTCACTTCTGGTTTTACCCTTGAACAGCATGTGAACCTCCGTCTCTGTAGCGTGCCTTATGAGCCGTGGGTTATCGAGAGTGGCTTTGGGCCTTGTCAGACTGTGCACAAGCAAATGTGGAGTGACAGATATAGCCCCTCTGCTCTCAGTCACTAACATGGTTATACTGCCACTGCCTTTACTTGGTAAATACTGTTAGTCAAGTTTCCATTGAGTTTGTATAGCTGCACTGCTGTAATCAGGAATGTCAATAATATAGGGTTAATTTATTAACATAACCTGCAACACCTATACCACACCATATTATGTGCAATCTGTGAAATACTCTACTTACACCTTATTTGATCTTTGATATAATCCGACCTGCACCTTTGTACATTGTACCTTTTATTTTTATTACATTTTATTACATATTTTATTATATTGTTTATTATATTGTTTACTTCTTCCCCTGCACTTTTGCAACACTTTTTTACCATGTTCTATTATTGCATGTTATTAGTACTTCTGACTATCTTAGCGAGTCAACGTTTCTTCTGATCCTAAGCATTTCATTGCATTGTTGACCCTGTGTTTATTCTGCATATGACAAATAAACAATCTTGAATCTTGAATCTTGAATCTTGGTTGTTGACGGGTATTTTATTTCTATGGGAAAGTAACTGGTATTAACTGCAAACACATAACATATTTAGATCATCACATTGCCGTTTATTTATTGAAAGTGCTAAAAACAACAAGTTGCTCCCCATTTGAAGTCACTCCCCCTTCAGAGCGCTATCACGGCACAATCGATCCAATTCAATCCAATCCACTTTATTTATATAGCACATTTCATAAACAAAACAGTTTCCAAAGTGCTGCACAATACAAATAAAACATATCCAATAGAAATGAAATAAAGCTCTATGCAACTCCACTAGTCCTCAATAAGAAAATGAAACTAGTAAAATGAAATAGTAAATGAAAAAGTATAATAAAAAGTTTGTCATAAGTCGAGTAGGGATGTGGGGGATGGGCAGAGCTTGGGGCCGGCCACAGAAAAGGCTTTGTTCCCCCTGGTTTTAAGTCTTGTCTTAGGCACCACGAGTTGGAGCTGGCCCTCGGACCTCAGAGCGTGCATGTGGGTGTATTTGGATGAGATCTGAGATGTAACGTGGGGCCAGTCCATTCAGAGCTTAAAAAACAAACAATAAAATCTTAAAATCAATTCTAAAACAAGTTGGAAGACAGTGCAACAATGCCAAAATTGGGGTAATGTGCTCTTGTTATTTGCTTCCAGTTAAAAGTCGCACAGCAGAATTGTGGACCAGCTGTAAGCGATAAAGTGCATGGTGACTAATGCCAGAAAAAGTGCATTAAAGGAGATAAAAGCATGTGTGACTTGTTCAAGAGTATTGAAAGATAAAATCGGTTTCACTTTGGATAAAAGCCACAAATGATAAAAGCCAGATTTGACAACTGTGTTCACTTGTTTTACAAATTTAAAATCACTGTCAGTATTGATGCCAAGGTTGGTGACAGAGGGTTTGACAAAGTGCTGCAATGGACACAAATCCATGAGGTAATCAGTGTTACCCAAACAGTAAGAGCTCAATTTTCCCTTCGTTGAGACTCAAAACATTGTGGGCCAACCAAGCCTTGACGTCACTAAAGCACTCAAGCAGTGGTGTCAGGGGGGCTGCAGCGTGCTTCCTGAGTGGTAGGTAAATTTAGCAGTCATCTTCATACAGGTGATACTGTATGCCATATTTTTTGAAAATCAAGCTGAGTGAGAGGAGGTACAGTGCAAAAAGAATAGGTGCAAGAATAGAACCCTGGGGGACTCCATAGTGAGTAGGAGCTGAGGATGAGTTGGAGCCCCCCAATCTGATTGAGTAAGACTTCCTGCCTCAGGTAGGATCTAAACCACGTGAGGGCTGTCCCCCTGACACTAACACAGTTTTTCAAATGATTTAAAAGAGTTGCATGGTCAACTGTGTCAAAAGCAGCAGTCAGATCTAAAAGCATTAAATTAAAACAGGTCATTAAAAAGTTTAAAAGTGCAGACTCAGTGCTATGGAATGCTTTATAGCCTGACTGGAAGATATCTAAAGTGCTGTGTGCTTCTAGGAAGTTGCAAAAAGGATGCACTTTTCAAGATTTTTGGCTAAAAATATTGGTTTGGAGATTGGCCTATAGTTAGAAACATCAGTTGTTTGCAGATGATGTTGTCCTGGTGGCTCCATCGAACCAGGACCTGCAACAGGCACTGGGGCGGTTTGCAGCTGAGTGTGAAGCAGCTGGGATCTGTTCTGGATGCCTCCTTGATGCCTTCCTTGGGAGGTGTTCCGGGCACGTTCCAGAAAAGATGGAGGTGTGCATGCTGCCTCCATGATCTGGCCCCAGATAAAGGGGAAGAAAATGGATGGATGGGATGGGTAGAAACATCAGTAGGATCCAAAGTAGGTTTTTTCGAGAGAGGCTCAACAACAGCCTCTTTGCAAAACAAAGGCATAACACCAGACACCAGACTGCTGTTAATAATTTCCAGAACATTGGGGCCAATAGTTGTCCACACTTCATTGAATAGTTGGGGTGGAACAGGGTCAAGTGGACTGGAAAAAGGCTTCACTTCATTGACAATTTTAGAAGGCACACTAAAGACACTGGCACAAAATCACATCAGAAAGTTGAGCAGAGCATGTCTGGTGGTGGGCTGCACATGGAGGTCTGAATATTGGCTCTTTTTCCACCAAAAAAGTGTTACATGTGTCAGGTGTTGCTTCTAAAACTGGATTGAGAAGAGTGAAGAACTGGCATAATAGTTTTAAAAAGAAAACATTTCTTAAAACCAACTCTGAAAGATATTTAGTCTTTTCAGTTTTCACCAGTTTCTGATATGTAAGCCAAGTGTCCTTTAAGATGTCATGGGAAATGTGTAGTCTGTCATTTTTCCACCTGCGCTCTGATCGCCTGGCTTCGTGCGTACTGTCATTTAGCCATGGCTCCTGTTTGATTCTAGGGTGCATGGCTTTAAGAGGGGCTACAACATTGAGGACGTTGCTGCAGGTGGCCAGAAAGTGTTCTGTTAATTTCTCCTTGCTTTCCATGACAGTTATTTTGACACTTTCAGTGACAAAGAGAGATGAGGAATGATTAAATTTGTTTTGGGCTTAAAAGAGTGACAAAAGCGTGCAGGAGTGTGATTTGAAATGACATCAAAACAATTGGACAATGATCTGATACAAATACTTCACCAAGTAAAAGATTTTCTATGTGCATGTTGTAGGTAAGGACAAGATCTAGAACGTATGTCCATGAATGTGAGTAGCGTTTGTATTGCAAGTTAAAACCATCAATCATATCTAAAAACTTATTGGACAAGGATTTGGACGGACAGCAAACATGCAAATTAAAATCACCTGCAATTAAAATCCTATGCTAGTCCATCATGAAAGCAGCAGCACAGCCAGAGAATTCTAATAAAATCCTTTTTGTATTTAAATGGCTGATAGACCACAGTGCACAAATCAGGCCGCAATGTGAGCCAACTTAGTGTGGATCAGGGTGCATCCCACTAGTGAAATTACTGCACATCAGGTTCATCAAGTTTATGTGTACAGGTTTTGATCATGTTTTTGTTATGGAGAATTGTAGTGTGGAGCATCGATGATGAAGGTTTGTGGGTGGAGCATTACAGCTAATCTTAAAGGCAAATTAACATTTTTTTTACAATCTGAGCCTTCTTTCGGCAATAAAACAAGTAGTTTTACTCACCCATAGCATTTTTCTGTCAATTGGAGCAGTATCGCAGAACTTATGTTGAGCCGTTCTGTTCTACTAATGATCCCGTATCCGTTAACATGGTGCTGTATCATATGCTCGGGGCATTACTTTGCGGTGTCCAAATAAAACAAACTTTAGCACTTTTCAAATCATAGAAGCCCAATGTCTTAACGTAAGATTTCGTTTAAAGCAAAAGTGGCCTGTAATCCAAGATTTAACCATAGTTTAGAGTAGATGAGGACGCCAGTGCGCATGCGCGGACTGCTCCCGGGACCCAAACATGAAACGCAAAGCTGAAAACTATGGATAAATCTCGGATTACAGGCCACTTTTGCTTCAAACGGAATCTTACATTAAGACATCGAGCTTCTATGATTTGAAAAGTGCTAAAGTTTGTGTTATTTGGACACCGCAAAGTAATGCCCCGAATACAAATGCTAACGGACAGTACAACATAACTTTCTTCAAACAGCTCCAAATGACACGAACGTGATATGGGTGAGTCAAACGACTTGTTTTATTACCAAAAGAAGGCTCAGATTGTAAAATAACGTTACTTTTCCTTTAAGAGTTTGAAAAGGGCCTGGGAGAGTTCACTCAAATATTCAAAAATGCATGGATGACATCTAAAACAGTGTCAGGTATGTTTTTGACACTGTTTTAGATGTGTGTGTGTGTGTGTGTATGTGTGTGTGTATATATATAAAGTTTCATTCTTAAACTGCATGCAAAACAACAGAAAAATTGTTGTATACTGTACTGTTATTTGGTTCTGTGTCAATATTTGTGAATAATAGTAAGTTGTGATGTTTCTTTGTGCAAGGACAAAGCAAAGGAACACACAAGGGATTGAAAAAAAGATTTGTGCTGAATCACTGAGCAAAGGAGAGTACTGTTATTCTGAAGTGAGATTTAAAATTTGCTTGGTACTGTAGAAATCTGTCTTGAATCTCAACAGAGGGAGTGGTGACCAGACTGACCTGAGCTGTATTAAAAATATATAGAAGGATATCATTCTGAACTTGCCAGGCAATTAGAGCATGGACGAACATATCAGGACATATAAACAGAATTGCAGATCATTTTTGAGCAAATTTTGTTTTTGGTATCAACAAGAATTTATTGGAATGAAGTATCCCCAAAGCTCTTTATTCCTTCCTTCCTCCGCTTAGTCTTGTCAGGGGTCACGGAGTCATGCAGCCTATGTCAGCAACTACTGGCATCCACAGTGTACACCCTGGATAAAGGCCAGTGAGCTGCACAGCCAAATATATACACGGGCAGACAGCCACCCTCTTGCGCATTCATTCACTCTGGGCCCACTGAAATCTGACATTTCATTCATTTTGTGAAGTGTGTAGAATAATGCGCACTATTAATTACATTGGTATCCTGTGGCATTTCTTGTGAAAGTGTTTGGTTCATCTTTCTCTTAATCATGTGCATCTTAGCTTAGACTACATTGACTACTACAGAATTCTTATTTAAGTGTTGGAGAGGAAATGCATTGTAAATTGTCAGTAACACACACATTCACACACCAGTTTATGAAGACACTGGAGGTGAGTGTAACCCACATAAAAATATATGTATAAATATTATATAATATGCATGTGAATATATAACTAAATATACTATAATAATATAACATTCTACTGCGGTTTAATAAAAATAATTACTATTTCCAACCTTTCCTAAGTCAGTGAATGCACCTTAACCCGCACGGAGCATGCGCGGCTGCTCAGCCAATCGTGTTCCTTCTCTCCTCATTACGGCTCCCTCTGTCACTTGCGCGCGGACAGACGAGCGGAGGAGAGGAGGCTGGGAACACTGGCTGTAGCAGGTAAACAGACTTGTTTCCACTCTAAACTTACATATATTCGCTCCTAATCACGTTTTACAATTATAGAAATCGGATACCACCGCATAGAGGCTGGGTTACTCGCTGTGTGGCTTAAACAAGTGGATATTGGTGAGTCTGCTTCCCAATTGTTTGTTTTCTGTCCTGATGCTGCTAATATAGCTTTAGCTTAGGTACAGCTGTGCATTTATTAAACAATAAGCCCAAACTTTTTGTGGGCTGTGCCTTATTATTCAATAAGCCAAACTTTGTTGATTGTTTAACAGTTTAGGAATTTAACTGCACTTTATTTTTGAACTGTACAGTATTGCACTTTATTTATTGTCTTCTAAATGACAATCTCCTTTTGATAATGTATAGTGTACACAACAAAAACAAAATCTAGCTAGTGGTTACTTTTTATTTTACATGATGTCTAATGGATCGTCCTGTCTGTTAACTACAGGCCAGGTGTGCCCTTGTGGGGTACAATCCGCGCTCATCTGGTGAGCTAAGCCTGTAGAGGAGCCTGAACAGCACCTCTGAATAACATCTCAACAACTCAACCTACAGCTACTGTGGTCTGGTAGGGGCTGTTACAGCCAGTCCTCTCCCCTTTTTTTTTTTCCCCCGGTCACAACTAAATCACTCAAGCGCTATGGACTAAAAATTCAAACTCACGGATTCCGTATTTTTCTCAAGAACAATCAAACCACAACAACTACAGTTTTCTTCTGTTTTTCCCAATGATGAACTTTACTGTCAGTACGACAGTTTAACCGGGACAATACGGGACTGCGCTGAACATTGTGTTGCAGTTTGTTGTTTCTTTGAACTTACATTTTATGTCAAACGAAGAGTGTTATAAAACTATTGCACTTTAAACCAGACGTGTGAACTCGAAATACAAGCTTGAATATATTTGTTGTACAACATCATACTACTGCTATCTGCAGATCTGTAAATATTGGGTATAATTTTAATTCACTGTTGCACTGTTAATAATAAGGCACCAGCCACGTAAACTAAACATTTTTGTCTGTCAATCAATATACTGCACGCACCTCCTAGAGACGAACCATAAATCTCCTGAACTAGTCCAAACCCATATTATTATAATAACAATAATAATAGTAGTAATACTCATTGGTTCACTGTCAGTAATTCAATATCATTGCTACATAAGGGTTACATAAAAGAAAAACGTGGCGAGCTAGCCAGGAGGTCGTGTTAAAGTATATTTTTGGGGTTTTTCAGTCTCACCAATCCACAAAATTAAAATGGACTTGTTGGAGTCCTTGGGTGTTAAAATACCCAACGCGGTATTGGTCGGTGGCGTTCCTAAAATTGACGTTGATGAAGTGGAGGATTTTCTTCTACATGGTGCTATTGAACGGTCTCTTCCAATAAACTCACCGGAATCAGAATTTCATAACATGTTGGTTGTTGAGTTTAAAACCGGGTCAGCTTTCGAATTTTTGGGTCCAATTCTGCCGTACATATTTAAGCCTAAAGATAATGAATATTGTGTTCAAAGTTTATCTAAAATTTATGCGGCTAATATCGGTTGTTCAAAGACTAAAACTTACTTAGCTGACTTGAAACAAGTAGCAAAACTGTCTGGTCAAGATTTTGCAGAAGTTCTGCAAGAACTGATGACTCAAATAAATGAAGCTGTTACAGACTTGAGACCTGGTAAAACTGAGAAGGAAGAACAATTCACTCCACTGGAAAACAAAATGTCCGCCGTCCCAACTCCAGCACAAAACAAAATGGCCGCTGCTCCACCAATACACAACATGGCTTCTTATCCTCTTCCAGCTACACCTCTTCACACTACTGGCACAGCAGGCAATCCAATCAATATGTCTACTGCAGATCTGAATCCACCTGAAGTGCAGAGGTATGTTGTGGAACATATTGTGAAGAGCGATGACATTAACCTGCGTTCATCTCACAGGCTGCGCATGTTTTCTGGGAGAGTCCCACGTCCACAGCATGAAGTGGATTATGATACATGGCGCTCTGGTGTGGACCTCATCTTAAAGGACCCTGCCATCTCTGTACTGCAAAGATCCAGACACATCCTCGACAGCCTTCTTCCACCTGCTGCTGACATCGTAAAGCACCTCAGCCTGGACCTTCCTGCAGAAACTTATATACAGCATTTGGACTCTGCTTATGGAACAGTGCAAGATGGAGAGGAGCTTTATGTGAAGTTCATGGACACGCTACAAAACTCGGGTGAGAAGCCATCTTCCTATCTACAGCGACTGCAAGTAGCCCTGAGTCTGGCTGTAAAGCGGGGAGGAGTGAAGCCGGGTGATGTGAACAGGCACCTACTCAGTCAGTTCTGCAGGGGATGCTGGGACAACAACCTCATAACTGAGCTCCAGCTAAAACAAAGGAAAACAAACCCGCCATCATTTGCGGAGCTACTCCTTCTATTAAGAACTGAAGAAGACCGTGAGGAACGAAAAACTTTAAGGATGAATCAACATCTTGGAACACCTAAACACAGAGTCTCTGCTCACGCTCAGTTCGCAGAAAAGGATCAAAGTGTCAGTGCTGCCATCTCCACACTCACAAAGCAGGTGGCCGACATACAAAAACAACTAGCTGCTTTAACTGCTTCAAATTCTCACCAGTCCATTCTCACCAGTCCATTTCCAAATCCGCATCCGAAACATCGAACAACTAATGTGAATGCTTCATCATTCAGTCCAAAGCCTGGTTTCTGTTTTCGATGTGGAGAAGATGGACACATCAGACCACAGTGTACAAATAATCCCAATCCAGTACTTGTTAATAAAAAGCGCAAACAATTCAATGACAAGAAACCAAAATGGCAGATCCGTACTTCAACTTCTAATGGACATTTAAACTAGATTCAGTTTCTGTAACGGGACGTACAGGAACTGTGCAGGAAACCCACTGTCCCGCAAAGAACAAGAGCACAAAGACTGTCCACTGTGCAGACCAACAGACCCATCCAGGGCAAACTACTACGCTGCCTCGTGGGCTCATCGGATCAAAGTGCACAGCTGAAGTTGATATTGCCGGTCATAATTATCAATGCCTTCTTGACACAGGATCACAGGTAACCACCATACCCGTATCTTTCTACAACAAATATCTTCACGAGCAACGGATTCAACCACTCCATGATTTATTACAAGTCGAGGGCGCTGCAGGTCAAACTGTCCCCTACCTTGGCTATGTGGAAATATCTGTCAAATTTCCCAAAGACTTTGTTGGTGAAGATTTTGAAATATCAACTCTTGCTCTAGTTGTTCCAGATACGCATCCAGATCTTCCAGCAACAGTTCTCATTGGCATGAATACATTGGAGCCGTTATATGAACAGTATTTGGGAGAACATCAAACATTCCAGCCCAGTGCCCATGGGTACAGAGCTGTGTTGAAAACATTACAGCTGTCACGCCAGCAGAAGGACAATGGCAACATGGGAGTTGTGAGGCTCCTAAGCAAGGCTCCAGTGCGAGTTTCGGCCGGCCGCACTATGGTCATCACGGGCTCTGCTAAAGTCTCCTTTCCATCGTCTGGTCAAAGTGTCCTCCTACAACATCCTGCCTCCACCCTGCCCGGTGGCCTTTGTGTCAGCAGTTGTCTCATCACCCTGCCCGCTCTATCTCCCTACAAGGTTCCTGTGGTCATTACCAATGAATCTGAGCAAGACACTTTCATTCTACCATATGCCGTCATTGCAGATCTCGAGACCTACCACTGCATCTTGTCTGAACATCGTGTGACCCACCTTCCAGCTGAGAAACCGTCGGTCAGCCTGAACTTGGATTTCGGAGAGTCTCCACTGTCTCCAGAATGGAAGAAGAGAGTCACAGAAAAACTTAACAACATCTCTGAGGTCTTTTCAAAACATGATCTGGATTTTGGATGCACAACAGCCATAAAACATCACATCCCACTCCACGACAGCACGCCATTCAAGCAACGCGCCCGGCCAATCCATCCTCATGACTATGAAGCCGTCCGCCGTCACCTGCGAGAGCTTCTGGAAGCCGGAGTCATAAGGGAATCCTCATCACCCTTCGCGTCTCCTGTCGTGGTGGTCCGGAAAAGAATGGTGACGTTAGATTGTGCATCGACTATCGCAAATTAAACCTCCAGACCATAAAGGATGCATACCCGTTGCCCAATTTGGAAGAGTCGTTCTCAGCCCTCACTGGTTCAAAATGGTTCTCAGTACTTGACCTGAAGTCTGGGTACTACCAGATTCCGATGTGTGAGGAAGATAAACCTAAAACCGCCTTTGTCACTCCCCTTGGGTTTTGGGAGTTTAATCAAATGCCCCAAGGCGTCACCAATGCACCGAGCACATTTCAGCGCTTGATGGAACGCTGCATGGGGGACCTTCATCTGAAGGAAGTACTTGTGTTCCTCGACGATTTAGTTATCTTCTCGGACACTTTGGAGGAACATGAACGAAGACTGCTGCGGATCCTCAACCGGTTGAGAGAGTACGGGCTGAAGTTGTCACCAGAGAAATGCAGATTTTTCCAAACATCCGTCCGCTACCTGGGCCATATTGTCTCAGAAAATGGTGTCCAAACCGACCCAGAAAAAATAGAAACCATCAAAACCTGGCCAATTCCACAAACGCTAAAACAACTGCGATCTTTTCTGGGCTTCGCTGGATATTACCGTCGCTTCATAAAAGACTACTCAATCATCGCCAAGCCGCTAAATAATTTGACTCGGGGGTATGGACCTGCCCGAAAGTCAAAGAACCAGAGATCTCAGCAGAAACCCACCTACAGCCCAAACCAACCGTTTGGAGAAAGATGGAATTCCAGCTGTCAACATGCATTTCAAACATTGATCAACAAGCTCACAACTGCTCCAATTCTTGGCTTCGCAGATCCATCTCGCCCATACATCCTCCACACGGATGCCAGCGTAACGGGTCTTGGAGCAGCATTGTACCAGGAACAAGAAGGGAAGCTGAGAGTCATAGCCTATGCCAGCCGCGGGCTATCGCAGAGTGAGAGTCGTTATCCAGCTCATAAACTTGAATTCCTCGCGCTTAAATGGAGTGTCACAGAGAAATTTCAAGATTATTTGTATGGAGCAGAGTTCACCGTGGTAACTGACAGCAACCCACTAACGTACATCCTCACCACAGCTAAACTGGATGCTACAGGACACCGCTGGTTGGCTGCGTTATCCACATACTCGTTTAAGCTGCTGTATCGGGCTGGTAAGCAAAACTGTGACGCTGACGCTCTCTCTCGACGCCCTCATCTATGCTCCAGTGACGATGCCCTCAATGATCATGAGCTCATCAATCAGTTTGTTTCACATCACACAGCTGACTCTGACGTTGTTCCAGAGGAAATTGTAGCTGCCATCTGCCAAAGTCATCTGGTCAGAGCCACACAGTCAGATGACCAAGGTCAGGTTGGGCTCACGCTCATCGAATCTCTGTCAACCAAAGCCAACATCATTCCTGACAGTGACTGCTTTGAGAATCTCCACCAGCTGCCAGTCATTCCTGCTCTCAACATCCAAGAGAAACAACATGCCGATCCCTGCATTCGAGAACTTATTCACCAGCTAGAGACGGGGGAGAAGATTCCACCGACTGCTAGAGCTGAGCTTCCTGAACTTCCACTCTTGCTCAGAGAATGGACCAAGTTGGAATTGGTGGATGGAGTTCTGTACAGGAGGAGAAGGGACAATGAAGAGCTTTTATATCAGCTCGTCCTCCCTGAAGAGCTGCGTCCCATGGTCTTAAAAAGCCTCCATGATGACATGGGCCACATGGGGATCGAACGTACACTCGACCTTGTCCGTACCAGATTTTACTGGCCCAAAATGGCATTGGATGTTGAGCAGAAGATAAAAACCTGTGGCCGCTGTGTGCGTCGAAAGGCCTTGCCGGAGAGAGCTGCACCACTTGTCAGTATCAAAATATCACGCCCGCTTGAGCTCCTGTGTATGGATTTCCTGAGCCTTGAACCTGATTCTAGCAACACTCGAGATATCTTGGTCCTAACTGACCACTTCACCAAATACGCAGTTGCCATTCCCACGCCAAATCAGAAGGCAAAAACCGTGGCGAAGAGCCTATGGGAAAACTTCATCATTTACTATGGTATTCCAGAGCGAATTCACACCGATCAGGGACAGGATTTCGAGTCCAAGCTAATCAAGGAACTATGTGAGGTTGCAGGCATTCAGAAGAGCCGCACAACTCCATACCATCCGAGGGGAAATCCAGTGGAGCGGTTCAATCGGACGTTGCTGGCAATGTTGGGGACTTTGGAGCAGAAACAAAAGACCCGATGGAAAGAACATGTGAAGCCGCTGGTTCACGCCTACAATTGCACCAAGAATGAGGTCACAGGGTTCACTCCTTATGAGTTAATGTTTGGCAGAACACCCCGATTACCTGTGGACCTTGCTTTTGATCTCCCTGTCCGTGAATCCACCCATAAGAACCACTCTCAATACATTCAATCTCTCAAGTCAAGACTGGACGAAAGCTTCAAAATTGCATCTGACAACGCAAAAAGATCCGCTGACAAGAACAAAGCCAGATTTGACACTCGTGTGATACCATCAGCATTGGAACCAGGTGACCGTGTGCTAGTGAGGAATGTCCGCCTCCGTGGGAAACACAAACTTTGCGACAAATGGGAAAGAGGAGTGTATGTTGTCGTCCATCGAGCTGGCAATCTTCCAGTTTACAAGCTGAGACCCGAAAGCAATGAAGGACCCATGCGGACCCTGCACCGAGACCTCCTGCTTCCATGCGGTTTTCTGGTGGACAGTGAGAATGAATCTGTAGAACCCTCACCTATCCGAAAACCAGTGACTCGACAACAGACCAAAAATAAAGATCCTTCCACAGACCCTCCTGCTGAGGATGAAGACGGAGAGAGTTTGGTTTCCTTAAATGTCAGCCCACCAACGCTGCGTTTCACAGTGAAGAAGCAACATCATGCTCCAGCGCCATCCATTGAGCGTGAACCTCAAGGAGCATCAGTTGTTGATCCTCCGGCAGTTCCAGAAGAACAAGGGGAACCAATATCTGCTCTATCCGATTCTCCACCTCAAGTCATGAACTCCAGCAGTGAGCAATCTGCGTCCGATGTGGAAGAGAACTTAGCAAACCAGAACTTACCTGAAAATGAAGGGATACTTACCGAGGTTCCTGTCGTCATCGAAGATCCCCCAGATGAATCCAATCCTGCTGAGACATCTGATAAGGACACTGACTTAGTTGACGTTACTTTGAGACGTTCACGACGACAGCGGGCACCACCTCAAAGACTCCAATATGCCACTCGCGGGAATCCTTTGATTTCCGTAGTTCAAACCATGTTACATGGTTTATCCGATGCATTAGGCGTTACTTCCGATGCTACCTATCCTTCCGTTCACGTTGTCTAAAATTTTAACATGCAACGGGACGTGCATGATTTTAGGCGGGGAGGATGTAACCCACATAAAAATATATGTATAAATTAGGGCTGGGCAACGTTAACGCGTTAACGGTGCGTTAACTATTGAGGTCAGTATCGCCCGACAATTTTGTTAACGCTTAACGCAGCATTTTTTTTTTAATATATTTTTTATGACTGGTGTTCGTACTTTTATTTTGAAAGCGTAAGTCGGCTTCAGCGTGCAGACCCATCAATATTGTGGAAGACCCGGGCCTCCGTGATGTTTTAAGAATAGCCACCAGCGACGCAGCATACGAGCTCCCCTCTCGCCGCACAATTAGGAGAAGAATCCAGGAATTGTACGAGAATGAGAGAGAGGCAAAAGAGACGAGACTTCGCAGCATGCCAGCCGTTGCCATCACGGGCGACTATTGGACATCACTAGGTAATCATAGTTACCTCGGGGTAACGGTGCATTATATTGATGCCAATTGGGAATTGCATTCGCATGCTCTCTCGGTAATGAAAACAGCTGACAGGCACTACGCCGAAACCTGCGCTGAACACTTTCTACAGGTTGCAGAGGAGTGGAACGTGTCGAACAAAGTCGTCACACTGAGCACAGACAGTGCACGAAATATGATTGCTGCTGCGAGACATCTTCCCTTTGAGCACATCCACTGCTTCGCGCACAGCCTGCAGCGTTCCATCACAGTATCCCTACAGCACAGCCTTTTCGACAATGCCCTGGCCAAGTGCAGAAAAGTTGTAGGGCACTTCAAACACAGCCCAGCAAATGCTGCAGAGTTGGAGCAGAAACAAGACGAACGTGGTCAAAAGAAGGAATGCCTCGTTCAAGACGTTCCAACGAGATGGAATTCTACTCTGGCAATGATCCAAAGCATCCTCAGAAATGAACAGCCACTGCGGGATGTCCTCACGACACACCCCAAAATCACCATGCCAACCACAGCTGACTTGGATAGACTACGGAGGTTGGAAACGCTACTAGAGCCTTGCAGGTGAGCTTTCCATTGTTATTTCTCGTGTGTGTGTGTGTGTGTGTGTGTGAACAAATGGAAATTCTGAATGTGTAGAGATTTTTGTGTAGTCCAAGCAAGGCAGCCCAGTTGGTCAGATTATCATAGTAGCAGGCAGCATTCAGAATCAGCTATGGTGTGTTGTATACTGCAAGGTCACAGTGCAGTCCTATTGTGTGTGTGTGTGTGTTTATTAGGCCTATGCTACATGTAGTTCATTGTGATATATTGTGTTTGTTTTCTCTGTTTCAGGTATGTGACAGAACTTTTAGGGGGAGAAGATTATGTCTCATGCTCTGTGGCCCTCCCTGCTTTTTGCCATGTCTCCCGGGTGATGGAGAGTTCGGATGAGGACCCTGCCTATGTCACACAGTTCAAGGCTACATTCAGGAAGGACCTGGAGACACGCAGAGGAAATGCCAACATAGCATATCTGAAGATAGCTACTGCATTGGATCCTCGTTTCAAGGATCTCAAATGTGTGCCTAAAGGAGAGAGGAATGAGGTGTGGGCCTCAATCACAAGGTTACTCAGAGAAGAGGGAGCTGGTGCAGAGCAACCTGTGGAAGAACCAGAGCCACCAACGAAAAGGTTAACCCTACTGGCTGACTCATCTGAGTCTGATTCTGAAAAAGAAGATGACACAATTGAGACCTGTGTCCATCGATACAGAGCAGAGCCCACCATTAGTTCGGATTCCTGCCCATTAGAGTGGTGGTCCAAGCATGGACACTCACACAGCCTGCTAGCCCCCCATGCAAGGAAGTATTTGGGCACACCCTCAACATCTGTTCCCTGTGAACGGTTGTTTTCTCTTGCTGGTCACATTGTTCAGAAGAAAAGAGCGTCCTTGTCATCTGAAAATGTGAATAATCTTGTATGCCTTAGCAACTGGCTTCGTGCACAGAAGTAAAAGTTTGAATTGACAAGTGTCAGTTTGTCTGTAGGAATTGACAAAAAGCTCAATGTTCTGGTTAGTGTAGGATATGTTCTGGCTGTTTTTTCTTTTTGACATTCTCATTTTATAGGCCTATCAAACAGGATAACCTAATGACCTGTGAGCTGTGATGCATTTCAGTTTTGGATTATTAACTTAGCTCTTTGTTTTAGATTTACTTCACAATCCTGTAACTAGTTTTCTTGCAGAGAATTCAGAACAATAAATGAAAGAAAAGGAAAAGTTGACAATAATGACCTGGCAGTAGTGCTATATCTGAGTTTTATATTTGATTTGCTTCTTTCAGTTGACATTTTTGACACAATTATTTTGAAAAGGAAATGGACTTGGATTTATTTGACAAAAGACCTTTTGTGTACTGGGTACCGTTTTTTGTTGTTATTTATTTTTTACAGTTTCTCATTTTGATATGCCAGTGGTTTTATTTGATGTCATTAGAGTGTTTCAGTTGAATTTTACATTTTGTAATATATGCAACGTTCATTTAGTTACATTTTTAAATAAAACTTTGTTTGAAACAGCTTTTGAATTCATTTTTGTATTTTATATACCATTTTTGGGTTTCGCGCGCTATGCGATTAATCGCGATTAATCACAGAAAGTCATTGAGTTAATGCGATTAAGAATTTTTATGTTTGCCCAGCCCTAGTATAAATATTATATAATATGCATGTGAATATATAACTAAATATACTATAATAATATAACATTCTACTGCGGTTTAATAAAAATAATTACTATTTCCAACCTTTCCTAAGTCAGTGAATGCACCTTAACCCGCACGGAGCATGCGCGGCTGCTCAGCCAATCGTGTTCCTTCTCTCCTCATTACGGCTCCCTCTGTCACTTGCGCGCGGACAGACGAGCGGAGGAGAGGAGGCTGGGAACACTGGCTGTAGCAGGTAAACAGACTTGTTTCCACTCTAAACTTACATATATTCGCTCCTAATCACGTTTTACAATTATAGAAATCGGATACCACCGCATAGAGGCTGGGTTACTCGCTGTGTGGCTTAAACAAGTGGATATTGGTGAGTCTGCTTCCCAATTGTTTGTTTTCTGTCCTGATGCTGCTAATATAGCTTTAGCTTAGGTACAGCTGTGCATTTATTAAACAATAAGCCCAAACTTTTTGTGGGCTGTGCCTTATTATTCAATAAGCCAAACTTTGTTGATTGTTTAACAGTTTAGGAATTTAACTGCACTTTATTTTTGAACTGTACAGTATTGCACTTTATTTATTGTCTTCTAAATGACAATCTCCTTTTGATAATGTATAGTGTACACAACAAAAACAAAATCTAGCTAGTGGTTACTTTTTATTTTACATGATGTCTAATGGATCGTCCTGTCTGTTAACTACAGGCCAGGTGTGCCCTTGTGGGGTACAATCCGCGCTCATCTGGTGAGCTAAGCCTGTAGAGGAGCCTGAACAGCACCTCTGAATAACATCTCAACAACTCAACCTACAGCTACTGTGGTCTGGTAGGGGCTGTTACAGCCAGTCCTCTCCCCTTTTTTTTTTTCCCCGGTCACAACTAAATCACTCAAGCGCTATGGACTAAAAATTCAAACTCACGGATTCCGTATTTTTCTCAAGAACAATCAAACCACAACAACTACAGTTTTCTTCTGTTTTTCCCAATGATGAACTTTACGACAGTACGACAGTTTAACCGGGACAATACGGGACTGCGCTGAACATTGTGTTGCAGTTTGTTGTTTCTTTGAACTTACATTTTATGTCAAACGAAGAGTGTTATAAAACTATTGCACTTTAAACCAGACGTGTGAACTCGAAATACAAGCTTGAATATATTTGTTGTACAACATCATACTACTGCTATCTGCAGATCTGTAAATATTGGGTATAATTTTAATTCACTGTTGCACTGTTAATAATAAGGCACCAGCCACGTAAACTAAACATTTTTGTCTGTCAATCAATATACTGCACGCACCTCCTAGAGACGAACCATAAATCTCCTGAACTAGTCCAAACCCATATTATTATAATAACAATAATAATAGTAGTAATACTCATTGGTTCACTGTCAGTAATTCAATATCATTGCTACATAAGGGTTACATGAGGAAGGTCAAGTGTCTTGCCCAAGGACAGAACAACAGTATTCATTTGTAACAGCTTGGACCAAACCACCAGCCTGTGTATTAGTGGATCTGATCAGCTTTTCTGGTTGAGTGTCGGTCAAATGATTTTTTGTTTTTTTTTGGAGACAAAAAAACACTAAGGCATTACATCTTTCTATCTTCATGGAGACCAGACTAGACCAAGTTACAAGTCGGATCTGTGGAAAGGCAACCCCAATCACAGTCAGAATGTTCTTCTATTATTTTTTTTTTAGCTATAAAACCACCTGTAATTGAAAAAATTTAAGGTTGAGCTGTTTAATGTTATTCTGTGGAACATTCCAGGCAGAGCAATGATGTTTCCCAAGAAACAAGCAGGTGAGGGACCCTCCACCAGAAAAGTTGCACAATGCAACTTTAATCAACAATGTTTTGTATTCATTTACTTTTTGTGTGTAGTGGGTTTCAAACCGCCAACCTTCGGATTTGAGGTTGAGCTACTGTCACGATTTAGAAGAACAACCATTTGTAATTAAGGAATAAGTTTGAAAAAAACAAACATTTGTTTGTGACTCATCAGGAAGTGCTATGAGATTCACTTTACTGAATTTCACTCCCTGCTGTAAATCTAAACCATTACATTTTCAGCTGTCTAAAACTTTGGGTTGTTTTTTTGATAAGTTTGAGTTTGTGTAGTGCAGCTGCCAAAGGTTTAATGAAGAAAAATTTAAATTCACCCACATCCTGATTGTAATGACTGACAATGAAGCAAAGACATAACAATACAAAGCATGTTTTCGAGTTCATTATCGTCAGTTCACAATTCAAATGAGCCCCTGGAAGGAATATTTTCAAAGTGGGTTAACTAAATACATGAGGTTTGATATGTCATACTTTTTGTATCAACGTTTCAAAGTTTGAAGTCTTGCATCAGTGGGAAGTAGCTAAATATATACACTGAAAATATATATTCAGAATTTTTAAATAACAAAATTTAGACTTTGAAGTCCACAGTATAACTAACTAACTAACTAAATCCACGTAAACGTATTTTTCCCATCACTGCTTTGAATTTATTAATACAGCCATTGCTTGTTTTCTCTAGACTGAAATCTCAGCCACCCCATTATGTTGACTCTTGAAATCTCCAAGACAACAAACACCGTGCAGAAATGAACCACATGACTGAGCGACATATTAAAACCTGCCAGTTTAAATGTTTTCAGACGGATATTGCCAGCGAAAACAAATCTCTCCGACATAATCATTTGCTAGATAATACATCAAAGTCGCTTTAACTCTAATGAATTTGGACCATGTTCTGATTGTGCTAAGAGATGGGACCTCTTTTTGTCCCCTCAAGTGTGTCAAAGCTGGGCCTATCAGGCTATATATCAATGCCACTTCCCTTTCACCATGTCTGGCTATCGCATGCTTTGTCAAGATACTAGTACAAATGAGAAAACAATGGAGAGATGAGAGGCGAGTTGTTGAATATTCATTGGAACGGATAAGGATGCAACTGGGACATTTTGGGTGGTTTTATCAGTGCTAACAGGATCTAAGCCATGCTAATTCGTGGTAAATCCAAACTCCAAATGGCTCTAACACTTGTCCAAGAGGAAGAGGGAAAAAAATACTTATGTGAAATCTCCAGAGTGCTTTAGTGGTCCATTTTCTTTGTCGTCTTGCTCTCATTCATCACAACAGTCTAGTTAAGATATATTTTATATTGTCTTCATTTTCCTCATGACTTGAGGCAAAGGGAGTCTGGAGTCGAGACAATAATGTGAATACCTTATTTTCTCTGATAGTAGTGTTTTACATTTTTAAAGCAGAGCTGTATTTATAGCCTTATATACGTAGAAGCATTGGATTTACTGCAGGTGCTGTTATGAAAGTCGGCCAAGTGAAAGTGTAAACAAGATGACTTTCCAGAAAACACCACTTTTGAAAAAATAGAAGTCACAAAAACAAGTTAATCTTTTGGAGCACAACACTTCCCTTTGAGATAAAAGTTGGATGCATGAAAATGATGGAATCGCTGTTGATTACTAAAGACTTTTTTTTTGTCGTACAGAATCTTACTGTTTATTTACAGGGCCTGTACTTGGGCTGCATTTGAGAAAAATGTGTCTTTTCCCAGAAATACATTGTGTAAGCAGTCTAAAAGTAAGTCTACTATGACTGCCACTAATTAAATATTATATATTTTCGTGGGAACATGCACTGTTAGCATGCCAGTTGTCAACTCTGCTCTGGCCTCTGAAAGCTGTGTAAAGCAATTATAACCTCATTCTACTGAATAATGCTCAGGATCCATAAGGTAAATGAGGAATAACTTTAGACCTTTGCAAATTGTTTAAATTAACTAGTTATGTTTATTCATTCATTCATTTATTTATTTATTTTTACATTTTTTTAAGATGGTAAATATCATGTAGAGCACCTTCAAGGTTAGATTTTCAGTTCTTCTGTACTGTATTCAAACTGAAGCGTTCCCAACAACAACCATGACATCATTTTCATCAAGTCTCTGCCGTTTAAGTTTCCTCAGTTGACCTGGATTTGACTTTATGGGATCAGCCTTTCTTCCCATTATATATTGCTTAAAAATCCACATTAAAATGATCTATTTTGTGAGCAAAACTAACATCTTGACTTGGTATCGTCTTGGATGAAAAGCACAGATGCCTTTCTCACAGATAATGCATATGTAACCTCAGGGTGGAGGCATTTTGTTGCTCTGTTAGTTCACATCACACTATTTTTGACCTTTTGAGGCTCTGACTTAGCTCTTTCTCTAAAGCCTAAACCACTTCCTGTGAGACCAGACTAAAGGTATTAGTATTTGACTTGCCCGACCTTTCCCAGAGCCTTGTGGGTAAAAGAAGGAAGTGACCCAAGTGACCCAGTATGGTGTCTTTGTATGACATATGCAGCTGTATGACTTCTTAATCATATCAAAGAGCAGCAGATAAAGCTTTTATTTTATTCGCTGTGACATGGGCGATACCAAGGGAGATATATACTCATAGAAGCACTCAATAAATCCCCCTCATTGCCTTTGTTGCTTTGCTTAGCATAAAGAAATCAATATGGGGTGGGGGCACTTGACCACATATCATATCATGAGCAAAGGAATCAATTAAAGGTGCTGATGGATACGAACCTTATGGCAGCTTGACTTTACAAAACTTCAAAACAGTTAGCATTCAGTCGATGTGCGTGAGGCTGAATAGAGGTGATCATTTAGTAACTGCAATAAGCATGTTTTAATGATATTTTTAGCATAACTTACAAGAATAACTTTAAAGTGCAATTGTGAAAAGTCTATAGCTATTAACATTACAAATCACTGAACTATATTGTAGTGTAAATCACAAACTCTATAGGGTTCAAATCAAGTTCACTTGTTATTTGATAATTGAATTTTATATAGGGACCTATATAAGACACCTAAAGCACTTTACAGTGTATTATTCACTTACCCCATTCTCTTTAGCCCATTCTCTCCTGGTGCAGACTGACAAAAGTGAGGCTGCCAATCTGCGCCATCGACTTCTAACCATGACCAGCACTCACACACCATATTCATACTACGCAAGGTGAGTAAAGTGTCTTACCCAAGGACATAATGACAGGATTTCATCCGAGTGGGATTTGATTTTCCGATCTTTGGTTTGGGAGACCCTCGCTGTAACTACTGAGCCACTGTCACCCTCATATTATAACTAGAAATAATAAATATATTTCTGGTATGTCACACATAATTATATGGATTTAATGAAGCAGAAATTGAGTTGCTGTTTTGAGTGGTAAATACACACAAGACAATAGTGCTCTATAGAACCCTGTATATTGCACTGTGGTATTAAAGGTCCCATGGCATGAGATTTTCACTTTCTGAGGTTTTTGAACGTTACTGTGAGCTCCCCTACCCTGTACCCCTACCCTAAAAGTTGCGAAATGTCTAAACTGAGCATTTGCGGTCCTTTTCTGCTTTACACAAAACCAGTGTTGAAACGGGCGAGTTCGGACAAGGCACCTTTTTGACGTCAGATCGGCAAATGCAGCTCCAGCCCCTCCCTCTGTCTCCGCTCAGCGTCCCTGTATATCCCGCCCAGAGAGTTTGGACTGTGAATGCGCTACAATGCGAAATGCGTTTTTTTATTTGCCTGGAGGCACGTCCGAGTGTTTCTAGGCTCGCAAGTCCCTTACCCGACCCTCTGGACCTCTGAAATACCAGTGGTTTAATTTTATTTTCTGTGTAAATATGCTTTTTTTCATTGCAAAGTCTCCCATCTGTCTTCCTGTGTTAAACACGGAAGCGAGCAGACAGCGCTGCAGAGCTGCGCTTCCAGCGGGGGAAACCCGCCCCCCCGCTCCTTAGCAAATCTCTCTGTCCTTCTCATTTGCATTGATGCAGCAACACCCAGAATAAAGCATTTTAGACACATATCTAGCCTCATGAAGACTGTCAGAGTCATATCTCATGCGGTGAGTGTTGATTTTGAAGAAGGATTCATTTACAGTATTAGGGAACAATTAAGGAGCCATATAAAAGCATCAATAAGTACCATGTCATGGGACCTTTAATGAAAACATAGTCATTGTTTGAACAACAATTTCAGCCTTTGTCTGCAAACTAAATCTTTTTCCATTGTATAATTATTTTCACAACCTTTTGCCATCTGTGTTACCATGGCAATAAAGTTCTCTAATGAAAGGAAGGTGTTGCTGTTCTTAACATGTACCCAAGGCTTCTGCAATAGTCAGAACTTGCAGGAATGTTACCATTGAACCAACTGCACATATTTCAGCTGGAACACTATGTATGTACATGACCCATGTAACATCAGCTGTGTGTCAGGCTGTAATTTCTGTTGAAAGGTCTCCAAAATAATGATGAGCATACTATAATTATTTTAAATGGAAAAAATGTATAATTATTCGTTTGTGCCTCGGGGTATGGACTTCACATTCTTTGTTAATGAAGTCTTCAAAAAAATCTTGACCTTTAGTTGCTAATAATTTAGACTTTTTATTCCTAAAGGCTGTTCTCTTGACTTTGAAATTTGTATTATTTCACTGGGGCAAGTAGGAAATTATTTTTATTACCCATTGTCTTGCCTCCCCAGTGCATGAAGTTTCTTATCAAGACAAGCATGGGACATAGCAATTACATGCACTGATGTGTAGTTTAAATTGCTTTGTCCAGTTATTCTGACACATTTGAGTTACCTTTTGTCAGTAAAAATATGCACATTTGTTTATTTATGAATGAATTTCTAAGTGGACATTTTTGGGAAGCTGTAACAATTCAAAAACAACCAATCATTTGTGTAAAATTGAAACAACAATTTGGACAGACTATAAATAGCTAAAAGGGGAATATTTTTGCATCTTCATCTTTTTGTCAGGATTTACTTTATATCCAACCTGGCAACAAATGGACAAATGTTTTTTTCTGAGTTTAAAGCCTGGTGAGGGAGATAATGGTTAAATGGTGAACAATAATATGGAGCATATAAAGACAATGAGTAATAGTGGCATGTCAGTTGGTACGCAGCAGGCATGTTTCACAATAGGGAGGAGATAGATGTATTGGTGCATGATGAATGGTTTACGACAGGGGGGTGTACGGACTCATCAGAGAAATAAAAGCTTGCGTATGACAGGAAAAGAGCAGCCACAATGCAAGACAAATCTGGATCAGTTTTCAGGATTGTAAAATTGTGCTGTAGTCCCAACAATAGATCACACGAGCGGCAGATGTTAGCAGAGCTGCTGAAGATGTGGCTGTATGGTTATGGTTTGAGTATGTATTAGTATGGATTAGGAAAACTTCTTTAGACACACCAACTTCAAGAGCAATTTGAACCCAAAATACATTATTTGAACCCAAAATACATTATTTATCATTTTTAATATAATTTAGCATAATTACGAAGGATATCAACCATCAGGATTAAGACTCCGAGACCTTCCATGGGATACATTCCCTCCCAATACTTGGGAATCATTTCATCACCAAGTGAAACAACGGGGTGGAGTAAAAACAAAACCTTTCTTGTTGTGTTCACCAAAGGTGGCCACACTCACAGGAAAAAAAATTTAATTTTTGAGCAATAAAACACCTGTAATTAAAGGTCCCATGACATGGTACTTCTTGATGCTTTTATATGGCTCCTTAATGGTTCCCTAATACTGTAAATGAATCCTTCTTCAAAATCAACACTCACTGCATGAGATATGACTCTGACAGTCTTCATGAGGCTAGATATGTGTCTAAAATGCTTTATTCTGGGTGTTGCTGCTTCAGTGCAAATGAGAAGGACAGAGAGATTGGCTAAGGAGTGGGGGGGCGGGTTTCCCCCGCAGCTCTGCACCGCTGTCTGCTCGCTTCCGTGTTTAACACAGGAAGACAGATGGGAGACTTTGCAATGAAAAAAAGCATATTTACACAGAAAATAAAAGTAAACCACTGGTATTTCAGAGGTCCAGAGGGTCGGGTAAGGGACTTGCGAGCCTAGAAACACTTGGACGTGCCTCCAGGCAAATAAAAAAACGCATTTCGCATTGCATAGCGCATTCACAGTCCAAACTCTATGGGCGGGATATACAGGGACGCTGAGCGGAGACAGAGGGAGGGGCTGGAGCTGCATTTGCCGATCTGACGTCAAAAAGGTGCCTTGTCCGAACTCGCCCGTTTGAACACTGGTTTTGTGTAACGCAGAAAAGGACCGCAAATGCTCAGTTTACACATTTCGCAACTTTTAGCCATGGGGGGGGCGAAACAGGGTAGGGGAGCTCACATTAATGTTCAAAACCCTCAGAAAGTGAAAATTTCATGCCATGGGACCTTTAAACAAATGTAAGATGCATCATTTTAATACCATACTATAGAACATTCTAGACATGGGGGTAAATGGAAAATGGTTATATTTTTATATAGCACTTTTCCACCTTCAAGGAACTCCAGGCACTTTACTTGAAGGAACCACTCATCCATTCATACATCATATATGCATACACTGGGGGAGACAATGACAGCATTCATATGTGGAAGCTGGAATTGCACTGCTACCTGTGGGTAAGTGAATCTGACTGCTCAACCAATGTTGTTCATGTCAGGAGCCGAATTCAGACCTCCGACCTTCAGATGAGTGCACAAACACTCTACCAACTGAGATACTGTTGCCCAGTGTTTGCATCAGAAAAAGTTACATGGTGCACCTTCATTTTCCTCTATTTTAACAAGATGGGTACTTGTCCAGCTGACCATACCCTTCCCAATATGACCTTTTTCACTTATCCATGCTTGCACCATCACATCCTCTAGTCACCCTTGCATACCCTGTAGCAGTATTATTCTTCTAAACCACAAAGACTAGGATAACTTCGACTACATCACCTCAGTGGAGCAGCAGATGTTGTGATATCCGCACCCGTCTGCTTGTGCCTGAAACATGTGCATGAATGATGAAGACTCCCTTCTCTACATGAATATAGATTTATATATATGGTACGGAGATGAGCGTGCCAACACCTGCCGCCAATTAGCTGTAACTCGGCACCATCTGAGAGCCCATCACACTCGACGCCTCTCAGTGATGCGATGTTCCTGCAGGTAATAACAGTCTCCATTTGGGTGATGGAGTAGTTAAGTAGGAGATTTCCTTGTGTTGCGTTGTGCTTTTTTCCTTCCTTCTCGTGCTTTGCTCAAGTACTTAGACTGGCACTTGATAAACCCATGAGAGGCACCAGATGTGAGCTTGAGAATGTTGTCCGTCAGCTCCTATCACAAAGTCTCTATGGGTTTCAAACTGACAGAATCGTTGAATATATAGAGAGCTATATGTGTATTGTTACTAAAAGGCCACTAGTTAGTATAAAAGTCTTCTGAGTGCACTGCTGTGTTGATGAGGCTGTGCAGGCTTATTTTGCATTTATGCTAACTGAGAGTCCGGGTCCAGGTGAGGTGCGGGTCTGTGTGTGTGTGAATGTGCTAGCAATTTTTCCGGGACACCACAGCGGTCTCGAGTGGTTTTCATGTCATTATACATATATTAGCATGTGAACCCATATAAAAAGCACTCAGCCATGGTCACATTTTCTGTAGGTAATTGCATAGCTTAAGTTGTCAATTAAATTTTGTATAAATCGTGACAGTGAAAACCTCTTCTAATGTGTGTTTTGTTATAATCGGTGAAGGTGTTGTACGAAGTTGGATGTAGCAACGGTGCCCTCTCTGATTGTGACCTGAGCCCCATGCAAGTCTTCTGAATGCTAGGTAAATGCCTAGTGTTTTTTTTTTTAAAGGGCCCATATTATGTTATTTCCTGATGTTATAATGTTGTCTCCTCATCACAAACATGCCTGGAGTTTTATTAACTTATCTTTAATACACAAACAAAACACAACTGCAGGTAACAACCTCCTAACTAAACCTGACTAAAAGCTCACATGAGTCAACTTTGTGTAATATAGGACCTTTAATGGCATTCAGTCATTTAATTCCATGATTTTCTGTAAAGATTGGCACCGCCGGTTGTAATTTCTAACTCTCTATTCTATCCTATTGTCAGTGCTAGTGTTAATTGTATATATTCTGTTTGACATAGGAGCTGAAGTGTTAATTACTGCAGTTAGGTTGGTATAAATGCAGTACACGGTAGGGTCCCCAGTGCAAGGTCAGTTCTCAGGGTTGGCACTAGCCACTTTAAAGGAAAAGTAACGTTATTTTACAATCTGAGCCTTCTTTCGGTAATAAAACAAGTCGTTTGACTCACCCATAGCACGTTGGTGTCATTTGGAGCTGTTTGGTAAAAGTTATGTTGCAGCGTATCCGTTAGCGTGAGTACTCGGGGCATTACTTTGCGGTCTCCAAATAACACAAACTTTAGCACTTTTCAAATCATAGAAGCCCGATGTCTTTAGTCTATGATTTCGTGTGGTCAAAAGTGGCCTGTAATCCGAGATTTAGCCATAGTTTCGAGTTGATGAGGACGCCAGTGCGCATGCGCGGACTGTGCTCTCAGCTCCCGGGACCCAAACATGAAACGCAAAGATGAAAACTATGGATAAATCTCGGATTACAGGCCACTTTTGCTTCAAACGAAATCTTACATTAAGACATCGGGCTTCTATGATTTGAAAAGTGCTAAAGTTTGTGTTATTTGGAGACTGCAAAGTAATGCCCCGAGTATTCACGCTAACGGATACGCTACAACATAACTTTTACCAAACAGCTCCAAATGACACCAACGTGCTATGGGTGAGTCAAACGACTTGTTTTATTACCGAAAGAAGGCTCAGATTGTAAAATAACGTTACTTTTCCTTTAACCCAGACAAGCCCCTTATCACAAAGCACTTTTAAACACTCCATGCACTTTATTTAAACTGTAAACAATACCAATCGTAGCACAACCATTCATGTTGTAACGTTAAGAGGACCCTACCTGCCTCCTAGTTACAAAATCTGATGCTTGATGCTCACTGTCCAATATGCACCCCGTATTGGTCCTAGAATCAGGACTGAAGGGTAAAATAAATGAACAGGCTCATTTGTCTCTGATCAACATTTGTTATATCCGACATCTTTCTCTGTTCTTCACAAAACTACCTCGTACTTTTCTATAGCGTTTGTCTCCTGCATAAAAAAGTAATTTCACGGGCATTGCAGCTGATCAGCGGCGGCACCCTCCATCCAGGTGGTGCCAGTTCATGCATCCCGACAGCCTGGTTAGCACGGAGGAGAGGACAGAGCTAATATCGCCTGACACATTAAAGTGAGCTCCAGGTTGAATGCTTGTTTCGGAGGTTTTACCAGGATACACTGCAGACTCTGACAGCTGATGGGAACGGGCCTGTCTGCAGAGATGGGAGGGGTGTGAACAAGCTCTATAGGGTGCGCACATCGGATGTTTTTAACACCACTCAAGTGCGCTGTGATTTTAACGTGAACATTTGGTGGGGATTTGGGGTTACTAAAAGTTTTATAACAAGTGTTCAAACTGTTCAGCGGCTCCCATATGTTTTGGTTGCTGAAAATGAAATGGCATTATAGTCTATGCTCTATGATTTTGACTGTTATTTTTATTATTTTTTATTGAGCAATTATAACTTTTTTGTGTGCAGGATGGTAGATTGCTGTGCCATCCTCTTGTGTAGTTCACTTCCTATGAAAGAAAATTGTCCAGCCCGGCCAAAGCGTATACTTGGCAGGGAGTGGCACAAGTGATGTAATGTAAAAAGCTTAGTAAATGTATTACTTTTCAATGTCCAAATATAAGTGGTTCTGATAGATTTCCCAATAGTCTCAAATACACTGTGATTAGTAATAAATCATCCCATATGCCATCCTCTAATTTTGTACTATTTGCATTCCTCTTATGTCCAAAAATGTATCTGCACTAATGGTACAAACTTTTCTGGTTTTCACCTGCTTGTCTCCATGGAGATGTTTTTGCTTTGACTGGAATGTTCCACTGTATAGCATTTGACTTCACAAAGACCATGCACGAGAAGCTAAAAACTGCATGTAATAGAGTAAATACAAGACCTTAAATGTCGTATTATGCTGAATTCACTCTTGGGAGCTTTAAGCTGTTACAATGTTGTTCCCTCCTCAAAAACATACCGGGAGTTGTGTTCCCCCAAACCCCCTACCCTTTTCCTTTACTTCAGTAGAGATAGGCAATTCTAGGGCTAACCCTAAGTCAGACCCCCCAGGATTTTGCGGGCATTTTTTGTGATTGTTGCGGGCTAAAATGCCTGAATTTGCGGGACCTTTTCCAAAAAGTTGCGATGAAAGTTGCGGTGCTTTTAAGGTTTTTGTTGCGATTTTGTTGCGGGAGGAAGTGAAAGTTGCGATAAATAGTTGCGATTTTCGCTTTTTGTAATTAAAATTGAGTAATATTTTTGAATACTGAGTTATTATTGACAAAGAATAATACAAAGACACAGAGACCACAGATATGGTCCTAAAACAACCTTACCAATATCGAAAATAAATTACTACTAACTGTTTCACGCCGTCTTTTGCTGTTATTTTTGTGGGCAAATGGTTGGCCGCAGACATGTTTCTTTGCCATTAGAAGCCATGTCCCAGTTCCCAGAGCGCGCGGCTCGGAGCGTGGCCCGAAGGGCATGTGCGTCACACATTTCGACAGTACACCGGCGCGACGACTGCTGTCCCACTTCTTTTTTGTCACATGTGCAGGTAACACGCGGTCCGAAGACCGCAGTCGTTAAGCGGTCCGCGGACTGCAGTCGGGACTGAGCAAGTGTGCATCGCCTTGACTGCAGTCTGAGCCCACACACCCACAACACGGCCGCAGTTTAGTTTTGTCACACGGAAGTAAGACAGAAGGAAGTTTGTCGGCATTCAATACGTCGCCGATGATTGGTCAAAATTAGTAAAAATCGCGGAAAAGTTGCGGTGATTGGTAAAAATTGCAACACCGTCCTGAATTCGCGGGGATTGGCTGAAGTTGCGTTGAAGTTGCAAATCGCAACATCGCGAATTCCTGGAGGGTCTGCTAAGTGAAGGTATATAGGGTTTAAAACACAGTCGAGCATTTCCTACGCTATCAGTTTGAGAGAAGAACTGTCTGATAAATATCCGTGAATGAAACAAAATACAACCCCAGGTAAAACAACATTGTAACAGAGATCCCCCCCCCCCCACACACACACACACACACACACACTGTAAACAATTCCACTGTATTATGTCTTTGTCTATTGTTATTGATTGTATTGCATTCCTATTCTGTTTATGTTCTTGTATTACTGAAGAGAGAGGGGGATGTTAGCGCCCCATGTCGGCTGCTTTAAGGTCCATGGACCCGTCCATTTCCAAGTTTTTGTGTTGCTTACAATGACAAATAAAGCTTCCATTCCATTTCAGGCAAAGAAATGATATCGGGAATGTATGTAATATATTTGATGCATGCAGGGTCACAAAGGTGCACCATTTAAACCCACATTTCCACATTAATACCCACATTTCCTTGCAAAAATTCTTTAACTTGTGAATGACATAGAACTTGTAGATGATGACAAAGTATATTGACCATGCAGAGGCAAATTTGCTGCAAATTGTGTATTTTTATTTACACTAATGCATCATAGCCTCATATAAAATCTTTCGCTATGTAACTAAAACAACAGACGGCATAATTACAATGTGTCTTTTGTTTTTAAGGGCTAATTGAAGTGCTTGTCTCAGATATTGTCAACCAATGTATACTCCTATTCTATAATGGCATTCTTTTTATTAAACCACCTAATTAAACGCAATCAAACATAAAGTGAAGTTTCTGATGAGTAACTTTGCAAATGAAGGAAAATTACAACAGTTAATCTTATAAGAAATGCTGAACTTGACACTGCTTTCATTAGAAGGCGGATTTACTTCTGCTCTGAGAAGAAATATTAAAGTAGAAATAACACTGATAAGTTAGATTTTCAAAAGAACGAATGTAAGAAAGAATGAAAAATGTTGACCTTTAATCGTCTTACTTATACATGACATTTTCTTGAACATATTTGGGCAAAGAAAACAATCTCCAAACCAATAGTGAGCTCGGTTGTAATTCTAGCAAGAGAAATAACTCCTATTTAATTTCACAATGCATTAATAATCGGCTAACGGAACAGCGGACTTGCTCGCCCACACACTCCTTTGATCTTCGCTTTGACACCTCTATTTCAGGCATGTTCAAATTGAAACTACCAATACTTTATGAAAAATTCCCACTTCACCCACAGTCACAGACAAGACAATCACTTTACGGCATTACGGGTTTCAGAATGATGAAAAATTAGGGCCGTTGTCATAGCAATTAACAATTTCAAACAATATATTATATCTTTTGAAAGGGGAAATGTCATCAAAATGCTGCATATAACTTGCCTGGCAAATCAGTCTGGTCCCCATGCCTTCTGTTGCATCTTGAACCAGAATCAAACATGGGCAACAAGTAGCTCAGTTGGTAGAGAGTTTGTCCACTGGGTCCGAAGGTTAGCGATGCGATTCCAGCTCCCACAAATGAATACAGTATTGTTGTTTTGTACTTGGGCAAGACACTTAACCCACATTTCCCCCTAGTGTCTGCGTACACTGGTGTCTGAATGTGTGTGTGAATGGGTGGTTCCTTCATGTAATGCGCTTTAAGTTCCTTGAAGGTGGCAAAGCGCCATATAAAAATGTGACCCAAATGTGATTTTTATCAGTGATACATGTGAAACTCAGGAGCTCCTTTACAAACAAGATCCTAGAACAGAGTTTAATGCTTCTCTCATTGATTCTGCATAAATCTGGAATGTTTTTCAATCCCCTGATATTTGTTTCTTTTTTCCTGGTAAGCCACCATATTTCTTGTGATATGGACGGATGCATGTCCCTGCTTGGCGAATCCATCTGTCAATCAACCCCATCTGACCTTGGGGAGGTTCAACAGGAAGTGTATTCAGGAAGTGTGTACAGTGGTACCTCACCTTACGAAATTAATTCGTTCCAGAAGTGGTTTCGTAACGTGAAAAATTCGTAAGTTGAGTAGCTATTTCAATGGAAAAAGCCTGATTCGTTCCAAGCCCCCGATCCAAGTTTTTTTTATAATGTAACTTTTTTTTATAGTGTAACATTGTGTTCTGCGTGTTTCTCACATTTGTCTCTCGTTTAAACACTCAAACTTTCATAGATTTTCAACAAAATGTATTAACAGTGAAGTGTGGGGGGGAAGCGGGAGGGGGGAGAAAACTGCGCTCTGACACGTGTGATAGCGAGCATGACCCGGCGCGGAGCTGATAGCAGGTCTAGACCAAGGTCTAAACCTGGACTGGACCAGGACTAAACCTGGACTAAACCAGGAATAAACCTGGACTAAACCAGGACTAAACCAGGACTAAACCAGGACTAGACCAGGTGGATTAAAGCAGCGAGGAGGGGACTGCACGCAGTCTGAGCGCATGAACGCATGAACGAGACCCATGCAAGAGCCGCGGGCTCCTCCTGGTTTAGTCCAGGTTTAGTCCTGGTTTAGTCCAGACCACTGCGGCTCCTCCTGGTTTAGTCCAGGTTTAGTCCTGGTTTAGTCCAGACCACCGTGGCTCCTCTAGACCTCCTCTAGACCTGGTCAGGTCTAGAGGAGGTCTAGACCACCGCGGCTCTTGCATGGGTCTCGTTCATGCGTTCATGCGCTCAGACTGCGTGCAGCCCCCTCCTCGCTGCTTTAATCCACGTGGTCTAGTCCTGGTTTAGTCCTGGTTTAGTCCAGGTTTAGTCCTGGTCCAGTCCAGGTTTAGACCTTGGTCTAGACCTGCTGTCAGCTCCGCGCCGGGTCATGTGCGCTATCACACACGTGTCAGAGTGCAGTTTTCTCCCCCCTCCTCCTTCCCCCCACACTTCACTATTAATAATTTTGTTGAAAATCTATGAAAGTTTGAGTGTTTAAACGAGAGACAAATGTGAGAAAAGTTTAAATTCAGTCTGAGAAAAGCTTTAATATGTGTGGCTGAGCGCGTATTATTTGAATTTTTGAGATTTCGCGTTTCGTAACTTGAATTTTCGTTCATATCTAGAGACCAAAATTTACCGTGAAGGCATTTGGTAACTTGAAATTTTCGTTTGTTGGGTCATTCGTAAGGTGAGGTACCACTGTATTCTGGATATTAGGTTTAAACCTTGTTCATTATCCCTGGTTCTGATATCATCCAAACTATTACCTCTTCTAATGCACTAAAACAAATTGGGTGGGATGATTTTGTCTTGCCTGGGGCTCCAACAAAGCTAGCTCATTTCTTTGTACATAATGCAGTACATTGTTCAGGATGCAAATACTCACCTTCACTTGACTTATTTGTTAACATACAAAAACAAAACCAACAACATTACCAACCTTGCTGCAGGTAAGATTTTTTTTTCCCACATAGCTCCATAACTGCAGCTGCCATATAAATTTGTGATTCGTTGACTGAGTTAGAGTTCTGTTGTAGTTCACAATGTACTGCCACCAAATTCAATATATTGGTGATTTGCAAATTTTGTAGTATTTTTTTCTTGCTTGGGGGTAAAATTTGAATTATAATCCTGGTTTTGTTTCATGTTTGTCTTAATTTGGCTAGAGTTTCAGTATTTTCGAATTATTTTTTACCAATAGGCTATGCTCCAGATATCCTAACCACAAACTTGTTCCGATCTTTAAAAGCTACCTCAGCCGGAATTGCAGCATTTAAGGGATAAAATGTGTAATGTATATAAAGGGCAAACAAAATCACTTTTTTCTACTGATTAGCTGTGTAAATGGGTCTAAAATAGAAATGTATACCTATCCCTGGCCTTTTTTGGTATTTTAGTGCATATATGTTAAAAATCCGACTTTTGGGTTTAAAGCTATGTCTATAACGGCCTCTTTAGAATCAACTACGGCCATTACATTACATTATATTTGAATTTTTGGGTTGCACTAACTAACCCTGCATCCAATGAGTCAGATGCAGGGTTATTACGTGACAAGCACAGCCACTGGCGAGACCATACTGTATACGGTCTACGGGCGGTACGTGAAGAGCCCCTCTCAGCTTTGCCCTTAGCTGGCACCTCTGCGATGTCCCGCCGTGTCTGGAGAAAAGGGAAATGACATGATCCAAGCACAAATGTCTGCTCTGTTTCAAAGTCTGGAGCGCACCGGTCCGTGCCATGTTGGATTGCTGTGGCTGTCGGTTGGCTGTCAATCATCGCTCCAGACCCCGCCCTACACCCTCTCATCCCAACCTGCTGCACACCGCCCACGCTGGAGGATTTTTCACATTTTACTTATTATCTTGTTGGATTGATGAATTGTCCCACCCCTGTTGGTTGGTCAACACTGGACTCACTTTGGCCTGAAAGAGGAACACTTTCTGCGGGGTGAGTTAGAGTGACAAGCCCAGTGGTCTAGGCCAGTTATATACTCTGAAATCCCTGTGTAATCTTTGTGAGGGTTTCTCAAACATGCAGACACAGGGCCTGGCTGCTTGGCATGGGTGCCTCAGTGGTGTGGATGTAAGTACAGCTTGTGCTGCAGAGTAGTTTATCAGAGTCACTAAAGTTGACACTGGAACGTGATTGTCTGGGCCATCACACAGTCAGCCAACCCTTCACACTCATGCATAGATTGAAAGGGAGGATGGAGAGAGACAGAGAGAAAGGGGAGGGGGGACATACTCATGCCGTGGTATTTTCATATGAGAAAGGGAAAAACTCAAATCTGCCACAATATAACAGTTATGCAAGATGATTAAAACACAATCGGCTCCCGTTTGGGGTTTAGGATATGACTGGTGTAACTTTCTTCATAATTCCATCAAATAAAAATGACAAACAATATTGAAGACCCTTTCTGTTATGAGTAAGGGTTCACTTGAATATTTGTGGTTAGACATAACGATATGAGTGTGGAGCAAGAGATTCTAGGGCAGGGATCTCCACCCTTTTTCCATTTATGAGCTAACTTTACAAAATGAAAATGCTAGTTAGAGCCTTAAATGGGTTACAGTTTGATGCCTAAAACCTTTACACAACTATTATCCATTTATTAGTGTGCAAAGATAGACATTAGAATGATACAATTACAATGGTAATAGACATTTAATTAAATTAAATTTAAGTTATTTAACATGATATGTATGATTCAGAAATCCCTTGGCGAGTGGATGGAGAGCTACTGGTAGCTCCTGAATTACAGGATGGAGACCCCTGTTCTAGGGCAAGACCCACACTGACTCTCTCTTGACCTCATGAGAAACACGTGAAGAAAGTTCTGTAAAAAATGCAAACCAAACACATGGGACTCACATGTGTCATGGTTCAAGTCATCAGAGCATCAGCCCTGCTGTGTGAGAAGTGAAAATCCAAGTCTGGGTTCTCCAAATATCAGCATAGTCCATGTTGAGTCATTCAGGTTTAACATTGAATCCAGGACTAGACGGCATAATCCATATGTCATAATAATTGTTTGAACTTGTCATCAAACAACATTCTTGACATTCTATAAATGAAGCGGATGCAAAAATTCAGCAAAAATACTACAGCTCCCGGGTCATTCGGGCACTCAAACCCCTCCACCACTATAAGGTGGCGGTTCAAGGAGGGGATGATAACATAAGTTACAATTTTAGATGCATTTGTGTTGACTTTTGCAGAAAAAAGTAATAAAATGAACTGTAATGAAGTCGATATACTATAAACTTTTTAATGAAATAAGATTGCATAACATACTGTAAGTATTCTAAAATGTTTCCAGGAATGAAATTGAAAATCACTATTCTATGAATGTCCCTAATTTAATTTATGCAAGCTTACTTCTGCTTGTGTATTGTTCTGCACCTCATTTGAGATTGCCGGCTGTTAATGTATTGTAGATTTTATTGTCAGACTCCAATTGGCTAAATGTGTGGTGTGTGTGTGTGTGTGTGTGCGTGTGCGTGTGCGTGTGCGTGTGCGTGCGTGTGTGTGTGTGTGTGCGTGGATTAATCTGGCATGTGATTGGTCGATTGGCCGTCAGAGCAGTGCAGGTGATTGGCCGCTGAGCTGACATGGAATTGCCAAACCAGACCCGTTTCCCATGCACACAGGGCAGAACTCCCAGTCCTCCTCTGTCTCTCTGCCTGTTGTTCTTCCACCGCAGTAATTACAAGATGTTTGAAAATGTCATGTTGAGTGCACTTCTTTTGTTTAGCAATCTTAGCTGCAGGAATGTTTTATTTGTTTTGTCTCAATTTCCCAGTCAGAATAATTGTAATGCTTTCAGGTAATTATTTGAGCTCCCTTTTGTTTGCTGTGTCGGCCTTGGCCACCCTGAAGTGTAATGATATTCTTAATAAAGCGGTAAATCATATGCACCCGTGAGTCTTGTGTGGTCTGAGTTGGTGGTTAGACAGAGAGAATTGCTTTTATGCTGTCACCCAGTTAATTACAACATACAAAAGCACTTTCTTTTATTGTGTATTTAATAACATAAGAGGTTATATGGTCATTGTAGAAACTGAGCCGTATTTCTAATGGTGGTTAATGGTTTGTGCTAATGCTGGCAATACAATCTTCATTTAGCATTGTGGAGTTTTTTGTGTACATTAAAAGTCCACTTTGTAACTTTCCAGGTGGAAATCTGTAACCTAATTGTGGGGATCGGGGACATTGCCGCTTTGCCTGGAATGCATTGTATTAAACATTTCTACAGTATCTCTATGGAAACAAGAAGGTAGGGCTCCTAGCCCACTTTACATATACCAAGATGAACCCGACAGTAAGAATGCATTTTAAAGCAATGAAACACAATAGGCTACATATTGAACAAAAAGTGAGCTTTTAATATGATTGGTATAAGTACTGAAAGGTATTATACACTGCAGTGGCGCCGCCAGGCGTACGGTCGTACGCACTAGGCGTACCTTGGAGAGATTTTTTTTTGTTGGCACTTTTGCAAGACAACATTAAGCAAATAAAAACGCATTTTTATAGAAATTTAATGTTTTAATATAATATGTGTGAGATGGAGAGCCCAAGCGAACTGGGTCCGATCAGACTGGAAGTGCGATAAGCACCAAGTTCACAGCCCTACAGCACATTCCTCACTCCCCCCCACAAAAATGATACATCCAACATTCCATCGCAGCAGGTCACCTCCTCAGTATACACACAACGAAGTTCGAGTCCTCTTTACTGAAATAGTGATATTGCTCGAATTCAACAATATGTTTGGCTGGAAAGACGTAATTAAAGTGTTGCAAATGCGATATTAAACTGTAGCCTATGACGTCCGTGGACTAGCAGACAATGGATCAAACTTAAGGTAAGCCGGCTTTTACTTTATTTGCCCGCCGATGGCATGATGTAATCCTACAAATTTTATTGACAATGCCCGTTTCCACTGTCTCTGCCGAGCGCTCGTTCAGCACACTGAGACGCCTAAAAACGTACCTGCGAAACACCATGGGTGATGCGAGGCTTACATTCACTTCGACATGAAAATCGATAGTGAAGCGATCATGAGCTCGATGCATCTGGTAAAAGGCGACTAAATGCTCTTTGCTGTGCTTACGGATGTGTGGCCCATGCAGGCTACTGTGCACGAATGTGAGTTTTAAAATATGTTCCAATGTTTATTGTTCGTGTGTTGTTCACATATTACGTTCATATTGTTCACATTGTTCAATTTCAAGTTCTTTTGTTGTATTGTAGCCTACAGATTTGGGACGGTAGGCCTATATGCACAGTGCAATTTATTTTTTTATTTTTTTTGTGTGTGTGTGTGTGTGTGGGGGGCGTACCTTACATTTCAATCCTGCAGGCGCCCCTGATACACTGAAAGGTGTTGTATACATGTAAAGAACTGGCTCTGTGTAAAGCTGAGAGAGAAGACTGTGCTTGTGATGGCTACAGGCAATAATAAACTCTATAACATGTAGTTAAAAGCATAGGCTGCACATGTTCAAATTGTGAATCTTTGTACTGTGTTCTGTGATGTTTGAAGGACAGCTCTGACCCCTGGAGCCTGTATAGAACGTAGGCGAGGGCTGCGTTCATGTGTGTGGGCGCGGGGCAGATTCTCCAATGTGCCCTGGGAATAACATTAATTTGTCGACAGTTGTTCTTTGTATTAGCCACTGTTAATAGTTTAATACTAAATCCCCAAGAGATGAGACAATCCATTTGGGATGTGTAAAACCAATTTGTCGTGCCATTCCTCTCCCTTAAACCAGAAAATGAAGACTTGAAAATTGGCATGCTTATAATAGCTTATTGACATTTATAAATTTGAGGTGGTTTCATTTGCCGCTCATTTGAATTATGTAGCCAGAGCAGCCTAACTACTTTGTCCTTGAACAAGTCCTGTAATGGTGCTTGTAGATGAAGTTGAGGCTTTTGAAATCTATTAACCTTTTTCATCAATATGTAAACAAATATATTAATTAGCTCATTTAGAAACCTATAACATTAATATAATTTAAATAAGTGAAGGTACAAACAATGCCAAAGATAATACTTAAAGGGCAACTTAATTAAAAATATTGACAGTCCTTTCTATCTAGAGCAATGACATTTACACTTCACACTCGTGTAAAAAAATATTTTCTGGAGGAGCATTTAAATTTAGATTTGAGTCAGTTATTAAAAAAAATAAAAATAAAAATCATGCATGTAAACATATTTACAGTGAAGCTCTTTGGCAGAAATTTTTTATCTGTTTAGCATGTGCCGTATGAAGAGTCAACACTTTACAATTTGATATGTTGATTATGCATGTCAAATATAAAGAGTCCAGAATTAAATGTAAAGTAAAAAAAAAAAAAAGGTTAGATCAAACGTCAAAAAGTGTTACTAGCAGCTGTCCATAGAGATGCATTAGCAAAAAGTAAACAAACAAGCCATGGTACAACCTGATGAGCTCTCTTCTGGTAAATACTTTTATTATGCTAAAACTTTTAAGTGAATGCCAAATTTAGTCTTTAACAACTTCAAATCTCCATTGGTTTAACACAGTGCTTCTCAAATAGTGGGGCAGGCCCCCCTGGGGGGGCGTGGCGTGATGCCAGGGTATGACCCTGGGAAACATGTTTTTTTGCTGTACTGTACTAGAACTAAGTGTAATTGCACATCAACAACAGTAGTTGGCAGTGGAGTTCTCACATGCGATTTACGCACAGTCTCACCATTAACAGAACATCCTCTGTCACAGAAAAAACACGTATATTCCACTGAGTCGTGTCCTTTAGTCTGACAGAAGCTGACGCATCAGTGGCACAAGGAGAGGGCGTATTTTTTTTCAGTGCTTTTAGCTTATGCAAATGAGGTGGTTTTAAGTTTCATTTCTGTAAAACGTAAACAAATGTGCGCAAAGCTGCATTAAAAACACATTAATATTTGAGTCCTCAGTGCAGTCTTTGTTGTAAGTTTCTTTCTTTTTTTTTTGTTTATAATGTTAAATAAATAGAGCTTAAATAATAATAAAAGGATACAATGGTGTTCTAATAACAATTTTCTAGACAAATAATACTATTTATAGTCGCGCGCAGGAAGGGGGGCGTGAAATTGTTTCTTCTTCCTGGGGGGGCGTCACAGAAAATAATTGAGAAGCACTGGTTTAACATAAGGCTAACTGAAAATTATAATGGTTGCTAAACTTGTTAAACTAGCTTACTGTCTACATGATTTCTTCAGGACTGAATTGCATATTGTCAGTGCATACCTCTACACTGGATCACACCTGTATCCATTGTCATCCAACAGTATTTAGGTGTAAAAGTGTGTGTCTGGCATTCAAATGTAAATACTACATCCTCTATCCTTGTGTTGTACGGCAAACATGGCTTTCGACCTGTGGATTAGATGGAGAGCAGTGCAAAACCACTGCGCACTATTTGCTATGCATTTGAAGCCTGTTTTCTCCATTCCTCAGTCTGCTGCCCCTGCAAGAGAAGCGCTGAACTCTCCACTGTCGGCTTCATGCCTAAACTGTGCTTTTTAATCTATCTCCAGTACCCCACTGCAGTGAGGATGCCACGCATTCGGGATGGAGAATATCACAATCATATTATTCATACGCAGCCAGGTTTAGGTAATCCTTCCCCAACGCTGAGACCGAACCATAAAAAGACCATGAATTATTGAAGAGCATCAGAGAAATAGGAAACCTTTCTGTGAATAGGATCAACCTTTTGGGAATGCTTCAAAGAGCATTCAATAGTTGGGAGGGAAAAAAAGAGGAAAAAAACATCATCCCGTTCGGTTCTTTATCCCAGTTGGAAAGCTCTGGCCTGGCTGAGAGGAGAGATGGGGAGTGAGCGTTGCACTATTGTTCAGCCTTTATTTGCATGAAATTGTTTACCACCTTTTATACGCTGGTTCCTCTTTCTCCCGTCTCTGTCTCCCACTGTGTCATTTTCCATGCTCTGTGGCTCAGTTCGTTTAAATCTGACGTAGGTACCAGTAACTGCTGACAACTTTGAGCGCAATTAACTGGAATTTGCATTCACGGGTAATGTGTAGATCTAAATGAGTTCGGAAGTGCTTTTGCATGGTTCATTATAATTTGATCAACAACCTAATACATCTACTTGCATAACATTTTTTTATTTTTTTTATTTGCCCCTCTTCTTCCTGTGGCACCCTCCTTTGGTAAATAACCACATTTTATACAGCGCTTGTCCACCTTCAAGGCACTCAAAGCGCTTTACATCAAGGAACCACTCACCCTTTCACACACATTCATACACAGGTGTACGCAGACACCGGGGGTGGGGTGGGTGTCTTGCCCACGGACACTACGACGGTATTCATCTGTGGGATGTGGGAAGAAACTCTTACGACCTCGTAGAAGAAATGCAGGAGTCTGAGATGGTTCAGTATAGGCACTTTTAATGTTCGATCAGCAGAGTATACAGGTATGATCAGTTCAGCATTCAACAAGTATATATCACTGCTGTCTCCTGTCTAGGTACAGAACTGTGGTCAATTTATCCTCCAGACTAGTTGATCATTAACTCATTATTAGGACCCTTAGTTATTTGAACTTTAGCAGACAACGTGTCATGGTGGTACAAAACATGATAATAAAACACAGGTAAAGTCCAGTTTAACAAACAACACGTCTCTAGTTTTTTACGGAATCAGCATGAATCAGCAGTCACATCACCCATAGTTGTCGTAAACCACGTTGTATTAGTAACTAAAGATTGATAACACAAGAACAGGACATCGGGAGTATCAGTGACCTTTGATGGATTACACAAACAAGAATATTTCCTCACAGGGACTACTCTACCACTGATGTTTATGTGGAGAGTGGTATTCGAACCGTTAACCTTCCGATCAGTGGACAAACACTACAGAACTGTATGTATGTATGGTATATTGCACAGATGTGAAAAAACTATAAAAAGCAGGCAGTGTATTTCTTTCTACTTTTTAACAGAAAGCTGAAACTCCTAAGAGCCTGGTAGTGCAAAGTTATAGTGAGAATGTGCTGTTTCCAGTGTGGGGTCAGCTGCGTTGGATACAAAGAGTAACATGTTGCCTGCAGCTCTGAAGATGGTGAGCACAAACATGGCATGGGGTGAACTCCAACAGTCACCAAAAGCAACTGCCAGCTTACTTTGTTATCAAGAGCCAAGGAATCTCAGCAATCTCTGTCTACAGCTTAAGTTATACCCCACTGGCATCTTATAAAACTACCGGGTACACCCACACGTAGAGACGCTGGACTTCATATTTATATTCCCCTACAGAAAATATTAGTGTCTTTATAGTAGTATTTCTCCCTACAGGAAATGTTCGGCCATATGTTTGTACTCATTCTCTGCTTTAAAGACTCAGAAATAACAGGGACACAGTTGGATGTTTTAACTTTAAAACAAATGTCCACAATCATCGCTTATTTGCAGTCTTTATGTCATCATTATCATCACTGTCTTTCCTTTATATTATTAATAGGTTATGTTACAAATAATTATGGATACATAGATACATACAAACAAACAAACAAACAAGCAAACAGATAAATCTAAAGGCTTAGTCCTTTACCAGCTCCATGCACTGTGATGCCCAGTAAGGATCCAAGAAGATCAAAACACATTTTGGTGCATCCATTTGATGAAAGGATTGACAATTTGTGACATTCCCAATCGCCAAATAAAATCACCGTTTTACAAACAGAAAAGGTGTCTTAAGTGTCTTGCTCAAGGGTACAACCACAGAAGTGAAACAAGGACAGCTGGATTTTAAGAAACACGCTGAAAAGGCAGAAAGCTGCTCATTTTAGCGCTTACAAGAAACTGAGTAAGGACCACAGCATGGGCTACAGTTAAATGCCATTAAAACATAAACCGCAATTATCTATTTATTAGCACACAAAAGCATCAGAATGATACATTTACAATGGAAATTCATCAAATTTTAGTTATTCAATACGTATTATTCAGAAATGCCTTGGCGAACTGCTCTGAATGAGTGGAGAGCTATTGGTAGCTCCTGAGCTACAGATTGAAGACCCCTGCTTTATGGGATAACTACAGCACATTTTGAAAACATCAACATAATAATAATAAACACCACATCACTGTAATTAAACTATGGTGACACATTTCTTCTCACCTATTCCTGTTTGAAACCCTTGCCAACCTCATCCATATTCCTGTTTTCTGTTTATTTATTGCTGTGCACCATGCCTGGTTTATTCCTGCATCAAAGAAAGGCACATTTGAGTGAAATTTGGTTATGATTAGGCTGGTGTTTTCTTTAAATGTTGATTATTCTTGGTAATAGGTTAGGCTCCACTGACAGAATTTTTGAACAGGCTTATGAAAATAGGGCTTTGGGAGATAGAAGTGAGTTGGTATGATACATATTTTGCAATAGTGATGAACCAATCGCTTTGTTTATTCTCATTTCTAATTGGAATTGTTAAAAAATATATAAAAAGCAGATTTATGCTTTAATGAAGTAAACACCCATGTCTATTCTTCTGTTATGAATGTTAATGGCTTGGGTTGGTCTGCTTACCTGGATTAAGCTAAGAGAGTTTTCTCTAAAGGCTAAGTGCTCCAGGCAAATATGTGTGGCATGTTTTTTTGTTTTTTTTTTAATCGTAGCGTCGTTAAGCCTTGCGAATCTTATTTTGCTAAGACTTTTCAATCTGGCAACACACCACATTTTTCAAGCCCTCCCAAACTACTTTCAGCCACCCTTCTGTTCCCATAAAATGCAGACAGAAATGCACTCCTCCTAAACAGCTTTCAAAACTTCTTGCTTGACGATGACTATCTATACTACAGAATCGCTTATACACTCTTCCTTTTTACATGCCTTACCTCAGTTTAACCCCCTCCCACTGCCTCCATTGGCCCAGGACTATGCTCTACTACTTTTGGGGCTTTTCAGGAAGTTACTCCATGCCTTTGGTAAACCCTGAGGAAACTACGAAGTATGATATATTAAAGAAACTGTATGTAAGATTTTGATAAACATGTCCTATGCGTGTCCCTAGTTAAAGGTCCCATGGCATGAAATTTTCACTTTCTGAGGTTTTTGAACATTAATGTGAGCTCCCCTACCCTGTTTAGCCCCCCCCCCATGGCTAAAAGTTGCGAAATGTCTAAACTGAGCATTTGCGGTCCTTTTCTGCGTTACACAAAACCAGTGTTGAAACGGGCGAGTTCGGACAAGGCACCTTTTTGACGTCAGATCGGCAAATGCAGCTCCAGCCCCTCCCTCTGTCTCCGCTCAGCGTCCCTGTATATCCCGCCCATAGAGTTTGGACTGTGAATGCGCTACAATGCGAAATGCGTTTTTTTATTTGCCTGGAGGCACGTCTGAGTGTTTCTAGGCTCGCAAGTCCCTTACCCGACCCTCTGGACCTCTGAAATACCAGTGGTTTAATTTTATTTTCTGTGTAAATATGCTTTTTTTCATTGCAAAGTCTCCCATCTGTACACGGAAGAGAGGAGACAGAGCGGAGCCGAGCGGAGCCGAGCTGCGGGGGAAACCCACCCCCCCCGCTCCTTAGCCAATCTCTCTGTCCTTCTCATTTGCAGTGAAGCAGCAACACCCACAATAAAGCATTTTAGACACATATCTAGCCTCATGAAGACTGTCAGAGTCATATCTCATGCAGTGAGTGTTGATTTTGAAGAAGGATTCATTTACAGTATTAGGGAACCATTAAGGAGCCATATAAAAGCATCAAGAAGTACCATGTCATGGGACCTTTAAGGGGTAAACAGGCTCTTCAGTATAGATCAAATAAAGCTCTTATTGGTAAGAGTTGTAATGCTATTTCATTCTTGATTACAAAAACATTGAATATGATGACCAAGTTGTTTAATATCAAATTATAACAATCAGAAAGCAGACTCAGCCTCACATGAGACTGTCATTTGGGTTGCTGCAATCTGCTGCTTTAAACCCTCTATTATCTGAATGGTCACTACCTAAACCCCAGCGCCTGCAGTCAATCAAGAATCAATGCTAGTGCAGCCTCTCCTACTCAGTGAGTGAGTTCTTGAAGTTCTGAGCTTTTACATGAGATATGGCCTCATCCACATTGAGAATGATACAATTTGTTTGCCCAATAGAGTTATGATATACCTATAATTTGATATTTTGCCTCTGAAAATCCAAAAAGACACTCTTATTTTACTCTGACCTTCGCTTTGCTCATCCGGCAAACCACTTGAGTTTTATTTAAGCATTTTTAAAACCCAAAGAATCTGACACTGAACGGGCTAGTTTCAAAAAGGTGGAAGTTGTTGAAGTGTGAAGGCAAAGCGGTATGGCATGGAGATGGATGTGGTGTCTAACAGAGAGGTCTCTTGACTTTAAATGTCCATCAGTTTTTGTCTGTCTTACTTTATCACACTGCCCTGGAGTTAGAATAGAATCTGGGCTCAGGGCTCAGAGAAGAGCCAGTCTGACACACTTTGTGACTCCGACCTGATCCTGCTGTGGCACGTTGTCTCACTTCCCTTACCACCAAGTCTTTGCAAGACCACCCACACAAACCAAACATCAACATGCATAAAGAGAATTTTTAAAGTTTCAACTTGTGAAATGTGTTTGTAACCTTGACCTACAGGTTCGATGTATAAGTGTGTAAGTACCAGACATATGTCAATAGATTACTGAGGAAAATAACTTTATTTCTTTTGAATCCTGTGCAAGTCAAACAATGTAAACGGTGAGTGATCTCTTTGCAGTGAGGTGCTTATGGATTGTGGTTTAATCTAAAATTCAGTATTTCAGAGAACTATATTATTTGATTTCAGTTATTCACCGTTCCTTATGCTTTGGAAGAGTTTTTTCTCCTTTGTTATTCAACCAGATCAAGTTTAAAGGACTCATTACACAATTTTATGATCAACGTTAGAATGTTTCCTCATCGAAAACATACCTGGAGTTGTGTTTTGTTTCATTCACACATGTTTTACACACAAATGCTGCATAAGTAGGCTGAGTTCTTCTCTCAATCAGAAAACACTCTGTTCCACCCTGTGAGCTCATGTGGGAATACAGGAAGTGCTCCACAGTGTTTTTAAACTCCATACACATTACTATAATTTGGATAATTTCAGCCCTGGAGGGGCGTGTGTGTTGGTGTGTCCTCGAACCACCTGATTCACTGCTCCGTTATGTCTTGGGAAAGTTCCAGAAACGGAGGGACTAGAGCGAGCGAGGCAAAAGGAGCAGGAGAGCGAGCTGTGGGCTGGGAACGCTTCTGTATTGTCAGCAGAAACATTGTTTTATGGATGCGGTGTTTACAGTACACTGGTTGCCATATTGTGAGTGTGTGTGTGTGTGTGTGTCTATGTATGTGTGATTGTGTAGAGAGACCTTCATGTGTTCTGCTGTGGCCTTACCTGTCTGTGGGATGAATTGGGGCTGTCACTGTAGTGGAGTTTGTTTGTTTGTACATGTATGTGTGATGCTGTGAGATGTACTCGCTGGCAACATAGATATGCTTGACTTTTAGTTTTGAACCTGCCTGTGGGCTTTATGCATTCTACATGAGGCGATCACGTTTTATGTGTCAGAGCCATTTATTTGCCCAAATGCTCAGAAAGCACTGATGCTTAGGAGACCCTTTGTTTGTGTAACATTTAACACCATACTCCTGGACTGGAATGTGAACATGCTCCATACAAGTCACTTATTCAATTTGAAAGAGTTACTCAGCCAGAAACACTTGTATTTGGCTCTTTTCATGTTCTTGTTTTTCATTCCATTGATTATATGCAATATTTGGCCTTGTGTGTCTCGCTACTGAACACAGCAGTGAGTGGATATCAAAATAACCAAAATAAATTTATGAACTGTAGTCAAACACAAAGAGAAGATGGAGTTTTTGCCTCTGAATTTCAAATTGTCCCATGGCTACATCTCCTGTGCTTTTTTTTTCAGCAAAAAAAATAAAAGTATGATGTATTCGGCAAAGCAATTTCTGGCTATACAGTAATGGTGGTGTGGTGTTTACATTCAGGAATGGTCAAAATTACAAGGTATTTTGTTAAAATGGAAATGCTTTTACAGTGAACCCTCGCTGTATCGCGGTTCACTGTTCGCGGCCTCGCTGTTTCGCGGATTTTTTTTTTCCAATTTTTTTTTTTTTTTTTTCCAATTTTTTTTTATAGTGTGACTTTTTTTTTACAGTGTAACATTCTGTCCTGCGCCCTGATTAGCTAAGAGACTAGACCAGGACTAAACCAGGTCTAAAGCAGGTCTAAACCTAGTCTGGTTAACACCTGACCATATCACAAGTGAGATATGGGTCTGGAAACTCGCTTCGAAAAATCCCGTAGCGGAGGTGTGGTTAGCGATTGCCAACGGCCGTTTATTGGGCGTTATGAATGTCTATCATTGAGCGTATACGTAAGTCCATAGCCAATCATGTCAGTTGTCAGTTCAAACTACAAGCTTCCGTTTGTCATGTAGTACGCGTCACCGTCTTGCCACACCTCCCTCGCTCTCTGATTGGGGCCCTAAATCTGGGACTCTCGCTTGGACGAGTTTCCAGGCCGCCTTCCAGTTCGAAACGAACGGAAGCGGCCTGGGAATTCCCAGGCTAGTCTAAACCAGGACTAAACCAGGTCTAAACCAGGACTAAACCAGGTCTAGACCAGGGATGGTAGGGACAGAGTCTCTGATTTCCTTCACGAGAGCGCCTGGGTGACAGGAGGTGTGGCCTTTGTTTACTTGCACGAGCCACGGAAGAGAGTGCGAGCCGGACCATGGAAGAGCCAAGAATCAACATGGACGGGCCGGGAGAGCCGCAGCGGGGAGAGCCGCATTCGAGGGAGCCGCAGCGGGGGGAGGACACTCGCGCGCACAGAGGAGACAGTGGCTCTTCCCCGTCACGCCGAGAGGACGAACCCGACCCCGTCCTAGAGAGCTGTGGAGTATTGGCGACGCATTGATAGCGGTCTGATTTTGGACCCGGGGTGAAATGCAACCAACTCTTGTGAGCGCAGGTTAGTCTTACCTGGTCTTGTGGTGAGGACTGGTGCTCAGAGGCGTCTGTTAGCGGTTTGCCCCCCCCCCCCCCCCCCCCACTATTAATATATTTTAATGAAAATCTACAAAAGTTTGAGTGTTTAAACAAGAGAAAAATGTGAGAAAATGTTAATACCAGTCTCAGAAAGGTGTATAATGTGTCTGGTGAAGTGTTTTCAGCCTTAAAACATGTAGAATAATTGTAAAATATAAAATTGTCCTACTTCGCGGATTTCACTGATTGCGGGCTATTTCTGGAACCTAACCCCCGCGATAAACGAGGGTTCACTGTATAACAAAAATCCATATAATCATTCAATAATTCAATAATACACAGGATATATGTTATCACATACGTACACACACACCTTAGTCCTGGTTCTGACCTGGTTTAGGCCTGGTTTAGTCCCGGTTTAATCCTGTACACACACGCTATAAGGCCCCTGCTGTCAGCTAATCTGTCCCTTTGATGCAGAAATAATATGATATGACTCACCCCATAAGAACGCAGTCACCTCCGTTGTAACAGTTTACCGTGTTATCTGGTAATTCACGTATCCACGTGCATGCGCATATCGTGTATATCCACGGACTTTCGGCAGTTAAATTATCTGGAGCTCTGGAGAAACGGACGTATCCCGAACATGTCCCTTGTCCTGAGGCGAGAGTTCCTTTTTAATAATAATAATAATACATTTTATTTCAAGGCGCCTTTCTAGACACTCAAGGACACCGCACAAAGACAATCGTAGCATTAACGATTTTACGTAGCATTAACGATTTTACGTAGCATTAACGTAGCAAGTTAAGGATTTTCTCCAGTTTCACTGTCCTTATTCTCTTGAAATGCTGCGTACATATTCACTAGGCTTGCTTACAGCTGATCGGTGAACAGGCGAAAACACAACAGCGCTAATTGTCATGATTGGCGGGAGTGCGATCGGTGGGTAATTATGGTGACTTATACACGCCCCCTTTTCTTTCCGAAAAATAAGCCAATTTAAAATACAACATGTATGCTTTTAATGAAGCAAATGATATCTAAAACATGGAGTGGCTTCTTCATGATCTTTACACTTAACACGACTGTATTTATGATGCTTTTAAAAAATCTATTTATGATACTTTTATCTTTATGCTTGTGGTATTTTTATTCTTCTGTAGCCGGGAGTCCATCAAAATTTTGTTATGCTTGCATAATGACAATAAAGCAGGGCTCTCAAGTCTCACGCATTGAGAGTGTGACACACGCAATTCGACGTGTTCACACGCTCACACGCCACACATGGCATTTCTCACACTGATTTTTTTTTTTTTTTTAGTGCCCAGAAAATCGGTCTGTGTGGCTCAGTTTATGCAGGCACCACACGTTTTCATCGAAAAAAAACTCTCCCCCTCCTCCCCGTCCTGCTCCCCGGAAAAAAAATCAGCCAATCAGAAAATAGATTGTTCTGTTGTTGGGCAGACTGTAGAGTGTAGTTTCAGCTGCTAAGCGCACACTGCGGTGATGATAAAACAAACTGAGAACCATCAGGTAATAGCTTCATTTATATAACTCTCATTAGTTGCTTTGTAGTTTAAGTTGCTCTTTAGACAAACATTTACAGCAGGGCTCTCAAGTCTCACAATAATTCAACGCGTTCACACGCTCACACGGCATTTCTCACGCAGTCTCACGCACGACCCCGCTCAAAACTTGAGAGCCCTGCAATAAAGAATCTTGAATCTTGAATCTCAACTACCACATTCTGCAAAAAAATTAAAATCACAAATTTTGAAAAAAACAAAACAAAACAAACAAACAAACAAAAAATGATAAACGTAATTTTCTCAGTTTCACAAATGCTGACTTGAAGCGGTTTTTCCACGTGGTCGGACACATTTATTTGGGAAGAGTCCTAACCCCAGACCGAAGCCTATTTTGCATTTTTGCATATAGCGGACAGCTGTCTATCAAAGATGGCGACTCCACTTGTATAGTTCTGCTTTCATTATCTGTTCCTCACTTTTTTGTCATTTTCAAAGAAAAAAAAAACCCCGCCTGAGCCAGGGTTGAGTTAAACATTGCTGCACAACTCGTCTGGAAATATCCATTTTGAAGAGGAAAGAGCAGGTCCTTCATTAATACATGCACTCTGCCATTCGTTGGCACTAGGAGTTTTTAAACAATACAATTAAATTCCTACTTAGAAACCCAGGACTGCAAGCCTAACTTTGTATTTAAAAATATTCCTGTGCTTCAGATGGTTCTGTGTGCTTAGGCAAAGTGTAGTGGGGGGAGTAGAAAAATTGAGACCAATAAAGTTTTTTCAATAAACTTTCCCCAAAAGCAAGAGTGCACCAATATTCTGTTTCTGTCCAAGTTCAATAAAGAACCTTTGTAATGGAGTTGTGCAACCCAGCTATTCATCTCCACTGTTTTCAATTCAGTGTTTAAGTGACCTGAAATATATCTTCTGTATTCTCATTTTGTCTGATCTGGTGATTTATGTGCCTCATCTGCGTGTAGAGAAGATGTGAATAAAACCCAACAGGGTGAATCTGCTCTAAAACTCCAGCATTAACAACACCGGGATAAAATGCACATTGGTATAATTATTATGAAAGGTAACAGCTCATATTTAATTGGCAATGAATTACAAGTGCAGCAAAATACAGTAGATTCTGGTTTGTGGTTGTTAACGCCTGATTAAATGTTTTAATCTTACACACACTGTTTATTTAATTAGCATTATTTAATCAACCATATTTAGCGCTTATTTAGATACATGTGAGTTGCCTGGTAAGTCTGTGATCTGTCTGTATTTTTTATCAACCTCACCTCCACAGAGCGTTAACATGCATTCACTGGTCATCTAAATCAAATCTCACCGCAGATTAACACGGTTTAGTGCTTGGCTCACTGATTCTGCCTAAATCCGCAATGTTTTTCAGTCCCCTAATATTAAAATTGAATTTGTTTTGATCACTGACCATCACCAGTGATCACTGTTTTTGATCACTCCCATCTGAACTTGGGGAGATTGAATGATCCTCAGACTCATATCTTCATAAAGTGTTGGTGCTTTTCAGATTATAGAATGTGATGATGTCATGGACTGGAATGGGTGACGGCAAGAGCCAGTTTTCCCTATTGGTTACACTGTACTTTGCCATGGAATATGCAAAAGGTAAATTCCCAAATACAGAACCTGATCATTTCTATTAGTGACAAAACCCTAGAGCTCACAATATTACAAGAGAAATCAGCATTTTAACATAATTCACTGTAGCATCCCCCCATTTGTATTAAATATTACTGGCCAGTAGAATGGTGTGATCTCATCTGAAACCCAAGTGTGTATTAAAAACATGAGATAATTGTTTGTTAAAACCCATTTCACATGCAAAAACATGTTATTGGCCAGAACTTTAGTGATTCAAATTTGAATGTTTTTCTTTTATTGGAAATGTGACCCTATGGCCCCACTACCTACCACTGACTGTTTCTGCAGGTAAAGTGTCACCCTGATTCCATGCGGCGATGGGCTTGCACAAATTAGTGATGTGTTTGGGTCGCTCTGACACTGGTCTTTGATATGAGTAATTGGAAAAGGTGCATCTTCTCTCAATGTGAATGTAAAAGCAGGAATTATGGGATGGCAAGGGTTGGGATGAGAAACAGCTGGGGAGAAATGTAATATCAGGAAGATGAATGAGTGTGATGACACAATCTATATGTAAATCGATATGTGGCTTGTCCTGACAAGAAATAGAACAGTTTTTCCCCCCTTTTTAAAAAACTGGTTGATAAATTGGTGTTATTTTAATTTATTGACAAATGGTGGCTCTTCAACAATCAATGTCACCTTTTAGATGTACTTCCTTTGATTTGAGCAATATTGTTTTTACAGTTATAAATGTGGGTCAGTGTAATAGCAATGTGCTTGTCATTTGGTGCCTACAACCCGCAGTCTGTTTCACCATCACAAAATGTACAATCTTAGTAGTACTAGCACATGCATATAGATGGAGAAAGTAATGTAATAAGTACATGCATAATTACAGGAGACTTCCAAAGTATGAGCAAAAAAATACAAAAAAAGACTATGGAACTGGCGTTTTTGAAAAGCGCTAGATTCTTCGGATTCTGCTTATGCTACAAAACAACAAAAGACATGCCAATGGCTCTTTCATTCCTTCACTTACCATTATTATGTTCAAGGTCTCTAGTGAATAAACTACCAAAGCAAGTTTTGACACGTAAAATGGCAGAAAGCTACTCTTGTTAGCGGCCACAAGAAATTCAGTTGATACAAAGGCTAGCCTTAGACAGGATGCAGTCACATAAAGCATTATCCGTGTACAGTGAACCCTCGTTTATCGCGGGGGTTAGGTTCCAGAAATAGCCCGCAATCAGTGAAATCCGCGAAGTAGGACAATTTTATATTTTACAATTATTCTACATGTTTTAAGGCTGAAAACGCTTCACCAGACACATTATACACCTTTCTGAGACTGGTATTAACATTTTCTCACATTTTTCTCTTGTTTAAACACTCAAACTTTTGTAGATTTTCATTAAAATATATTAATAGTGGGGGGGGGGGGGCACGTGACACGCGGACACGTGCGCGCGGACACGTGCGCGCGGACACGTGCGCGCGGACACGTGTGTTTGTTTTGGTACCACATATCCATGCCATGTGCGAAAGTCGAGTGGAAAGCGACCTGGATATCATTTTGGGCAAGACTCAAGCCAATGCTAACAGTGCCAAACCGCTAACAGACGCCTCTGAGCACCAGTCCTCACCACAAGACCAGGTAAGACCAACCTGCGCTCACAAGAGTTGGTTGCATTTCACCACGGCTCCAAAATCAGACCGCTATCAATGCGTCGCCAATACTCCACAGCTCTCTAGGACGGGGTCGGGTTCGTCCTCTCGGCGTGACGGGGAAGAGCCACTGTCTCCTCTGTGCGCGCGAGTGTCCTCCCCCCGCTGCGGCTCCCTCGAATGCGGCTCTCCCCGCTGCGGCTCCCCCGGCCCGTCCATGTTGATTCTTGGCTCTTCCATGGTCCGGCTCGCACTCTCTTCCATGGCTCGTGCAAGTAAACAAAGGCCACACCTCCTGTCACCCAGGCACTCTCGTGAAGGAAATCAGAGACTGTCCCTACCATCCCTGGTCTAGACCTGGTTTAGTCCTCGTTTAGACCTGGTTTAGTCCTGGTTTAGACCTGCTTTAGACCTGGTTTAGTCCTGGTCTAGTCTCTTAGCTAATCAGGGCGCAGGACAGAATGTTACACTGTAAAAAAAAGTTACACTATAAAAAAAAATTGAAAAAAATTGGGAAAAAAAATTGGAAAAAAAAATCTGCGAAACAGCGAGGCCGCGAACAGTGAACCGCGATACAGCGAGGGTTCACTGTATACACAACTCTATGCACCTCACATTGACATTTACTTGAACTAATTATGCACATTCTCAAGTCGCAGGTAATTTCTCTCAAAGTGCTCTGTTTTGGCCCATGTCACGCAGATTGGATCGCTAATGACCCTGTTCCTGCTTCAAACAGACTCGCAGAGGCTTTGATGAAAAGAAGTCAGAGACGTGCACTCCCATACATGTCAAAGTCCCTCCTAAAGCCACACGACACCAAAACACTATGGTCCCACTCGGGGAGCCATTTAGCTATTCATTTAGCATACACTGGCTTTTCATGTTCACTATGTCTCCCACAATACCACAGTGACAAAGGCTACGGTCAGCAGATGCCCCCAGCACAACACCCTGACTTGGATTGATTTCTTTCCATCAAAAGGTAGGTTTCCACATTCAATAAGCCTTTCATCTGCTGCACAATGACAGTAATAGTAGAATATTTTTATCTTCATTATGTGCCTTTTGAGAGGGTACAGCGGGTGAGAGTGCAAACAGCATGGACACTGATATGCATGGCCAAAAACTGTAGCTGGGCCTCGTCCGTCCTGCTGTGCTGGCCTTTCATTTGTTCATATCCAACACAAAGAGGAGTCCAAAAGCCAGATATATTTTCATTTCAGCCCAGAAAACTGAATTTTAAATGAATCCAAATGTCTTTATTTTCATTTTATGAAATGTGTGAAATAATACCACTGGTGGGAAATGATTGAGTTACAGCATTGACTGCGATGGCCTTGATGTGCTGTTGTGTCTATTATCTTATTGATTTTGATTAGCACATCTCCCTCTAAGTGAAGCCCCAACGTCCTGCCTGTGTTATATTAGATTCTCCATGGATGTTGTAGCTTCCTTTATTCACATGTTTGTGTTTGGGGATCTACTTTTTGCTCAGTTTTAATCCATAATAATAATAATAATAATAATAATAATAATAATAATAATAATAATGTATTATTATTATTATTATTATTATTATTATTATTATTATTATTATTATTATTATTATTATTATTATTATTATTTTATTTTCATCACTAAACCAGTTCAACAGTATTCATTTTTGGCAATGGTAAAAAATAGTAAATGGTCACTATATAAATTTGATATAGGACAAATAAAAGTGTTTTCAACCAACCCATTCTTCACACACCAGTGTAGGCAGACACTGGGAACGAGAGAGGGTTGTCCAAGAAGTGTCTTGCCCAAGGTCACAACAGTATTCACGTGTGGTAGATGAGATCAAATTGCCATCTTTTGGATTAGGGGATCTGACAGCTCTGCCAAGGATGTTGCTGTTGCCTGTAGTTTTTTAATACTGTAAATTTATTGTACACTTTTTATTATTGATGGTTATGATCACTGTACAGAACAGTATTATTTATATACAGTCAGCTACTGTTAATTATCCACTGTTTTTTATTGTAAGTATTTATTTTGGCCCTGTGATGTGAAAGTCCTTTGTCACTTGGCCCCAGTCTTACACCAGCGTGCCCATCTCACACATCCAGTCAGTCATGGTACATTAACCCAGTGGTTTTGTATTGTTTTCACCAATGGCAAACCCCCCCCCCAAAAAAACAAAAAAGGATACCTTCTGCAGCTTCACAGTTTTGCAGTAACAGTTTTGGGACTGTTATCGTGGTTAATACTGTGTTGTTTTTATGCTATGTTAAAGGCAAATTAACGTTTTTTTTTACAATCTGAGCCTTCTTTCAGCAATAAAACAAGTAGTTTTACTCACCCATAGCATTTTTCTGTCAATTGGAGCAGTATCGCAGAACTTGCTTCAAACGAAATCTTTCATTAAGACATCGGGCTTCTATGATTTGAAAAGTGCTAAAGTTTGTGTTATTTGGAGACCGCAAAGTAATGCCCCGAGTACTCATGCTAACGGATACGCTACAACATAACTTTCTTCAAACAGCTCCAAATGACACGAACGTGATATGGGTGAGTCAAACGACTTGTTTTATTACCGAAAGAAGGCTCAGATTGTAAAATAACGTTACTTTTCCTTTAATTGAAATGAAAATGATCTATACCTTCCTACACTACAGTGGTTTTGTATTGTTTTCACCAATGGCAAAAAAAAAAGGATACCTTCTTTGTCATCATCTGAAGAGTGCAAAATCGGGAGCCAGGATTCAAATCGTGAATCAGGACGAACACCCCACCAACTGAGCTGCTGTTGCCCCAGAAGAAGAACTTGTAATCTTTTTTTATTTTATTTTTTATTACACTTATAAACCAGTTGAGGCTTTACAAGTCATTACATATCTCTAACATATCCACTCCAGCGCACTGATGCAGAGACAATTGATCATATTAACCCATAAAGTATTAATTACTCCCCCCTATTCAAAAGTGTCGTATTTCCTTGCCAAACCAACTTGACACAAACTTCTTGTTGTTTTCACCAAATCTAATAGTTAATGAACATTTGTTTATTCTTCATCGCCCCAGGATACTGAGTCTGCAGCAGGTACACAGCAGACCCCCTAGGGCCTCCCTCACCCATCTGCCTGTGTCTACCTCCCCCTTCAGAGCCAGTGGGTCATGCGGGTCCAGCATGCCCTCCTTTCGGCCAGTCAGCTGCCGGTCCTCCCCTCGCCTGAGGATAGCCAGCTCATGTGTGTGTGCCCACCCCCCTCAGTTACTTTGGCCCTTGGATTTCTGTGCTCCAGCTCAAGCATCAGAGCCCCACAACACTCGGGGAAGGGCTTTGAGCACACTCACAAACACCCACGGGAGAGTCATAGGGGAGCTTTGGGGTGGAGCATGTGCAAGACTGTCACATGGATCTGTGTCCATCATGGCAGTGCTGGGCCTCCGGGGCAGTGACAGAAGATCAGAACAGCCAGTTTCTACAAAGGAGAAATCACTGGAACTAACTAACCCACTTTGAAACTGGAGCAGTCACAGGATATGCTGTGCATTTGTGTGCTGTGTTTTTGTAGTGTGCCACAAAAGAGCAAGACTAATTTAGATATATTCTCTTAGAATATCAAGTAGATTTAGGCATCATTAGGGATGGATCCTCTATGCTGTCACCAAGAGCTGCTCAAGAGGAATCATTTTCAATGTTAAGTGTCTTAAAGACACTTGAAATTAGTGCTCTGTAAATAGCTAATTGTGCTTTGTCTCATTACTAAAACAAAGACATTCAAATTTAAGTTATTTGGATTAAAAGAAATAAAACAAGATGCGCTTTTTCTTAAATAAATGTATCCCTCATTTATGTTCAGGAGAAATTATAGCATTGACATAATGGAACACACATTTAAAGGTGCACTACGTGGGTTCAGCCATCTTATCTGAATGAATATTGTATTGTTTTGCCTGAAATGTTCCACAGTTTGGCATTAAATGTGTCTATTTTACATGTGTTTGACTAACCTCAGCAAAAAAGCTCTGTGATATGTGATATCTAAAATCACTCTTTATCTTTCTCGTTTGTCCTTCCATCACACTTCCAATTACTATAACACAAAACTCAGTTGTTCTTTGGATTCTTTAGATTCTTTGGATTAGGACTTTTGCTCATGGAAGCTACTGAAGGTCATCTCATCTTCTGCAGAACACGGTTGACAAAGAAACATGTCAACCGTCAAACCATCTCATCTCCAACAATGGTGCACAAATAAGAAAGAAAACTCAATTTCTTCTTTGTTGCTCGATGTCCCATGTATGTTTGCAATAACGCCATCGATGACTGCAACAATTACAAAGACAGTGTGCTGGGATAAAGCCCTCTGAAAGGAAGCAGCTATAAACAGCTTTAAGTTCAAGGCTCGGTGTATTCTCTGGAGAGGGTACAACCCCCCATAATGTCTACATCTCCACTTACACTATCACAGCTCTAGCCAGCACACTCTAAACCTACCTTTAACTCCAGCTTCCTTTTGTAGTTATTTGCTCTTGAAATAATTTCATCATTATTTTATTTTTTAAGTTGTCTGAAAGAGAAAAAAACGTGTAAACACTTGACACCGTACTCCCGCTGAAACATCTTGTACATGTGTAGTGTTGGGCTCTTGAGCGCAGAAGATGACAAGAGGATGAGAGAAGACAGACACAACTGTTGCATCATGATTGTAACATCTGAGGCATTTATGATTTATTTATGGGGCTTATTTGTTACTGGGGCAGATCTGTTTTTGTGAACGGAAAGAAGGCATCGGTTGTGGGGAAAAAATGTATGATTAAAAGATCAGATGAAAGCAAAAAAAAAAAGAAAAGGAAATCAAATCGATTTGTTGGTGATTGATCTAGATGTATGTTTTATTTGCATGTGAAAAAATGAATGTGTTCATTGTGATGTAATTGTGGCGTATGGTTTAAAATATGTAATGTACAAGGTGAAAACTCTCTCTCACACACACACACACACACACACACACGCACACACACTTTAAAACACTAAAACCTGGCTGAGTAATATATGGAAAATATGAATGGTAAATATACTTCCAGAACTGTGTCGGACTTTCAAGTGGATGGAACGTTGTAACCTTGTGCAGCAAGATAGATTATCATGATATTTGCAAGTTCACAAACTTATGAGAGTCCACTTTGGCCTATTTTAGTGAAAATACAGACTATTTTGTTTGTGAAAAAATGTGCCGAAGGATGATCTTTGTGCATTTGTCAAGATCAAGGTCTCTTTTCTCTCAACCTTGTTCTGTTGTTGTGGCGCTTCAACCGTCCCAGATTAAAAATGTATAGAATTCAGTTCAGAGCTACACATACTGTATCAGTCTGGCATGAGTAAAGCTACGAACAACGATCACTGACTGACAATGCCCACTTTTACGATATTCCAGTAGCGCTGCTTCACATTGGTGGCAAAATAAAACATTCAAATAGAATAAAACCAAGACAAAAGAGGATTTTGTGATTAATTTAGGTACTGTTGGACAGTTAATACAGGCCCAGAGAAATAATGTTACACAGAAAATATATGAGAATGAGCTGTAATGCGTGCAAATGAATGAGTAAACACCCACGTGAGAAGCCCTGCTTTGAAGTGCGACATTCTGTATTAATGGCTCTACTTTTGACTGGAGGCAGAAACTGAGAGCTTTGAGTCTTTAATTGCGTGACACACAGTTGACAAAGGTAAAAGAGTTAATTAATGCATACAAAACATATTTGGCCATCCCAAGTGCACCATTTACATGTTACATAAACCTCTTATTTCAAATGCATGTTTATTATAATCATTTTTGAACCCACATCTTTTTAATTTTGAGAGATGATCTGTCAATGTGTGAATCTGCATTTACCTCAGGCGTGTTCAGACTTTTATCCATCGGTGTGGGCTTCATTTTCATAATTGTTTATAAGTCATTTACAAATATTAGTTTCTTTCTTTCTCCTTGCCTCAAGTGGAGGAGTTCAAGTATCTCGGGGTCTTGTTCACGAGTGAGGGGACGATGGAGCGTGAGATTGACAGGCGGATCGGTGCAGCGTCGGCAGTGATGCGGTCGTTGTACCGGACGGTTGTGGTGAAGAGGGAGCTGAGCCAAAAGGCGATTTACCGGTCAATCTACGTTCCTACCCTCACCTATGGCCATGAGCTTTGGGTAATGACCGAAAGGACGAGATCGCGGATACAAGCGGCCGAAATGAGTTTCCTCCGCAGAGTGGCTGGGCGCTCCCTTAGAGATAGGGTGAAGAGCTTGGTCACACGGGAGGAGCTCGGAGTAGAGCCGCTGCTTCTCCACGTGGAGAGGAGCCAGCTGAGGTGGCTCGGGCATCTGTTCCGGATGCCTCCTGGACGCCTCCCTCGGGAGGTGTTCCGGGCATGTCCCACCGGGAGGAGGCCCCGGGGAAGACCCAGGACCCGCTGGAGGGACTATGTCTCCCGGCTGGCCTGGGAACGCCTTGGGGTCCCCCCGGAGGAGCTGGAGGAAGTGTCCGGGGTGAAGGAAGTCTGGAGGTCCCTGCTTAGACTGTTGCCCCCGCGACCCGGCCCCGGATAAGCGGAAGAAAATGGATGGATGGAGTTTCTTTCTTTTTATTTGTTTTAATTCTGTGCAATATTATATAAGGGAGGGACTAGCCAAAAAGGTTATTTACCCTAAACATAATATTACCTCTGTGTGGGCTGTCACCATGTTTGCCCATTCAGATTTCAGAGTTTGCCTGTGCCCCCCAGGCCCTTACAATTTCTAGTCAGAACAAATCCAGCTACTATGAGCCTTTGACAGGAAAGCTGACAATTACCAGATTACCAGCATTCAGTCTCACATATACATTTTTCTCTTTCTGCCACAGAAGACATGCACTCATTCAGAGAGATTGTCATTGTCTGACTTCAGAGCTTATAGTTGATGAATAGGGGTGTTTAGAGCTTTGCACCCTGCACTTAATCCTTCATATAAACACACTATAATGAGGGCGGCAGTGGAAATAATGAGTTGTTGTTTTTTTCCTTATCAAAGATCACTCACCGGTGATTTTGCTGCAGTGGACGAGTCAAACTTTTGAGAACTAAGCAGTGCATCTTCAGTAATTGGACTAAACATCCTTTCAGTTTATTGGCATCGATGTGTGAACCTTTCAGCATATGAGGAATATCAACGTCAGGATTTGTGTTCTTCAATCAAAATTGAATTAAAAAAATTAAGTGTTAAACTCCTTTTATGTTTCACAACGGTGACCTTTACTCATTAATTACCTCACATCAGTAGGTGAAACCCATACGGAAGATTATTATGTATTTGTTAATTACATCTTTCACCTTTTTCTCACCTCTCTTAGTTTTTGTTACCATTCAGAAACAGCAATTAAGGCGAAGTACTTATAAAGCACTCGAAATTCACATGGAGGCAGCTGGATGCGTGTGCCTTCTTCCACGTACACAAAGTTCGTCAGCGTGACTGCGTTAGTCAATGGCGACCCCTCATTTCCAATTCAGCACGCACCTTTTGTAAAAAAAAAATGCCCACCCTGGCTGTTTTAATGATGGCTGTGTTGAAGTTTTTATCTCATCAAAAGTTGGGAGTTACATGACAAAGAAGCGGCAGCGGCCCTGATGATGTGTATAAAAGGGAGTTTGAAGAAAGTAAACACAATTAGTTGAAGTGAGGCATTAATTCACATCATGGTCTAATTATGCTCCATCATTACAATGGTGCTCTGATGCTCCGACGACAATGAAGGCTTGAATGTGTGTGTGATTTTGAATGATTTCTACACTGTTGTTTGTGGAATGGTAATGTAGCCACCAGCCACTAACATCTAGTATACTACTTGATAAGCATGTCAAAACAAGATGTCTGGATACAGTATTTGTTTAATTAGAGTGGAAATCTGAACAGCTGACAGTGTAAAATGCAGCTTTGTGTAAGCAACAGTGGTGGATGAAGTAAAAGTACAGATACGGGGGCAAAATATTACTAGTAAAACTAAAGTATCACATAAAAAAATCAACTTAAGTAAAACTATTAAAGGTCCCAAAGGTCTGAGGTTTTTGAACGTTAATGTGAGCTCCCCTACCCTATTTAGCCCCCCCCCCGGTTAAAAGTTGTGAAATGTCTAAACTGAGCATTTGCGATCCTTTTCTGCGTTACAAAAAATCGGAGCTCAAACGGGCGAGTTTGAACAAGGCACCTTATTGACGTCAGGTCGAAAAAAGAAATGCAAATGCAGTTCCACCCCCGTCTGTCTGTACTCAGCGTCTGTGTAAATCACGCCCAGAGAGTTTGGACTGCGAATGCGCTAGGCAATGCGAAATGCGTTTTTTTATTTGCCTGAAGGCACGTCCGAGTGTTTTTAGGCTCGGAAGTCCTTTATCTGAGCCTCTGGACCTTTGAACAGCAGTGGTTTGATTTTATTTTATGTGGAAATGTGTTTATTTTTCAATGGAACTCTTCAACTCTCTCCCCCCGTGCAAAAACAAGGAAATGGATCAGAGAGCGCTCAGAGCCGAGAGCGGAGCGTTTAGCCACGCCCCCACCTTCTACTATTGGCCAGCTTTTTTCTCCTCATTTGCATTCAAGCAACAACGCCCATTATAGAGTGTTCAGAGTGAGAAAAATTACTCTTTCTCAGCTTATCTCTGTTTCTCATGCACTGAGTGTTGATTTTGAAGAAGGATTCATTTACAGTATTAGGGAACCATTAAGGAGCCATATCAAAGCATCAAGAAGTACCATGTCATGGGATCTTTAAAGTTCCTTTTTAAAAATGTACATTTTGTGGATTTTTTTTTTTTTTTTTTAACAAATAAAGCAATAAATGCAATGACTTTGATAAAGTATTTAGCTGATTTTAAGGGATTGAATTGGTTTCTTACTTTTTCTGATTTTACTAACCCTAACTGAAATAAATGATCTCAATCGATAAAGAAAAGTACCTTTTTACTTTTCAGTCCATATCTCTCAAATGTAGTGAAGTAAAAGTAAAATGTATCCACTGTAAAATGTATTTAAGTAAAGTACAGATATCTAAAAACTTTACTTTTGTACTTTGTTACATTAGAATTAGAGTAGATAATACCCTATATAAATTGATTTAGCAAACTTGCTAGCTCTAGATGGGAAGTGTTCATGGGAGCACTTCTGGCTCCTTCAAGTCTGTTTCCGATTGACTTTACACTGGAAAATTGTCACCTCTCTCTGTCTCTGCGTCATCATTTTGGTTTTGAAATGTTTGTATTAACCCAATCTATGATCCTGGTGTTTGGCTATTTTGAACGTAAATAAATTCCAACTCCTAGTATGGACCTGGCTCCTAATTCACTCCTGTAACTGCTAGCCTCATGAGCTTCATTTGACTGGAACTGAACGCTATGGATGACATCACACTCCCTTAATCCACTTCTGTATACAGTCTTCCTCCATAAGGTAAGGTAGCAAAAAGGTTACATTTTTCACGTTTTTAGTGTAATTTTGGTACTCTTTAGGAAGTAAAATTAGTTTTCCTGAGCATAAATACATTTTTAAACTTTCTGAATCTGGTTAAATTGGAGCTTATTGCACCAAATATAGCAAGACATGTTTATGCCCGAGGAGCTTGTGTGTAGAAAAAGGAGCGGGTTTAGAGATTGCTTTCGCCGAGTTGTCTTAAAGATTTGCAGAATAAATTCTCACTGCTGTGTCTGTTTTGGCTGTGGTTTGTTGTTTTGTTTGGCTGCTTCACAGTAAGGGTGAAAGGTCCAAGTTCAGCTGCTCTTAAATTACATTTTTGGATATAATCTCCATGTCTCCTCTTCTTTCGTAAAACATCCCTCATGGTATTGCCATTTAAAAATGCACTGCATAACTTTCCTAAATATGTCCATTCGTTCCTCAACAACATCCTTTCTTAGGTCAGTAAACTTGCCTCTCCACAGATTTGACCCGTAAATTGGCCTCATTGGTCAATTTACATTGACCTGTAAATTGGCAACATTCTATAAGCCAATAATATTTAATACAGATGGAGGGCAGCTAAAATTATTATTATTAAATGGATTTTTTTTTATTTTGTAATACTGTGAGTTCTTGGGTCTAGTCACTAATAGAAATAGAATAGAAATCAGGTTGAATTTACTTTTTAGATATTTGTCTTGAAAGTACAATGTAATCAATAGGGAAATCTGACTCTTGCCCCCATCTGGGATTATGACATCATCACATTCTGAAAACCATGAATAAAGAATTGAAGAATTCAGGCAGGCCAATAATATCTATAGAAGCAAGCAGTTGGCCGTATCCTCCTCTTTTTAATTTAGCAAGATGTGTTTTGTTTTGTTTTGTTATTTGTTAAATGTATCTTATAGCCAGTGAAGCTATGGACACGCTCTGGCATCACATTCAGAAAATGAAATGATGATGACATATTTATATAAAAGTCGGCTGTTCAAACTACAAAAACACAAAATATATGAGTTATACAGCTTTGGAAAAAAATAAGAGACCACTGCATTTTTTCTCCCCTGAAATCAGCATCTCTACATGTATTACAGCCATTCCATTCCAGCGTCTGTTGAATTCCAACACAAACACAAAGCTGAGCTACTTCAGTTCTTGCACCAGGAGTGCAATAAAGTCACTCAAGAACAATGTGAAAGACTTGTGGAGAGCATGCCAAGACACATGAAAGCTGTGATTAAAAATAAGAGTTATAGCACCAAATATTGATTTCTGAACTCTTCTTAAAGGGACAGTGTGTAAGATTTTTACCTGTTAATTACTGAAATTGAAGATACCCATTCAAAAATACATTGTTTTCCAAGCCTTTTCACTTCCATGATAAAATCAAAGTATTCTTTTGGACTTAGATATAGTCACATAAAAGGGGGATCTTCCCCATATAGAGGCAGCCATTTTGAATACAAGAGCCGCAGAAGGACATGTGGGCTCCGCCTTCGGCAAGGGTCGTGGTTTTGGGTAAACAACACAAGCATGCTGCCGGATCAGACGTCGTAATGGATCTAACACGTGTTTTGGACTAAATTGTTTTACTGGATTTTATTCGCTGGATCCTTACGGCCAAATTGACAGCAAGTTTATGGTGAAATACAGAGTTTGACCTGTGGAAAGCATTCTAAGGTAAGCTAACCTCGTTTTGTGCTTTTCCGTATAAAATCCCCATGTGCTCGGGGAGTGATTATTGTGCAGGGAAATGAATTGCATAGTCAAAAAGAGGAGACTGTAAGGTTTAATTTGATGTGTAGAGTGTCATGGTACATGATCGGGAATGTGTGTTTTCATGAGAAAAAAAAAAAAAACGGGACCGCGTTTTATTTATACAGTAGCCCGGGTGACCCTCGAGGTCTGCCGTAGCTAAAACAGAAAGTGCAATAGCACCATCCACCTAAGCGCCACGAATCCTACACACTGGGGCTTTAAGTGTAAACATTAGTATTATGTTGTTTTAAAATGAATGTGATTGTTTGTTTCTTTGCATTGTTTGAGGTCTGAAAACATGTATCTTTTTTGTTATTTTGACCATTTGTCATTTTCTGCAAATAAATGCTCTAAACGATAATATTTTATTTGGAATTTGAGGGAAATATGGTCAGCAGTTTATAGACTCAAACAAAAATGTTCCTTTTGCCCAAACACATACCTATAAGTAGTAAAATCAGAAAAACTGATGTTTTTGCAGTGGTCTATTTTTATTTTTTATTTTCCAGAGCTGTATATAGTGAAAATACCTTCTTATCAGTCATTTTGTACTGGAGCCAAAGATAAATGCACACTGTCAAAAAAAAAAAAAAAAAGAAAGTTTACTTTAAAGCAATTTGACACTTACAAACTTCATTGAGTGACCAAAGGATTAAGCAATGCAGCAGTCTGGCCATGTAGATAATATACAGTTGTTATGTATGCAGAAATATTCATAATACATTAATATATAATTACGGCACTTCTTATGGTAATCGGTTTACTGGGGTGACAGAGCTGTAGGACATCTTGATAATGGCCGCTTCATATTTGGAGATTGTATTGATACATAATCCTCTGTCTACAGAAAAGCCGTGGAGGGATAAATGGAGCTGTTGACTGACTGGAGTGGCTCGTTGTTGATGTCAGCGTGGCCGGGGCGCTCTCACTCACTCAGAGTAAAGATATATCTGAGGACCATTACCTCCCACGCGCCGATGGAGGGCTACGGTGGCCCAGAGCTGCCACTTCAAATCAACAAGAGCCAGGGTCCAATCACAACAGTTAACCCGCTCTACGGCGCCACCATCCATCACGCAATATGGGAGATACGCTGCTCAATTCTAGTTTATTCTCACTATCTTTCATAATTAATGTCCGTTCAGATCCTTGTTCAGTAATGAGATACTGTTGTGGATTGTTAGACTTAGACTTAGACTTAGACAAACTTTATTGATCCACAAGGCAAATTGTTGTGGGTACAGTAGCTCACTTGTCAAATATAATATATAATATATAACAGAGGGTAAAAAAAAATAGATGGAATAATAACCAAAGAGCAATAGACCAGTGTCAGATGAGACATAATTATAAAAATAAAAATAATGATAATAATGTATATGTACAAAGCAGAATTAAATAGTTATAAGGTGAAATGCCTGAGAAAGTTTGTTTGTTGGCTGTGTTGGTCAAAAACTATTCAAAAAGTAACTAGATCGTATTACTTCTCCCTCAAAGTAATTGTGTTAGTAATTGCATTATTGTGTAATGAAAGTAACTAATTACCATATAAACTACAGTTAAAACTCAATAAATAAACTCTAAAATTCACCCCAGCAGTTTTTTGTTTGTTTGAGGTCAATATTTAATTAGCTGTTTAGTTTTCATGGATGAAAGGGTTTTATTTGGCATACAATAACAAATTATTTGACACCCCAGCTGTTTCTTTCAAATAAAAATAATCTATATTCAGTTTTATTTGACCTGCAAATAGCCAAATACTCCAAGAGCCAGAGTTAGAAGCTATTCAAAATCACAGAGCTCAAAAGCACCGACATGAACTCACAACTGTAATCATTTTTTGTGCTCCCATCACAAAAGAGTCACCAAATAACAAAATATATCTATAAAATTCACTCGTGTGCCTCATTTCCTCTTGGAATGGCCCAATTATACTATAAAATGTATACTCCATCTAAACCAATGGAATGTTACAAAAGTCTTTACACGCTTCTAAACCAGCTTCTGATTGGTCATATTGTTTTTGTTTTTTTTTAGCTACTGTCTCTAACCTCTCATCTCAACCTTGTTTACTCACCAAAACAAAGGAAAAAACTTGGCAGCCTCTGAATGAAACAAGAGAGCGAAGTCTCATCCGTCACTGCTGCTGCAATCTCAAAATAACAAGCCAGGTACATCACCAAATACATTATAACTATTACAGCAATCGCAGAGGAAAGACTAATTCAATATATTACTTGTTACTGGTCAAAGTAACTCCGTTAGTTATACTTAGGCTGAATACCATACATCCCTTTGCCATACCTTTATCCCCCTCCGTTTTGCACATTCACGTGTAGGGATAGGGGTGTCTCAGTTCCCGTTATGGCAGAGGGGTACGGGAAAGTGGTAGGGCTATATTTTTCAGACGCACGCTCCAAACAGAGGGGTATGAGCAATTTCCCAGAATGCCTTGCAAATATCCGGCAGGATGGCTGCTACCACGACCATGGAGACCAAAGAAGTAGACGGCATGTTGGATTTCTGGCAAAACGTTGCCGCGCCTGCTCACGTAAAAGCTGGCGGAGACTACTGATGATGTACAGGGGGTCCTCGGGTTACGACGTTGATCCGTTCTTAAGACGCGTCGTAACCCGAATTTCGTCGTAAACCGGATTTTGCCTTTGATCTTCCAACCAAAGCACCAATAACCTTTCCATCTCAATAATTAGACCACTACGCTGCTTGGTTATCACTGCCGCTTTCATAGGAGCAGATCAGAGCCCACATCAGGTACTTCCGCCCACATTGGGCATGCACACGAGGCTGTCTTCTTCTCCCTACAACCACAACAGAGCGTATTCTTCCGCCGTGCGCCGCGCGCCGTTCGCGTTTGTTTACATCTCCTACCAGGCTAAACCGCGTAAGACGGAATGACGCGTAATATATACATATATTTTTTAATGGGGGCGCGTTCGTAACCACGAAACGCCTTTAAAAATTCTATGGGTTTAGTCTTAAAGGTCCCATGGCATGAAATTTTCACTTTCTGAGGTTTTTGAACGTTAATGTGAGCTCCCCTACCCTGTTTAGCCCCCCCATGGCTAAAAGTTGCAAAATGTCTAAACTGAGCATTTGCGGTCCCTTAGTCAATCTCTCTGTCCTTCATTTGCATTGAAGCAGCAACACCCAGAATAAAGCATTTTAGACACATATCTAGCCTCATGAAGACTGTCAGAGTCATATCTCATGCAGTGAGTGTTGATTTTGAAGAAGGATTCATTTACAGTATTAGGGAACCATTAAGGAGCCATATAAAAGCATCAAGAAGTACAATGTCATGGGACCTTTAAGGTAGCAGAGGTCCATCAGTTTTACCTTGAACAAATAGATCTCTGCAATGGTAGTCGAGATATCATAAATATTTTAGTGTATCTTATTTTATTTACAATACACAATTTTTCAGTTTTTGCACCTATTGCACTCTTCATTCCTTGTCAGTTTTTCCACTCACAATTGATTTTGTCCTTTTTTTGTCCTGTCGCGTCACGTAACCCGAGACCGTCGTAACCCGAGGACCCCCTGTATGTGATTGTTGACGGTGTGTACCAATTTGTAGGGGTTGACTTTCAACTCCTACCCCTTGTTGCTCAGTTTCAAGGGGAAAAGGGTGGGGGTAGAAATTAGAAATGGGATTGGCACTTAAACTGCGTTATTCCTGACACTGTAGTAATTCTTTGTGTAGTTGATGATGAACTAAGGTAAATACCTTGCTCGATATTAATGTTATTTTGTTTGGCTTGTTCAAGAGGAGCACATACAGCTCTGGAAAAAAATAAGAGACCACTGCAAAATTATCAGTTTTTCAAATTTTACTACTTATAGGTATGTGTTTGGGCAAAAGGAGCATTTTTGCTTGAGTCTATAAACAGATGACAACATTTCCCCCAAATTCCAAATAAAAATATTATCGTTTAGAGCATTTATTTGCCGAAAATGACAAATGGTCAAAATAACAGAAAAGATACATGTTTACAGATCTCAAACAATGCAAAGAAACAAGATCAAATTCATTTTACAACAACATAATACTAATGTTTACACTTAAGAAGAGTTCAGAAATCAATATTTGGTGCAATAACCCTTATTTTTAATCACAGCTTTCATGCGTCTTGGCATGCTCTCCACAAGTCTTTCACATTGTTCTTGGGTGACTTTATTCCACTCCTGGTGCAAGAACTGAAGTAGCTCAGCTTTGTGTTTGTGTTGGAATTCAACAGACGCTGGAATGGAATGGCTGTAATACATGTAGAGATGCTGATTTCAGAAAAAAAAAAAAAAAATGCAGTGGTCTCTTATTTTTTTTCCAGAGCTGTTTTTCTTTCCTGATCATTTGGTTTTGATCTAAAGTAAAGATTTTAGTCCCTTGCTGACCTTTAAATATATAAAATAGAAAAACCAAAAAGTTTCTTGGTGAAAATGTATTATTAAGACCATGTGCTCCTTAATTTTGTATGGTAGCACAGCAAGTGATAAGCATTGTTGCATCATACCACCACATTCATGAGGAAGTATATGCAGAGAGAGTGTAATTAGTACTGGAAAGTATTAAATAAAAGCTGTGAAGTATGCTGGAAAATACAATGCATCATAGTGGCTTAGGCAAGCAGAAGGTTCAGTAGTAGTAGTAGTAGTAGTAGTATGCTAATTGTACTGTGTCAGAAATGTCCCCAGGATAATTACACGGTGACATCACAGTTTTTGGTTCTGCACTTGAGTTGAGCTAATATGCCTTAATTAATGCATTTGTTAACATGCTACCAGAGAAATTTCAAGGCACGGTTGCATCACAAGGTCTTAGGCGTGCACATTTAGTGTAGAGTTTGTGGTTCTGTACATTTTTACTCATAGGATTATGACTTCTGTTTGGCAATAACAGTAAAGCTAAACCAACATGGGTTCACACAATGACTTTTTATGTGCACTCAAAACAAGAAGCCGTGTTTATTCATGACTGATTACGCTATAATGAGCTACCTTGGCAAATGTAGTACGAACTTCAGTTTGATTTATGACAAGTTAAACGCGATCTGTGCCAACTTTGAGGGGGGTTATTTAGTCGGCCAATTAGTAGTGAACTCTGATAGCCCACAACATGAAGGTTTTTGAGTTCTGGCACAGACACCTTGGAAGCGTCCTATAGTCAGCATATATATTCAAGTCCACGGGAAAAGAGATAATCGACCACTGGAGTATAGTGGCCAACACGCTCCACACAGCACATCCTACGCAGGCTCTGTCTTGGAAAACTGCTTGATGATTTTTACCAGCCATTGTCACGCTTGCACAATTTGTTTCTATTTTGCACAAGGGCGAAAGAGTAGATGCGATGATTAACTCGCACATTTCAAACGTGTTAATGAGAAGAACATTCACTGGAGTGATTAGCATTTTTCAAAATCTGGATTTAGCTCAAATGATGGGCTAATAACAAGAATTAATTCTTAAGCAACAGTAAGAGTTCAGCGGTTAGTATCAGACACTTTAAAATGCGAGTGTCTTGATCACGCTGAGCCGTTAAAATCAGATCTTGTGCATTTCATCATTAATTCATTCATTTTAATCCTCGCCTTGTATCATGCATAAAATATGGTTCATATTCGCAGCTTCTTCTACCGCTTTTTTTGTTTTTTAACCAACAAATGTTTTTTCTCTAAAGCCACAGAATCTCAGTACAGTCAGAGCTACGCAAACATGCAAAAGGTTGACCTGGTTTGAAATTGTATTGTATTAATTGTATTTCATTTATAGTGAAAGTATAGAGAAATGACGATCTTCTTCAAGCTCTATCTTTGAAAGCTTACAGGGATCGATATCGAGTGCCTGTCCGACTGTGGCTTTTAAATGATCTATTTAATCAAAAACACAAACAAACCTTGAAGTACTCCAAAAGCAAGAAAAGGTTAAAGGCTGTATTCTGTAAGTTTTCTAAATTCTCTAAGTCACAAGTGAGAGGATAGCAAGATAGTCCTGTAGAGGCACATGACATAATATTATCTCAACTTTGTGTAAGCTCTTTTGTTTCTGATTTTGAAAGCTTTTGTTTGTGTAAAATGGAGCACATAAGAGGTGGATATCTGTTTGAATACCAACTACATTTTAGATGAATTACTGCCCTCTTGAAAGTGGCTGGTTTCGCAGTGAGGCTGTAAATACTTTTGAAGGGTAAAGCTGTAAAACTTGAAAATCGCACAGTCCCTCTTTTCAGCAAATACAGTATCCTTATACATAATTTACACTTAGCAACTGCACATGCATTTAGGCTTTGTTACAGCACAGCAATATGAACTTTTAAAGTTCTTTAGGATGATTTCAGATTTAAAACAAAGGTGGAATTGCATGGTTTTTGAATGTAAAATATTCTTTGTAGTACATTTTACATCCTTGAGAATGTTTCTTTAGGATAATATTGGCATACATTTGATCAAAACAAGAATATTATTATGTTTTAAGTTTATACAAACCACTGCTTTTATATTCCAGGTAGGATGTCAATCAAAGGAAATTTGTATTGGACACAAATTTAGAGTGATAATGTTTTGCCACCTATCCAGTGCACTTTTTTGTTCTGGAATCTACCTGGACTGAATTGGCAATGTGCAAAGTTTCAGCACAATTACTACAAATGTTATTCCATTATTAATATGCACAGCTGAAATAATAAAACTTACAATTAAATGAAGTGAAATAGAAGTCCTTCTCTCCCCACAGTCTTAAACTCTGACAACTCTCTCCCAGACCCGGAAAGGCTGATAAAACCATCTCACTAGGCCTATATCCTTAAACAGTGTGTTGTTTGAAAGCCTGCAGTAATGGTTAGTAATTATTACGGTGTCCTTCAATTCTGGGATATTTAAACAGGTAATTAATGTCTCACCAATGTCAAAAGTAGACACTGCATAATTAAGCCGCAGTGTAATTATAACAGGGACATTTGCTTGATCAATTAAATGAAATTCACATAAAAGAGAATGTTTTTAATTTACTGGCATCATTACTATGAATAGAATTAAAGTACTTTGGTTACTGGTGGTTCAGGCTGCTAATAGCATTATTATTGTTATATAATGAGCAAAGCTAGCTGTATTTTAGATTACAGGGGGTCCTCGGGTTACGACGTTGATCCGTTCTTAAGACGCGTTGTAACCCGAATTTCGTCGTAAGTCGGATTTTGCCTTTGATCTTCCAACCAAAGCACCAATAACCTTTCCATCTCAATAATTAGACCACTACGCTGCTTGGTTATCACTGTCGCTTTCATAGCAGATCAGAGCCCACATCAGGTACTTCCGCCCACATTGGGCACGCACATGAGGCCGTCTTCTTCTCCCTACAACCACAACAGAGCGTATTCTTCCGCTGTGCGCCGCGCGCCGTTCGCGTTTGTTTACATCTCTTACCACGCTAAACCGCGTAAGACGGAATCACGCGTAATATATATACGAAACGTCGTAAACCGAGACCGTCGTAACCCGAGGAAACCCTGTATAGGAGGGACTGAGGGGCGGTGTTATCTATAGGCTGGGCTTTAAGAGGGACATCATTGCTCTTTTTATTGTTGATGCTACCTTTAGTGAACTTGACACATACATACTGTTTTTGAGGTTTGTGTTGTATATTAAACTAAAGTGCATGACCATTGACAGCCATAGCGATGACGGACCTGCCCTGAGTCAGTCTGTCTTTGATTGACAAAGATTACTTCGCTCACTCGCTTGACTTTCCTCTTATTCCTTTATTGGGCTTAGAGCGACTAAGCCCAATAAAGGAATAAGAGGAAAGTCAAGCGAGTGTGCAATAAACTTTTTTTTCTGGAATTATTCAATGTTCCTGCTGGTACCTGCACCTGGAAGCTGTGCTTGGAGTTTTGAACTTTTGAAAGATTACTTCACTGTTTGATTTCTAACTGTTTCTCTTGGTTAAAGCCACAGTGTGTAGGATTCGTGGCGCATAGGTGGATGGTGCTATTGCACTTTTAGCTACGGCAGACCTCAAGGGTCACCCGGACGCGCCGTAACACGGACACGAGCAGCTACTGTATAAATAAAACGCGGTCCCGTTTTTTTTTTTTTTTTTCTTTTCTCATGAAAACACACATTCCCGATCATGTACCATGACACTCTACACATCAAATGAAACCTTACAGTCTCCTCTTTTTGACTATGCAATTCATTTCCCTGCACAACAAACACTCCCTGAGCACATGGGGCTTTTATACGGAAAAGCACAAAACGAGGTTAGCTTACCTTAGAATGCTTTGCACAGGTCAAACTCTGTATTTCACCATAAACTTGCTCTCAATTTGTCCGTAAGGATCCAGCGAATAAAATCCAGTAAAACAATTTAGTCCAAAACACGTGTTAGATCCATTATCAGTCTGATCCGGCAGCATGCTTGTGTTGTTTACCCAAAACCACGAGCCTTGCCGAAGGCGAAGGCGGAGCCCAAATGTCCTTCTGCGGCTCTCGTATTCAAAATGGCTGCCTCTGCATGGGGAAGATCCCCCTTTTATGTGACTATATCTAAGTCCAAAAGAATACTTTAATTTCATGATGGAAGTGAAAAGGCTTGGAAAACAATATATTTTTGAATGGGTATCTTCAATTTCAGTAATTAACGGGTAAAAATCTTGCACACTGTCCCTTTAACTCAACAAAACCTATAAGACGACCACTGATGTGATTTTGAACAATGCAAAAATAAATGTAATTGAGCTGTAATTGTTTAATTCCACGTATAATGGCCACATAAACCAACAAACAGTGACCTTGACATAAAGCTTTGATTAATGGTCCTATATTATGGAGTTGCGTTTTGCTTCATTCGCACATGTTTGATTAACCGTTTAGTCTGTCTACATCTCCAAAAATGCTCTGTTCCACCTTGTGATGTCATGGAGTGGTAGCTTTCAAGTTAATAACTACCTTTAACCTGTTGTTCAATAGAGATGGGCAATTCCAGGGCTGACATTATCCAAAATGACTCAAGTGAACATGTATGAAGTTTAAAAATAAAGTGGAGCACTTCCTGGATGACCACATGACATCAAAAGGTGGAATGAGAATGAGAGAAGAACACTCTCAAAATATGCAGGGTTTGTGTGTGAATGAAACAAAACACAACTCCAGGTATGTTTTTGAAGAGGAAACAACATTATAACATAGATCAGAAAATAGCGTAATTTTCAAATTACGCCTTTAAAAATTCTATGGGTTTAGTCTTAAAGGTCCCATGGCATGAAATTTTCACTTTCTGAGGTTTTTGAACGTTAATGTGAGCTCCCCTACCCTGTTTAGCCCCACCCATGGCTAAAAGTTGCGAAATGTCTAAACTGAGCATTTGCGGTCCTTTTCTGCGTTACAAAAAAACAGTGTTCAACAGTGTTCGGACAAGGCACCTTTTTGATGTCAGATCGGCAAATGCAGCTCCAGCCCCTCCCTCTGTCTCCGCTCAGCGTCCCTGTATATCCCGCCCATAGAGTTTGGACTGTGAATGCGTTACAATGCGAAATGCGTTTTTTTATTTGCCTGGAGGCACGTCCGAGTGTTTCTAGGCTCGCAAGTCCCTTACCCGACCCTCTGGACCTCTGAAATACCAGTGGTTTAATTTTATTTTCTGTGTAAATATGCTTTTTTTCATTGCAAAGTCTCCCATCTGTCTTCCTGTGTTAAACACGGAAGCGAGCAGACAACGGTGCAGAGCTGCGCTTCCAGCGGGGGAAACCCGCCCCCCCGCTCCTTAGTCAATCTCTCTGTCCTTCTCATTTGCATTGAAGCAGCAACACCCAGAATAAAGCATTTTAGACACATATCTAGCCTCATGAAGACTGTCATATCTCATGCAGTGAGTGTTGATTTTGAAGAAGGATTCATTTACAGTATTAGGGAACCATTAAGGAGCCATATAAAAGCATCAAGAAGTACCATGTCATGGGACCTTTAAGGTAGCAGAGGTCCATCAGTTTTACCTTGAACAAATAGATCTCTGCAATGGTAGTCGAGATATAATAAATATTTTAGTGTATCTTATTTTATTTACAATACACAATTTTTCAGTTTTTTCCACCTATTGCACTCTTCATTCCTTGTCAGTTTTTCACTCACAATTGATTTTGTCAATCAAATGCGATGTGCAAACACATGACTCACAGCACTGCTACGTGCTTGTACATTGCGTTCTCATGCCAGCCTTTGTGGAGCTTGAAAAATAGAAATAGAAATATTGATTTTCTTGGATTTTTTTTGGTCCAAAATTTGGTCTGAAACAAAATTACTCTTCTGTTGTCCACATGATGATGAAATGTGGCGGTTGTAAGCCCCTTAAGAAAACACGCGGTTATTGCAAGAGCACATTGTTGTTCTTAAACATCATTATCCAGAAAATATTTGGCTTAGCGGAAGCTTTCTTTCTGCTGCCAAACCACTCTGCCAATCATAAAGTCCATTTGTAATATCCCCAGGTGCTCGATAGTCATGATTGGTTGGACACAATATCCATTTCCAATGAACTTGAATCCAGCGCCACTTTACTGCGACGTCATTGTATATTTAAAAACACTATTAGGGTAAATAATAAGCTGTGTTCCAAACTGCAAGTATGGCTCTTGGTAATGATAATGGTTGTGGACTAGTACATATTAGTCTACTCCTGATACAAGCCTAAAAACTCATTACTTATTTTCCACATGCACTGGGACTTATTTTAAGCCCATGCTAATCAGAAATATAATCATAGGGCAGGAGCAGCAGCCCACCATCTGCACTACTCTTTGTCCTGACACCCTGCTTCAGAGACTTCCTGTTTGAGTGAGTAAAAGAAGATTTCACAATCAGTGCTATTTAAAGCATTTGGATTATTGCCTTAATCAAGTTATAATCGAAGTTTTAAAAGTAGAAGCAATAGGCTAATATGGAAGGGTTCTCACATCTTTCTTTCTTTCTGTCTTTCAGTGAGGTACACCTGGACAGTTGGGTTAGGTTTTTTTTACATGTCTTAAAACATGTCATCATTACAAGCGGACTGTAATTAGAATTGTACACTGTAAAAGGGTCATACAATTTACACTTTTAGGTACATTATACAGTGGTCCCTCGCTCTATCGCGTTTCACTGTTCGCGGCCTTGCTGTTTCGCAGGTTTTTTTTTTTCAATTTTTTTTATAGTGTAACATTTTGTTCTGCATCCTGATTGGCTAAGAGACTGTAGACCTTTGCCGATTGATAGATGGGGGACGCGGGGGGACCGGGACTAGACCGGGACTAGACCGGGACCAGACCGGGACTAGACCAGGACTAGACCAGGATTAGACCAGGATTAAATGTGGATTAAACCAGGTGTAGACCAGAACTAAACCAGGATTAAACCACCAGATGCCGCTCTTTGCTGGTTTCGTGCGCCTGGTTTGTGGCTCGGGCTGAGAGGACGCGGTCCAGGCACCGCGGTTCGAGCTCGTGCTCGCAGCCCCGGTGTACGAGCGGCCTCACGCCGGTCGTGCTGCTCTGTTACGGATTTGACCACGATGAGGGGTTCACCAACCCCTTGGAGAGGTGCGCGTCGCGTTCCGGGACATGGCAGTGCCGTTGGATGAGCGCGGTGCTTCCTGCAGATCCAGTGACTCATGTCTCTGCTCCCCTCGCATGTCCGGCGGGGCTTCCGGAACCGTGTCTCCCCCCACGCTTCACTATTAATACATTTTGTTGAAAATCTATGAAAGTTTGAGTGTTTAAACAAGAGTGAAATGTGAGAAAAGGTTAATTCCAGTCTGAGAAAAGCGTATACAGTGAACCCTCGCTGTATCGCGGTTCACTGTCTCGCGTGTTCACTCGCTGTTTCGCCACACATGGATTTTTTTTTCCAATTTTTTTTTTTTTTTTTTCAATTTTTTTTATAGTGTAACTTTTTTTTACAGTGTAACATTCTGTCCTGCGCCCTGATTAGCTAAGAGACTAGACCAGGACTAAACCAGGTCTAAAGCAGGACTAAACCAGGTCTAGACCAGGGATGGTGACGCAGGGTGGTAGGGACAGAGTCTCAGATGTCCTTCACGAGAGCGCCTGGGTGACAGGAGGTGTGGCCTTTGTTTACTTGCACGAGCCATGGAAGAGACTGAGTGCGAGCCGGACCATGGAAGAGCCAAGAATCAACATGGACGGGCCTGGCACCTGGCCGCGCGGCGTCCGGGGGAGCCGCAGCGGGGAGAGCCGCATTCGAGGGAGCCCGCAGCGGGGGGAGGACACTCGCGCGCACAGAGGAGACAGTGGCTCTTCCCCGTCACGCCGAGAGGACGAACCCGACCCCGTCCTAGAGAACTGTGGAGTATTGGCGACGCATTGATAGCGTAGATAGTCTGATTTTGGAGCCGGGGTGAAATGCAACCAACTCTTGTGAGCGCAGGTTGGTCTTACCTGGTCTTGTGGTGAGGACTGGTGCTCAGAGGCGTCTGTTAGCGGTTCGGCACTGTTAGCATTGGCTTGAGTCTTGCCCAAAATGATATCCAGGTCGCTTTCCACTCGACTTTCGCACATGGCATGGATATGTGGTACCAAAACAAACACACGTGTCCGCGCGCACGTCTCAGCGCGCACGTGTCCGCGTGCACGTGTCCGCCAGCACGTGTCCGCGTGTCACGTGCCCCCCCCCCCCACTATTAATATATTTTAATGAAAATCTACAAAAGTTTGAGTGTTTAAACAAGAGCTCTCAAAAATCGAAGTTAATACGGCAGTCTCAGAAAGGTGTATAATGTGTCTGACCCCGTGAAGCGTTTTCAGCCCTGGCCTTAAAACATGTAGAATAATTGTAAAATATAAAGTTGTCCTACTTCGCGGATTTCTCTTATTGCGGGTTATTTCTGGAACCTAACCTCCGCGATAAACGAGGGATTACTGTACTTATATTATTAAGTGGGGAGTCAGCTACCTGGTTATCAGTGGAAATATGATTGTTTTTCTGTTCTTTGTTATGGTATTGAACATATCTTCCAAGCATTAATTCAGTTACAGGTGTTTCTATTGATAAGGAAAAATACCACGGTTGATACTACGGACAGAGTCGCCTCTCTATCGGTCTGACTCACTTGTCTGGAGATAAATACACAAAATGATACACTGTGGAACATTCCAGGCAAAGCAATAAAAATAGCACTGTAAATGTCACTGATATAGTTTCACAACGTTTGGTTAGATAAAAAGAAAAAAGCTTTTCTCAGACTGGAGCAAAGTCTGATTTGTTTTTGTGAAGTGGTGTTGAGCGTATACCTGTTAGCAGGATCCTGTACTGAATCTGTCCATCCCCATTGTAATGATAAACTGTAAGGAGCGCGCTATGGTCCACATTTTAACACTATGGTGTGAAAGCAAAAGTTAGAGAACCAAACAAAAAAACTATACAATGGTACACTAATGAGCAGTAAGAGTGGACCTAAACTTTTCAAGACTCCAGGTCTGAAAATGGCCCTAATCACACCACACCATTGGCAAAATGACTAGCTGTTGCTTGTTTCACCCTACGAAACCACTAGCTAGAGGAGATGTTTCTTCCATTATAAAGTGCAGTCATTACAGCATATTCATCTTTAGATATTGGAGGCGTTTTACAGCTGGTCTTTTGGTCTTAGCCTTTTGTGTCGTGAGTTTGTTTATGTTATTGTACTGTGAGCTATTTGAAAGGCCAATAGATCACATGTCAAATAGATTATGTAATTGATCATTTTCACTAAACCAGTTCCTGAATTTAAACTACTTTTGTTGCTTTGTTAAGCATTGAACCTTTCTATTTTCATGGAGACCAAACCAGGCCAAGTTACAGGTCCAACCTCGCTCACTGTAAGAATGCCTCTTTTTCTAGGTATTTTTGAGCTATAAAACCTGTAATTAAAAAAAAAAAAAAAAGTCATACTGTGGAACATTCCAGGCAGAGCAATGACATATCCATAGAAACAAGCAGGTGACAAAGAAGGTTATTTGGTGTACTGTATTAGTGGTTTTTGCCTTACTCCCAGATGTGGGGCAGCGATCCTATTGATTACATTGTACTTTGTCATGAAATATCCAAAAGGTGAATTCACAAATGCAGAACCAGATCATTTATTTTAGTGACTACAAACATTAACGTCTTGTATTACAACAAAAGCGGCATTTTATCTATTTAAATTTTAGCTTTCCCCTATCTGTATTAAATATTATTGGCTTATAGAACGCGGTGGTGTAACCTGAAACCCAGCAGTGTGATATAGATGACAATTAACTTGAGTAAGGTTTTGTATTATGCATGTAAACCCCCAGTGTATACAAGGAAATAAAGGAGGGCATTTTAATGATTCCACCATTTAAACCCACATTTTTCATGCAGGTTCTCACCTATAGTCATTCTCATTATGGAGATAAATAAGGCTGCAGTTGGGTCGCTGAAGGCGCTGCTTGAGAAATGGGAAGGGTGCAGATTTAATCGGACTGTCTGGTCATATCTTTCCATACACAAAGTAACTTTAAGCATTGTTCAAAGCGAGGTAAACAGAGTTAGGGCTATTTAATTTCACACCTCAAAGGGAAAATGAAGATTAATGGTTCCCTGCCTCAGCTCAAGCCTTTTGAAACATTTCCGTCAAAGATGGAAAGCAGAGATTTATGTGGTTATGCTTGTTTGACTAAAATGGCTGTTGGCTACGAGCGTTAAGCAGTGCGCAGATTGAAACAAGTGATTTGTTGAGCACAGTTCAATATCCAAGGCATGTTCCTAATATTTCGGTGTTGTTTTGTCAATAGTCGTTTGCTGTTTTCTGTTGAGGGAGTCAGTTTATGAAGAAAACCCAATACAAGATCAAGACTTTCATGGTCTAAAGTTTTAATTAATGCCATGGCCAATTATGGCATTTAAAGGACCCATATTAGGCTATTTTCTGATCTCTGTTATAGTGTTGTTTCCTCATCACTAATACACCTGGAATTGTGTTTTGTTTCATTCATGCATGTTTAAGACACAAACCCTGCATATTTAGGAGGTCTTCTCTGAAACAGAAAACTCTGTTCCACCTTGTGATGTCATGTGGTAATACAAGAAGTGCTCCCCTATGTTTTTAAAATATACAGCTCTGGAAAAAAATAAGAGACCACTGCATATTTTTCTGAAATCAGCATCTCTACATGTATTACAGCCATTCCATTCCAGCGTCTGTTGAACTCCAACACAAACACAAAGCTGAGCTACTTCAGTTCTTGCACCAGGAGTGGAATAAAGTCACCCAAGAACAATGTGAAAGACTTGTGGAGAGCATGCCAAGACACATGAAAGCTGTGATTAAAAATAAACTGAACTCTTCTTAAGTGTAAACATTAGTATTATGTTGTTTTAAAATGAATTTGATCTTGTTTCTTTGCATTGTTTGAGGTCTGAAAACATGTATCTTTTTTGTTATTTTGACCATTTGTCATTTTCTGCAAATAAATGCTCTAAACGATAATATTTTATTTGGAATACTGTATGGGGGAAATGTTGTCAGTAGTTTATAGACTCAAATAAAAATGTTCCTTTTGCCCAAACACATACCTATAAGTAGTACAATTAGAAAAACTGATAATTTTGCAGTGGTCTCTTATTTATCTTTTTTTTTTTTTTTTTTTTCCAGAGCTGTATACATCTTCACTAGAATCATCTGCATGATTTCAGACCTGGAATTGCCTATCTGTGTTAAACAAAAAGTAAAAGTGCATGTTTTTCAATGTATTTTTCAGCAATAAAACACTTTCAATTTAATAAATGCAGCATAGATAAATTTCAAGTCATGCTGTGGAACATTCTAGGCAAAGTAATGACATCTCCATGGTGTGCTCCCCACCAAAAAACGTGTACACAGTGCACCTTTAATACTGAAGTTTACATATTGATCTTTCTGAATCTTTTGTCCCAGTTATGCTTCACCTTCAGCTCAAAGATCCTATCTGGTATTTTATTACCATAGATAACAAAACCAATTGGGAGTGAGTGTGCAGGCTTTGTCTTGTTTTCTATGTTCACTGTTCATAGCACCATGCAGAGATGTGCACACACCTCCACTTCTTATGACCACCATTACTATCTCATAAATAACCAAACATGCATCATCACATCTTATTATTTTTTATAGAACCAGACAAGGTGAAGTTGACTTCTTTTAGATAGGAGTTGAGACTAGTACAATGTGAAAGTTTGATGACTGCAGAGGTCTGGAGCACGATGTTGCAAACCAGGCAGTCCTCTCCAACATACTGCATTTCTCATGAATAATGTTGTATGGAGAGTGTGAGAAAACCTGCGCTAAACCAAAGCCCATACCACGCCCTGGAGAATACTTAGGATCAAACATCTCGTGACACCTCCCACTGAAGTGTGTGCCTATGTGCTAACCCTTATTAACACACTTTTTTTAGACCCCATGGCCCGCTGAGCATGGAAATAAAGCTGGCTTGGCCCCCTGTATACATAGGGGACAGGTATTTATGAGTTTGTGACTAAAATCTGTACACACACTCGCGTCATGAGGGCCTGTCTCCTTTATGGGTACAAAATCAGGTCCCCGTGATGTAAATGCCTTTATTATTGCATCAACAGCGTGGTTAAAATGTAAATTAACTTTTGTGAGCTTAAACAATGTTGGAACATTAGTACCTCATCAAAAACATTCCTGGAGTTGTGTTTTGTTTTATTCACACATTTGAGTTCCCTTTTATTATTAGTCTGTCTACATCTCCAAATCTCCAAATACTCAAAATACTGTTCTACCGTGTGATGTCATGAAGTGCTAGTTTGCAAGTTAACAGCTACCTTTTACCTTTAGTTCAGTAGAGATTGGCAATTCCAGACCTGAAATCATCAAAGTGATTCTAGCAAAGATGTAAAGAGTTTAAAAACACAGTGGAGAGCTTCCTGTATTAAAGCATGACATCACAAGGAGTGTTTTCTGTCTGAGAGAAAATACACATTATAGCATGGATCAGAAAATAGCATAATAGCCCTTTAGAGTTCAGATTTAGTGTGAAATAGGTTAGCTTTGGGGTTTAGGTTAAACCCATGGCATGAAATTTTCACTTTCTGAGGTTTTTGAACGTTAATGTGAGCTCCCCTACCCTGTTTAGCCCCCCCCAATGGCTAAAAGTTGCGAAATGTCTAAACTGAGCATTTGCGATCCTTTTCTGCGTTTGAAAAAAACACAGCTCAAATGGGCGATTCTGGACAAGGCACCTTATTGACGTCAGATCGAAAAAAGAAATGCAAATTCAGTTCCACCACCGTCTGTCTCTCCACCTCCTGTCTCTGGAAATCACGCCCAGAGAATTTGGACTGCGGAGGAGCTACGCAATGCGAAATGCGTTTTTTTATTTGCCTGGAGGCACATGCGAGTGTTTCTAGACACGGAAGTCCTTTACCCGACCCTCTGGACCTCTGAAACAGCAGTGGTTTAATTTTATTTTCTGTGAAAATGTGTTTTTTTTCATTGAAAGGCTCTCCTTTCCTCCTTCACGCTTACACACGCGGAAGTGGGGCCAGGCACAGCGCACCGCTAAAACAAGGAACCAGCGGCACATTTGCCCCCCCCCCACTCCTCTAACCAATTTGTGTCCTTCTCATTTGCATTCAAGCAACAAGGCCCAGAATGAGTTGTTCAGACAGAGAGATTATGACTCTGACTCTGTACATGTGTCTTTCTCATGCACTAAGTGTTGATTTTGAAGAAGGATTCATTTACAGTATTAGGGAACCATTAAGGAGCCATATAAAAGCATCAAGAAGTACCATGTCATGGGATCTTTAAGGTTAAGCAGGTAGTAACTATGGCTAAGGTTAGGATCAGTCTCCAGGAAATTACAGTCATTATATTTGTCCTGATTGAAAGACTCGTGGACGAATGAGGGATTGCAGTTTTGTAAACAGATGTAATTTTCCCAAGAAGTATGGAAACCCAAAATGTGTGTGTGTGTTTTTACATAGGTGTGATCAGGGGCGTTCTTTGACGGGGGCCAGGGCGGCATCGCGGGGGGGGGGCTGGCTCGTGGTTACTCGTGGTTACGTGAAGACAGAGTAGCGCACGGTGTACAGTATATGACAAAACAGTCACAGTGATGGACCGAAAAAGATTGAAGCCATCAGGTGCTCAATTTCGAAAGAAATGGAAAGAAGAGGAGGAGAAGTGAGCAAAAGAAAAAGGTATGCTATCGACTAGTCTTCAAGTTTGACTTTGATGATGATGTTGTATTAGTTCAACTCCCCCGATGCGATTGTTGATGCATGTTTGCCCTTTCCCCAAGCTCATATGAAGACATTGTGGACGAATTTGCATCCAGGAAGGCCAGAAAATCCAACTTTTTCCTATTACTTCTTTTTCCTATTACTTCTTTTGCCCTTGTTATTTATGACAAATTATAGTGGTTTGCCTTTTTTTGCCACTTCCTCACTTATTACTTCCTGTTACTTATGATACACAATAGTGTTCATTATTTGTTTTTATGTGTACAGTAATGTGTATAGAATGTACCTTGGTCGTTCATTTGTTTATGATACAGGATTGCACTGTTTGCACCATTTTTGCCAATTTAATGTGTAGTAATTTTACATATTTTTTTCATGTTATTCTGTAATGTACAGATCATTTCATTTTTTGTTATTTATATGGTGCGACTTCAATGGAGATTGTTAATTATGTTACACTAATGTTGCACTTTTGCTTTCTTAAATGGCTGTTGGCCTACATGGCTATAATGTGAAATAATTGCGCCTTTGGTCTTTTTTATGTTCAAAAACTTTTTTTGAGAGACCAGACCAGAGACCGCAAGTCAGTCTCGGTGGGGGGGGGGGCAAGAGTGGCTTTTGCCCAGGGCGCAAATCACTGTAGGAACGCCACTGGGTGTGATTAAGGCAAGTCACAACTGCAGATCTTCTTTTTTTGAGCTGGCTTCTTCAAGTGGTTCTCAGTCTTATCTTGATAACAGAAGTGAGAGATTAAGATCAAGTCTAAAATAATAATAATATTACTAATAACACCTTATGCTGTGTCATACTGCGGGTAAACACTTCTAGTTGGACACTGACCTTCAGGTTGTTGGACAAATTCTCTAACCACGGAGCCACGGTGGGACTAAATATATGAATCTTTAACAATGCGGTTATTATGATCATACCAAGAAATTTATTTTTCAGTCACATTTTTTGAAATTTAAAAATGTGTATTATCATCAAATGATACAGCTTATGTTTAAAGCAAAAACAAAGACACATATCAAATGTATTCAGAGGCGCTTATCAATTCCTGAGAGCAGATATGATTTATGTGATAAATGCAAATTGACTTTACCAAGAACAAAGAAATAAAATAGAAATAGATACATTTCCCCTTGTTGATGTACAAAATGTGTAGAGGTGTACAAAAGTATTGTACACCTCTTTTATTGAGGAATATTCTGTAAATGAAGCCTGTATAACTGTCTTTCTCTTTTACTCTCCTCTTTTCATCATATTGTTTTCAGTCACTGTTATATAAACAATGTATTCATATTGTTTTGAATGTGTTTATGTGAAACATTCTGTGTGACTGAAAACAAACTGAAAGTGCATGAAAAATAAACTGAAACTGAAACAAATCTTAACTGACTTATTTAAAGTCTTAGGCTACGTTTATACGGCGACGATCAAAACAGAAGACGCAAAAGTGGCGTCTCGTCTTCAATTTTTTATCCGCGTTTATACGAAGACGCAAAAGTGGACGCAAAAGCCAGCGAAGGGAGGCGCTGTAAATAACTGGACTGAAAACAAAAACAAAACAAAAAACATCACAACAGCGTCAAGTTACATTTCTAACCACGACTGTACCGGAAAAGAGAAAGGTAAAACTTCAAAATAAAATGTTCTAGTTGCGTTTTAAATGAGTTGTTAAGTTCCGCTCCAAACATTTCAGTGACTTATATTTTTGTTTACACGTTTTTGAATATTGTACTGAAAATAGTTACATTACAGGAGGATTACAGTGAATTAGAAAATATAAAATCACGTCGGGTTTTACATTTGAAGTGCCTCATGCGGAAGTTGCTTGTCTTGGCGTCTGTGTGGCTGTGAGAGTGTGAGAAAGACTTGTACGCCGTAGACGTGTGTGGGTGCCATTTATACAATTGTTGAAATGACTCTTGTATGTTGACTAGAGCTGCTAGAACATTCGTGGTATCAAGGTATGCCGCATCTATGTGACGTAAACGCGTACGCGACGTGAGCAGATCTGACCAGTTTTGCGTCTTGGGCAGTTTACACGGAGACGCTACAGCGGAGCGTATTTAACTTTTCCACTCTGGAGGGTGGTTTCAGATTTTTGTGTTTTTAGGCTCCAGAAACGCCGTCATCGTGTAAACGAAAGGCACTTCTGATAAAATATTTTGTCGTTTTTACCCGTAAACAGGCTGTTATTTAAAATCAGTTTCGATGACTAAAGTCAGTCCCTCTTTGAACACAAACGATGTCCTGTGTTTTAACCTATAACTGTTTACAGAAGTGTTCTCAGGCCATGGACAAAAATCACAACAATCAATCAATCAGACGTTAATCAGGTACATAATAATGCTGAAGTTGAGACAGTCAGCACATAGTAGGGACATAACTACTCATAATGTGATAGCTGTAAACAAGGGCAAGGCAGTGCCACTCTAAACTCCTCCTTTTGGGGTTGGACTTAGTTAGTCAGAGGATCAATTCCCAGTGCTTCAAACCAGTACCATCTATTGGAACAGACTTGGATGGAAGCACACTGAAACATTTTACCTATTGGCTTAAAGGTCCCATGGCATGAAATTTTCACTTTCTGAGGTTTTTGAACGTTAATGTGAGCTCCCCTACCCTGTTTAGCCGAAATGTCTAAACTGAGCATTTGCGGTCCTTTTCTGCGTTACACAAAACCAGTGTTAAAACGGGCGAGTTCGGACAAGGCACCTTTTTGACATCAGATCGGCAAATGCAGCTCCAGCCCCTCCCTCTGTCTCCGCTCAGCGTCCCTGTACATCCCGCCCATAGAGTTTGGACTGTGAATGCGCTACAATGCGAAATGCGTTTTTTTATTTGCCTGGAGGCACGTCCGAGTGTTTCTAGGCTCGCAAGTCCCTTACCCGACCCTCTGGACCTCTGAAATACCAGTGGTTTAATTTTATTTTCTGTGTAAATATGCTTATTTTCATTGCAAAGTCTCTCATCTGTCTTCCTGTGTTAAACACGGAAGCGAGCAGACAGCGGTGCAGAGCTGCGCTTCCAGCGGGAGAAACCCGCCCCTTCCCGCTCCTTAGCCAATCTCTCTGTCCTTCTCATTTGCATTGAAGCAGCAACACCCAGAATAAAGCATTTTAGACACATATCTAGCCTCATGAAGACTGTCAGAGTCATATCTCATGCACGTGTTGATTTTGAAGAAGGATTCATTTACATTATTAGGGAACCATTAAGGAGCCATATAAAAGCATCAAGAAGTACCATGTCATGGGACCTTTAAACTCCACATTGGTTTTCTAATTTGACTTATTTATAGATTTTCAAAGTTTCTTGTTTGGCAAACAGGACATGAAACAGGCCACAGTCCTCCACTTTGAAGTTCCCTCCAAGGACTGCCATACAAACCAACAAACCATCCCCAGTGCCATCAATAATGTATTAAAACCTATTCATCCAAGGCATTATGTGTCTCAATAGTTTAACGGTTCACTGAGAGTCCAGCCTGGTACTGAGCTGGTAACTGCTGCTCTACTGGGGGCTTGTGATTTCATATTGGACGGTGAACCCTTAATAACAGCACTTTGTTCCCTGCTTTGCTGCAATACCAGGCTCACTATTGCTGCACCACATATTGCCTTCTTCCTATCTCGGCGTGAACAACGCAGTCTCAGGCCGTTTAATAAATGTATAAAAATCTCATGTTGCTTTTTAAATGGTAGCTAGAAATGAGCAGAGAAGATTTAGAGTTGCCATAAATCTGAAATAACATCAGCGGAGCATATAAGCACAGTGTAATGTCGTAGCATATTGTTATTATTTTATGCAGAGCAGCAATAAAGAGAACGATTGGGGATGTTGTGCTAGTAATATTAGCGAGTCAGAAAAGAGAACCTTGGATTTTTAGAAACCTATGTGGAAAAATTATCCTTTTGTTCTGCTGTACTTTCAAAAATTAGTAATTAGACAAGCAGTGTTTCAGGACAAACAAATGAATAAATCAAAAATGCAGTTAAATTATCTTTGAAAAATGATTTTGTTCCTGTCAAAACTAAAATTAAAACAGTCAATAATTGTGGAAACTGATTAGTCCAATAAATAAATACATAAATAAATAAATAGAAATCAGGAAAATGATGAACAAATTATGAATAATAAGCAATAAACAAGCAGCAATTCTAAATGTTACAAAATGTATTCTGCTTGATTTAAAATTAAGATGCACTGTTATTAAAAGTCCAGTGAATATTTTAAATGCTTTAGAAAAACAAATCAAATCGGGTGAATAATTGAATGGAAATCAGAGAGTCATGAAAATAAACAAGAGCAAACCAATGTAAAACGTATAATTGTAACACGTGATTTTAATTCTAGTGGATGCAGGTATCAGTAAGTATGGGACTTTTTTATTGTTTCAGCTTCAAATTGAACTGACCCCCTGAAATAAACCGGTGTCTCAGTGAATGCAAAGATTATTTTTTTACTATTGCAACATCTCTGCAGTTGAGTTGAAACTAAAATGGACAAGAATCCTGTTGAATGATTAAAGTTTAAAGGGCTTTCTGTGTGAATTTGCCTGCTCCCTGCCTATAACTAGCGGATGGGTGTGTGTGTGTGTGTGTCAGCTCCTTTTATGCTGAGAGCTGGAGTATTTTCACCGTGCCCTTTTCAGCAGTGCCGAGCTGGAGATAGACTGTCGCCACTGGCTAGTCTTACCAAGGTGTGCGAACTCAGATTTGCCCTTTTCAATTTGAGTTTGGTCTGAAGAACGAGAAGGATGCTGTGTGCATTTTCTTGAACGCTTGTACAGTCACGGTATGGTGCAGTTTAACAGGGAAGGTTTACTATTTTCACCTTCAGCCCAAGAGCCTCCCAATGTCTTCTGGATCTGTCATGGAATCTATATGCATGAAGCTGCTGAGATAAGATTCCACTTGCTCTGTGCCTATAAATGTGTTTTTTAATAATATTTTTTTAATGCAGTTCAGGCAGATTCTACAACATTTGTCTACTGACCAGTCCGTATGCTGAGTGTGCAGCTCTTCTAGCTGAGACTACAATTGATTGTCTCCACAGACTGTTCCACACTATGGCATTAAACTATCTCCATGGAGGTAGTTTAATAACTTGCTTTTCTGTTGCGTTTAAATACATGAGGGCCAACTATAAATAGACAATAATAAGTGATGATAAAATAACCTCAAACAGACTAACTAAAACTAAATAGTGCTCCCCCCTGAATTATTATTTAAGTGTAAATAATAATTCAGTCTTATATTAACTAAAATGTTTGCACCTAAAATTAGAAAAAATAAGTCTAAATAAATAAATTAAATTAAACTATTTGCTATAATTAACTTAATAAATGTAAATAAAATGAAATGTGGCATTCTGCTTGCATGGGATGTGCTGCACCTTAAACTTGTAGGGTTGCATGGCCGGGTACCAGCAGGTTATTCTGCTCTTTGTGTCCCTCATCCTCTCCAGCCATTTGAGTGCTTTGTGGTCAGTTTCAAGCTCAAACTGTCTCCCCAGGAGGTAGTGAATCGAGAGCCCATTTGATTGCCAGGCATTCCTTCTCAATGGTGGAAAAGCGCATATATTTGGGGTAGTTTGTGGCTGATGAAGGCAATGGGATGGTGGTCATGTGGGGGCCCCTGAAGCAGCCCAGCACCAAGACCCTTGTCCGATGCATCCGTCTGCAGCACAGACTCCTGCTGGAAGTCAGGGCAGTGGAGGACAGGGTCCTTGCACAGAGCTAAATATCTTTTGGCTTCCTCAGACCACAACAGTTTGTTTGGGCCTCTGAGACTGGTCATGTCTGTAAACAGAGAAGCTCTGGCAGAGGAGTTAGGTATGAATTTATGGTACCAACCAGACATTCCCAGGAAGGACCGGAGTTGTGTTTGTTTCAGCGGGAAGGGACAGGACTGGATGGCCTCCACTTTCTGGACTTGTGGCTTCACCACTCCTCCTCCGATGACAAAGCCCAGGTATTCAGTTTCTTTTTTAGTACTGGCACACTTGACTGGATTTACTGTTAGTCCTGCATTCTGGAGACACTCAAAGACAACTTTTAAATGTTGTAGATGTTCTTCCCAGCTGTTGCTGTAAACAGTGATGCCATCCAGGTATGCTGCTGCAAAGTGTGAAAGTCCATCGAGTACTTTATCCATGAGCCGTTGAAAAGTGGCAGGAGCCCCGTCAAGTCCAAAAGGCATCACCCGAAAGCGGTACAGACCCCATGGTGTCCTGGAGGCCGTCAGCTCTCTGGACCTGGAGGAGAGTGGGATTACATTAAATAATTAACTATAAAGCTACCAACTTAATTAAAGAAAAAGACATATTTGTAATACAGGAAATATTAAGTGATAATAAAGTAACCTCAAACAAACTAGTGTAAGTAATAATTCAGACTAAAATTAATGAAAATGTGTGCACCCACAATTAGAAAAATGTCTAAATAAAGGAATTATATTAAACTATGTGCTATAATTAACTTAATATAAATGTAAATAAAATGAAATATGAAATACCAACACTGTGGAGTGGTGACAGAGGTATCCACCACAAGGATCAAACAAAATACAAAATACTAACACAAACAACCTTTGCATCATGTAAAAGTCATTTATATTTGAGAGAAGGCCATGATGGAACCACTGAAGTTAAAAAAAAAAAAAAAAATGCTGGTGAATTGATTGGTGGATGCCGTTTTAGTTGCCATACATTTCGGAGTTAACTTTGAAAGAATGCATTTGAGTGAAGTTCGGCCATATCCCACATTTGGAAAAGTCAACTTGAGGCAAAACATAGAAGCTAAAGTGCAGTGTACGTTGCCAGCAGCAAAGTCTATTTTCAACACCTGAAAAAACTCCACCAGAAGCGGCTGGAATGATTGAGTGCCTACGCTACATTGGGAAAGCTTTCCCTGACTAAGTTTGCTGTCAGACAAAACCAGAACTGAGGGAAGTGACGAGGAACAGTGAACAGTGAAGCACATCAAAATGTCTTCAGCTGCAGTGAAAGAGTATTTCAGCTCACTCAACCAGGCACATGGAGGTATATGGGGTTTCCATTTTTATCAGAGGGTCTACATTTTAAAAGTGTGTGATATTTTGTAATGAGATGTTTTGTTTGGGTACTTGGACCAGGATAAATAAAAGCGATGAAGCATTCATGGGGAAAAAGTTACAAATGTTTACTAAATGAACTTATTCCTTAAATTGCAGTTAGTTTGTTCAAAAGGGTTGGCATCTTGACATTATTGTTCCATATTAACTAAATCGATGCATTTTTATCTATGCAGGTGTCAAAGTTGCACAGTAGTGTCTTTAGAGGAAACTCTTGCAACTGGAAACTGTTAGAAATAAATAAATAAACTTTTGTCCAGTTGACAAGTTGAATTTCTCCTTTTGCCATGGATTCTACCTGGATGACTGAGGGATTTTACACACATATTATTATTAGGGACTGAGCCCGAAGGGGGACGAAGGTCCCTATTGTTGTTGCTTTGTTTCCGTATTATTATTATTCTTGTTCATACACGCTGGGGCAATTTTGAGCATGTTCCCATGCTTCAAAACGAACAAAACTTTGCACGGGCATCACAAAGTGCTGCCAGTACGACCACACAAAGTCCCGTCCCCCAGTGACCCCCAGGAGCTCGATAGCGCCCCCTAGCGCGTTGTCTTTCGGGGCGGGCATACCGTTTAAGATAGGCGCACGAAATTCGGTAGGGACGTGTATCTCAATAAGACGAACAAACGCCTCACTGCAATGTCATGGCCATGTCCAACAGGAAGTGAGATAATTGGCCTTTTGTGTGATTTTGGGGTATTTGACATAGAATGGAATTTGAAACACTTCTCCTACACCGTACATCAGATGGGCTTAAATTTTGGTGAACATAATCTTAAGACGTTGGAGATGTTAAATTGCGAAGGATTTTCAAATAGGCGGTAATATGACGATATGGCGGATTGATAAAGTTAGGTATGGAATTTGAAACACTTCTCCTACACCGTACCTCAGATAGGCTTAAATTTTGGTGAACATAATCTTAAGACGTTGGAGATGTTAAATTGCGAAGGATTTTCAAATAGGCGGTAATATGACGATACGGCGGATCGATAAATTTAGGTATTTATTGAATTGGAGTTATGAGTTATGAATGGGAGGTATTTGTTGCTAGGCAACGCCCTGATCAAAGATCTTTGATCTTTGTACCTTTGATCTGTCTTTGGCCACGCCCAACAGGAAGTGAGATAATTGTGCCAGGCACACGAAATTCTGTATGGCTGTGCGTCTCAGTAAGACGAACAAACGCAGGTGCGAGGTCCCGACCAACGCCGCTTGTGGCTTTAATTATTATTATTATTATTATTATTATTATTATTATTATGCACCAATGACTATTGTGCGCTTTAAACCATGAAAGATGAAAAGTGAAGCACATGAAAATGCATTCAGCTGCATGGAAAGCATTTCAGCTTGCTCAACCAGGTATGTGAGGCTTCCATTTTTATCAGAGAGCCTATACTTTAAAACTGAGTGATATTTTGTAATTAGATTTTTATTTGGGTAGTTCAAGCAGTATACATAAAAATGATAAAGCTTTCAAGTGAAAAACCAAGACCAAATTTATTCAGCCCTTAAATTATAATTAGTTTGCTCAAAAGGGTTGGCATTGCTGTTCCATACTTACTAAATCTAACTTAAGACTGACATAAATCTGCACTGTGTAACTTTCCTGCTAGAGGGTTTGCCGCGGCTCGTTGCTTTGGAGATGGAATTGCTTTGATCAAAATCTTTCTCATTGAAACAAGCAGATCACAGTAAGAGTGCATGTGTGTCAGTGAGTATTTTTTAGCAATGGAGCTCAACAGTGACTGCACGCTCTGGGTTTTTCCTGTACAGGGGAGTGGGCGGCCACTGTTTAAATGCATAAAGGCAATTGAATAATGCTATACTGTTAAGTTTAATGCTATACAGTAATCCCTCGTTTATCGCGGGGGTTAGGTTCCAGAAATAACCTGCAATAAGAGAAATCTGCGAAGTAGGACAACTTTATATTTTACAATTATTATACATGTTTTAAGGCTGTAAATGCCTCACCACACACATTATACGCTTTTCTCAGACTGGAATTAACCTTTTCTCACATTTATTCTCGTTTAAACACTCAAACTTTCATAGATTTTCAACAAAATGTATTAATAGTGACGCGTGGGGGGACACACGGCCCCGGAAGCCCCGCCGGACGCGCGAGGAGCACTGCCACGTCCCTGGACACGATGCAATGCGCACCAACCCCTTGGAGAAGCTCCACACGTGCACCCCTCATCGTGGACAAATCCGTGACAGAGAAACGTGACCGGCGCGAGGCCGCGCGTACACCGAGGCTGTGAACATGAGATAGAATCGCCGAGCCCGGACCGCGTGCTCTCAGCCTGAGCCACAAAACAGTCGCAAGAAACAAGCAAAGAGCGGTTTAGACCTGGTCTAGTCCCGGCTTAGTTCTGGTCTAGACCTGGTTTAGTCCAGGTTTAGACCTGGTCTAGACTTGGTTTAGTTCTGGTCTAGACCTGGTTTAGTCCACATTTAGTCCTGGTCTAGTCTCTTAGTCAATCAGGACACAGAACACAATGTTACACTATAAAAAAAAATGTTACACTATAAAAAAAAAAAAAAAAAAATAATAATAATAATAATAATTTGAAAAAAAATACGCAAAACAGCGAGGCCGCGAACAGTGAACCGCGATAGAGCGAGGGTTTACTGTATTCCAAACACTTCTATTATGTCTCGCTGCCAGCAATGTTATGCTGTGCATTTTTAAGTATATGCAAATGTTAAACATAAGTCCCTTGCTTGCCATGACCATCCAGTGATTAACAAGATCCCTATTAGAAGTCAAATACAGCTCTGGAAAAAAATAAGAGACCACTGCATTTTTTTCTGAAATCAGCATCTCTACATGTATTACAGCCATTCCATTCCAGCGTCTGTTGAATTCCAACACAAACACAAAGCTGAGCTACTTCAGTTCTTGCACCAGGAGTGGAATAAAGTCACCTACGAACAATGTGAAAGACTTGAGGAGAGCATGCCAAGACGCATGAAGGCTGTGATTAAAAATAAAGGTTATTGCACCAAATATTGATTTCTGAACTCTTCTTAAGTGTAAACATTAGTATTATCTTATTTTAAAATGAATTTGATCTTGTTTCTTTGCATTGTTTGAGGTCTGAAAACATGTATCTTTTTTGTCATTTTCTGCAAGTAAATGCTCTAAATGATAATATTTTGATTTTGATTTTGAGAGAAATGTTGTCAGTAGTTTACAGACTCAAACTAAAATATTTCTTTTGCCCAAACACATACCTATAAGTAGTAAAATCAGAAAAACTGATAATTTTGCAGGTCTGGACTCTGGACTGGACTCCAGAGCTGTATATCCATTACATCTGGGTCCAGTGACTTTGCTTCATTTCTGATTTCCTATTTTCCTGTTGTTCTCCCTCCTCTCCCTCCCTCCTCTTCCTCCTCCCCTCTTTCCTCCTCCTCTCTGGAGCACATGAGCAATGACACTGGACCAGTTCTGGCTGCTTTAGTAATCCTTTAAGCTTGTGTAGGGAGCCACAGATGTAACTAGCCCCATTCAAATCAATGATGGAAAATCCCTGCTGCCTTATCCGTGCAATGTCTAAATGACTTTTGGTTTTACACACTGCAGTTTTATACACACACACACAGACACTCCAGCACGCACACACTGACACACGCACTCACATGCACTCACACACCAAGGGCATGTGGTTATTAGGAGGCCAAGCACCGAAGGTGCTTGGGCACCCTATAGGAATTGCTTTGCATTGCCTAGCAAGTTGCCTAGCAACACTTTGATCTTTCCTTTGATGTTCTGGTCTCCTGATTATTATTATTTTATATTTTTTCTTCAATGGGAGTCTATGGCAACCCCTAGAACCGTCTGGTAAAAAGTTGTGAAATTTGGCATGCACATTCCAGCCAGTCTCCTCATTACCCACAGCAATTTATAGGTCCCCAGCCCCAACCGTCTAGTGGCACCAGCAGGTCAAATTTGCAGAAATTTGTCAATTGCCTAGCAACGCTCCTAGCAACCTTTGATCTGTCTTTGATGTGTCTGTTCTGACAGGGTTAGACCCTGACCCTGTCAGACCCTGTCAGACTCTGTTAGATCCTGTCAAACGGTGCTTGGCCCCCACATTGCTGCTTGCAGCTATATTTTTATATAAGATGCTAAGTAATTGTCTATATTTACTGAAGTCATCATGTTTGTGCATGACATTTGAAAGCAGTAGAAATGCTTGTTGTGTCATTAGGCAAGACACTTCATCCACGTTACCTAGTATGTGGTGTGTGTGCGAATGTTGGTGGTGGTCAGAGGGGTGGAAGGTGCAGATTGGCAGTCTGTGGCGATATTGGCAGGTGTGGCTATAATACAAGCTTAGTGTGGAGTGAATGAATAATGCAGTATCTTGAAAGGCACTGTATAAATCAAATGCAATATTATTGTTAAATGTCGTACATTACACAAAATTGACTCTTTGAGCTTTAAGCCACATTGGAATGTTGTTACCTCATCAAAAAACATACCCAGAGGTGTGTTTTGTTTCATTCACACACATTTCCTTCACTATCCTGCATTATTCCTCTGTCTACATCGCCAAAGCTCCAAATGCTCTGCTCCACCTTGTGATGTCATGAAGCTGTGGTTTTCAAGTTAACAGCTACCTTTTAATGTTAGTTCAGCAGAGGCAATTCCAGAGCTGAAATAATCCAACTCATTCTAGTGAAAATGTTTTAAAACATTCAGCTTAGATATGCAAAGTTTGTGAGTTAAATATGTGTGAATGAGGTATGTTTTTGATGAGGAAATAACATTATAAGAGAGATCAGTGTAATATGGAAAAGACAATGTTGAGATGGAGTAGTAGTAAAAGTAATACTTGAAGTAGCATACATATATACTTACTGAATTTCTTGCCTTCTTATGTATTTGTCTGTGTGTTCAGTTAGAAACCCACTCCATTTATATCAGTGACACACACACTCCCAATTGTCATGTCTGTGCCTAAATGCTTTTTATTTTACACACAAAAATGATGCACACAGGACCCAATAGGCATAAATGAATAATTTTGAACTGCGTGAATGGCCTTGGTTCCCTTGTGCTAACCAGCTTTGGGCTCAATTCATGAGCTGTTCAGTCAAACGTAGCCCTAACCCATGGGTCTTTGGGACAGCCCCGGTCATAAACTATCTCACCACTATGCCACCTTGCTCGCCCAAACGCTCTGTCCTCACCCAGACCGTAAAATCTTCACGACAGATGAAGGCAGGCAGTGGTGTTTTGGTGCTGTTTTGCCCGTCACACATTTCCATTACAAAGTCCAGCAGAGGCTCATGGGAGAGAGAGGTCCTATTGAAAAATGGACAAGCTATAAAACGGCGGTAGTCAGAGTGCGTCTGTGGTGTGTATTGTTGCTGAATGGGAGGGGAAAGGGGCTTTGTGGGAGAGGCAGGACCAGGCTTGCTATGGTCTGGACAAAAGGGGTGGAGATGTGGCATCGGTGCTGCTCAGTGCATTCAAGGTTCATCATCTGCCGCACCATAAAGATTTAGAGCAATTTCTTTTCTCCTTTTTAAGAATTGGTATTTCCCCATGGAATTCTCTGACCATCGCCTTTTCGCCCTTTACTAATCCCTTAATGCTTATGTTTTTGTATGGTTTGGAAAATCCATACTGACTTCTGACATGATCCTGAGTTATATGAATAAATAACCTTTGGACTATTTTGAGCAAGCACACATAGTACTTCTTACTGCTCCTACTACTACTACTACTTTTACTACTACTACTTTTACAACTAGTGCTGCCTAGACAATTATATGGTTCCTTTTTGAGTGAGGACTCATGCTAAAACATATGCTAATATCATCAGTAAGCATTATTTTTGAATTATTTCTAACCTGTAGAATGTATTTAAATTTAATTCTGGAATAACAAATGTTGTATTCAGTAAATCTTTGGTTTTCTGAAATGCCTGACATTTGCTCTGGCTGCATAAATAAAGGCAATATTAATATTAAAATAGTAACCACAATAAGGTTTTTTAATATTAGTGGTTTGTGATCAAGAAGGCTGCTTGACACTACATACACACACTATATAAACGGGTGTTCTGTCAAGATATACTCCTCCACTGAGTTTTGTTCCCTCTTGCGTATTTCAATAAACCGAATTATGCTTCCCTTTTTGAGAAGTGCTATTTCGTGTCAAAGTTTCACTAGTGGACAACTAAAGAACATTTTAGCTTTTGACTCTGATTATTAAACATAGCCCTATTTTATTTTACATTATTATTCTTAACCTGTAGAATAGACTGAGAAAAAAAATGAGAAAATGTCAAGATATAGAAATATAAATAATTTCACGGTAAAATGAAATTATGTGACATTGTCGAGACAGAAATATGAATAACTGTGTGATAAAATTACAGTGTAACGCTTAACTGAGAGTTTTCTTCAATTCACGACTTGAGCATGTGCAGTAGTGTGGGGACACAAATCTCAACACCACACTTGGACTAGAACAAGACCAAATGAGGTCTACATAAGGACTAAACTGGGCTCAAACCAGGACCAAACCAAAACAAGTGTGAACCCTGACAGCAACAAATACAACATGACACAGGATACTGTAGCAAAAAGCTGTGAGGCATGTGTCATGTACCGCTACATCCTTTACTCAAACAAACTTCTGCTGGAGAAGAGAGATGACACACAAACTGTTTTTGTCAGTTTGGTTTAAGAGCTGGAGAAATGTCGGGGTGCCTGCCTGCAGTGGGCCTTGAACAGGGAGCAGAAAGGAGCTACATGAGCCTGTCAGGGAGCACTGCTTTCATTTACGGGAGACTGTGGCATAGTGAGGCTGAGATGTCTTCACGGTTTGACCCATTTCTGCTCTGGTCCGACAGCTCTTAGAGGACTGGACAGCTCCAATTGGACTCTGTAGAAAATATAAAGCCGGCGTGGTGTCACAGTTACAGTGGTGTCAAAAACAGGCATTATATCTGAGAAGTCATAAAGTGTATTTTCTGGAGACTGCCGAGACATGAGAAAATGGTGTACCTATTTGTTCTCCGAGTAATTTGCGTGTCAACAAATCTATGAACAATTGCTGGGTTTGAGATGGCATAATAACATTTTATGAGCCAATAACATATGATACAGATATTATAATATTGTTCAAATGTATATTTTTGAATAAATCTGTGAGTTGGATCAAGTCGCAAATGAACAAATTCAACCATAGTCTTGGTAAATGGAAAGGTTAGGCTGCTTTATTCGCACCCGTAGGTAAATCTGTTTTTGCAGATTTGAGAGGCTGGTCCCACATTTCACCTTTCATTCATCCACACTGTACTGTACACAATAAACATATAAAAACACAATTACGCATAAAGTGTTACAGTGCTCCAGTGCAGAATGGTTTTGTTCTATAAATAATTCATTCATTCATCACGCTTCGCTAAAAATCACAATAAATATTAAATGTTAAATGTATAAAAAACACAATTTCCCAAGACCAGTTACTAAAATCAATAGATAAATAGATTACAATTTATTCATAAGTACGATAGCAGCTGGAACAAAGCTCCTTTAAATAATTCTAGATCTTGGGACTAACGCCTCTGACCAGACGGAATCAGCTGAAACTCTGAGTTTAGAGGATGCTGAGTGTCTTTTAGAATCCTCTGGGACATCTGCTGTAACTGTCTTGAGTACAGGGAATCCAGGCTGCTGCATGGCCAATCACCTTATTCGCCCATTTAATCAACTGATTCAGGGAGTTCTTGTTTTTAGCAGAGATGCTCCCAAACCACCAGTGAAAAAGTTAAAACTGATTCCATAAATGTTTTATAGAACAGTGTCATCATGATTCTATCTACATGGTAGAAGGACAATTTCCTCAGACAATGAAGGTGCTGGTTTGCCTCTTTTACACACAGTAATGCAGTTGTCATCAAAACCCAATGAGCGTTCCAATCAGAATCAGAATCAGAATCAGAAAGGTTTTATTGCCATATGTTTGAAGGAAATTGCTTCGGTACTTGAAGCGGAATAAAATAGAATAAAATAAAATAGCAGAAAACTTAAATTAACAAATTTACAAGAATGTAACAGTGCAGGTGCAGGTAATGGTCAGGTGCAAAAAGAAAAACCAGCACAGGGTCTTGTGCCTGACACAGAGCGGGGGGTGGGGTCATGTCCTAGTGTTGTTATTTGTTATTGTTCAAAAGTCCGACAGCAGAGGGGAAGAACCTGTTTTTATGGCGGGAAGTTCTGGTCCGAATGGACCGTAGCCTCCTGCCTGAGGGGAGCAGGTCAAAAAGTCCATGTCCAGGGTGAGAAGGATCGGATGCAATCCGACCTGCACGTGTCCGTGTCCTGGAGGTGTACAGGTCCTGCAGAGATGGAAGGCTGCAACCAATCACCTTCTCAGCAGAGCGCACAACACGTTGCAGTCTCCGTTTCCCCGTATGGCCCCTGTATGGGCCACTCCTTCTGAGATCTGCCTGTCAAAGCCTGATCCCGTCAGATCTCAGAAGCTAAGCAAGGCAGGGCCTGGTTAGTACTTGGATGGGAGACCGCTGGGAATTCCAGGTGCCACAGTGGGGCGCCAGTTGCAAAAAACTGTCGCTGTGTCCTTAGGCAAGACACTTCACCCACATTGCCTAGTATGAAAGTGGAGTGTGCGTGAGTGTTGGAGGTGGTCGGAGGGGCCGATGGCGCAGATTGGCAGCCTCGCTTCTGTCAGTCTGCCCCAGGGCAGCTGTGGCTACAGAAGGTAGCTTACCACCACCAAGTGTGGAGTGAATGAAAGGTGAACTATGGAGCGCTTTGGGATGACAAGGCATGTCATGAAAGGCGCTATATAAATGCAATGGAAAAAAAAAAAAAAAAAAACCTCCTGTTTTGGCGGCACGGTAGCTGAGTGACTAGCGCTCTTGCTTCACAGCAAGAAGGTTCCGGGTTCGATCCCCGGGTCGCCCGGGCCTTTCTGTGTGTGTTCTGTGTGGAGTTTGCATGCATGGTCTGGGTTCAATCCCTGGGTCACCTGAGTCTTTCTGTGTGGAGTTTGCATGTTCTCCCCGTGTCTGGGTGGGTTTCCTCCGGGCACTCCGGTTTCCCCCACCAACCCAAAACATGCACCATAGGTACTCCAGCTTAGGTCCTGACCAAGCCGAAGCAAGAAGATCATGGAGATGGTCCCCGGGCGCCCTAATGTGTGCTCCCCACTGCTCCTAATATATATAGGAGCAGTGGGGAGCACACATTATATATATAATGTGTGCTATATATATATATATATATATATATATATATATATATATATATATATATATATATAGGATGGGTTAAAATGCAGAGAAGAATTTCTCCAGTGTGAGATCAATAAAGTTCACTTCTTCTTCTTCTTCTTCTGTTTGTCCCTGGATGTGGCTCCAGCATACCACACGGTGATGGAGGAGGTGAGGATGGACTCGATGATGGCAGTGTAGAACTGCCATTGTCCGTGCTGGCAGGTTGAATCTCTTCAGCTGCCTTAGGAAGTACATCCTCTGCTGGGCCTTCTTTATGACGGAGGTGATGGTGGGCTCCCATTTGAGGTCCTGGGTGATGGTGGTCCCCAGGAAGTGGAATGAGTCCACAGTGGTGATGGGGGTGTCGGTCAGGATGGTGGGGGGGAGTGGGGCTGTGTGCTTCCTAAAGTCCACAATGATCTCCACTGTCTTCTGGGCGTTCAGCACCAGGTTATTCTGGCTGCACCAGGACGCCAGACGGTCAACCTCCGTCCTGTAGGCAGACTCATCCCCGTCCGAGATGAGTCCAATGACCGTGGTGTCATCTGCAAACTTGATGAGCTTGACAGACTGGTGGGAGGAGGTGCAGCAGTTGGTGTACAGGGAGAACAGCAGAGGAGAAAGAACACAGCCTTGGGGAGAGCCGGTGCTGATGGTCCGGGAGTCCGAGACATTCTTCCCCAGCCTCACGTGCTGCTTCCTGTCCGTCAGGAAGTCAGTGATCCACCTGCAGAGAGGATCAGGCACGTTCATCTGGGAAAGCTTGCCTTGGAGGAGGTCTGGGCGGATGGTGTTGAAGGCAGAGCTGAAGTCCACAAACAGGATCCTGGCATAGGTTCCCGGGGAGTCCAGATGCTGCAGGGTGAAGTGTAGAGCCATGTTGATGACATCGTCTACAGATCTGTTGGCTCTGTAGGCGAACTGCAGGGGGTCTAGGAGGGGGGCCGTGAGGGTCTTGAGGTGGGGCAGAACCAGGCGCTCAAATGACTTCATGACCACAGATGTCAGAGCCACAGGTCTGTAGTCATTAAGTCCAGTGATCCTTGGCTTCTTGGGGACAGGAACAATGGTGGAGGTTTTGAAGCAGTCAGGCACATGACAAGCCTGCAGTGAAGAGTTGAAGATGCCCGTAGGATACTTATAGGAGTCTACACACTCAACTGAGAGTCCCTTTACTGTATATGTGACATCACTCTGACGAGTCAATAATCATATCCTTCGTTTGGATACATTTAGGTGTAGATATGACTCTTCACACCATTTTACAAAGTACTCAACAATTGGTCCATGTTGGTTTTCATTTTTCTGAAGCAAGCTCACAATGATCATCTACCTACTTTATTTACTTTATTGTTGTGTTCTCATAGGTAGAAAGGACTCATTGACCCTTACTCTTTGTGTTCTCTGGGTTAAAAAAATCAAGAATGGACATAGCTAACCCTCTAGCCGCTGTGTTTCAAATAGGAATTGTGCATGGGGGCTCTTCCTGCTCCATCGAGTTTACAATATAAAACTATCACCCCACCCCAACTGCTGCTGTGAGCCTCATCATTTTGTTCTTAAAATGTTTGTGTTAAACCACTCTGCATGATCCTGGTGTTTTTATTTTGCTATTTTGTCATTAAAAATCAATTCCTATTCCTAATATGGAACTTGGCTCCAAATTCACTCTTATAATTGCTAGCCTCGTGATTGTAGTCGTAGCCGACTGTAGCCGATGGGCAATGTCACACTCCCTTAGTCCCTTCTTTATAGGGTCTATGGAGTCAACATTTGTGTATAAAATATACCTTTTTTGTGAATTTGTGTATATATATCTACATATTTTATAGGAAAATAGAACGGCATGAAAAGTGGCTCTATCTAGTAGTAGGCTATATTAACTGTCTAAAACCTAAAAAAAAAAGGTTAAAAATAATGAGAGATTTATTGATACTTTGCAGCTGATATCATCAACATTCCTTGGGGGTGTGACGCTAACTGTAGACACTGCTCTGTCTGAAGGTCTGTTACTCAAGTTAGTCTTTAATCTGACTGATTTGTTTTGCTAAACATCACACATAAAATTACACTCAAAAGGTAGTAAGCATTAGCCAACAATTTTTCATTCTCACCTTTTTATTGAAAACCAGACCATGAATGCTTGTATTCATCACAGACTCCTGAAATCCATTTTTTATTTGTTTTAAATCAATTTTGTATTTGTTTTCTTGAAATTCAGACAATTTTGATTTAATTTTTGTCTTCGTTTGCTAATGTGTCCATTGTCACCATGGTAACTAACAATTACAACGTCAATAGAGATGTAAAACCCCAGCGTAAAGTCATTGCAAAGTATCAATATTTGGAAAGGAAAACTCTAAATTTTAAAACTAAAGCAAGCTTGACGCTACACGAGTACCCTTCAAATATTTTTCACCAGTTCAAAATATCTTAATAACCTACAGCATGGTTGCTTCGCTTCGTTAGTCCCCAAATCCACTTGAACTTCATAGTTTGGGGTCAGCCACTCTTCACCTTATAATAGCATTAGCATCTGACTAATCCATGTGGCATTTTGAAAAGTGTAGATGGGCAGCTGTCAACTTTTGACACTATTGACTTAATCCTCACTGCTCCAGCACTGTGCTATTTTAAACGGCACACTGAACTCATCAACAGAGAACTGGCAACTCAAGTAGCCATGACCTTTCTCACTCTTTTTGACCTCAGTATTTAAGTGTTTAAAGGAAAAGTAACGTTTTTTTTTTTTTTTTTTTTTTACAATCTGAGCCTTCTTTCGGCAATAAAACAAGTAGTTTTACTCACCCATAGCACTTTGGTGTCAATTGGAGCAGTATCGTAGAAGTTATGTTGTAGCCGTTCTGTTCTACTAATGATCCCGTATCCGTTAACATGGTGCTCGGGGCATTACTTTGCGGTCTCCAAATAACACAAACTTTAGCACTTTTCAAATCACAGAAGATCGCTGTGTCAGCGTAGACTTTGAGTTGATTCCAAAACGGCCTGAAACCCGATATCCAGCTATAGTTTCATTTGATGACGTCATCAGAGAGGACAGTGCGCATGCGTGAACTCAGCTGTTTTGTAAACACCACTAGTCCGAAAGAAGCTAACACCGCTCTGAACTTTACTTTTCTGTTGCGATATTGGGTTTCAGGCCGTTTTGGAATCTACTAAAAGTCTACGCTGACACAGCGATCTTCTGTGATTTGAAAAGTGCTAAAGTTTGTGTTATTTGGAGACCGCAAAGCAGTGCCCCGAGCACTCACGCTAACGGATACGGGATCATTAGTAGAACAGAACGGCTACAACATAACTTCTACGATACTGCTCCAATTGACACCAAAGTGCTATGGGTGAGTAAAACTACTTGTTTTATTGCCGAAAGAAGGCTCAGATTGTAAAAAAAAACACATTACTTTTCCTTTAAGGACAGCATCTTGATAGTAGACAGCCGGGTTACTACATCCCTAAAATTGTCTCTTCCCTGTCTGTAGTGGTCAGTTTGTATCAAAAGTGGTCAAAGAAAAGAACTGGAGTTGGACGTGTTGTGTTTCTCAAGGTTAAGTTAATGCTTGTTCAATATATTGCTAAAAAATATATATAGATAAATAAACAATAGCACTGAAACTAAATAATACCAACGGCACAATAACAGACAGACTATCCCAAAAGCTATTCTAAATGTACAATATTGATAAAAAATATAAAAAAATAAATACATGTTTGATTAAAAAAAATAAATAAAATAATAATAATTTTTTGAATGTTAAATTCATATTTTGTGATAATTATATACAGATACATTATTATAAATTGGGATCACTATAATTGTAATTATATTAAAAACACAATTAAAGGGAGTGGCCGTTATGTTATACCATTACTGTATATCCAATTGAATATAATGTGCTTATCTGAACATTATTAGCAGGATTAAAAGATTACAATTTAATTACATACAACTGTTACCTTAAAGCGTATCCACATGCAGTAGTGGTTTTAATGGGGTTGCTTGCGTATAAAACAATGAAAGCTTCTTATGGTTCATACACTTGTAACAACGAGAGTGAAAAGAACATGACCTTTCAGCAGTGCAGGCTAATTACCAGCCTCTAATATTAGGAACGAGTATTGCCTTTTCTAGATTCAGACTGCAGCATTTTGTTAACTCTGTAATAAAACTCCCCCCTTCATGAGGCTAAATGTCTGTATTCTGATCTTGCTTTGAATTATACGTGAACAGCTTGTACAATAAAAAAAAACAACAACAATAATTTAGCGAAACCTGATGGATACAAGGGGTGAGAAAATACTTTGAAAAACACACCTCTCACTGCGCCGTATATTTGATTACGAATGAATAATAAAACTCTATAGAAATCAATTAACATCTTAAACGTTGACATTTACTTGGCTGCTCGCACGCACCAACTCCTGCACATGAACGATTAACACTCCTTCAGTCTGACATTTATTCGCCGTCTCCGGCTCACACTTCATCGGAGAATTATAAGTTTCGATCAATGGGACATTCATACAAGAGCTTCAAACGCCGGTTAAAAAATGACACAGCAGTCTTAGCGGCGCCGTAAATTCACCTTGTTTAAACACATTCTCAAATTCTGGTGGGAAGTGGCAGCACTCACACGAGTTATAGGCGAGGAAAAACACAGAGGTCGATGTAAAGAGGAAACTGTTGTGTTTGGAGTTGAGTGGACCTTGAGGACTCCTCCCCTGTGCGCTGGTGTTGTGTAGCTGTGTGTGTGGTAGCAGCAACACATGTGGAAAGCATTAAAATAGCCGGATACTGCTCATTTCTGTTCAATAAGACAACTGTGTAGTGAGTGGCAGATAAAAATCAAAACATTTTCCCACAGGCGAAAACCACAGGGCACAAGTAAATGGGAATAATAAAATGGAAATAAACTGTGGGAGAGAGCAAGTATATTCAGCTTAGAATAATACATTTACCAAGTATGTTTTTTAGCAGATTGACTTTTTGGTCAACTTAAACCCACATTAAAAAAAAAAAAAAAGCCTCAGCAGTACTAATTATCTATAACTGTGGTCATTTTAGTTTTTTGCTGCAGTAGTTTACAACCCAATATGCCTTAATGTCCCAAAAGGAGATTTGTGTTAGTGTTGCCGAATGCGTTCAGCACAGAAATTACATTAAAAATAACAAAAGGAAATACAGCCAAAGTATGCTCTACGGTTGTGTTTTGAACACATTTAGTTGTTAAAGTGCAAATTCATTTGTCAGCCCTCTTTTTTCATTTTTTTCATTACATAACAAAATATAATAAGCAATACTCTGTTAATTTACTGTATTAATACTTGATTGGGGTTAGAATTATTTATATTAAATAAGAAATTTTGACACTTTTGAGCTTTACGTCATGTTAGAATAGTGCAGCGCTTCTCAAATAGTGGGGCGGGCCCCCCTGGGGGGGCGTGGCGTGATGCCAGGGGGGGCGCGTATGACCCTGGGAAACATGTTTTTTTGCTGTACTGTACTAGAACTAAGTGTAATTGCACATCAACAACAGTAGTTGGCAGTGGCGTTCTCACATGCGATTTACGCACAGTCTCACCATTAACAGAACATCCTCTGTCACAGAAAAAAACACGTATATTCCACTGAGTCGTGTCCTTTAGTCCGACAGAAGCTGACACATCAGTGGCACAAGGGGAGAGCGTTTTTTTTCAGTGCTTTTAGCTTATGCAAATTAGGTGGTTTTAGGTTTCATTTCTGTAAAACGTAAACAAATGTGCGCAAAGCTGCATTAAAAACACATTAATATTTGAGTCCTCAGTGCAGTCTTTGTTGTAAGTTTCTTTCTTTTTTTTGTTTATAATGTTAATAAAAGGACACAGTGGTGTTCTAATAACAATTTTTTAGACAAATAATACTATTTATAGTCGCGCGCAGGAAGGGGGGCGTGAAATTTTTTCTTCTTCCTAGGGGGGGCGTCACAGAAAATAATTGAGAAGCACTGGAATAGTGTTACCTCCTCAGAAAAATACCTTGCGTGTTTGAGTTGTGTTTTGTTTCATTTACACATGTTGGAGTAACCTTTTAATATTAGTCTGTCTACATCTCCAAAGCTGATGAAGTGATCATTTTCACGTTAACAGCTACCTTTTACTTTTTGTTCAGCAAAGATGGTAAATTTCAGGGCTGAAATCATCCAAATGATTCTACTGAAGGCGTATGGAGTTTAAAAACACAGTGGAGCACTTCCTGGATTACTACATGACACAATTTGTTTTTCAATTTGAGAGAATGCAGCCTAAACATGCAGGGTTTGTGTGTTAAACATATGTAAACACAACTCCATGTATGCTTTTGATGAGGAAACAACATTATAACATAGGTCATAAGATACGGGCCCTTTAATTAAAGTAGAGTCACATTATGTCCTGTGGTTGCGTGTTTTTTGGTACACTACAGTATGTTTTTTGGGGAATTTACTTTATTACCATATTTTAGAACATGCATTTCAGTCTGAGCACTTCTCCGAGCTCAGTATAAACCCTGGCACATAAGTCTCCCAATACGGTCAGTGGGTTGGTAAAGCACTGGCCTCTAGACAAATATATTTCTGGACTCAGTGGTTTGGGTGACCAGCTTTTTGGGTCGGCAGTTTGTGGGAATGTGTGGGAGGAATGATGCAGTCAGAGGAAGAGAGAAAGGAAGAGGGAGTGTGATGAGATGAAATTAGTGAAACAGAAAAAGGGCGACACAAGTAATAGACCTGGGCTGAGGGAGCTTCAGACAGATCTAAGATAAAGAGGGTGGGAAATTCACACCCTGTTTTTAAGTAAGGTGCATTCTTTAACCACATAATATGTAATAATTCATATTTAAATGGATAAAGCTGGCAAATTAGATTAAAAAAGGTCAGCTTGTCATTTTATCTTTTCGTGTGTCTACTGTCCATGTGGTTGAGTAACTTGAGATCATACAGTCCAATGTTTACAGTGATAAGTAAGTCAATAACTATGACTTAATCAAAGTTAACTTTATTGTCAATTCTGCCATAATATGTGTTCGACATAGAGGGAAATCAAAATTCTGTTTCACCCTGGCCAAGAAGTGCAAAAAAGACAGTGTACAAAATACAATATAAAGACAACACACACAAACAATCTAAGACAAAATCTAAAAGCAGTGCAAAGAATAAATAAATACCTATTTACTTACTTACTTTTACTTAATGGCACAGGTTATCTCAAATTAATTGCTACATAATAAATCCCCCATTTTTTCAGCCTTAGTACGTCTCTCTTTTCTGTCATCCTATGCAAATTATTAATGTACACCGCACCATTCCAGCTTTTTCAGTTCCAATTCCAATATTATAGCTTTAAGTATCTGCCAGTAATATCAAATGACATCAGTGGAACTAAGCCTTTACAGTACGTTGTCTGAAATTCAGCGCCAGAGAATGCACACTGTAGAGTAAAGAACATTTTAACACGCAGAAAGGTAGAAATAGAATAGAAAAAGTCTTAAATTAAAGTTGAAGCCAGAGTAAATTGTTTCCTACCTCTACCAGGCTATCAAATCTAATTGCAAATAGGAAATAGACTGACTGAGTAAGCTGGTGTAAACTTACTTGGATAAAACTATGAAGACAAAGCAAACCCGTATAAAGACGACATGTGCCATTCCAGGAGAAGAAGATTGAAGATGAACATGTGTGTATGTGTGAATCCAAGACTCTGAACAAGATGGTTTAGATTTGCAGACAGCAAAAACAACATTCACACGGGAAGTAATGACACTGCTGCTTAAATGAGCTTTATTACGCTACACATTGTGTGTTTTACCTATTTGTTATATCAAAGTGTACTGTACTTTTGCTACGGGTATATGTAATTTTTTAGTCATTGTGTTCATTGTCTTGTTTATAAGATATTTTATGTTCACTGTGGGCCTATTGAGCACTGCAGTTTCAAATCCTGTATGTGCAACCTGTACATATGGTTTTTGACAATAAAGCTGACTTTGAACTTTGATTTTAGTTGTTCAAAGTCTAAATCACAAACGTTAACTTTGAGCTTAGCAGCTAATTTGAGCTAAAGTTAATAGGCAATGCTGTATTGTGCTGCTAGCTCCAAGACAAGTTTCTCCTTTGAGGTACACACACGTATTAAAACTGGTAGAATCTGTTCTGTGTACATATTATTTTTATCATATATTTTCCATCACTTCTTACTATAGCTCCTTTCCCCAGACCTTTGCTCCAGCTCTTCTAGAGGGCACTACAGGGAGAGCCCCCCAGAGTATGAGAACTGTCTCTGGGCTTGCTTGTGGACATGCCTGGCTACAATCTCGAGGGAGACACTAACTACCATTCAAAACCCCAGCTACATCCCCCTTCTTCCTCTGTGTCATAGAGCACTACTGTCTGGGCTTCTTCTGTAATGGAGTGTGCCCATTGCCCTGCAGAGAAAACTCATTACCCACATTCAGAGCCTATGTGACCCAAAGACTAAGAAATCCCATCACACACAACCTTAGATCCTTAGTACCTTTTATATAACCAGATAATGACACTCCCTTTACCTCCTGTCTACAGGTTTGGGCGCCTTTGTCCCATTTGACTAACATGGTAACTGCGGGCAAAGGTGTAGGTATATTTCAGTAAAAATACAAACTATGATATGAATTGTAAAGTTAAAAAAACAAACATAACTTGCATTGTCCGTGCAGTGCATTATCATCCACTTACCCGGCCAGCTAGAACAACACGCTTTGACAAAACTTTACAAAGATGAGTGGATCTGGAGTGGATCCTGTCTCCCTGATTTCAGAGGGTGTTATCGACAGGCGGATTAACCAGTCAGAGAGAAGCATAGTCTGTCTGCATCAATGAGAAACATGGCTGCTTACACTTAAATAAAGGAGGAAAAGCAACATAAAAGATTGAGAAACAGCATGGATTTTCTCAGAATCAGTATTCAAAGCACCAAACTATTATGTTATTACTATACTACTCAGGTCTGGACTGGGACAAAAAAATGGCACTGGCATTTTTGGCTTAGACCGGCCCCTCATAATTAGTCCTGGTTTAGTCCTGGTTCAGACCTGATTTAGTCCTGATTTAGACCTGATTAGTCCTGGTTTAGTCCTGGTTCAATCCTGATTTAGTCCTGGTTTAGTCCTGGTTCAGACCTGATTTAGTCCTGATTTAGACCTGATTAGTCCTGGTTTAGTCCTGGTTCAGTCCTGATTTAGTCCTGGTTTAGTCCTGGTTCACACCTGATTTAGTCCTGATTTAGATGTAATTAGTCCTGGTTTAGTCCTGGTTCAATCCTGATTTAGTCCTGGTTCAGACCTGATTTAGACCTGATTAGTCCTGGTTTAGTCCTGGTTCAATCCTGATTTAGTCCTGGTTTAGTCCTGGTTCAGACCTGATTTAGTCCTGATTTAGACCTGATTAGTCCTGGTTTAGTCCTGGTTCAATCCTGATTTAGTCCTGGTTCAGGCCTGATTTAGTCCTGATTTAGACGTGATTAGTCCTGGTTTAGTCCTGGTTCAATCCTGGTTCAGTCCTAAATTGTGGGCCGGTCTCTAAGTAAAAAAAAAAGAAAAAAGAAGGGCATCGGCCCCTAGGACTGTCGGCCCACCGGGAAAATGCCCGGTATGCCCAATTACCAGTCCAGGCCTGATACTACTATTAACTACTACTGAAGGCCAATGCACACCCGAACCACGGTGGTATAAATTTGTGTTTTTTCAGCAGATTACTCATAAAACGAGAGACACAGAATGAGGTTGTGAGAGGAAAGGACAGGCGTAGAGACATGTCTCTACTCATCGCAGAAGTGTGTTTTCATGTGTTTTCAGACACTGTGCCACGTCCCCAATTCAACAAACTTCAGTTGAGGTGCCGGATGGAGCACCACTGCACACAGTTTTGTGTGTCTGGGGTGTGCATGCTCAGGAAATAATGGAGGCACCAGTTTTGCCGCACATCAAAGTGTCTCGGTGTGCTTTGGCCTTATTATTTGTGGTGTTTTAGTTAAGCGTTTTTTGGAAAATTTCAATTTTCTATATGTACTTGTACATATGTTTTTTCGACAATAAAGCAAACTATGAACTATGAACTAGCTCCAAACTCTATCCATTTCATTCAGTAAGTCTGAATTAGTCTTTGTTCATGCTTTATTAAGGCTGATGCTTTATGTTTTGTGATGTGTCTAAGATTCAAGATTCAAAGCTTTTATTGTCATATGCACAGTAAAGAAACACATTTCCCTGTACAGTTAAATTCTTACTTTACTGCCCACCCTGGATGCCAAGAGCATGCAGAAAAAGTTAAAATAGATAAATAAGATAAAGACAGCATCTAAAAAAATATATAATCAAATAGAAACAATCTTTACAGAATATACACCATGGAAAATATAGACTAGGTGCTATGTACATATTTACAGATAATGTGCAACAGTGTGTCTAAGAACATACTAGATCAAGGCAAACATGATCATCTCTGCACAGTATGCTTACGCATCCAAGTTAATTCCTACATGATAAATTTGGGTCCGAGGTATGGCCCAATGAAACAGAAGTTGGGGTTTGAAGACAAATAGCTTCAATTTACAGTAGCAAATTAAAAGTCTTATCGGGGGCAGTCAGAGCGCATTTCCATTTCTCTTTACATTAAAGAAATCCTGCTGAAAGTCCTCCCTGGAAAATTGATGTGCAGTGAAAGAAACTCAGAAAAAAAACACTGAATATCTAATGGAAATGTGAATGAGAGCTGAATACTGGCTGCCATTTTCATCATATGGCGTTTGTTCAGCCAGGTCAAAGGTGTGCGCGTATATAATGGTCCTACCTTTCTCCTAATGATTTAAAGTTCCTACCCTTGAATCCTATTACACAACCACACTCAAGGCTCTTAACGTGGATAAATAATTGATGTCTCAGTTAAAGTGTCAAGTAGCTGCTATAGCCAGCACTTCTTTATGGACGCTGCATCATTCATAACGTCTTTCTCTCTTTTGTCTACCGCTCCTTTGTCTCAAGCAAGAAAGAAAGCATAAAGATTTGCATTCACAGTTTAAACTGAAAGGTTTAAATTAAGATGTTGTTATGTTGTTACCTCATTAAAAACATAGCTGGAGTTGTGTTTTGTTTCATTTACACATTTTATTTTGCTTTTGAGTTCACACTCAGTAAGCCTGTTAGTCTGTCTACATCTCGAAAGCGCAAAATGCTCTGTTCTAACTTGTGATGTCATTAAATTGATGTCAAAAAAACTAGGGGTGGGACTTTGTAATTAATTAATCTAATCACATGACCACATTTCCCCCAAAAGCAACATTTTATGCAAATAAATTGTATTGGATGATTTAATCAAATAATACACACAGACATGACTTAAACTAAAGCTCATTTAATGCCTGGAAAAAATGTCTTAAAAAAATACACTGAATTGCATGTCAAAGTAGAAAACAAATGTAAGGCTCTGTGCAAAACCTTGTCTTTCTGCACGGCATTTTAAACGTTGGATCACACGCAGCGATCTGTAGCACATCTTCCAGACCTTTGTCTTCTACCACTGATAGTGGTCTACAGTCTTTAGCCATGTCTCAATTCTCAGAGTGCACAGTTCGTAGCGTGGTTTTAAGGGAGCCCAGAATGCAGTCAAGACTGTGCATACTTGCTCAGTCCTGAATGCAGTCCACGGACTGCATGGGCGTCGGCGAAATGCGACAGGTCTCGCAACTACAACTAAGGGAAGCAGCCGTAGTCTGAGCCCCCTTAAAACCACGCTATGAACTGTGCACTCTGAGAATTGAGACACATCTGGCTTCTGTCTCCATTTCGTCTCCTAGCCAGAGGAACTGTGTGCGTCAGTACAATTGGCCTACCAGAACATGGTGCACTGACAAAGTTTCGGCCAGGGTTGTTTGACACGCAAACTACGGATGCGTTAAGATGCATTAATATTTTGAATTAATTAACGATAAGCAAATTAATTAATCATAACTAGCTCGTTAATGTCCCACCCCTAAAAAAAACACAAACTTGAAATGTGCATTCTAGCTGTGATCAGGGTCACCTTTCCACATACAGTGGTACCTCACCTTTAATTATTAATTATTAATTCGTTCCAGAAGTGATTTCGTAACGTGAATTTTTTGTAAGTTGAGTAGCTATTTCAATGGAAAAGGCCTGAACCGTTCCAAGGTTGTTGTTTTTTTATAGTGTAACTTTTTTTTATAGTGTAACATTTGTGTTCTGCGTCCTGATTGGAATAAACCAGGTCTAGACCAGAACTAAACCAGGTCTAAACCTGGACTGGACCTGGACTAAACCAGGATTATCCCGGGACATGGCAGTGCCGTTGGAGGAGCGCGTTGCTCGTGTCTCCGCGCTCCTTGCGCGTTCCGCGCTAGAGCTAAGAGGCCGAGAAAGACGCTCTTTCAGCGGGAATAAGAGCGGGGCGGGCTCTGGTTCTATCTGACCTCCAGAGCCGGGGGGCTGACACTGTGAGCTAACAGGCCGAGAAAGGTGCTCTATCGGCGGGCAAGACCGCGGGGTCTCGCTCGGGGCGGGCTCTGGTTCTATGTGACTTCCAGGTCTAGACCAGAACTAAACCAGGTCTAGACCAGGTCTAAACCAGGACCGGATTGGTCCAGACCTGGACCAAACCGGGACCAGACCAGGATTAAATCACCCCCGTGCGGCGCAGGCGGGCTGAGCCGCGCAGGCCCGCGGCCCCGAGGGGGAGGCATGGCCCGAGCGCCGCGGCTACATCCCGCGCTGTGTTGACATCGCTTTTTGATCCTTCGATGTCGGCTCTTCCTCTTGTGAAGCAGAATTCACCAAGCGTTGGATTGTTCACTCACTAATAGGGAACGTGAGCTGGGTTTAGACCGTCGTGAGACAGGTGAGTTTTACCATACTGATGATGTGTTGTTGATAATAATCCTGTGTTTCCGCTCCCCTTGTGTGTTCGGCGCTATATTGAGCCGTGTCCCCCCCACGCTTCACTATCCACACATTCCATTGAAAATCTATGAAAGTTCGAGTGTTCTAACGAGAGAGAAATGCGAGAAAAGCCCAACTCCAGTCTGAGAAAAGCGTAGAATGTGTGTGGTGAGGCATTTACAGCCCTAAAACATGTAGAACAATTGCAAAATACAAAGTTGTCCTACCTCGTGGACCTCTCCCACCGCGGGCCACCTCTGAAACCTAAACCCGTGTGTGTTGATAAAGTGTATTTACGTTTCGGGGCGTGCATCTGAGTGCGCATTAATTGAATTTTTGATTTCGCGTTTCGTAACTTGAATTTTCTTTCGTATCTAGAGACCAAAATTTGACGTGAACTTGGATTTTTCGTATGTAGGGTCTTTCGTAAGGTGAGGTACCACTGTATCTCACTTGTAACTTGTGGTGTCACCGGGTTGTCTCCATGGAGATACTGACGTTTAATTGATTATTGTCTGCAGAATATTCTAACACAATAACAGCTCTCCAATGAGTCAAGCAGGTGGAAATTTACATAATGCACCTTTAACTTGATCCCATTTGACAAGCATGAAAGCAGTGCACATAATATTATATGTATCGACAACTTGCTTTAGGGAAATCATTTTCGTACATGACGTAAGTGAGCGTGCACGGCGACATATGCATTAACATGAAGTGCTGCGATTAGACAGGGCCATATTGCCACACAAAATCATGATGTATGCCTATTTTTCCTCGAAACAGCTGTTATTTCTAGCTTAATGTGGCAAACTGTTGACTTACTGCAAAATATAATTCAATCAGTCCAGGCTCCTTAAGGGTATAAAACATTATTGATTGGATGTCGGTGGGCTTACACTGTCAGCAAAAATAATAATCGTTGCTCCTCTCTCTCTCGCTCTCTCCACCCGTTGTGAGTGGTTGGGTAGTGTTTGAAATGGGTGGAGGGTTTGGTGGGGTTTTGGCGTCGGAGAGGAGAGCTGGAAGCAGAGGACTGCAGGTGCAGCTAATTGGATATGGGGAAGAGTTGGTGATTAGCGATTGGCCGGAGCATGACAAAGAAGTGTGATAGCTCGGCACTTCTTCGTCAATTGGACAGATTTTACAGCTTTAAATATTGAGCTTTTCACATGTGAATGCGTATTTGACCAGTAATATAGGCTTTTTATTACCCAGAGTTTCAATACTATACTATTAAAGGACCCATATTACATTATGTTTTGTTGTTCAATGGTGTTTCCTCATCACAAACATACCTTGAGTTTTGTTTTGTTTCATTCAGACTTTTAACACACAAACCCTGCATATTTAGGCTGATTTTTTTTCTCTCAAACAGAAAACAAACACACTGTTCGACCTTATGATGTCATATGGTAATACCGCAAGTGCTCAACTGCTTTTTAAAACTCCATCCACCTTCATTAGAATCATTCCGATCATTTTAACCCTGGAATAGATACATGAGGAAATTTATGTATAACATATATTGTGTTTATTTGTGCCGCAGGATCCTGGAGGAAATGGAAACATTAGCCAAGGTTAAGGCTTAATGAGAAATGCTGAGCAAAAACATGACATATTTTCATGAACTGTATCTTGTGGGAGAGTTGTCTATTCTACTCTGTTTGTAGAACACTGATACATGTGCTCATGCATTCTTTAAAAAGCGGTCTATTTGATGAACTGACGACAAAAGCTAAATTCATTATAACAGCTGCCAGCATCTGTCTCCAGCCAGACCTCTTCCCATGTGAGATGAAACAAAGGGAGGAGAAAATGGGACAGTACAGTATTTATAATGCACAATCTGGATACAAGATGGGGTGGCGATTTAACACACATTCACAATTTACAAATCACTTCCATTCTATAGTTAAAGATGCACTGTGTAACTTTTCCAGAGAATGTGGCAAAAGGAGAAATTCAATTTGTTAACTGGACAAAAGTTTATTTGGTCGAATACGTTTCACAGCTCATCCAAGCTGCTTCTTCAGTTCTGGCTCTAGTGCTGGTGGACACTGCTTAAAACTGCCTGCAGGGAGGAGCATAAATAATAAATCCTCTTCTCTGCGAACCTTTTTGTGTCCTTTTCCAGCTTTCTTACCAGTCCAACCATGTTTGGCTCATAGTTGTTCTTAAGATGCGTGTAGAATCCCTCAGTCGTCCAGGTAGAATCCATGGCAAAAGGAGAAATTCAATTTAGTTTATTTGGTCAAATACGTTTCGCAGCTCATCCAATCCGCTTTTCCAGACAACATGATTGTCTTTAGTAGTTTTTTATTGCTTTACATAAAATGTTCTAAAATATTCTTTTCTAGTTATGTGTACATAGAGACAAGTAGGTGGCGTCACCAGGCCGGCAGGTTACAGGTCAGATCTATGGAGAGGCAAGCACGCTCACAGTAAGATTGCATACATTTCATGGTATTATGTGCAATAAAACACCAGTGATTAAATAATTGGTTGATAGGTACATCCATTGCTATATTGTGGAATATTCTGGTCAAAACAATAACATCAGTATGGAGGCAAGCAAGGAAGATGGCAAACCCTGCATTAGAAAAGTTGCGCAATGCACCTTTAACAACTAACACAAAGTGCATTTTGCTTAAGTTTACAACTGAATCTCCTGTCACTATGTTGTAAATGGAAAGACTGCTACTACTACTACTAAGCAACGTAAAGGAAATCTGCTAAATGCAAACTCAGCAATGCATTGTGCTTGCATTGCCCCTGTAGTTTTAAATGTCTTAAGGGTGACCAATGTAGTGCCCAAGGACCCATATCCAAATCTAGGCGGGACAATTGGTCACAAAACACCCAGCTAAAGGACTGGCTTACTTAACATGTTTAAACTTAATGAGGTGAATCAAAGTACACCATGGAAACCAGCTTGAACACAGTCATAGTTTTGCATAGCGGTTTACCAGTTGCTTGAAGCCACTTTGAAGCCTGTTTTCTCTCTTAAAAATGTATGAGGCTAAAAAAAATGTATTTACAAATGTAGACACTGAACTTAAAATATAATTAATGAACGCTATCTTCTGTTAACGACTATTATTTCCACATCTTTGTTGAAGTCTCAGAATCATTTTCCAAAAATAACTCGGTAGACAAACACTCACATGCACGCAAACTTCTCTACTTCTCTACTTGTCTCCGTACAGATGTTACTGCTTTGCCTTGATTATTCCCCAGTATGGAAAAAACTTGGTTATCACAATGGAGACAAGTTAATCAAAGTCAAAGTCAAAGTGTACTTTATTGTCAATTCACTATGTAACAGACATTACACAGCAAACTGAAATTGCGTTTCACAAGACACCAAATGTGCAATTTAAACTAAAAACACGCACAAACACACAGCTACACTCATCGACAATACCTTTACCACTCAAAGAGCCGTTTGGACCCATTTCACACAGTAAAGAAAACACTGGGAGCCACAAAACCCTTTTGAAATTTAAAATGAAAAAACACTGCATATAACTTTTTTTTAACCTTTGTGCCATAGAATTACATTTTGAAAATGAACTAAAATAAAATAAAATACATTTTAATTAAATACAGTGGTTCCTCGCTGTTTCACTGATTTTTTTTTTATAGTGTATCAACACGCATTGTGTTCTGCATCCTGATTGGCTAAGGGACTGTAGACCTTTGTCTTTGTCAGTCATTCTCCTCCATGTCTCCTGTACAGAATGTGTTCAGTTTGCCAGATCTATTTAAATGTTTGATCACGAGCAGAGTGACTCTGAAGCAGTGAGGACTGAGCGGTCTGGCATTTGGGCACATGCCAGAAGGGCCGCGGCCGTGCGTCTCACCTGGGGCCGGTCACACCGGTCATGCTCTGTTACGGATTTGACCACGATGAGCAGGTGCACGTGTCCGTGCACACACTTCTCCGGGTGGTTAATGTGCAGTAGCGAAGTAGCGGCAGTGTTTCCGCAGAACAAACTGGTGGAACCTGGAGCCCAGGCGGCGGAACCAGTCCTGAGAGCGCACGGAAGCGTTCTCACTACAGTTCTGTGTTTGGTGCAGAGCTGTAGAACCCCTCTCCCCCGTTCCACAGACTACAGGGCCTCTTGTAGGTGTAAATTGCCAGGGCTGATGATCCCAGTCCGTCACTGCTCTGAAGTGCTGTATCTTTGCAAGTTTTCTCCCCAACAAAACCCGCAACAGTGCAGCGGCGCCAGGCGCCTCGGTCAGAGGAACTGTGAAATACACGCATATTTATACACGCAATATAAAGCTGACTACTTCATGGATTTTGCCTGTCACAGGTTATTTTTACAACGTAAGCCCCAAGATATACAAGGGACCACAGTACTGAGCCGCATCAGAGGGATCAAAGAGCCACATGCGGCTCCAGAGCCGCGGGTTGCCGAACCCTGGTGTAGGTAAAAATGAAATGTGCAATATGTAAGGTGCAATAAGCGAAGATACAATTTGTAAAGTGCAAGAGTGCAAGCAGCATGGACATCAGTGTGTGTAAGATTGTTGTATAATGGTCATATCTATGGAGAAGCAAGCCTGCACATGGTAAGAATTCATGTTTTTTTAAGGATTTATTGAGCTATAAAACACCTGTAATTGAATAAATACAAGGGAGATATGTTTAATGCCATACTGTGGAACAATCCATGTAAAGCAATAACATCTCCATGGAAACAAGCAAGTTGGGAACCCTCCACCTTTGAAGTTACATAGTGCTCCTTTAAATGGACCACATTAATGTCTTGATCCTAAACTTAACTTTACTTAAAGCTTAAACCCTAAACATAACCCATATTTTAACTCATATCTTAACTTTAAATCATGCTGTAGATTATTAAAGTATAAAGTATAATTGTCATGAGGATTTGTTTTTGTCTCCATAAGGAAACCAGTCCCTATAAAGTGAGTGTGTATACAGCTCTGGAAAAAATAAGAGACCACTGCAAAATTATCAGTTTTTCTGATTTTACCACTTATGTGTTTGGGCAAAAGGAACATTTTTGCTTAAGTCTATAAACTAGTGACAACATTTCCCCCAAATTCCAAATAAAATATTATCGTTTAGAGCATTTATTTGCAGAAAATGACAAATGACAAATTTCTCCAGTGTGAGATCAATAAAGTTCACTTCTTCTCTTAAAAAATGGTCAAAATAACAAAAGAGATGCATGTTTTCAGAGCTCAAACAATGCAAAGAAACAAGATCAAATTCATTTTACAACATTATAATACTAATGTTTACACTTAAAGGAAAAGTAACGTTATTTTACAATCTGAGCCTTCTTTCGGTAATAAAACAAGTGACTCACCCATATCACGTTCGTGTCATTTGGAGCTGTTTGAAGAAAGTTATGTTGTAGCGTATCCGTTAGCATTTGTATTCGGGGCATTACTTTGCGGTCTCCAAATAACACAAACTTTAGCACTTTTCAAATCATAGAAGCCCGATGTCTTAATATATGATTTCGTTTGAAGCAAAAGTGGCCTGTAATCCGAGATTTATCCATAGTTTTCAGCTTTGCGTTTCATGTTTGGGTCCCGGGAGCTGAGAGCACAGTCCGCGCATGCGCACTGGCGTCCTCATCTACTCGAAACTATGGCTAAATCTCGGATTACAGGCCACTTTTGCTTCAAACGAAATCTTTCATTAAGACACCGGGCTTCTATGATTTGAAAAGTGCTAAAGTTTGTTATTTGGACACCGCAAAGTAATGCCCCGAGCAAATGATACAGCACCATGTTAACGGATACGGGATCATTACTAGAACAGAACGGCTCAACATAAGTTCTGCGATACTGCTCCAATTGACAGAAAAATGCTATGGGTGAGTAAAACTACTTGTTTTATTGCCGAAAGAAGGCTCAGATTGTAAAAAAAAAACGTTAATTTGCCTTTAAGAAGAGTTCAGAAATCAATATTTGGTGCAATAACCCTTATTTTTAGCTTTTAGCTTTTAGCTTTCATGCGTCTTGGCATGCTCTCCACAAGTCTTTCACATTGTTCTTGGGTGACTTTATTCCACTCCTGGTGCAAGAACTGAAGTAGCTCAGCTTTGTGTTTGTGTTGGAATTCAACAGACGCTGGAATGGAATGGCTGTAATACATGTAGAGATGCTGATTTCAGAAAACAAAATGCAGTGGTCTCTTATTTTTTTCAATGTGATAAATACTCGCCCATATCTTCACACAGTCTTCAATCTTTGGCACATCCCTTCAGCTGTTCTGAACCTAACATGCCATGATTAGCCAACGCATATCTTGTGAGGCCAGTGTGTTCCTTGTGGGGGAGGACTAACCCAAAGCAAAACAGCTCCGATCAGCACATGCACTGATCCTTAAAGCTACGCTCCTCGCTCCTCACCTCCCTGTGGATTACATGTTAACTCCAGCTGAATGCCAGAAATGTGTGATGCTCCAACGGCCAAGAACTACATGGGAATGTTTATACAGCGCTGTCACGGATTCCACACGTAACCTCAATTTTGCTTTCACTCCTAAGGTAAATGGTTATCCCCCAAACACTCAACTTTGACCCCAAACAGGAAGGCCTTGAAGAAACGCAGGCTTTGTGGAACTTTGGTGGAATGAAGTTGTGTTACTGGGGTATGTTCATAACTTGATGAATTTTACAACAAGAACGTTTGTAGCAGCTTGTGTTTTACCCCACAACAGTTTCAAATAGTTTGCGTTCCATCTTGGTTTAACATTATTTGTTTATGCTGTGCCCACATTTTAAACATCAACAGTGCAAAGCATAACTCAATTAAAAATAATGACAGATGGAGTGCCGACCGCTTCAGTTAGTTCTATTGCAATTCTTCAGTTTGTTTTATGTAATCATCACCATTCAAAATCAGGAGTTAATTTTTCCCTCTGGTCTGTCTCCCACTGTATGCGGTCTTAAATATTTGATGTAGAAGGACCTATTAAGTAACCATTACATTTATGAGCGATACAATGAGTACAACAACGTTTATGTCATACATTAAGTCGTTTTGTCAGTTGTTTTGGGTTTATTTAAAGGTGCGCTATGTAACTTTTCTGGTGAGAGAGACCTTCACACATGCTTTGTCTGGAATGTTCAGCATTCCTCTCTTTTTCTAGAGGGTCCTGTATGTAATTTAAATCAGTTGCAAGTTTTTTAAGCTACATACATTCATACATACATTCTTACAATGAGTGGGGTTGCCTTTCCACAGACCTGATCAGACTTGTTGTGGTAATATAACCTGCATGAAACATTCTAATGAAGGAGATAGAGAACCCTCCACCAGAAAAGTTAGAGTTCAGTTTTTATATGAATGGAAGACTATTATTATTGGAGTATGATAGTGTTTGCAAAGTAGAATATTACGTAAATAAAAAAATATATATAAGCATAATGGAGATAGTATACCCAGGCTGTCTTGTAAAACATGTGGTGGTGAGCAGTAGAGTGTTCGTGGCAGTGTGGGAGAGGAGGGGGCTGTCTCCAAAGAGCAGAGAGCAGCATTTCTTTGAGCTTATTGAATAAGTCGTTGATTATGGCTGGAGCCAGTGGCCGGACAGAGAGTGTGTGTTTTTTGTGGCCGCAGTAGTTAATATAATTGAGTGCAGCTGTCTGGCCTTTCTGAGCACGGCTTTGTGTCTGAGGTCCAGTCTTGCAGCATGTTTAGCCTGGCTCTGCTTACACAGTGAAACAGGAGTTCGAACAAGGCTGCAGTGTTTTATGTGGGGCACAAGCACAAGGGAGTCAAAGTTCATGGAAAACGGTGGTGAACGGGCACGCTGAGTTTGAACAGCCACGGAAAACACGTATTTAAGCACTCCAAGGATTTCCCTGTATAATGGTGTGTTTCATTCTTCTCTGTACAGACATTTGTAGAGGGTCAAAAGCTTCTTTCCAACTTTAAAGATCCCATGACATGGTACTTCTTGATGCTTTTATATGGCTCCTTAATGGTTCCCTAATACTGTAAATGAATCCTTCTTCAAAATCAACACATGAGTGCATGAGAAACAGAGATAAGATGAGAAAGAGTATTTTTTATCTCTCTGAACAGGCCATAATGGGCATTGTTGCTTGAATGCAAATGAGGAGAAAAGAGATGGCCAATAGTAGAGGGTGGGGGCGTGGCCAAACTCTCCGCTCTCCGCTCTAGCTCTCAGCTGATCCATTTCCGTGTTTTTGCACGGGGGGAGAGATTTGAAGTGTTCCATTGAAAAATAAACACATTTCCACAGAAAATAATATTAAACCACTGCTGTTCAAAGGTCTAGAGGCTCAGATAAAGGACTTCCGAGCCTAAAAACATTCGGACGTACCTCCAGGCAAATAAAAAAACGCATTTCGCATTGCCTAGCGCATTCGCAGTCCAAACTCTCTGGGCGTGATTTACAGAGACGCTGAGTTCAGACAGACGGGGGTGGAACTGCATTTGCATTTCTTTTTTCGATCTGACGTCAATAAGGTGCCTTGTTCAAAATCGCCCGTTTGAGCTCCAATTTTTTGTAACGCAGAAAAGGATCGCAAATGCTCAGTTTAGACATTTCGCAACTTTTAACCATGGGGGGGGGGGGGGCTAAACAGGGTAGGGGAGCTCACATTAACGTTCAAAAACCTTGAACCTCTTAAAGGTTCAAAAACCTTTAAAAAGCTGGTGGGAAACCTTTGACCTGACTTGTGAGCTTTCACCCATGCTGTTTAATTCATCAAAAATTTTGTTTTATTCACACATGTTTGAGTAAACCTATATTATTAGTCTGTCTACAGCTCCAAAGCTCAAAACGCTCTGTTCTATCTTGAGATGTCACAGTGCAATTGGCAATTCCAGACCAGGAATTGTCCGAATGATTCTAGTGAAAGTTGTGGAGTTTAAACAACACAGTGGAGCACTTCCTGTATTGTCACATGGCATCACAAGATGGAACAGTGTGTTTTGTTTATTTGAGAGAATTAAGCCTAAATATGCAGGGTTTGTGTGTTAAATATGTGTGAATGAAACAAAACACAACTCCAGGTATGTTTTTGATGAGAAAACATCATAGATCAGAACATACCCTAATCAGACCCTCCAGGAATTCGCGATGTTGCGATTTGCAACTTCAACGCAACTTCAGCCAATCCCCGTGAATTCAGGGCAGTGTTGCAATTTTGACCGCAACTTTCCAGCAATTTTTACTATTTTTTTTTTTTTTACAACTCTGACCAATCATCGGCGACCTATTGAACGCCGACCAACTTCCTTCTGCCTTACTTCCGTGTGACAAAACGAAACTGTGGCCGTGTCCCAGTTCCCAGAGCGCACAGCTCGGAGCGCGGCCCGAAGGGGGCTCAGACTGCAGTCAAGGAGGTGCACACTTGCTCAGCCCCGACTGCAGTCCGCGGACCGCTTAACGACTGCGGTCTTCGGACCGCGTGTTAACTGTGCATGGGACAAAAAAGAAGTGGGACAGCAGTCGTCGCGCCGGTGTACTGTAAAAATGTGACGCACATGCCCTTCGGGCCACGCTCCGAGCCGCGCACTCTGGGAATTGGGACACGGCTTCTAATGGCAAAGAAACATGTCTGCGGCGCCATTTGCCCACTAAAATAACAGCAAAAGACCGGGCAAAACAGTTCCCCTCCTAGTAGCAATTTATTTTCGATGTTGGTAAGGTTGTTTCAGGACCATATCTGTGATCTCTGTGTCTTTGTATTATTCTTTGTCAGTAATAACTCAGTATTCAAAATATTACTCAATTTTAATTCCAAAAAGGGAAAATCGCAACTATTTACCCCAACTTTCACTTCCTCCCGCAACAAAAACCTTAAAAGCACCGCAACTTTCATCGCAACTTTTTGGAAAAGCTCCCGCAAATTCAGGCATTTTAGCCCGCAACAATCACAAAAAATGCCCGCAAAATCCTGGGGGGTCTGCCTAATAGTTCAATAAAGTTCACTTCTTAATATGGGCCCTTTAACTACTCCATGATAAAGCAATAACAATGTCAAATCCTTGTTAAATACTTTTCCTTTTCAGATTTGTATGGTTAGTAATAACTGTAACTTAATAATACACAAGTTAATACTACAATATGGAATGGCAATATCAATCACTTATGAAGTCCCTTGAGCAATAAAAAACTGATTATCAGTATTATGTAAAACACCCAAACACTGATACTGGAGAGATGTGGTGGATAATTTGGACAAGGGTTGGAACACATTCAGTATATTATAAAAACATAAACGCATTATTTATTTCAATTCCAGGTCTCACATGAATATCCTGAGCCCCTTCTTGACAGCGAATGTATTATTTATCCTCACTTGTGACCAGACCAATATGGAGATTGACTCACGACACCCCCTGGCCCTATTAAGGTCAGGTTGTTCTCAAGTATTACCATATTTTGATTCTTTGCCTTCCAGACCAGGACAGATCATTTTGTCTGGCAGATTTGAGCGCAACAGGTGGTGTCACCTTGCTCTACTGCTATACAATACACTACACGATATTTCCTGCCCAGTCGGAATGAAAAACAGTCTGCGTCAGTTCCTCATCATTTCACACATTTTCTGCTTTCTCTCAAACATGTGTGACGCACGCCAGGACAAATCTCTGGATTGGCTTTATGTGGTCTTATAAACACACTTGTAAGAGCGTACAAAACAGAGATGCCCAACTACTTTCTCACAGGGCCATTTTGTCGGCGGCGTCTTCTACATGAATGAGACTGCGCTTGCCAACGGTAGTAAACAACTGGGTAGCAGCTGTGCCAGAGGAGAGCTTCATGCCAATGCAAAAACAATAAGAAAAAAAAAAAAAGAGACTTCCCAGAATTAGTTGCAACTCATTATATCAATTAGAATGGTGAAATGCGAATTGTTACTCTCCAAGTTTGAGCAGTAGATAAAATCCAAATGGTTTCAGTTGTGATTTAAAGGAGACATATTGGGCTTTTTGGGGTATTTAGTATTGAATGTCATTTAGTTTAGTATGCCTATGGTGCAATATTCAGAAGTTTCCATGGTGACACAATGCACACAGACACACAGGCAAAAAGTTTTGAGATTGTCTGAAAACTGAGCTCGTGATCAATATGAGCCTGTGATCAATATGAGCCTCCTGTCTGATTTTCAACACAAAGGTAAGTGTGACTAACTGAACAATGGTTGGCTTATGCGAGCTAGCTTGTGATTGGAATATTATTAAAGAGAGACTTTAAGAGCATGAATCAGATCACCTGTAGTAGTTCCAGCTGTCATTACTTTCTGGTCAGGTTTTGTTCAAACAAAGCTCAGATTAAAGTCTTAACTTCAGACAGAGCAGTGCCTCTACTTAACTTCACCCCCCAGGGAATGTTGATGACATCAGCTGCAAATTATCCATTAATGGTAGGTTATAATTTTGAGATATTGTTCATCGTTAAACAAAATATTGATCTAAAACAACTTCATATGATTCAAAACTGCAACCGGTAGTAATTACAAAAGACATTAAGAACCAGAGCCTGATTTTTTTTGGAATAAGTGGTTGGTAAAAACATACATTTTCACACTGAAACTCAAACCAGGAACCCTTTTGTTAGGATGTTGCCCTCTTGATCACTGTCTCTGCATTTGTTCACAAGGTTTTCTTTTTGCCTGATTAAGCTTTTGTGGAGAAATGCAACAAAAAGTCAAACTGATTTCCCTGTATCCTGCATTATATGCAGCTCATTATGTTAATTAGCACGTAAAAGAAATGTTTCATCACTTTGCAAGTTTGAGTAAGTAAACTTGCTTAAGGTCAAGTATAATGTAATGCATAGCTAATGTGACACACGCACACGCACACACACTATTGGCTCTTATCGACTTGTGTTGGTGTACCGACCTGCAAAACAAGAGCAGATCCACTCCCTTCTATTAGGTCAGCAATTTGTGAAACCGCAGACACTTTTCCGATATCCTTCACTTCAATCAGCCATCTTGACTGTCCTAGTTATTTCATTTGACTCAAGAACAAAAGAGCACAAGCAGACATTCTTCATTATGGGGTAATTCTGGCTCCTGTTAGCTCTCCAATCAGTGTGTATTTTAATAGGGCCGAGTCGAGCAGGAAGACCGGGTCAGAGGGCATATGGTTGCTCAGAAGGGTCATGCATTTGGAGTATTTTAGTGTGTGCTGCAAACTGGGTGTGTGGGCGGTTAATTATCGCATTGTACGGCCTAACATCTGCATACACGCTCACTTCATGAGAACCTGCTTCTCTTATGGGGACAAATCAGGTCTCCATTATGATAATCACTCATTATTAGATCAAGAACAATATTTCAAATTCATACATAGGTTAGATTAGGGTTTATTGTAAGGTTGGATAAGTAGATATCCTATACTCTAGGAAATAAATGTAAGTCAATGTAATGTCTCCAAAAATCATGGGAACTCATGGTGTGTTAATGCCTTTTGATTCCTTGCGTTTAGCATGATTAGTGTTGTTATTATTACATAGGTTATCATAGGTTAGCCCTGGGTTAGTACTTGTTTAGTTCTTGTTATTTTTTGTCTTGATGTGGTACTAGCTTAGTCCCTCTTTTCTCTTTATTTTATTATCCAGTATCATAAGAGCCTCTATTTCATCCCTCACTGACCCAACCTCACTGTAGTCCATTAGACACAACTAATTTTCGGGGGAGGTAATGTACTTTATTTTTTATTTTATTTTTTTGTACTTGGTGTACAAAGTTTGAGTGGTTATAGCTGATTCAGATTTGCGGAGGTGAATGGTAGCCGCTGAATGCCGTGGAGAAATGTGGTGAAGACTGAAGTTAAAGTTAGGATGCTCTGATGGAAAAGGGAATAGCAATTAAGCTGATTCAGAAAGAAGCAGGGACAAGGAATGAAACAGGGTGGAGGCCTCCAAAGGGCTCCTGAAAGGTTGTTAAGTCAGTGAACGCTGTCACTGACATGTTCAGAGAGGGGAAGGGAGCAAGGTGCTAGTGCAAGGTTAAGGAGGCGAAAAAAAGTGGTGAAATTGGAGAAAATATGTGGGTCGGGACGTGATTAGCAAGGAGTGAGTGTGCTGTGGATGGGAGGATGAGTGAGAAAAGGTCTAAAATTGGAAATCCTTCTGGTTCTCACGAATTGTGTCTCATGGGACAATGTTTCTAATGTGGTGAACTCTAGTGTCTAATATTTCCTTTTAAAGTTGATGCAGCTCCTCAAACAAATAAACAGATACAAGAACAATATCCAAAAAAGAACATAGTGGGGTGAACGCAGGGGTGCGCTACTTCCTGGAGAGCTTTAAATAGACACTGATGGAAAAATCCCATGTGGATGAAAAGGAAGAGCATTAAGAGACAGTAGAGGAATAAATTGGCTGAGGCCCAGTGGTCAACTTGAATCTCTTCTCCAGCCCTTCTCCTGAGCAGCACACGGAGCTGCATTTAGTCGCTTGACTTCACATTGGGAAATGAAGATTCTCCCTTTTATCATACGGCTAATGGAGCTAATTTGTTCCACTGAGGGAAGTGTTCCTTATCCACAAACACTGCGCTGCAGGAGTGGTTCGATTTATGCAATGAAGCACTCAGCAAAAAAGAGAGGAAAGGGTACCAAAGAGGTTGCTGAACTGGTGTAGATGGCTGTTTGGGTATAGCGTTTGCGCTAATTAGCACTACCTTCAGTGGGAGCCTTTTATGCTCAGTATGAATGAATAGCCTACATGACACACTTAAAATCTACATTATTTATACGGCTAAATATAGGTACGCCTCCTGTGACCAAAAGCACCCTTAGCTAATGGAAAACATTACTTTCTGAAACAAAAATGGGTTTTCTAAAAGAAGTCAATAACACTTTGTTTCACTTAGTTTCTTAAGAAGTGCTTTGCAGTTCAAGTACCCATCTGGTTTGATTAAGAATCTGTTAGTCCAGGGTTAGTCACATAATGATAATTTAATTTATTCTCTCTAAGCCTGAGCATTTACACTTAAATGTATAATTTCCTTTCCTGACACTCATGGCAGGTACTTATGCATTTACAGCAGTCTAGACCTGACGTGGCATGGTTATATGATCATTCTGTTTCTCATGAAGGACACAGCGCTGCGTGTGCCAAAGCTTGTTGAATTGATTCTAGTGGCAAAAGGAGAAATTCAATTTGTCAACTGGACAAAAGTTTATTTGGTCGATTATGTTTCGCAGCTCATCCAAGCTGCTTCTTCAGTTCTGGTCTATTGATTCTAGTATACTTAATACAGAAGTCATGAGTTTGTCCTGTCTTGGCATGATGTATTGTTGATGAACTGGTCCTCTTTTTCAGTCCTGGTTTCAGCTATTATCCAGCTTTAGTTCAGTTATGTCTTGTTTGGCATTAATCTTCATTAACTCACATATTTGTTGCTTTAATTTATTCACACCATTGAGTCCAATTCCATCTTTTGCCAGGAGAAATCTGCGTGTGCTATATTAACATTTGGTAATGCAAAATGCCTCTATAACACTGCACTTAGTTCTTTTTTTTTTCTTTTTTGCTTCTCAAGGGCAAGAAATTATTCAATAACGCAAGAAAAAGGAGTCAAGATTTTCTTCCTTCTTGTGGGTTAAGGAAGCAATTGTTTCCTCTTTTTCTTCTTAGTCAAATGCTTTGAGAAAATGGCCATTTGCTAAATATAGCAGCTATGCATCTTTTGGTCAGAAGAGGCATAAAAGTCGTAACTCTGAGCTACGAGTTTGTTTCTCCCACGGACATGTTGTGAAAAAGTTGATGGTAAATGGGTTGAGTTTTTGTGAGTTCTTTGCCCTGTGTGTGGGTGTGTGGTGGTGAACGAGTGGGAAAGGAATGCGTGGAGAAGTGAACAGGGTCATGGGACTTCCTGGATGAAGTGGATACATGCAGCAGCACTGTCATTGTTTACTCTAATAACAACTGTCTCTCGAGAGTCCAGCTGCCCATTGAAGCCATATCAGTTTTTGTTTTTTTTAATAATTAGAAATATAAAGGTTCACTATGTAAGTTTAATGGTTGAGGGTCTGCTGCTTATCTCTGTGGGAGTGCTTTGCTTGAAATGTTCCACAGCATGGCATTAAACCTAACTATCTAATACATGTCAACACATGTTTTTTGTTAAAGAAATACAACTCTGAGTAAGCTAATGATAAGGAAAGACCATTATAACATGTTTTACAATTTACATAATACATCCCCCGTCCCATATTATGCAAAACTGACTCTTGTGAGCTTTAAGCCATGTTATAATTTTGTGACCTCATCAAAAACATACCTGGAGTTGTGTTTTGTTTCATTCAAATCCTTTATTATTACTATGTGTACAGTAGTAGGACTGAAAGCATCAAACTGTTTATAATGAAGGTGTATGGAGTGTGAAAACACAGTGGAGCTTTTTATGAGGGGCCGTTCAAGACATTATTCATTCTGGTCCTCTCACATACATATATTCTCACTATGTATGTGCGAGTGAGAATATATGTATGTGAGAGTGAGAATGTATGTATGTGCGAGTGAGAATATATGTATGTGAGAGTGAGAATATATGTATGTGAGAGGAGAATGTATGTATGTGAGAGTGAGAATGTATGTATGTGAGAGTGAGAATATATGTATGTGCGAGTGAGAATGTATGTATGTGCGAGTGAGAATATATGTATGTGAGAGTGAGAATATATGTATGTGAGAGGAGAATGTATGTATGTGAGAGTGAGAATATATGTATGTGCGAGTGAGAATGTATGTATGTGCGAGTGAGAATATATGTATGTGAGAGTGAGAATGTATGTATGTGAGAGTGAGAATATATGTATGTGCGAGTGAGAATGTATGTATGTGCGAGTGAGAATATATGTATGTGAGAGTGAGAATGTATGTATGTGAGAGTGAGAATATATGTATGTGAGAGGAGAATGTATGTATGTGAGAGTGAGAATATATGTATGCGTGAGTGAGAATGTATGTATGTGAGAGTGAGAATGTATGTATGTGAGAGTGAGAATATATGTATGTGAGAGGAGAATATATGTATGTGAGAATGTATGCATGTGAGAGTGAGAATGTATGTATGTGCAAGTGAGAATGTATGTATGTCAGAGGAGAACGTATGTATGTGAGTGTGAGAATGTATGTATGTGCGAGTGAGAATGTATGTATGTGAGAGGAGAATGTATGTATGTGAGAGTGAGAATATATGTATGTGCGAGTGAGAATGTATGTATGTGAGAGGAGAATGTATGTATGTGAGAGTGAGAATATATGTATGTGAGAGGACCAGAATGAATAATGTCTTGAACGGCCCCTCATAGCTTTTCTTGTATTACCACATGACATCACAATGTGGAACAGAGTGTTTTGTTTGAGAGAAGAATACAGTCTAAATATGCAAAGCTTATGCATTAAAATCAGTGTGACTGAAACAAAACACAAACCCAGTATAACATATTAGAAAGCAGCATAATATATTAATTTTTAAGGTTCTCACTTGACCGTTTGGTGTGTTATTTCTTTGCCTGAACTCTTCCACACGCAAAGCATAACAATTTCAAGGAGATTAGCAGGTGGAGGATACTCAAACAGAAAAGTGACATGGTGCATCTTTATGTGTAGAGGGAAAATATCAAACTAAAATTCAGTTTGATGGCTTTTTACTGTTACTGTATAGGATAAATGAAATACATTAGTTTGACCTATTACCAAAAAAAGAAAGAAAATGTTGACCTGATCAAGTGCCATTGCTCTGTGGCTCTCTGTCTCCACTTGCAACCACAGAATTGAGCTATTGCATACCACTCATGTTCACTTCAGTGACTTACACAAGTACGAGCAAGCTCAAATTATTAGTTTTGACATACAAATAAATTGGGCTGTTCTTCTCCCAAAATGGAGTCTGGAGAAATGCAATCCCTTTTCCCATTTGCCAGATAATTATCACATTCTCAAAAGCTATAATAAAGGATGGAACAAGTAAATGTGTGGACCGTCCTCTCTTCTGGAATCACACAGTTTCAGTTAGGAATAAAGGTTTTGAAAAGCAATCAAGCAAATGAAAATGTGTTGAAATGAGCGAGACAATAGGGAATCTAGTCAATACTAAAGCAGTAAATCAGTGCCACAGGTCCCGCCCTAATCTCAATGAATCTCACCCAATAATGGTAAACAATGCAATACAATTCAAAACCCTCTATTGAAGCATCCTGGTTCATACACCTCTGAATATATTCCCTCTCATTTAACCCAAAATGCATCAGAATGAGATCCTCCTCCTGTTATTTCCGTCAATAAAACGCCTGACTGCACTTGAATGTCCTCCCAGCTTTACCCCATAAGGTGAACAGACTGCTGCCTTAAGGCCCTCCACACACAAAGAGCTGCTGAATTCATTTGCATGCTATTGCTTTTGGGGACACCACCGCACCTCATTTTTTTCCTCAGAGAAGGCCATCGTGTCATCATGCCTCTATTGTATGGGCTTTTTATCACCTTTGCCGTAGCAAAAGTTTACAAAGTGAAAGAAGAGGCATCAAGTGGCTCATCTGGTGATAAGTGCCTAACCTCCAACTTTTAAACCCTTGCTATCATCAAGTCTTCTGTTTGCAGTGCTTAAAGTGAATGAGTAGATCAGCAGTTAATCCTATGGGCTTGCGCTGCTAAGTAGCTCATCCCTGTCTGGGTACTAAAGAGGCCTTGAATGCTGATGTTGTCAGATGCGGGTGAATGGTGGGGGGAGCAGATAAGCTATTGTTTTCCCAGGAAAAGCAGAGAGGGCTTGATGCCGCGGCGCAACAATGACGCAACCTATCGAAAGCACGGTCGCTTTTGGAGTGGTTTGAGAATGGGGATTTCACCAGCCACGCACTCGCATACAGTATGAGCCCACTGTAAAGCCATGCACAAATCAAGCATGTTGTAACATTCATGAATGCGAGGGCAAAAAACACATCAACATTTTGGAGAAGCGGGTCGGCCCCGCGCAGAACTGAGCCGATTCGTGTCACAACTGTGTATCATTACTAGACTACATTAATGTGCCCAGTACTGCGCCTCTGTCTTCTCAGCACGTTTGATTTACTTCACTTTTCAGACCCATTCCCCAGTCTATTTGATATCAGCCAGTGGCAAATGTGCTCTGTTTTGCCTTTTATCAAGGGTCTCCTTTAGCTCCGCAGCTCCTTTAACCCTGTCTGTATTTTTAAAGATGAAATAGCACTTTTTGTTAAGGCTCTGATAATAAATGTTTCCCTATGTGCTGGTCTCTGCATCCACCATTTATTTTACTTCCCGGTCCTGAAGAGATTAAAAAGCAGGACTTGTTTGGGATCGGTGTGAAGTGATTTCCTGTATGCTGTGATTATATCTTTCACTTGAGTGACACACACTGAGCTTACCATATTGATTCTTCACAAACATGGTCAGAATAGTTCAACAGTGAAATAAGGACTAAAGTGATGCAAGATTTGGCCCACACATTCCCATTTGAATAAAACATGTGCTAATAAATAAAGATAGGACAAAGTAGGCAACCGTATGCAACTTACTGTGCTGTTTTGTATTTACATAATGCCTAAGGATCGTTGAATTTCAGAGTGCATTCTGATTCAGTGTTGTGATTGATTTTAGGACCATGAAAGGGCTCATTAGACATTTGCCACAATGGTGAATTTTGTATCAAATCAGTTAAGCCCTGTTATTTTATTCCCGCTTTTATAAGAATTCTAGCATTTAGGGTTTAATATGTTCTCTGATCAACCAGGTCTCAAATATGTGTAATGTATTTTGTATGACCACTTGACAGCGAAGTATCTGTGCTGAATGAATATATAACTACTGAATACAGTGTTTTGCCATCCACCGAGAATGGATCAATCAGTTTATATCACCTATCGCTAAAAATTAAGTTGAATGAATGTGTATTCACCAACATCTATGACCTGCTGCCATTTAAAGGGATATGCCACCCCCAGGTCAAACTTGGGCATCTCCCCACAGTCCAGAGACTAAAATAAGTGGTGGAAAGCGTTTTTCTGGTGACCCAGCCATTGTCCAGGTCTGTCAGCACTGACCGCTGCGGTATCTGCAGCTACTCCGCGTTAGACTGGAGTCTATAACGTCGCCAGAGAAAGATTTCGGCCAAAAGGAATTAATTTGCTCGATGCTTTTCCCAATTACTTTCTGTGTAGTGCGCATTCATATCGAGTGCAAATAAATGAGCAAATCAACACGGAGAGCTCGACTTGGTCATTTTGGGTGGGAACTATTTTTCAGTGCGGAAAAACACAGCCGAAGCACACACCACGCTGCGTCACAGGGGAACTGCCTTCCTGGTGCGTAACAGGGATTCCCCTGCCCCCAAGTTTGACCTGGGGGTGGCATATCCCTTTAACAGTATGACTAACTTCTTAAATGCTTTTCTCTGCTGCTCCTGGCTTCCTCATGGCAACCGCATTTCTACAACTTTCAATAAAAAGGGCAAAGAGTAATTCACACCTTCTCCAAACTCCTTTATAAATAACATATAATACCAGAAAATGGCTAGTCCAGTAACACAAAAATAAAGGTAGCACGCTTTGTGAGAAGAGGTCTTGGTTTGCAGAAGCAAGGACATCCTTTGCAAGCGAAAACATTTTTATGATTACTGAGGGCCAATCAGGGTTTTTTTTGGCTCAGAAATGTCAATTTTCCAAAATACCTGACATATTTTTCTTGGGCAGAACATTTCCTCCTTACAATGAGTGTTTTATCCACAAAGATGACCATCCAAAAAGAGTACAAGCAACATTTCTGTGGTTGATTCCTGTGGGCCTGGTGGAATTTTTCATTTTTGACCACAATGCCAGTACATTTTTTAAAATTCAATTCGCTTTTTTATGAATTGTTACAGCAGCACTATGTAACTTTTCTAGTAGAGGGTCTGCCACTTATCTCCATGGAGTGGAACCTCTGTGGGAACAAGCAGGTGATGGCACGAGGCCAAGGTACAGGTCAGATCTGTGGAGAGGCGAGCCCACTCACAGTAGGAATGCATGTTTTTCAATGAGTTTATTAGCAGTAAAACATATAGGGTTGAATGAAGATGTTAAATGTCGTACCTTGGAGCATTCCAGACAAAGCAATAACATCTACATGGAGATGGGCAAAACTGATACACTTGTCTGCACATTAGCTTCCCCGTTTGTTTTCCATTTGGATTGGTGTTTCAAATGGTAGAATTAGAACCTATCACTATTATCAAAACTCCACAGTTCTCATTAAAGGTGGACTTTTCCCCTGCGAGGTATAGACAGAAGTGATTACCTCTCCTGCACCTGCCCTGTACTGGCCCCTCTCTCCGTTCTGCCCGACTGCTGCTCTGGAGCCTGTTTGAGCCGAGCAGTGATTCAACTGAAGAGCACTGCCAGGGCGCGTTTGGCTAGGGGTGAACCAGATCACTCTATGCATGCATGAATATATTACTTCTGCCTCTGTTATTATCGCTGGCTAGGCTATGGCTTTTGGGACCTAAGCCCTGTTGGCTTTTTACCCCTGTTGCTCTTATTATTGCCACTGCTCCTCAATAAAGTGGGCGTGAAAGCGAGTTATTTTTTTTCTCCTTAGAGCCCAGTGCATTTCGTCAAGTCTAATTTAGTCCTGCTATTGGTTTTGTTGTGATTTAAATGCTGCTTCCTTGTTAATTTATTACTGTGGATTGTGTGCCTTGGTTGGTTAATGCTTGATTTGTCAGTTGTCTTCTTGTTTTGTTTAGCCTTGTTTCGTGGCAGTTCTCTCCTGGGATAGCAGGTGAATTACTGTATGTTGTTTAAGCTAGAGCAAAAACCAAACCATTTTATACACAGGTACAGCTCTGGAAAAAAGTAAGAGACCACTGCATTTTTTTTTTCTGAAATCAGCATCTCTACATGTATTATAGCCATTCCATTCCAGCGTCTGTTGAATTCCAACACAAACACAAAGCGGAGCTACTTCAGTTCTTGCACCAGGAGTGGAATAAAGTCACCCAAGAACAATGTGAAAGACTTGTGGAGAGCATGTCAAGATGTATGAAAGCTGTGATTAAAAATAAGGCTTATTGCACCAAATAATGCTTTCTGAACTCTTCTTAAGTGTAAACATTAGTATTATGTTGTTTTAAAATGAATTTGATCTTGTTTCTTTTCATTGTTTGAAGTCTGAAAACAATGTATCTTTTTTGTTATTTTGACCATTTGTTATTTTCTGCAAATAAATGCTCTAGACTATAATATTTTTTATTTGGAATTTGGGGGAAATGTTGTCAGCAGTTTTTATAGACTTTTATAGACAAAAATGTTCCTTTTGCCCAAACACATACCTATAAGTAGTAAAATCAGAAAGACTGATAATTTTGCAGTGGTCTCTTATTTTTTTTCCAGAGCTGTATGTGCTAATTGTTGTGCTCACCTGTCACTATTAGCATCAGTAATTTCCAATAATGGATTATTTAAAAACATAAATTGACACCACTTAACAGCTCAGAAATAAATGAAATAAATGTTTATATCCAGATTGGCTGCTTGTACATTATTGGTCATGGCATCTGCAGAGTGGAGAGCATGCTGAGGTGTGGCAAAGAAAGTTCTAGAACATAAAGCTATCCGTGCGCACATGTAAAGATGAAAATCTTTATGTACTCGTGAACCTGCCACTTCTACAGCCCCATCCACGTGTGTGGGGAAATCATATAAACAAAAGCATGTCTCTGTCTACCTCATTCAATGCAAGGACTTTCACAGGATCACAAGATACTTTTTTACAGGATCGCATGATAACTTCGCAGAGATAAGACTAAACTTGAACATTTGTGAATCATTTTTATCTTCCAAAAATTTGCTGCGCTCTAAAGCAACACTTAGTTATTTCCAACATTGGAACTTGGATAATTACAGACCTAAAACTCATCAGCTCTTTCAGTTCATTGACCACAGTGACATTTGAACTGCCCAAACTTCACCTAGTTCACATTGTGGCATTCTGATGTATGGAAACCTTTATCACCCATAATTGTCACCAAAAAAAGATGATGTTTATGGTGCCTGTGTGCTAGCATAAATCAGTTGTTTTGCCTTTTTTGCAGCTCTTTTTACCGACAGATGGAAACCTCAGGCAGACTGCTGGGCTACTGTCTTTTTTGAATCCCTTCCCCCTTTCTTTGCCCATTTTCTTCCCATCATGCCTCCCTCTTGCCTTGCCTCCCAATGCACTCACCAAGCAGAAAGAAATCTCCACTCTCACACTCTCAAAGTCCCCCCCGAACCAGGCTGCAGGCAGTAGAAGCCCTCCTCTGTTACTATGAGGAGACAATTGGCACGTTTGGGCTTGACAGTGTATCACAGAGAGGTGGCGACAGCAGAAGCAGCATTCATATGAAAATTACAGCTTGCAGTGGGGGAGCATTTGTGGTGCTGGCATGTATGTCGTTTCAAGTGATGTGGGGTGTTTGTAAGCTAGAAACAGTGATATTCATTATCACAAGGCCTTAAGCTGTGGTGCAGGTGCAAATGGTAGGGCTTAACCTCAGGATTGTATCGTTTGTACGGACCATTAAACCACCTTTATTTCAGGTTTTATTCATAATTAGGCCTTGTATTTATATAGTGCCTTCTTAATATCATTGCATTATTAATTCACAATGCACCCTCTATGGTGTAACTCTTCGTCTGCAGTCACAGCTGCCCTGATGTAGGCTTATAAGAGACTGTTAATCTGATTCATCTACAACACTGACCACACATGACCACTCCCCACAATGTATGTGAGTTTAGTTTTGCACAAGGACCCATGACAGTGTGCACTTGGTCAGAGCTGGGATACCCCTCTCAGTAAGAATGTGTGATAAAAAAAAAAAAAGATGTACTCGAATAAATGCAGGTTAACTCTCTGGCATACTGTGGAACATTTCAGGCAAAAAGCATAGAGAAAAGTGGGAGAAGATTGTAAGCTATTTATCCTGTTAAATATGATTCTTCAAAAGAATGTGGAGATACTAAAACACAGAAGATGTTAAATGTAAGTGTTAAGAAGTGTGGACATTGGTTTAAATGTAGAAAATGTGTGCGGGATGGTTCTATTAGACATAGTGCCAGTTGAGGATGTGGACTGGCTGAGCATGGTAACGACTGATCTGCGGCTCACAATACGCCTGATTGGACAGACAGCTGTGTGGTGCATCTCATCCGGATACATTTAAGCAGGTGTGCAGAGCTCAGCTTATGCCGCCTCTTTAGATGTGTTGACTACAAGATGTGACGCTTAATTGAGATTTATTGCTCTAGTTTCACCTGAAACATTCAGTTATAATGGTTGCGCGTGTATGGTGTTCCGAGCAGAATGTAGACATTTTTTAAGCCCTGGAGTTGGCTATTTTCAAGATCTGCTTGTAGTTTTGACATACCATGTACATCTGACATCACTGATTAAAACAAGTTATTTTCTGTTTGATTATGCCATGAAACAAAAGTTGGTCATCACAAATGATCAAATTCATAATGCGAACAACACTAAAAAAACAGCACAGTACAACTGCATATTGAGACAGTATCCATATAATACATACATTTTTTTCTTGCCCCAGTAGAGATATTTATTGTATAAGCAGTTCTTTGGGTCAAGGTAGGACTGTTGTGTGCCATGTGCATCTAATAAAATCTATCTAAAATCTATCTAATAAAGCCCCAATAAAGCCTGAACTGTGAACCAGGAATAATGTTGGTACACTGGTAGCATGCTAGTTGTTGTCAATTGTGGCATTATGACAAAAATCAGGTACAGTGACTTTAAAGGTCCTTTATGACACGATATTAACTCTTGAGTGGGTTGTCATGTCAGAATGTTGTTACCTCATCAACAGTGGTGAAAGTAAAGCGGTGCTCACCGGAACGGCGCACCGGTATAAAATTCACAGCCGGTACGCAGCACCGCTAAGAGAATATGGTTAATGGTGGCCAAAACCCACATTTGAAAAAAAAGTAAGGTGCTGTGGAAGTTGTGGTTGTAATAATAAACCCGAAAACTTCTCAAATTTTAGACTCAAGAACGGTGAGTCGTTTTATTAACGCACAAGAATATCGGAAAAAGGAGCTGCGCTTCAAAACAATTATTAGAAGCAGTGAATTTATAACCAAGTGCTTAACCAAGAACTGAGCAAAACCCGCATGGCAATGGTCTAACAACACAATTAAGAAGGTGAATTATGCATACATTCATGAGTGCACTACAGTGCGCTATTTAAGTAGAAAACACAAACAACCACACTATGCCATTCGAGAATAACTGAAAGCTACCCGAAACTCTCGTGCAGAGATATCTGCAGTCTGTTAAGCAAGGATTGTCAAAACTTATCTGACTGTAGCCGTGAAAGTAGCCTAAACCATTGCGAGGCGGTGCTGCACACTGGTAGAAGATTTAAGGCTGGCGTGCTGCCTGCACCTGTAAGAGAGGGTTTATGTTGACTAAAAACACTTAGTAAATTAGTCATTTTTGCTGTTTAATAAGAAAACATATCTATGCACAATATGTCATTTTTGACCAGCTCTGATGAAGACAATAGCATGTTTAAAGTAGTCATAGAATCTGTGACATGCGTCAGCAGCCGCTTCATTTACAGTGCTGTGCACTGACTGAAGCTTTCGTAGGCCCACAAAAATATGAAATAATTAAGTATATTTAAAAAGTTATTTATCTATGAAAAAGGTGTAAAACATAAAAAAAAACTGGTAAAACGAGTGGTTTTTTTATGGTAAAGTGATGCACTGGACATTATAGCACCTGTAAGAAATGAAAACTACTTTCACCACTGCTCATCAAAAACTTACCTGGAGTTGTGTTTTTTGTCATTCACAGTTATTCAGTTATTCTGTCTACATCACCAAAGCCTCGTTCCACCTTGTGATGTCATGTAGAGGTTGTTTTCAAGTTTACAGTTACCAATGGGAAAAAAAAGAGAGCCCCACATACCATGGTGTTTGTATGAAAGTTTCACAAATACCCAAATACCCAACAATTAATGGAGAATTACTTCTTAAGTGTCTGAAATAAAGATTATTAACTGAAGGACTGGATAATCACAAGGCATTTTCTTCAAAAAAATATATTATGAGTGGCAATAAATAGTCAAGGTTGGAATGCGGCTGTACAAACACCTGCTTAAATGTTGAACTCACTGTTGGACTGTTTTGCTTGGACAGGGTTAAGTCCAAGCGGTCGATATACACTGCAGGTTGTGCACATTGATCTTTACCTATTACACTATACAATGGGTGTCCTCGATGCTGCCATTTGGCCAGCCTGCCGTCAAATCTGCTGCAGCATGCACCCTGTCAGATAACACAGCTGAACGCCTTTCAGCTATAAAGACGCACTGCTCAAATCAATGGTATTTTTTTATTTTATTTTTTTTTACAAAGTTTCTGTCGAACATTTGTGCTCAAGTAGGTCAGTCAGCTTATAAGGAAGAGGTAAAAGTAGTTAATGTTGTTTGTTGTTGTTTTGTTTTACCATCTGGAATAGTACTGGTGTAGGTTTTCTTTAGGTTCAGATAAAAAGTGTGTTAAAGTTGCAACATTCTTTTCTCTTTTTCATATAGTGTCTGCCAAAAATGTGCCCAAGTAAGTAGGTCAGTCGACTTTATTAACAAAGAAGAGGTCACCAGGAGGTGGTGAATTTCTGTTTTGCCATCTTGAATAATACTGGTGTAGGTTTGGTTTAGTCTGTTTTAGTCATGTGTAAGGTTGTTTTCATACATGTTACTGCACTCTGTGGACTGACCCCAGTGCGGATTAGATTTACAGTGGAGGAAATATTTGAACTATATGATCCCTTACTGATTTTGTCGATTTTTTTGGAGGTTAGGAAACTGAAAATGGGTCATGGGTGGGTCTTCCAATGCGACAATGACCCAAAACATAGCAAGGGATCAAATACTTGTTTCCTCCACTGTAGTTCTGTTTACTTCACTTTTGTGCTGATCTTTATTCACATACACTGCATATCATTCACCCCAAACACTGCACCATGAGTCACATAAGAGTCCATCACCAGATGATATTTCCATGACAAATGGCTCCAAACAAAGAGAGGCCCATGAATACACATGCACGTCCTCTTCCCATTTCTTTTTTTTTTTCACTTGTGCCTAAATACACAGTGAGGACTATGATCGTTGGTAACAAAGGAGATACAGATAAAACCTGCCTTACCTTTGCAGACAGTCACGAGATGTATTGCTGATATTAAGCTACATTGATCTAAATTGCCTCTTCAAGTGAACATGTCAAACAGCAGCTCTGCAGTGCCCATTCATACAAATGTGATCCAAGTGCTTTTTCATCCAGTTTGAAGCACTTTTATTTGCACCACGGACTGCATAGGTCAGCCTGAGGTCCACCACTTTCACACCACACCCTTCCTGCTCCAGAGTGTGGAGTGTTGAGTCCACATTGTCCCTCGCACACCAATCTCAGTCTCAACCCTCTTTTATGTCGACCTAATTAGTGGCTGTCTGAAAACTACCATAGACTGTTTAGTTCAGGTTGAGAATTTATTTCTGATCACCTCAGATCATAAAAGCTTTAGGGCACCGCTGAGAATACCAAAAAACTGATGTGTCCTTATACACGGTATTTCATACTCATTTCCTAGTAGGAATGTGCTGTGTGCGTGAATGTGGGTGATGGTCAATAGGGCTGATGCCCAATGGCACAGATGGCCAACCTCCATACTGTCAGTCCTCCCCAGGGCAGCTGTGGCAACAATAGTAATTTACCACCACTGCATGTGAAGTGAATGAAAATTGCACACAATTGTAAAGCAACTGGAAAATATAAGACATGTGCATAATTATTATTACTACCAGACAAAGGACAAGTGTTACAATTGACACTTATGATTATGATTTTTTTTTTTTTTTTTTTTTTTTGCTTTTTGCAAAGTTTCTGCCAAAGGCAGTGGGCTAAAGTGGGCTAGTCAACTTTTTAATACAAGGAAGCAGAGATAAAAGTAGACCAGCTTAAAAAGACTTCTTGGTTGACCTACACGTGACTAAAAGAACATATGTAGATATATTTTGTGGGAATACGTACAAATCTTAATCCAGGGTCGTAAGCACCTTTACTTTACATGCTGACCTGTACAGTTCTGATCATTCACTCGGAGAAGATTAAATTGCCTTGACTTTTAAAGATGAAAAAGGGACAGGAGGTAATTATGGTAGGCACCCCAGACAGCATGATTTAATATAGCGAATTATCAGTTCCAAGCTGGTTTTTGTACAGATGGATGGGTGAAATTAAAGAACGGTTCAAGTGAAGTGTGTGGGCTTCCAGTGATTCAAGTTTTTAAGTGGATTTTTGTTAATTTCAGTTTTTTAAATTTATTTATGTAGAGTGTTTTTGCAAAAGAAAGTCCAAATAAGTGAACTTTTTATGTAATTGTAATTGTAACATTCAAACAAAATTAATTCAAACTTTTTCAGGGTTTATTGGAGTGAATGGAAGTGAGTCATGGTACTGCAGTGATTCATTTTGGATAAAGATCGTTGCTTAACTCTGATAGAGAAAGTTATGAACTTAGCTGCCAATTCGTTTTGTTACAACAATCACCTTTTCAGTGCTCCTTTTATTATGTTTCATGTTATGTGTTTTGCCAATGTCTAGCTCAGTGCTCAAAAGTATTACCTTAGTTGACCAGTAATAACAGACTGAACCCTGTTATTTAATTGTTTCATTGTTCTATTGAGCCAAGTATTCTTTTGTGCAACATTAAACTCTTTTCAAAGACAGGTCATCATTATACACCATTAGTGTCAACTTACTGACAGCTTATATATATATAGTACTTTTTGTACTTTGTGGTTTTGGATTTTTTTTCCCTGCTGTGTGGAGTGATTACATTTCTCCAGGTATGAAACGACGTGGGATGCATTTAAGGTTATCAACAAATGAAGAAGTGATAAAAAGCCTGTCATGTGAAGTTGAGCAGTTCACAATGGGTTACAGCAGCAGGTCAGACCACTTAAATAGAAATTCCCGAAGCAGCGTAAACCAGGATCAATCCCAGTGGAAAGCAGAGGGGCCATCTGTGCTCACCTCCCATCTTTGTATCCATTGTATTCCCACTTTGCTCCTTTAAGAAAGTGGGTCTGTGAGTTGGATCCCTGGAGCGGAGAGCTACAACATTCATCATAGACAAGGTGGTGGTCAGCCTAGGTGCGTGTGCGAATGTGTGTGTTTCTTTGTCTTCATGCGTTAGGACAACTTTGTAAAGGGGTAATCTAGCTTCTCTAGCCCTCCTATGCACACACACACACACACACACGCACACACACGAGCACACACACACACACTCAGACCGCAGGGTACGGCTTCATTACGATCACCAGCTGGAAAGACACCTCACTCCATCCATCACACCACTGCAGCCAGGGAGAGCAGATAGGACACACAGGCAGTGGTTCAGCACAGCAGCCAGCACATACTTTCACTATTTTATTTGTATTTTTACCTAATAATATGTGTAAATATATTTGTGTTACGCTATGTTCCTATGTTGTCCTATGTTCTAGCAAGTCTGGAATCTTTGTATGGTCGCCACTCCCTTTGTCGTGCTTCAAACCAGTCTCCAACAGTGACGTGTAACTGGTGAGGCATTGACGTTATCACAATCAGATTTACAAATATGTAAACTGGGTGTCGGCAAGTAAATTTGGCCCCGGACCAATTTCTCTCCCTGTAAGTGAGTGGTTGCTCGTAATATTTTTGATGAGAAGCTTTGAAAATGAATTATTATTGTTCAGTGCATTTTCCAGAGCGCACCGAGTAGCGTCATAAATTAAAATAGCAACGTTTTTAGTGCGATCTGGCTTTGAATGTGAGTGGTGGACCGCTCATGTTTAATGAGGCTTCTTTGCACATTTTTTCAGGTCACAATATCCCATCTGAATCCAGACGTTGTCACAGCAGGTTGAGAAAAGAAGGCAGGAAAAGCAGAAAAGATTTCGTATTGGACATCCACACAACCAGCCTTTTTGTGTGTACCACGTTGTTTGAAAAGAGCGAGTCTTTCGTCCCGTAATCTGGAGCAAACCCATTAGCTCCGGCGTTGGTCTTCCTTTAATTATAAACTCCTGTTTTGACCAAAAGTCCAGTTTAGAAAACAGTTTGAGTTTTAATATGAGATCTTCCTCCATTTATAAAGTCGGCCCAGACAAGAAGAAAAAAGTGAACAGATTGCTAAACTTGACTTGCTAACTCTAAATTGTAGCTTGCTCTCACTTATTCTAATCTGCTGCCCCAGGTGTTGCAGAAGAATCCCTGGGCTCACGACTGCCTCTACCATGAAGTCAGGTAACTACGTGCTTCACCTGGCGCCTTTTCACAGCCGCTTTAATGCAGTATCTGTCACTGCTGAGCTACAGCACAGTCAGTCCATGTGAGGCACGAACGGCTGGTGCCTCTCCGCTAGGGCTGAATGATTTTAAGAAAAAAATTAATTGTGATTTTTCTAGGCAGATATTGCAATTTCGATTTCATCCACGAGTTCTTTCAAATTAAGTTTCAGTGCACATGAACATCTGCAAACATCACAGAAACTTACATCATACCATTCAAACACTAAATTCCACTGTAACTGTAATGCAAGAATGAAAACTAAAGTCAATAATTTATTTCAAATGTAGTCCTATTTATTACAAAGAAACATGCTGTACATAGTCTACATTGAGTGCTTGAGCAACCGCAGTTATTACACCTGAAGAACTAAAAGAGCATCTATGTCTTAAGTAGAGCAAAAAAAGTATTTTAAAGTGGTGCAAGGTCAGTCTTTTATGGCTCAATTGAGCTTGATTGTTGTATTTTATAACAAACATATAAAATACAACGCAACTTAAACTTAACTTAAATATAGCGATGCTAAATATAGCAATGCTAATCGCGGTAGCCTTTCTATAGTGTTTGTAATGTAAACGAGCCTTATGCTAACAGTTTGTCATCTAACAACAGAGGGGAATACAGGGCTCTCAAGTCTCACGCATTGAGAGTGTGACACACGCAATTCGACGTGTTCACACGCTCACACGCCACACATGGCATTTCTCACGCTGATTTTTTTTTTTTTTTTTGTGCCCAGAAAATTGGTCTGTGTGGCTCAGTTTATGCAGGCACCGCGCGTTTTCAGCAAAAAAAAACTCTCCCCCTCCTCCCTGTTCCGCTCCCCGGAAAAAAATCAGCCAATCAGAAAATAGATTGTTCTGTTGTTGGGCAGACTGTAGAGTGTAGGTTCAGCTGCTAAGCGCACACTGCGGTGATGATAAAACAAACTGAGAACCATCAGGTAATAACTTCATTTATATAACTCTCATTAGTTGCTTTGTAGTTTAAGTTTGCTCTTTAGACAAACATTTACAGCAGGGCTCTCAAGTATCACGCATTGAGAGAGACGCGTTCACACGCTCACACGGCATTTCTCACGCAATTCAAGCCCCCCCCTTGCCTGGAAGAATCCATGACTCATCGCTGTACCAGCGAGTGAGTCTGGTAACGCTTGATCTACAGAATGCGCTGCGGTTGCGCGTAGACAGACAGCTAAGTGAACCAATCAGAGATTGCGCCATCTTGATTCAAAACTGAGGCGGAACTTCCGCTGCCTAAGAGTGACTTTGCGGGCAAAGGCGGGTGCACTGACGTCACCATCTTTGAACGAATCAGAATCGCGGAGTCCGTTTGTAACCGGAGGAGCGAGAGTGGATGGAGGGTGTCCAAATGGTATCGCGCTGTATAGGAAATACAGAGAGATATAATTTGGCTGGCCAGGTAAGCCCCCCCCTGCTCCTCGGGAAATTTTTTTCACTCGCCCCCCCCACCCCCCCCCCCTCGGAAATTACGCAGTCTCACGCACGACCCCGCTCAAAACTTGAGAGCCCTGGGGGAATACCTCTTATCCATCGTGCGGAGGAGACTTTTAAACCACTCTTTGGTCACCGTGTTTATGGCAGTCCTTATCTCCTGGTGTCGTTGGTTGCTTCTGTCATACGGAGTTAAAAGAAGTTGTAACTGTCTGTTTGGCCCGAGTATCACTTTTACTAGACGTTTCTCTGGACTTTCTCGCCATGCACTCGAGTGATGGATTACAGACATTAATTAAACAGGGACTAACCAGACCGCACGGGGCTACGCGGCGTATTTGCGTTGAGGGCTCGTTCGGAGCGGAGCGGCTAACACCGGCCTCACCAACCTGTCCACACACAGAGTGGCGCTTCTGATTGATGGGTTTCGCAGCATGGCAGGGAGGCGTGCCAGGCGGAATACATGTGTGAAATAGTTGACGAAACAAAACCTGGGTCTGTTAGGAGCACTGCAAAAAACTTTAACGATCTTTAGCGATTTTAAGCAACTTTAACGACCCCAAAATTGTGTTGCCTGAGATCGCGATTTTCGATCTAAAACGATAGATTGTTCAGCACTATTCTCCGCACGTCTCTTCAGCAAAAAATCTGTGATTTTGAATAAAAAAAGAATTAAAATGGCGAAGTTAAATAGAAAATAACTTTATAGTACAAACCATTGGATAAATATAACCATTTTATATTTTCACCTGCCTCCCCTGACTGCACATCACTGATCTCCAAACACTACCGTACAATGAGATTTGTTTATTTCAGTGGCGTGTGAGCTAAAGGGGTTCATTGGTCACCAATCATTTAGACCAAAATCAAATTTCTCTCAACTCAGATAATCAAATAACAGTTTTGTTGAGTTTAGTGCTTTACTCATTGATTGTAATGATGAAATACACTAAATACACTGTCAGTTCCCTGTGATATGTTTTCTCTGTAGGCAGCCATATTTGTTTTGTTTTGGGTGGACCATGCCTGCCTCTGATTGGCTAATCCACCAGTCAATAATACCCATCTGACCTCTGAGAGATACAACCATTGACCAGATTCACATTTTTGTAAAATATTGGAGAAGTGTATTCTGGGCCCCAGGCACAGTAAGTGGTGATTAGTTTACCGAATGTGGTCTGCAACATGAAGAGGCCTTGGACCTGTCTAGCAATGGTTAAAAAGATGCAGTGTGACTCCAAAATTTCAAGTTTATGGGTATGACTTATCTGGATATTTACTGTACATTAGTTTCCTCAGTTATTTTATCACGGAGAATTATGACTAATCAAATTAATCAAAAAGAAACAAATTGAATAACTAAAGCCTAGGACTTGTGCGTGTTACAATGATGCTGCTGTCAAGCTTGAGCTCAATTAGTACATCATAAAAAAAAAAAAAAAATCCATTCTTACTGTGACTGGGGTCGCGTCTCCACAAATCTAACCTGTGGAACATTCTAAGCATCTCCATGGAGATGAGGGAGCCTCCAGCAGAAATGTGACACAGTGCACCTTTTACATTTTATATTTTGTGTTTTGAGATTTCTTCTTCTTCTTCTTCTTCTTCTTCTTCTTCTTCTTCTTCTTATTATTATTATTATTATTATTATTATTATTATTATTATTATTATTATTATTATTATTATTATTACTGTATACTGACTTAATTTCCACAACAAACTAGACTAAACACTTGGAGCAACTAAACGAGGAAAAAAAATCACCTTGTCCTTAACCGACTTTGTTCAAATAAAGTGGAAGTTTCTCTGTCACAATGCAACAGATTTATGTAAAACAGCTGACCTATTCTGGGAGAAGTATTGCTCTCATTCAGACTCCACCTTACATGAAGGTCAAAATGTTAGATTGTCCTACTTTCTGAGAAGCCGGCCGTATGTCTGGTGAGTTTAATGAAGCTGAAGAAGTAAACCACAGGAAGCCATGCGGTTGTACCTCTGCTTAAGCCTTAATGTTCGTATGGGGAAGTGCTCGTGGGTTGAACTGCCCTGGATCAGTCTGTGGAGGCAGGAATACAACTTGTGAACTTTGCTGCTATAATTATGCTGCTATAATTATTTTTTAATTCATTGTAAATTCCTAATACTTATCGGTTGATACTGCCTTTAGTATAGTATATATCAGATCTTGGAATCTTATGAGGGTTTTGCCTGGTTAGTATGGAAATGTCAGGTGCAGTAGATGAGCAGCAGTGGCTCTAGTGAATTTTGTTATTGTGTCCTTAGGCAAGACACTTCACCCACCTTGCTTAGTATGTGTGTGTGTGTGCGTGTGTGAGAGAGAGACAGAGTGAATGATTGGTGCATGATTGGAGGGGGCAATGGCACAGTCTTCCTTCAGTCTACCCCAGTGTTTACTACCACCAGGTGTGTAGTAAATTTGCGTATTTCATTGTGACATTCCCTGGCTAATTGAACACACACTGAGGGGCCAAACAGCAAAACTTGCCAAGGCTCTATAAAGCCATTGTGGATTTGTATTTGTGTTAGATATCACATGTGAAAATCAAATTTGCCAAAAAAATAAAGTGTGTGGAGTGTGAAAATTCAGCTTCATTCTGCTGCTAATAAGGCAGGTTTGTTCTCCTCCTTAGCTCCAAATAAATAAATAAATAAACTATTTGTTCCTTTGTTCATTATTGACTTTAAAAAATACAACAAATTTTTATAATGACGTTCTCATTTCAAGTACTTTTCATAAACTTAATTACAAGCAGACTTTTGCACCGGGTGGAAGCTTAAGCCTTATGCCAATAATATCATCCACATACAAGACAGGAGCTGAAGACTAGACTTAAGCCATGTAATCAGACAGATAGTCTTCAGACAGATGAATGCATTCAATACCAACTCATTTACAGGTGGGTTTTGTTTGTTGCTTTTTTTGTACATTTCAGTCCTCTATTGTGCTGTGCTCCTTTAACACATCACTCCCATAAGCTCTTGAATAGATTTTTCAATTGCAAACTGACCCAATTCTGACAAATGAAAACACGAGATGCACTACAAGCCCATTTTGGCATGCTCACAGTTTCTCAAATTGACTGGATCAGAGCAATGGGAAAAGTAGAGCATGAACATCTGGCTTCTTTCAGTGACAGAATAGCTCTTATATGTGTATATGTTTTCTCTTTTTTTACATACATTTTCCCCTTTTATAATCCACCTTGGCTACACAATTGGGTGTAATGTTTTGAATAATGGAATCATCATTGGTGAGGATGACATCTTACACCAGCAGACAAGAAAGCAATACACAGGTGGCTGGAAAAATGGGCTTCGGTCTGGCACATACATCATCCTGATGAGATTTCTGGATGAAAGAGGGAGAAGGAGAAGAGAAGGAGGGCCTGCTATAGTTGAATGATAGTGAGGCTAAATGTCTAAAGGTTCTCAAACTATTCACTGTGAGTAGCGCCACAGGAAATGGGCGGATTTCATATTACCATCTTTAAAAGGCCTATTTTAACACACCTGGAGTTGTCTTTTGTTTCATTCACATATTTAACACACAAACCCTGCATATTTAGGCAGAGTTCTTCTCTCAAATAGAAAACACTTTGTTCCATCTTGTGATTTCATGTGGTCATATAGGATGTGCTCCACTGTGTTTTTAAACTGGTTTCTAGTGAAGGTGTACGATTTGAATCATTATATCCCTGGAATGTCCAATCTCTGCTGAGCTTAAAGTAAAAGCTGTTAATTTGAAATCTACCAAGGTATGACATCACAAGGTGAAACAGACCATTATGCGCTTTGGAGATGTAGATGCATTAATAATGCAGGATTACTCAGACGTGTGAATGAAACAAAACACAACTTCAAGTGTGTTTTTGAGGAGGCAACAACATTTTAATATGGTTTAAAGTTCACACGAGTCACTTTTGCATAATGTAGGACCTTTAAGAAGACAAAATTTGGCATTCAAAACTTAATCTCGCTAACATTTAAAGATCCCATGATATGGTACTTCTTGCTGCTTTTATATGGTGCCTTAATGGTTCCCTAATACTGTAAATGAATCCTTCTTCAAAATCAACACTTAGTGCATGAGAAAGACACACGTACAGAGTCAGAGTAAAAAAAATAACTCTCTGAACACCTCATTATGGGCCTTGTTGCTTGAATGCAAATGAGAAGGACACAGATTGGTTAGAGGAGTGGGTGGGGTGGGGTGGGGTGGGGTGGGGGGGCCAAATGCGCCGCTGGTTCCTTGTTTTAGCGGTGCGCTGTGCCTGGCCCCACTTCCGCGTGTGTAAGCGCGAAGGAGGAAAGGAGAGCCTTTTCAATGAAAAAAAAAAACACATTTTCACAGAAAATAAAATTAAACCACTGCTATTTCAGAGGTCCAGAGGGTTGGGTAAAGGACTTCCGAGTCTAGAAACACTCGCATGTGCCTCCAGGCAAATAAAAAAACGCATTTCGCATTGCGTAGCTCCTCCGCAGTCCAAACTCTCTGGGCGTGATTTCCAGGGACAGGAGGTGGAGATCCAGATGGTGGTGGAACGGTGGTCAATAAGGTGCCTTGTCCAGAATCACCCATTTGAGCTGTGTTTTTTTCAAACGCAGAAAAGGATCGCAAATGCTCAGTTTAGACATTTTGCAACTTTTAGCCATTGGGGGGGCCTAAACAGGGTAGGGGAGCTCATATTAACGTTAAAAAACCTCAGAAAGTGAAAATTTCATGCCATGGGACCTTTAAGGACAGCTAAATCCTGTTCAAATTAGGAATTAAACTAAAGTAAAAATTAAAATAATAAAATAAAATCTTAATTTATTTACATTTTGTCTCCATAAAACGTAGGTGGCTCATTTACTCCGGAAAGACTTTAACTTAACTTATCTGTTAGTCCCTCAGGTTACTACATGGTCAGTCTTGATGCATGTATAAGTATAAAACTGTACTTCAATTTGTGTTAAACAGAGAAGAGGCACAGATTAGTTTAATAGAAGTAAATATGGCGACAGTGTTTATACAAAAGTACTGAAGTTGGAGTGAATCAACGCAAGTGCCCATACAACAGTAAGAATCACTGATCTGGTACAGAATTCTTCCATTGTTTTAAACTGAAGCCTTCCTCTGTTCTCCCATTCTCTGCTAAATTCCCAAGTGCTTAGAATGACCTAAAGCTGAACTTGTAAATTACCAGCGCGCTCTTCGACACAACAGCATCTAATTAAAAAGGGAAAGAGAGGAAGGAGAAGAGGCAGGAGAAGAGCCAGACAGGGAGGTGGGCATGGATGGACTGAAATACCAAAGGGAGAGGTGTAGCATGTACCAGGGCTTTCTCACAGTTCACAAATAATGTACGCTTCCAGAAATAGGCCAGTGTTTGAAACTGTGACTCAGAAGATTGACACTGATAACAAGAAAATTAACACTGATAACCTTCACAAAAATGATTGTAGTTTGTATTGTAGTTTTAAAGTTTTTACTTGGATTGACATTTGCAAGAATATTTGATAGATAAAGATGGATATATTTATTTCAGACTTGTCGCCCAGGGTAAAAAAGCAGGCAAACTATATAAAAAAAACATTAAACACCAGTGTTTCCTCAGCTGCAAAGTAGCTGGCACAATGAAATCACATCATTTTCTGAATTATTTGGACTCCACATACATGTACCCCAAAAGCAGTAATAGCGTGTAAGCGCAGAAGCACAGCATACGCGCTGGTATCGCTTTCCATTTTAACCGGTTGGACAATTTACACCAGCAGTGTCATATGCACTTCCAGCGGCCGTCATTACAGTACGCGCCCCTCAAATTAAGTTAAAGTTCTAATTTATCAGCGTCTCCAGGCTTTTTAGCAGGGGCAACGCAGGAAATAAGCACGAGTTGTCAAAATAATCTTCCGATACCCTTTCAAAATACGTAAACAACATGTGTCACATGCAGGAGCTCGGAGAATGACTCGTGATGGATTACGGAAAGTTTACAGCCATGGATGATAAATATGAAACACTTTACGACATCAGACAGCAACTTTACAAGAACAACTTCTGAAGGAAAGGCGCGTGGAGCAGACAACCAAAGTTAACCAAAATAAACCAAATTTTCACTTTCTGAGGTTTTTGAGCATTAATGTGAGCTCCCCTACCTTGTTTAGGGCCCCCCCCATGGCTAAAAGTTGCGAAATGTGTAAACTGAGCATTTGCAATTCTTTTTCCGCGTTTGAAAAAAAGACAGCCCAAAACGGGCGATTCTGAACAAGGGAACTTTCTGACGTCACACTCGGGGAAAGGTTTCCACCCCCCGTCTGGATGTCTACCCACTGTCTCTGGAAATCACACCCAGAGTGTTTGGACCGCAAACGAGCTACGAAATGCGAGATGCGTTTTTTTATTTGCCTGGAGACAAGTGAGAGTGTTTCCAGGCTCGGATGTCCTTTATCCGAGCCTCCGAACCTCTGAAACAGCAGTGGTTTATTTTATTTTTTCTATGGAAATAGTGTTTTTTTTCATGGAACGCTTCTCATATCTTCCTCCGCGCTTAAACGCGGAAGTGGGGCCAGCGCACAGCGCACCGCTAAACGAGGAAAAAGCGTCGTATTGGCCACACCCCCACCCGCTGCACTGGCCTGTCTCTGTCTTCCTCATTTGCATTCAAGCAACAACGCCCAGAATAAAGCGTTTTAGAGATATATTTAGCCTCATGAAGACAGTCAGAGTCATATCTCATGCACTGAGGCTTGATTTTGAAGAAGGATTCATTTACAGTATTAGGGAACCATTAAGGCACCATATAAAAGCATCAAGAAGTACCATGTCATGGGATCTTTCAGTGCTTGTTATTGCAAAGCATCATCTCTCTTGTTGTCAACTTTTGTATTCTGATTTAAAACATAATTCATCTAATCAACATTTAATGCACAAGCCATGTAAAAAGTTTAGTGCTTAAACGTTAGAATACACAGAGGCTGGCATCTCTGCTGCCTCTGGTGTAAATTGAAGCTTTTAAAGGTGCGCGCGTATGCAGCTCTGCCTACATTACATGTCGGTAATACTCCTGCTGTAAATCCCGATACACAATGATACATTCACAGCTTGTAGTGTATTTGCTCTTCAGGACATAAGTGGTCCATCTGGTCCATTGGATCTTTTTAACACAAGTTAGAGCACCATTTCAGTCTACATTCATTCAGTTATTCAGTGGTGGTTAATGATGATCTTGAGCAGGACATTTTCCATCAAGATTCATCAGTGTTTTCTGGTGTTCAGGACTTCCCCAGAGTCCATATTTTAAAAGGAATATCTTTTTTGTGAAAACAACCAAAATTACATCATCTTATTCACCTTTATTTTTACCAATCATTTACAAGTTTTTGTTTTTCCTATCCTTTACAGTTACATGATGATCCCTTATTGAGTGCTAATTCGAGTGTGATGAAAGACAAAAGTGTTCCTTTGATTTTGTAGCCAGTTAACAACAGGCGCCAAACACGAAGCCAGCGATGAATACAAACCTAGTTGAATTCAAACTACATTGACATAGCTTGCTACACTGAAATAGTCCTATTCTGAATGTGCATTTGTTCTTGTAGATCTTTTCTCCACTTTTTAATTGCGTCGCCTTGACAACCTGAACAATGCCCAAAAGCTCTTTTTGGTGCAACGTTGGCTGAAAATGATTTTCTCCATCATGCATTTATAAGCAATTAGTGAGACAGACAAGGAATTTAGCTTAAAGTAGAGTATCGTTCCGTCTTTCGGAAAATTGAGTTTTGAGTGAGCGGTGGGGCCAGCAAATGGTGAGGAATTTTAATGTTGAGTTGAAAAATGGAAAATGCCTGAAAAGAAGTTGAAGGACAGATAGAAAGATGGAAAATAGTCTGTGACAGTTGCTTACTGAAAATATTACAGTAGGTTTGCATATGTTTAGACTAAGTGATGGATTGTTTCTACCACAACATACCCCCTAAGTATTTATGCCTTGTGACTTTTAATCTATACTTCTATTTATGTATCCCTCTTTAATAATGCTATGAATCTCTGCTATGCTATGACTTTCTTTCATTTCATTCATAAGTTTGAGTAGTGTGGCGCCCCATTGAAAACTGAAATTAGCCAAACCCACTTTGGACGTAAAGCTGAACATTGACTATGGTGTAGGACTTAAAGGAAATACAGAGGAAATCTGGCATTTATTTCCATAAACATTCACAGACTTTAGATCTATTACAGTGTACATGCAGGTCCTTGTACTGTGGAAGGCTGCCAGAACACACAGGCATTGTACAACATGAGCAGGAGATTTGGAGATTCGGGGGATTGAACCTACGATCTTCACTGAAAGGCAATAACACAGAGAAGACCTGAGTATGTATCTTCCATCTTACCAAAGCAGATGTGATTTTGACTAACTGTAGACTGATGTGGATATAACTAATTGAACTCAATATTTATCCTTCTAAATCTGTTAACATAACTCATCTCCAGAAAAAAGTTGGATAAAAAAAAGTCAAATCTGACAAAATGAGAAGTGAGAGCAAAAAGGGTAGACACAGTCAGAGGCGAGATAGTGCCAGTAGGAGCCAGGTGCATGCTGGGATGTCTGCCTTTTTGGAATAATGTGCACAGCCTGGCAAATGCCTCCATCATGAAAACATGACAATGTCAAATTGCCTCCCCTGGCACACAAATTACACTACATCATTGGCGTTCTGCACGCAATGTTCCTGAAAGGACAGAGAAAAGTAATTTGAAGTTCTGAAGCACTTCCGAGTGTGAACTTACTACAGCGACAACTTCATTTTCACTAATATCATTGTTTGAAGCTGTGGTGGTTCATCTGGCAGAGAGGCTGTTCTCTGGCAGTGCAAGAAAGCAAGTGTGAAAGAGTGATAATAATTCATTATGGAGGTATCTTGTTCATTTGGAGGTAACAGTCAAACACAACACACCTAATTTGCACTCTAAATTGGAGGCTGTTCAGAAAGAACCTGAACTTATCAATCCTATACTGTAAGTGTGATGTGGAGAACTATCAAAGCTATACAGTACTACTATGTTTTGACCTGAGAAAAATGCCAACATTTATCATACGGGCATTTTCATTTATGTTTCACTCTCAATGCTCACAGGCAAAAAAACAAACAAAAAATAATTAATTAGTTACCTAAGGGGCTTATTAACACCAGCAAAACTGTAAATATATACGTGAAGAATCCCTCAGTCGTCAGTTAACCTTAGATGTCGACAGGAGCAGAATAATTTCAGTGTAGTGAGTGAGATATAAGCAGTGTCTAACCAGCACTCGAACCAGAACTGACGAAGCCTCTCAGATGAGCGGCGAAACGTTTTCGACCAAACAAACTTTGTCCAGTTGACAAATTGAATTTCTCCTTTTATCATGTAAATATATACGGCATCACAAACATATTAGCTGGAGCAACAAAAACAAAAAATTTAATTTTCTCAGGCAACTGCTTTAATACCCATAATCTGGCAAAGGAACTACCAATGAAAATGAAAATGAGATAAAATCAGCTAACTGCTACGTTTACACCATATGATGTTGATCGATGTGCAATGTCTCTTTTCAAATAAATAATTAACTATGGCAGCTGAAACGTGTACTCATTTTCTTTATTTTGAACAGTACTTCCTCCTACCACAGTTCTATTAGAAAGAACAATTGGCCTAAAACGCTTATTTCTATTAAGCTGTCATGGTAACATCCTTCACCTGCTCTGAATATTGAGATAAACATGCAGGTTTGCTCTTTAACAACAGCGCTCAAATGACTCAAATCTATCACGCAGATAGCTGGAGATCAACAAACTCTCCATAAAAGCATCTTGGCACTGTGCAGTAATAGTTTTATAAGTCGAAGGTCAAGTCTAATAAAGGCACCCAAATAACAAGCCTCTTGATATGTTTTATTTTTACACAGTACAATATATTTTTACTTACTTATTATATTTGCTTACTTTAAACTTTAAACTAGGGATGGGCTATATGAAAGAAATGAATCACAAATTGTTTCCTGCAAATTGATCAATCTTGATTTTGTATTTCATTTTATTCGTGATATTAGTTTCTAGACAGTAAACTATTTCTACCATTTAACACAAAGATATAGTCAAATTAATTCCCTTAAAGTCTGAACGTGTTCTAAAACACATATTTTACCGACATAGGATTGGCTGTAGGCATCTGGAGTAAATAAATCCAAGCTGATCATTGATGATTTAAAATGACTAAATATCAGTCTCGATCCTACTCCAGACTCAAAGGAAACACGAGGGATCTGGCTGCAGTCTTCCACTCAGAAGACCCAACCCACATACTGTACCTCTACCAGGATGACCCTCATGTGACTTACCTCTATCCACAGATTCCTAAAAGTTAACACAAGGTGACATTGTTTTACACTAAAGACAATCCCAAACCCCTTTCTTAACCTTAACCATTAATAATCTTACACAGACACAGGGCCTAGGGCAACACAAATGGACAAACTATTGCTATTTGAAATAAAATTGAGATGAGCACCTTCAATAACCTTTAAAGGTTATTGAAGGTGACACAGCTCAGTTTTATTTATTTATTTATTTATTTATTATTAGCAAACTAAGGCAACAACTGATAAATAAGGTATACATTATAAGTAAACCAATGCAAAATGGTAAGGCTCATAACGATGGAGGTGCATCCTGGTGGAGGTCTGTGGGGTCCTCTGGGTGGAAATATGCAGCTGGAGTCTTTTGAAGGAAGCCCCACAATCACTGTTACTATGGAACTCCAAATAATTGATGGGTCCATTGAGTATTTTTGTTTTTGGATAAATTTACCAAATAACAACTTGCTAAGGATTAACCAGGACAATCCCATCCCCAGTACTGTAATTATTCCAGTTCCAGACAAGCAGGAAATGCACATTCGTTTTTAATCTCTTAGAGTGGCGCTCACCTGCCCATTAGGTGCCCCCCATGTGTTTGTCACTGCCCTCTTTCCTCTTTTTCACTAATCACATCCCCTCTTTCCTCTCCCCAGCTGTGGCTCCTCATGCATCCTGTGGTTTATTTTCTAAGATCCCCCCAAAAACATAGCACAAACTTTCACTATTTTCCTTCTGAGTTTTTTGTGCTTGGTTGTTATGCTCATTCGCTGCAGCATCCCCTCGTTTAATTACAACAGCAGTAGACTGTTTACTTTTCCAGCTAATTCAAAAGTGGTGCTGTACACAGAACCGACATGAATACCAACAAGTGAGGAACCAATGTCAGTTTAACTTAAAGGGCAGTGTGTAGCCTGTACTCTTACTGTAAAGAGGTAAAGAGGTATTTCAGTCACTACCAAACCTGTGTGGCCACTGCATTAACCTGGATGTAGAAAACACATACAAGTTTTTCTCATTCTCAGTATATGGACAGGCCATGCCTCATGAGAAAGATCAGAACCTCTAGAATTTACTCAAAGAGCTGCAGAGGTTGCACTAGCACTGATTAATGATAATACGCATGCAGATTCTGGGATTTAGGTAATGAGGATTCAGAGCAGAGACAGCCCTATCTGGCAACCCAGATAAGAGACTGTGATGCTCATTCAGCTTTCTGATTGGATAATTATGTTGAGAACCAAAACACCATTAATGACTAGGACATCATGTGACATTTTTTGTAATTGTATCTTTTGTGCTGTACCTTACATTGTATATGGCAAAAGGAGAGATTCAATTTGTCAAAAAGTTTATTTGGTCGAATACGTTTCACAGCTCATCCAAGCTGCTTCTTACACGCTGCCTTATATCTGCCTGAAGGGAGGAGCTAACTACACTGAAACTACTCTGAAAATACCACACCTATTTGTTTACAGTTTCTGTTAGGTGAGCCTATTCAATATGCAGTGGAAGTGGACTGTGGGGTCTTGTTAGCAGAGCCATTCAGGGCCATAATGGGTGTTTTCACACCTCTGGACCTGACCTGGCTGCCCTATTGTTTTCTTTGTTTTGATTTAGGTTTGAGGATAGAGTTATGAATGGGAGACAAATGATGCCTGAAACCTCAATTTCTGTTCAATGAAGGATTTTCTTTCTTAACAAAAATAGCCTCTTCAGGGCTTTTGAGCGGGGTCGTGCGTGAGACCGTGAATTGCGTGTTGAGAGCCCTGTTTGTCTAAAGAGCAAACTTAAACTACAAAGCAACTAATGAGAGTTATATAAATGAAGTTATTACCTGATGGTTCTCAGTTTGTTTTATCATCACCGCACTTTGTCAGTGTGCGCTGAGAGGGGCGGGGAGGAGGGACCGGGGCCGGGGGGAGCGGGACATTTTTAACGGATTCATGTAAGAGTCTGGTTAATGCACCGGGCCCGCGTCTCACCGCGGCTCACCGCGGGCAGTTCGGCTCTGGGCCGCGCGTATTCCGCGCGTAAGCCGTCGAGGGGGACATGTTACGCACAGACGGAGACACCGGGACCAGAGTCGGTGCGTCTCAGAGGAGACGTGGCACCGGGACTGAGGCTCAGGAGGTGCCCAGGGGACGGCGCGTCTGCTCCGGCCTCCGCTCGGACCGTGCGCCCGGAGCAGGGGGAGTTTTTTTCGCTGAAAACGCGCGGAGCCTGCATAAAGTAAGCCACGCAGACCGATTTTCTGGGCACAAAAAAAAGAAAAAAGAAAAAAAAAGAAATCAGCGTGAGAAATGCCAAAGTGTGAGCGTGTGAACACGTCGAATTGCGTGTGTCACACTCTCAATGCGTGAAACTTGAGAGCCCTGCCTCTTTAACTCCCCTCTCAAACCAGTTGTTTTCCCTGGTCAAGATCTTCACCTCACTGTCCTCAAAGGAGTGGCCCATGGTTTTTAGGTGGAGATGTACAGCAGACCTAGATCCTTTTAGGTGGAGATGTACAGCAGACCTAGATCCTTTTAGGTGGAGATGTACAGCAGATTGAGGTCCACTCTGGCTCTCTCGTCTGTGTTGGTACATCCTCTTGTGAAGTGGCTGTTTTGTTTCTCCAATGTAGCGCTCACTGCAGTCTTTACTACACTGAATGGAGTAGACCACATTGCTTTGTTTGTGGCTCGCTGTTTTGTTCTTTGAGTGGACCAGTTTCTGTCTTAAAGTGTTTGTGGGTTTGAAATAGACTGTGTATACGTGTTGTAGTCACAGAGTAATTTCATTGCAGTTAGCTCCTCCCTTCAGGCAGATATAGGCAGTGTCCACCAGCGTCTGACCAGAACTGAAGAAGCAGCTTGGATGAGCTGCGAAAGGTATTCAACCAAATAAAATTTTGTCCAGTTGACAAATTGAATTTCTCAACATCTTCCACTGTATAATTAATCTTGTATAGACATAATCAAATGCATGTGCTCTCTGTTATTTACATACTATACTAACAACTGTATTTTGTGTACAGTTTTAATCAATCAAAACTGATAACTCAGGAAAGCCAAACACACATTATCACAACCTTGAGATGCAAGAACACCAACCACTCTGCTATTGGATAAATGAATAGGTTACTTCCCCCATTTGACAAACTCCATCAAAGCCATTATTGTCAAAGTCCAGTAAGCTGATGAAAATTACATCTTGCCTACATTTTATTATATAGCATTATTCACCATTATCTTCTCTCAATTCATAAAGCATAACAAGGCCCCAGAGCCATCAGGCGCTCAGTTTTAATAACACGTTTGCTCTCTATACTGTACCTCTGATAGTATGCAGCTGGTTAACTTGATAATTATGGCCCTCCTGATGTGCACTTCGTCTATTTCTAGACTTCGGGCTCCTATATACCAGCCTCCACTTTTGCCACTCGGAGCAGAAAATAGTGGAAATCCAAATGTGTCTTGTATTCTCACATCCATGCAACGCGTATCACCGTAGTGCCTGTCATTTTCACACTCATCTCTGGAAGCGGCAGATGTCAAGTGACAGCCTGTACCAATGCATGTCTATGATGCTTTTGTTACTGTGGACGATGCCGTGAAATTTTATACGCACACTAGTGGGACAAAGCAGTAATGGTGTGAATGAAACCAATGGAAGAAGTTTGAAGGACAATTTTAGAGCGAATTTGTTGTTTTGTTGGGTCTAAAAAGAAAATGGAAAAAAAAAACAAAAAAAAAAACACTTTGATGTGACACGTGAAGAGGGCTGAAGACATTTCATCAGTTCAGAATTGACGAAGTGTTGTGAGAGAAGTAAAACACCTTAGAACATTGTTTTGATTGTGGCATCTTGCATTGAAGCATTTCTGTCTTGCTGACATGAAGAAGAAAAAAGAGCATTTTCACTGCACTCAGAAGCAATTTATTTTTATTTATGATATTTTCTGCATTAACCTAAAACATGGAATAAGTTGTTCCTCCAGATGATTTTCCTACCATCTTGACCTATGACCAGAACCCCAGGAAGAAATTGCTCAACTTAAATGCTTGAAGCGCAATAAAATGCAAAATATGAGGGCTACCTTGAAGCAAACATCACCCCCCCCCCTTCTAACTCTGAATAAACCTAAAAAAAATGCAATAAGATGTTGATTCCAATACCTGTAATCTTGACCTATGATCAGATCCTCAAGCTGAAATGTAGCAAACGAAAGAAAAATAACTAAGTCGAAAAGCTGTAAGCGTTGAAGCTCAAAAATACCAAAATGGGAAAACTACCTTGAACCAAAGAACCATCTTCACCTAAATCCATTTATTGTACTAATTCCTTCGACGCAGCTTCACTCCACAATATCAATTTAGCTTAAAGCAGTTTGTAACCTGTCCATTACTGTTTAAAAAAAAAAGTATTATAATCACTACAGAATCTGAGTTTCCACTGACTTAACCTGCAAATAGAGGAGAGATGCAGGTTTTTCTCATTCTCAGTATATGGACAGGCCATGCCTTATGTGAAAGCCTGGATAAACCTAAAACATGCAATAAAACGTTGGTTCCCCAACCTCTAATCCTGAACTATGATCAGATGCTGAAGATGAGATGTAGCAAATGAAAGAAATACAGTAAGTCGCAAAGCTGTCATCATCGAACCACAGAAATACCAAAATGTGAAGACTATCTTGAACCAATGAACCCATTTTCCCCCAAATCCACTTATTGTACGAATTCCCTCAGCACATGTTCACTCCACGACTGATTTTGTCTTTTAAATTCTTCCCAACATATAACCTCGGAGATCTGCTGTTGCAAATGTGTGCCAAGACTTGTCACCTTTCCTCCCACCATCAGGTTTAATGGGAAAGTGAGAATGAAAATTTTAGGTATTTTTGAAAACATTAGGAGAAGGGACTCATTTGAGTTCTTGATTTGATGAGTCTTTGTGTAGTAATAATGCCCTCCTGGGGTTAGGAAAATGAAGTGACTATTTTGAGAGTGATGTTCTTTCACTATGCGTATCCTTAAGCTTGTCGTCCCTGTATGAAATCATTACTGATGTGTCTATAACAAAACAAAACAGATTCAATTAGGACTAGGATGCTTTTTTTTTTCTTTTTCAATTTGAGCTAACTACTTAGATTTAATGGACGTTTTACAGAGACAATCACTTGTTTGAGTGATATAATTTTGAGCTAACAATACTCATACTCGACTGCAATCTTTGGCTATTCCGCTGCCTGTTAATTATACGGCCAATTTCTTGAATGACTACTTAATGTCACATATTTTATTTCAATACTTTACCGCTTACTGCATGCTGAATCCTACAATTTTTTATCCCAACTGCTATTATCCACATTAAAATACGACATTGCACCCGTGTCAGACCGATCTTGTATTTACTGAAAACTACATTACCATTTCCTATTTCACTTGAGGGCTGATATTATTCACTAAACAATGGAGCACGATTTTGCCTCTTAATTAGACTATGTGCTCTGTAATGCTGGCCAATTAACTATAGTGTCCTCGCTTAATATTCATGTGGTGAACAAATCAGGTAATGTGGAGCCATTGAGAGACAATATTTTGCTGCATTCATGGCAAGGTCAGTATGAATTGTATTTATTTTCCTAAATTCATTTGGTTTGCATTTGTTCACCTGATACAAGGACGCAGAAATATTGAACATGCCACAGTGGATCGTATTACTTGGGTCAGTGGACACAATGTAATGATCCTTCTGACTTGAAATCTGTGTGCACTTGATGACACGGAGAGCTTTTAAACGTGATGGCCTTTATAGTTTTCTCGCACCACTCACTTAAAATAAGAGATGCGATTACTGTGCTTTTCTGTTACCTAGTGAGTGGAATATGTTTTGGTTTAATTGGGGGTTTGGTAAATTGGAAGTAACTCTTGTGTAATTTTTGAAACTTTTTTTTTCTTCTTTTTGTTGGATTCTAATTTGGTGCATTAAGGCAGCTAATGTCTCGGATCGCTTCGTGCGCGAAGTGTTCGTGATGGCTGGTACACTATAATTAACAAGTAGCTTCTGCAACATTTATTCCTGGCACAGTTTTGAATTGGTTTCAGTAAATTTAACAAATAAATCGGTTGAAAACGGAGCCAAAATGTTAGGTCACGAAGAAATTACAGTGCAGCTTTCTCTCAGAAATGCGACTCTTCTAATGGAGAAAATCTATAATCAGAGCAAGGGCATCAGAGGTGAAGGAGGTAGAAAAGATTGTCCATTAACCAGAGGGTTGACAGTTAATTTCCCAGTTCCCTCTATTCATAATGTCTTTTTTCATATCAACAGGACCCAGTTTCCCCCAGCGGATAAGTCCATGTGATTAGCAGAATTGTTCATTGGTCTAAGTTGCTCTGGGTTACCATTAAGCTACATCAGATAAGATGTTGATATTTCTGCAATTTCCAACTAAAAAGTTTGTCTGTTTGATTTTTTAAAATGTATTTATTGATGTATTATTATTATTATTATTATTATTATTATTATTATTATTATTATTATTATTATTATTATTAATGTATGTTTTGGTCCTTAAGCAAGATCACCCTGTATCTTGTGATTAGATTTATAATTGTGGTTCTGGTGGATGGTTGATGGTTGCAGAGTCCAATATTTCAGTCTTCCCTGTCAATACGCCTTAGGGCAGCTATAATCAATAACATATTGGTGGCTCAGTGGTTAGAGGTGTGCGTGATAGTGGATAGTCTAATGTGTATTGCTTGTGGTATGTGGTCAGAGGTCTACTTTTCAATGCATTTCCCATACACCTCATATTCTTTGTTCTGGTGTTGGCTTTGGGAATGTTTGCCAGACTAAGAAAAAAAAAGGTTCAAAAATGGTTCGTTCAATAAAATATACTTTAAGGTGTGTGTAATTTGGCAGGACCCAGGCAATCAGCCCATTTCCTTCAATTTACAGAGATCAAACACACCCTACACACCCTGACCTCATTCTTTTCCCCATTCTAAGCATTTCTTATCCACCAGGGATCAAAATGAACTGACTCTGATGAGTTTTTTCATCCCAAGCAAATGAAGCTTGATCTTTTTTTCGCTGTTTATAGAAGTGAAAAAACTACAACAACTGTTCTTTGACTGAGCAGAAGGCCTGAGTTCTCATTGCAGCTTGTACAAACAAATGACCATTGCTACACACACCCACACCACACTGCATACCCAAGTACACACATATGTTCATGTGGAAAAAGTCACAAATACGCCAGCCAATAACACAAACACATGCCGAGACAGACAATAAAGAGACCAACTGTCCCGCTGTCTATTTAGCCATGTCGGGTTTTGTCCACTGTAAAAAGACACTGGTGAGCCAATGGTTCAAGCTGGTCTACAGGACAAAAGGCAACAGAAGTCAGGAGGGCGGGCCGGCGCATTTGTTGTGTGGATAATAATGGGGAGGAGGTTTGTTGGCATTCAAAACAGTGCAACCAGGCCATGGAAACAGATGTGAAGGAGGGCTGCCAGTGACACACAGACTGGGGCACACAAGAATATGCAAAAGATACGGATTTGACAAAAGTTTATAGATAAGGAGCTGTGCTGTGTCGTGATTGTTTATCATGGGGCAATTAGGTCCAAGTGTAACATGTTGCCAACACCACATTTTGAATTTGGCAGGCTGTTGGGTAGTGGCTAAAGACAATAGTTATGTTGGCTTTTGCGATTTGACAAGACTGGCGCTGAACGCTTTAATGTACTTTTTAATAATAGGAATCAACATTGTCCTGCTTACAGAATTTAATAGCCATAATTGTGTGAAATATAATGTATGATTTTGGTTAGACAAACAATGCAAAGCAAATTAGTTAGAAAAAGTATACAAATGATATATTCAAGGACAAGTAAAACAATAAAAGCAAAAAGAAACTGGCCAGATATTAGTTGAACTTGGCGAATGCAGGTACATTTTGCCTGCAGAAATTTGATGCTACCACCTTTGTGGGAAAAAAGAAGCATCTGTGATTTATGACTTTAGTTTGAAATACAATACACTTTTGTATCTTGACCAAAAAGTGACCATTGTGTTTGTTGTGTGGCTCCCTAACGGTTTCCAGCCTTATTTTCACATTGCAGTCTGTGAAAATAATGGTTTTCAGCCACTTGGGGTTTGTTGGTGTAGATTTATGTAAAAGAAGAGGTACAGGGATTTTGGGCTGATTGTGGAACTTTTGTTCTGTGTGACTAAACTGCTGATACACAAAATGTTACCAAGCAAAGTCCATTCTTTTATAGCCATGTGCATAACTGAATAGTACATGTCAATGCAAACTGATATAGTTTGTTCATAATGATATCATGATTTATGAGGCAGGTCCATGCCATTAAGAAACTCCAAATGAAAATGTCAATACGTAAAGTTCACCCCATATCATTTCAAATATACAAAACAATGAATTATCACACCTCATTCATTCATTCACATTAAATTGTACCTAAAAGGTCCTATATTACTCAAAATTTACTCATGTGAGTTTTAAGACTATATTGTCTATATTGTTGTTACCTCATGAAAAACATCCCCAGAGTCATGTTTTGTTTCATTCACACATTTTTAAGTAACCCTTTATTATTATCTGCGTATACATGTATGTCCAATGCTCAAAATGCTCCGTTCCACCTTGTGATGTCATGTAGTAGTTCTTTTCAGGTTATCAGATACCTTTTACCTTTAGTTCAGTAGAGATTGGTCATTCCAGGGCAGAAACTATCCAAATGATTCTAGTGAAGGGTTATGGTCTTTAAAAACACAATGGAGCACTACCCGTATTACCTCATGACATTACAAGGTGGAACAGAGCATTTTCTGTTTGAGGGAAACACATAACCTAATTATACAGGGTGCGATAAACATATGTGAATGAAACAAAACAGCTCCAGTTATGTTTTGATGAGGAAACTGCATTGTAACATAAATCAGAAAATGGTGTAAGATGAGCCTTTTAAAACCCTATTGTATGTTTTTGGTATAGTAGATCAAATAAAGTATAAGTAAAAGCATGTAGGACCTTGTATTGATAATCTCTTTTGCCTCTATCCCTCTTTTGCAACATAGGATTTAAGTAAACCACTTAAAACAGTCATTACTTATGCCTATACCCAAATAGTTTTGTTTGTGTTTCCTCTAGCTTACCTTTTACCTAGACAAAACATTTACAAAGTCTAATCTTAAAAAAAATATATATATATAGCGTGAAGTACACAGCACATACTACCAAAAAAGAGACATATTTTAGTGCAAAGGGGTTCTGCATTTTAAAGACCCAGCAAATGAGCCACTTATTAGCCATGTGGAAAAATAAAACTGGCTTTAACTGCGAGGAAACTGGAGAGAGCTCAGAGTGTAGGGGGAGAAAAGGGAAGATACTGCGGCTGTGAAAGTGAAAGGACTCTTTGTATGGCCGCTTTCCCATAGAGCGCTGTGTTATGACTCCAGCCTCTGAACCAGCTCCTGGCTAACCTCCACATGCACGCTATAGACACCCACTTGCACACATACACACACACACACAAAGTACCATGCATAACGTAGATGACAGAGCACTATCTCGCTCCCATTCTCCCTGCTCTCATCGGTCGGCTCATCTTGTACCACTTTCATTCACACTCCCCCAGCTCCTGCCATTTCACACACAACCACACACGCACACGCACGCTCCAGTCACGCACATTTTGAAGGCACTGTTCTGTATCCCAGTTGTGGAGAATATGCCTCTTATCTATCTTATGCAATGCCATGTAACAGTGTGACCGTTACAGAGAAGCAGCAGTTACAGTTGCACTGGGTTAGTGGGAGCAAATCTTGGCATTCCCTACACATCTCTGTTGCATTTTTTTTTTTTTTTTTGCATGCTGGAACAGGGCTTTTTTGTAGTTTCATTTGCCATCTACATTATAGATTGTAACAATAGTAATGGGAATTTTGGCTCTTTTTGGAGAGCCGGCTCCTCAGATTTTCTGCTTCTTAAATTAATTTATCACCAAAAATAATGCAAAGCTGTGTGTAAAATGAATTACTAATGTAAAAAAAAAACATACATGACATCAGTTGTTTATCCTTTATATTGCTTTATTTTCTGAACACACACAACCTTGAACAGAGTGCTACAAAATAAATTATAAAGTATAAAAAAGTTAAAAAAGACCCATCTCAATTAGACAAACTTTGAACTATTTACATTAAAGCAGCCTGCACAAACTCACAGAATGACAACAAAAAGCAGATGCTGCAACACATCTTGACCAATCACGTGTGGCTTTCACAAAAAAAGAGGAGGAAAAAAACTAGAAAGGCACTCTAAAAAAATACTAAATTGTCTCACAATGAGGAGCCGCTCCCGTTGTAGTGCTGTCAATTGAATCATTTTAATACTCTTATCTTATCAACATAGAAAAGTGGATAGGCGCTGCTTAGTGCAAATTTATTGTTATTGCAAACTATAACAATTGTCAGTGAGACACTTTGTGTTCGATGTTCCACTCTCATGTTCCACTTTCATGAAGTGCTCTGCATCAGTGTGAGTGAAGTATTTCTCTTCTGTCTTTGCATCAAAGGGACTGAAGTTCCCACTGTGGGTGAAATAATGTGCTGTGACACTGAGGTAGTTCTCATTACTGAGGGACCTCTCCAGTTATCGCCACTGTGTTTGTCTGCCCCAACGCCTGCTGTACTAGGAGCACACTCGCGCTGGGACTTTTGGGCCGTGCCTAGCTCGGTTGCCTGGGGTTCTGTGGCCCGCGCTCGCACCTGCATGTTTGGGCCGTGGCCGTCGGCATCAATTCACGATGCTGTTTGTTTCCATGTTGCACTGCGGAGCTGGCGCTTTTGGCGGAGGAAGGGTCACTAATTAAATATAATATATAACAGAGGGTAAAAGAAAAAAGAGATCGAAATAGCAACCAAAGAGCAATAAGCCAATGTCAGATGAGACATAAAAAACACCAAAAATGCCCAAAAAACATGGCAAGTGTTTAGTGGACAGCTAAAGTAAATAAAAATAAAATAAAATCTTAAAGTGCAAACAAGATTAACTAAAAAGGTAGTAGTTTAGAAACAAAGCAGGAGCCACTGTGCCCAGCTGCTACTCTCTCAGGAGCTCGGGTTTAAAATGCGTATGTTTAAAGTCGTGCGTGTGCGCGTGCATGGGTGGCTGTGCCATGCTTTGGCCCACCTTTCTCAGTTTTGTACAATTTGTTTTCCTTCCTGTTTACAGCCGGATCCTGTAGTCTTTCTAAAGTTACTAGCAGTGGCCACAGGTCACAAAAGAGCGTTAATCTCACGAAAAAAAATTAAAAAATAAAATAAAATAAAGGCGTTGAAATTGCTTTGCGTTAACACGTTATATAGATAAGATAAGATAAGACTTTATTGATCTCACACAGGAGAAATTTACTTGTCACAGTAGCTCCAGGTAGGGACAGTTTGAACAAGAAGACAAGTGCATGCAGGCAAGAATGGCATAAAGATTGGTAATAATAATAATAAAAAAATAAGTAATAAATCGAATAATAATAATAGCAGTAATAATAATAATAAAAACAGTGACAGGGAGAGTATTGAAAAATTGGAAAAACGATATTGCACGATAGGAGTATTGAAAAAACAACAATATTGCACATATACGTTATACATGTGAAGTGATGCCAGTTAAACATGCTTCCTAAACTGCTGCATAAAACGGATCCAGTGTAATATAATTTTAGTTTGGCAATACTACCTGTTTCTATGGTTTTGGCTTATCTCCCTTTTATGCTTTGAAGCTCTTTCTAGCACAGTCTCCTGTCATTTCAGTTGCAGCCACTTACGTGTGTACATGCTATTATTAAAGTCAGAGGCACTTATCGAGAAAATAGTTTTAGTTCTTTGCTCTCATTTAAATAAGAGCCACTTTATAAGCTTTCTGGCTTGCTTATCGTCACTTATCTGCAGAGAACTAGAAAAACGAAAATTGCTGGATCAAGACCATGTGGAATGCTGCTTCATTAACGATTTTATGCACCCAGAGGATGTAAAATGCCTTCTCTTTCTTCCTACACACACAAACAGCACAAAATGTCTCACATGCAAACTGCCGATGCAATAAGCGGGAAGTCCATAACACTTGGTGACCTCTTAGCTCACCCCACACACTCCCCTGCTTTGCCTGTCAGACGTGGTTAATGAGAAGCTCCCCTTCTCATGGGCTTGTGTCCCTATAGAGAGCCAGCATGCTGGGATACATGCACTCATATATTAAAGTGCACATGCAGAGGTTTTGCCCACCACCCCGAGCGTCTTGTCATCACGCTGAGAAGGACCTGCTGGCCTATTGTAGCCTCTGTGGCACCAGGATCACCCCTTATCCTTGGCAAACACACAGCACACAGCAGGCCTCTTCACAACACAAACCCACATCCAGTGCCCCTATAAGCCTTAAGAAGAATCCTTTCTGGCGATTTCTCTCTTCAGCGACTATTTTAATCACTGATCCCTCCTCCCTCTTCTCCATCTACCCCCTGTCTATTTCATTTTCTCTCACTCTGGCTTAATCCCAGCTAACATTCATCTTGCTAATACCCCCCCAACAGTGACCCACCCCCCTCCCGCACCCTCTCGCCTTCAGAGACGACTTCTCCACAGCTCCTGCACTCTTCATTCATACACCGTGTCCCCATGTATTCATTGACAACACTGATGGAGTGGGGAGTCTTTGTCAGCGGGTCAACCTCTTATAACCCCCCGCTGACCTCAAAGTCTACATACACATACATTCACCAGCTAGATCCCTCTCACTTGCCATATGGCGCACCCAATGAACGACCAACAAAAGAGGGCTAAAGAGGTGTCAGCAAGCAGCGCCGTCAAAAGGCCAGCCTCAGCAGCCAGCCAAAAGAGGCAGGGCCCATAGATGAAATTGATTCCTGTTAGAGATGTGTAGAAAATGAAGGGCTAAGGGTGCGGAGGAGGGGGACCTTCCTCCTTTTCTCCCAGCGTCAAACTCATTGGCTGAAATGAAGAGTAATGAGAAGAGGCTGTGATTGGAGCACAATGGGGGCACACTTGATGGAGTGTTGAGCAATGCAGATCTATCTTCATCAGTGCTGTGGATTTGTCTGTATGACAACCCCTGCACCATAGCCATCATCATGGTGTGCACAGTGGTATGTGCAGTGTTATGAATTTCGGCATCATGTTGTCTTCAGAGCAAACTTCAGGATGTGGTCTTTGATTCATGACAGTCCATATGGCTCTAGTTTTGGGTTTGATACTCAAGAGTTCTTGGAATCTATTTAAATGTTGAAAAGAAACTTGAAGAACTATGAAGAAAACCAAAAATGTTGTGTGAAGTAGAGAGTTCCCCGAGCAGTCCTGTTGTTACACCAATGAACGTGCCATCCCCTAAAGATAATGTATGTTAGGATGTGGTATGCTAGAATCTTAAAGGTTTATTCTTTGACCTGGTTGCCTACTAATACACACACAAAAAGATTCCCACCCACTTTTGCTTCTAAATGCTTCTAAACTGCGCTTTTTTCTTTGTGGATGCACTTCTGTAATCGCATTCATTTCAGTGGAGAATTTGGGAAAAGTTTTGCCGCTCAAAGATATAGATATGTTTGTATGTGTAAAATATTCAGTGTTCATGTTCACCAAGTCAACAATGCAGCGATTCTCGGGGGGCTTTAAAGCAACTTTGTAGTTTACATAGAACTTATTTTTTGTCAGGATCGACAGCCCCATGGAAAATAATACAACTTGAATGATGATGGCGGCACCCATGGAATCTCCTGGAAGAGTTTACTGAGAGGTACAGCAGGTACAGCAGGTAACAGCAGGTAACATTTCTGCTGGGGCACACAAGTATGTACAATAAACTTGTCCATTTCCATTGAGACAAACAGGTGACACCACCATCATGATTCTCGGTAAGCCCTGTTAAACACTGTGTATGGTTGAAACATATTGGCTTTGGCCATTGAAATAAAGGCCATTTAACTAAACTTTTGTCAAGTTGAGAAACTGAATTTCTCCTTTTGCCTCTACTTTTCCTCGTGCAATTTTTACTTTTCTCAAGTGCCTGGATTTAGTTTTTTTTAGTTTTTTTGTTTGTTTGTTTTTCTCTAGATGACAACACCAAGCCAATGTTCATTCTATCATCAATCTATGCAACCACAGTAAGCATGTTTTATGTTATTTATTTGCAATGAAACACTGCCACTCTCTCAGGCGTTCTGGGTGTAATGATATCTCCTTGATTAAATGTTTAGTTTCATACTGTCAAAAAAAAAAATAATAATAAATTCAAACACTACCTTTGTATAGTGGTAAACCCACATGCAACCACTTACATAGTGCACCTTTAAATCAAGTAATAGGTTTGTTATAAGCTGCTAAAACCATTTTGTTGATTCACAATTAGCATTTTCTGTTACTAACGCTAATTCTGTAAGTAGAAAAAGCATACCAGATTACTTTATGACACCATTCAAAACACACTATATTGTTTCTCCATACACCGAAGCAGTCCATTGGTGTCAGCCAGATTACCCGTCATAAATCACAAAGCAATATGTCCATTCAAAGTTTACGCCCCTTGCACATAGAAAAGACATGTTTTTTAAGGATTTAAGGAAACCAAAGCAGGTGCAATCCACTCTGTTGCGTTGGTCTATATGCTGGATATAACCATAGTCAGTAGAAAAACATAAATGAGTGGAGATTATAGCTTACATTTGGGCCAGAAAAGGAGGATTAATGTTGCTAATAAAACAATACAACTTTGGCCACATCACCCAAAACCACAAATAAAAGAAAGTTGACATAAAGAACTTATTGGAATCTATTCACTATCTGGACAATATTAGATCCTCCCAAATACTGCATTTTGAACTGAACAAAATGTGTCATAAAAACACCACTCCTGTTGATTTATATAGTTAGATTGTGTAAGAGTTTAACAAGTAATCATGGTAGTCAGAGCAAATATTCATTCTAAGGCAAGACAAAAATAAACTCCAGTGTTGTAAATGTCTAAAATTAGAACAATGCTGACATTTATCTGCTGTATTAACAGAACCACACAAACACAATAATGAGATATTCCATCAAAAGTTATTAAAGTGGCCTGTTGTCTATGTGTTTTAATACATTGTTTTTTCCACTGCAGCCCTTTATTGCTTCCTCTACTTTAATACGTTATCTGCTGCTTCTGCTTTGGTGTGTAGCCTGTAACCAAACTAGATACACTATATTCAAACGTTTAAACAGCTATCCTCAGTCCAGCCACAAGTCTGTAGAGGGTGGATGCATACCATAAGGGATCTCTCCTTCGCTACTTTTTTAAAACTTGTTTTGGATATTTGGTCATTGCTCTGTTTAGAATGTTCCACAATATAATGGCTCCATCATAAATGTATAACATTTTATAGTTTTATAGCTCAAAAATAATTTGATGGACCCTCTGCCAGAAAAGTTACACATTGCACCTTTAATTTGCATATTTGCAATTGTATAATATTCAGCCTTTAACTTAAAACACAGATGAAGAATATTGATACAGGATCTTATGTAGCTAATACATTGATTTTTAGTTCCAAACCATCCTGGTACACTTGAACAACTAATTCTAAAAGTTCACATGACACATTAATGTCCAGAATCCCTATAGTTTAAAAGGGACATGGTGGAAATAGTTGCAGACTTCTGGGCCAATTAAGTTTTTTTTTTGTTTTTTGTTTTTTAAACAATAGCTTGAGAAAGTGATGCCATATTTCAGCCCTACCTTTGTTGACAATGGGAATTACTTTAAGTCATGTCAAGGTTCAACACTTGTAGATCCAGGGATGAAAGATTTCCGTTTTTTAGTGGATCTCCGCTTTTTTTTCAGCTGTGGGGTAATTTTTTTTTTTTTTTTACTATCTGCAAATTCGTTGAGAAAGATTTTGGGTGTATATGTATATATATATATATATATAGCTGTGTTTAGGGTCGCCAACAGTCTCTTGAAAAACAGAATCGTCCCGTATTCAGAACAAAAGTACGTGTATCTCGTATTAAACTTTGTATTAAACTGCGGGCCGCGCGAGTCCGTGTCTGGAGCCGCGGACCGAGCGAGTGAGCGCAGCTCTTTCGTAACAGCCTGTACCATTGTGTGTACACAGGTTAAACTTTATAAAACATCCTATATACCTCATCCTACCTGCCCGTGCCTCACTTAACGCGTCGCTCCTCGCTTTTTCACCTGCGCCTTTCAGCGCGCATAAGCTCCTCCTCAAAATTAGATGATTAGATGAAGTGCAAAGCAAAAACAAATCCAATATATACTACTAGTAGGCCTACCTGTTAATAAAATGTTTTTTTTTTTGTACTTTTATGTACAGTTTTACTTTATTGCTAACATATAGCATATAGAAATCCAAATTTCAGAAATTTAAAATTTTCCAGCGGGGGGGGCGTGACTTTCCGCTTTTTTCATGTTTGGCCACTTTCATCCCTGTAGATCAGAAGTTTGGAATTGTATTAAAAAAACAGTGATTCATTTAGGCGCCAGCCCCCATTTGAAGTTAGGACATAATAAAATTCTTCAGATTTACTAGTACTAGTACATAGCCCATGGTGCAATTTCTGTATAGCCATTACTTCATAAACACTGCTTTCCACTTCATTGTTCCATATTTTCCTTATTTTCTCCACAGCAGACTCCGCTCAATAAACCCACTAGGAACTACAGTGGTACCTCACCTTACGAAAGACCCAACAAACAAAAATTTCAAGTTACGAAACGCCTTCACGTAAAATTTTGGTCGCTCAGCCACACACATTATACGCTTTTCTCAGACTGAATTTAAACTTTTCTCACATTTGTCTCTCGTTTAAACACTCAAACTTTCATAGATTTTCAACAAAATTATTAATAGTGAAGTGTGGGGGGAAGGGGGAGGGGGGAGAAAACCGCACGCAGTTTTCTCCCCCTGGCGCGGGGCTGCCAGCAGGTCTAGACCTGGACTAAACCAGGACTGGACCAGGACTAAACCTGGACTAAACCAGGACTAAACCTGGACTAAACTAGGACTAGACCAGGTGGATTAAAGCGCGTGGGTCTATTTCCTGGTTTCGTTTCGAGTCACGGCTGAGGCGAGCAGCGAGGAGGACCGCATGCAGTCTGAGCGCATGAACGAACGCAGGTAAGAGTCGCGGTGGTCTAGACCTGGTCTAGACCTTGTCTAGACCAGGTCTAGAGGAGGTCTAGAGGTCTAGAGGAGGCACGGTTTGAGCACGTGTCTCGTTCATGCACTCAGACTGCGTGCGATCCCCCTCGCTGCTCGCCTCAGCCGTGACTCGAAACGAAACCAGGAAATAGACCTGTGCGCGGCGCTTTAATCAACCTGGTCTAGTCCTGGTTTAGTCTAGGTTTAGTCCAGGTTTAGACCTTGGTCTAGACCTGGTATAGTCCACGTTTAGTCCTGGGTCTACAGTCTCTACGCAGAACACAATGTTACACTATAAAAAAAGTTACACTATAAAAAAAAAAAAACTTGGATCGGGGCCTTGGAATGAATCAGGCTTTTTCCATTGAAATAGCTACTCAACTTACAAAAAATTCACGTTACGAAACCACTTCTGGAACAAATTAATTTCGTAAGGTGAGGTACCACTGTACTGTCTTACATAAAATATAAAGGCACATGCTTTTCTCTCCTGTCTCTTGCGGCTGTGAAAATGTGGACCTGTCCAGCCTACCTACAGGCCTGGTACAAAATGTGTTAGGCATGTGTCCTTACATATCAGTGTCCACGGTCAGAGGAGAACGCGCCTCGCTTGAGCCACGGCCGATACAATCAATCGTCAGTTCGCCAACGCCTTGTGTCTCTTTGGCCTCCGGCGCTTCAGCTTTCGAGGTGAGGAAAGGTCTAAACGCCAACATACTGCATACTGTCTGACTTTGATACTGCCAGGGCACCTAAGATAACCATCTGCTCAAATGCACATAGTTTTTGGTGATATAAACAGTGAAGGAGAAACACTTTACACAAATGGAGTGACAAAGGTTAAGTACGCGTTAATGTCTCTGCGCTTATGTAAAAGCTTTCAAAAGAGGAATAAAAGATGAAAAGGAATGTTTTTCAGCGATGGGATTGGAGGAGGAATATAAAATATTTCACAAGGTTAACAGCATCCACCTTTTGAAAACTTCCATTCAGTTATCATTTCATATAATTGCATATTAACTTATAGAATAAATAAAGAAACATCTACTTATAAGCAGATCTACCAAGTCCTCTTGAAGTATCAGGAGGAGCTACTGCCACTCTCACAGGCATTCAGGGTGTAATGATATCTCCTGTATATAGCTGTGATTTTATATTTTATTACTTATTCTTCTATTTTATTTTGACTTATACATATATACACATATATTATTTTTTATTTTTATAATTATGTCTCATTTGACTCTGGTCTCTTGCTATCTTTTTGCTATTCCATCTATATTTTTGTTACCCTCTGTTATATTAAATAATTTCCCTTGTGGATCAATAAAGTTTAAGTCTAAGTCTAAATAAGTGTCGTGGCAAAAAAAAAAAAAGATTTATGTGTACACCAGTAATGAGGCATTTGAACAGTTGGGGAAAGGCAGGCAGTTCTAATCATTATGAAGTGGCAATTTTGATGACAAGGCTGCGGAGTCCAACGAATTCTGCATAATTCTAGTCCCTCAGGGAGAATGTGATGGGGCAGATCGTAACAGGAGTTTGCTAATATTTGTAAAACCATGTTTACACAGACACATCATTTGAGAAACTTCGCATAACTTAAACTGGATGATTGTACTGAAATGTACCTTTTCAAATTAGCATTTTAAATAGGCCAAATTAGTGTTTATGCTTAAAAACTGGAAATAATTCAGGAAAGAACAGGTCAAAAACAGTAGGCTGTAATATCTTGAAGTAGAATGAATAAAATAAGGCAAGAACATTCCCTATATCTTTCTTGTTCAGCCCCTGTAATCTGGAGTGGCGTGGTGGTTTCAAAGTAGCTCTTTATATAATCAGTAAGTCTTTGTGTAATTTCCCGATATTTTGCAGAAAACTTTTATTGAGTACATTTAAGGTTCGCTTGAAAGGTTGCTGTTCTGGCAAAAACAACATTTTGTCAGTTTGCTTTGGGATGAGGAAATAAACATTTTGACTGAAAAGGGTGGAATTGATTTTTTTTTCAGAGCAGCAGTAGCATTGCGGGGGTTGTCTAATGAGATAGATGTTTTGGAAAATGGGAAAGTCTAAAGATTTGGGTGAGAAGCAAAAGTACTGAAGGCTGCACTGAGCTGTAGAAAACTGTGTTAAACCTAGACTCACCCCATGCGGATGTGAACCTTCTGCTACAAGGAATTTTGAGTCGAGTTTTGAGCCCTAACTGAGTAGGTCAAGGCCGGGCTTTTCTTGCGCCCTCAGCTGTGTGACCAATTACTGAAAGAGTGTCAGAATGAACGTGATAAAAATAATAACTGAAAATCGAAACTAATCAAGATTAAGTCAAGACTGGGGCCAGACTAGATTTGGACTATCTCTGAAACTTTTCCGACCATGGACCCCTCCTGGACAAATGAGTGATTGTAATGACATTCTATTCAATCAATCAATCAATCAAACATTTATAAGGCGCTTTTCATACAAAAGTGTAGCACAAAGCGCCTTACAGTGGTCAAGGATTAGAAGATTGACCTTTATTGATCTCGCACAGGAGAAGTTGTTTCTATATTTGACCCGGGGACCATCCCCATGATTTTGTTTTGTTATTTATGCTTTGGTCAGGCCCTAAGCTGGAGGATTTTACCTATGGCGCATGTTTAGGTTGGTGGGGGAAACCGGAGTGCCCGGAGGAAACCCACCCAAACACGGGGAGAACATGCAGTCTCCACACAGAAAGGCCCGGGCAACCCGAACCTTCTTGCTGTGAAGCGTGAGTGCTAGCCACTCAGCCACCGTGCCGCCAGGGGAAAAAACAAAAAAACAAAAACAGGAACAGCAGCAACAACAGCAACAACAGCAGCAACAGCATCAACAACAACAGCAACAACAGCAGCAGCAGCAGCAACAGCAGCAGCAGCAGCAACAACAACGGCAACAACGACAGAACAACAGCAACAACAACAACAGCAGCAGCAACAGGAACAGCAGCAACAACAACGACATTACAATATATACAGCAATGCAATGACAGATTGTTTGTGCCTCACCTCATTTGTCTCCCTCATGTTCTCTTGCAATACATTACTATATGTCTATATAGTACTGAATTTCTATTTGTTGACATTTTCTTCAAGTATAAGATAAGTATGTGTTAATTATAATCCACCAACACTATTAGTTTAATTAGAACATTAAATGAATGCATGTCCATAAAGCGAAGGCCTGAAAACCTTGAGGGATATTTGCACAGAAAATGTCAGTAAATGGTTTATATTGAGACCAATGGTTGCTGAAAAGGCCGATAGTGAAATAAACAGCATCTGAAAGAGCAGTGTGGAGAAGTTAAGTTATGTAACAGGGATGGCATACAGAGCATCCCAAATGACTACTGCTTGGGTGAGCTTTCTGCACAAAGTTTGCCACATTTTTACTCAGAACGGAAGTACAACATTGATTCCAATTATTTTTACACTACACAATTCCTACGATTTTGACTCCCACACACATTATCTAATGCAGTCAGGTGGGGATATATTTTAAATTAGCAATAGGCTCAATTTGACTAACAACCATAGACATTTACTGTGTGTGCTCTCTTTGCCACTTAGCTCTCTCTCCCTCTTGTTTTTAATGTAAACGATAATCTCCCTCAAAGGAATCAATTTTCTTTCCTTCCACGGTATGGCATGTGCATGACATCTTTCAGAACCTCACGGATAATTGTTGGCTTTACATCGAAACTGAGAAACCTCCTCTTTGGCGTTCCACCATTTACTGTCGCACATGCACGCACCGCTACCGCTACCGCACCACAAATCACAAGTCTCATTTAGTTTCCTTTCTGTGTTTTAATTAGAGCTGAAGCTAGGCTAATCACCTCCTTAGTAGACAGCATCGGTAATGAGACGGCGAGGGAGGAGCTGAGAGGGATGGACGTATAATTGAGAGGCAGATGCAAAAAAAATAGATGGGGGGATAGCCAAGGAGAAGCCATAGACGCGTGAGCAGCAGATTAGAAGGAATCAGAAATCTTGAGGAGGGTGAGTGAGGTGGGTAGATGAAATAAATTGTGAAAGAATAGAAGCTCGTAACAAATGGATCAACGGGTCCGAGGGAACTGGACTTGAATGAGAAACCAGCAAAAAAATGAAGAGGAACTTGAAGTGTGAGAGAGAGAGAGGCTCGGAGAAATAATGAGTGCCCCATACCTCCCACCAAGCGAGAGCCATGTCTGCGTACCCCCAATCCCCCCGCTTGACCGACTCCCCCCTCCCCTTATACACTGCTCCTTTCATTCTGTCAGCGCGGTGAGGTCTGAATAGCCTTTTATTATTCAACAGTCTGGGGCGGGTCACAGGGTCAGAGCGCGCTCCCACCACGCTGCCACCAGCAAACATCCAAACATACACTGTTGCCTTCTCTAAACGTAACCCCGGGCGCCTACATGCATGCATGAGAATAAGGTCTTTTCAAAATAAGGAAGGAAGTGGCATAGGTAAACAGTTCCATGTGTGACAGTGGAGCTCTTTCAATTGGGTCCCGCTATTTCTGTGGTGACGTTGTTGTTGCCCAGGTTTGTCATAGACCCCACATAGAGAGCAGATAAGGTTGGGACAGTGCTGTGGTGATAAGATTGGTCAGTTGTACCAAACACACTGCCTTTGTACAATGGACTCTAATATATTACAATTGGCAGAAAGCAATGTAGCTGGACAGGATATGCAACCTAATAGGCCTCCAAAAACACACTTTGTTGCCAGTAATGGTTTATACAATTATTTAGAATGAGATTTTAAATGGGGAATGCGGTAAATGAATGCGGTATTTAATGCTAAGTGGACATTAGTATTGTGATTTATTCTCTGTATGTGACCTTTTAACCCACTGCTTTAAAGCCACTGTGTAATCTGTCAGGTGCAATGGGCAAGCTTCTATAGGCAACCATAGGAGCTACAATCTCAGTTACAGTGTATAGTCCTCTTTCTTTTCTCTGCTTTAATGCATACAAATCCTAACTTAGACACCATTAACCGAAGGAAGCTTAAAGGTCCTATATTATGTTATTTTCGGTTATTATGTTATAATGTTGTTTTCTCATCAAAAAGATACCTGGAGCAGTATTTTCTTTTCTTCACACAAGTTTAATACACAAACTCTGCATATTCAGAGTGTGATCTTTTCTCAAATGGAAACACTCTGTTCTACCCTCTGATGTCATGTGGTAATAAAGGAAGTGCTCCACTGTGTTTTCAAACTCCACCACTCCACTCAACTTCAACAGAACCATTTGGATGATTTCAGAATTGGAATTGGAATTACCAGTCTTGACTGAGCTAAAGGTAAAAGGTAGCTGTTAACTTGAAAACGACTGCTTTGTGAATCGTGACATCACAAGGTGGAACAAAGCATTTTGAGGTTTAGAGATGTAGACTGACTAATAACACTGGTCTAAGCAAAATGCTTCCAGAACAAAAGTAGTGAATTTTTTCTTGGTTTACATCACTAATAAAGAAAAAGTAAGTCAGAAGTGCTGATTGGCTATAGTTTCCTTGATATAAATAGGAAATTTATGCAAAAATATTTATCAGAAGTACAGTGTACAGGCCTTTCTGTGTGTGTTCTCTGTGGAGTTTGCATGCATGGTCTAGGTTTGGTCCCTGGGGCGCCCGAGCCTTTCTGTGTGGAGTTTGCATGTTCTCCCCGTGTCTGGGTGGGTTTCCTCCGGGCACTCCGGTTTCCCCCATCAGCCCAAAACATGCTCCAGGTAAAATCCTCCAGCTGACGTCCTGACCAAACCGAAGCAAGAAGATCATGGAGATGGTCCCCTTGAATACATTAGCTAACCAGCACAGTTATCAAATGATTTTCAGTTCATCTTATTAATATAAATGAGATTTAGCCACTTTTATCTCGGAAGCAGATCGGGTCCAAAAATGTGTAGACCAGTGTAATAAAGGTTACTCAAATGTGTGAATGAAACAAAACACAACTCCAGGTATGTTCATCATTCTAACTTGACTTAAAGCTCACAAAAGTCAATTTTGTGTAATATATAGAACCATTAAGGAAGAATATGAAGTGTGGTCACTGCAACATCATACATACCACCATCATTTATTCATTATAATATATTGAAATTAATTGGAAATTAAGTATGCTCATTTGGTGTACTTATGCTAATTTCTTTCTCATCAGGCAGATGGAATAGCAGAACAACAAAAAAAAGGATTCTTGGGCACAGAAAATGAAGACCAACTGGAAGTGTGAGATTATGTATGTATTACGATTAATAATGTTGTCTCTTTATTTATTGCTACCAAGTTGTTCAAGTTACAACGGTGAGATAAAATTTGGTATTTTAAAAACGCAATATACCAGCAATAGACTCATCATTCTGCTAGACTGAAGCAATGAGCACATCACACTTGGGGAATAAGCACAGAATCAACAGTCCCTTATGAATTCATTATAACACTTGTCCACCTCTTGTTAGCCTCTAGAGTGTAGCTATCTCTTCAATAGAGCGCTGGGAGCTTGTAACCTGGTATTTTCCAAACCATGTGTGTGTGTGTACAGGTATATGGCCCTGTTTGTGCGTGACAGGAGGAAAAACAGAGATAACAGTAGCCCACCGGTATCTGCTCCATCTTATCTCGTACACAGCCAGAAGCAGGTATACAAGCTAATTGGAAAGTGCCAGACACGCAGACACAAAATGTTTGAAACGCATCCACACACACACACCTTTTTTCCCGGGCAGAAAAGATAATTGGCAGAAGAATGGAGAAAGATTGGGAGAGAAGGAAATGATTTGGCCAGAATGAGACACAAAAATGGCAAGACATGGAGGGCAAATTGCACGGAACCACAATGGATACAAAATCAACAAGACAAACAGTAACTAAGCCGATTTTTTTGAAATACCACCCGCATTGTGAAAGCCTGTATCTGAAGCCAGCAGTATTGTTATCTACAAGCATTGGGGGAAATGGCCAAACAAATGGCACCATCGCATTGCAATCTCCTCACTCGGCCTGTAATGAGTCACTCTATCATATCCGCTCCCAAATGTCAAGGCCTGACGTGTTTACAATGTGACAGCCCATCTTTGCAGTCAACAACAATTACAAAGCTAATTTTGTTTAGAAATGTAAATGATAAATAATGCAATATTTCCATGAATAGGACCTACTTGTGGATTTCAGCTCCCTATAACATGCTTTAAGAATGGTTGAACTTTCAAAAGATATAATATTGTTAATTGCTAGGGCAATGGTCCAAACTTTTCATCAATGGCTTTTCATGAAACCCATGGATAAAGTGACATAGCTACTAATTATGCAATTTGAGATTAGATTTTTTTGGATTGGATCCAGTACATGGAACACTACCAAGAACTACTGCCAAGTAACCTATATTCATTCTACTTAATTATTGATTAGCTATTACCACTTTTATACCAAAGGCAGGCAATATACATGACATTTTCTCAAAATAACATTAACTTCTTCCCCCAGTTAATAGCTTGTCAGTTGGAACAACCTTCAAAATCACTTTTATTTTATTTTGAAGATACTCTGTCTGATCCAGCCATCATGCAAATTTTTCAACACATATTTTCAACACTTTAAAATATGTCAGTATGGCCTCTTTTCATTCCAAATACTATATCCTATATCAAATAACAGCTAAGTGTCTTGATGTCAACACAATTTAGATTTCACACATGCCTGTCATCTGTTTTGCTTAAAGATGCACTTTGTAACTTTTTGTTTGACGGTCCGTCACCTTCTTATTTTTATGGATAATGTCATTCCATGCCGGAATTCTCCACAGTATGACATTAAACAGCTCTACCTTACATTTATTAAATAACAGGTGCATTTCTAGCTCAAAAACACCTAAAAAAAACAGGCATTTTGACTGTTGCATCTCCACAGATCTGACCTGTAACTTGGTCTGGTTTGGTCTCCATGAAGATAGAAAAGGTTTATTCAAAACATTCCAGACAAAGTAATAACATCTCCATAGAGAAAAGCATTTGATGGACCCTCCACCAAAGTTACACATTGCACCTTTAAATTGTCTTATTGCTCGTTCCTGTCCACTTTTGAGACGTGTTGCTGCAATCAAATGAATTAGTTGGTCAAATATCTAATTTCCAATGCTTGATATGTTGTTTGGGTCTCTTCATGAATCAAACGTACTTTGGGAGGAGGCAGGAGCCAGGTGAGAAGTTGCGATAATGGATATTGATTAGGCACAGAAGCCGAGAGCCGTGTCTTGTCCTGTTCCTCTGCCTGTTTTTATCACACATGAAAGAGCGCCATCATTTTCCACTGCGCGGCTTCACGTTTGCTTCTTGTGTGAAAGGAAGATGTAATATGTGCAGTGGCTACGGCTATATTTAAAATGTAATCAAGCATGAACATAGAGCTGGTGTCACTGACGACGCTGTGGTGCATGTGGGAATTCAGTTAGCTAATTATGACGGATCCTTGTTTGGTTTAAGAGACAAATGTGCTGTGGCATGCAAATACACAAAATAGTCCAGTCTTTATTTATTTATTTAGTTCACCTACCATTCTTAATTACAATATTGTATGTTTGGAGATCTATCATCTCTCCTATTCCATGCTTGTGAAAAGACTCTTGGGAGCTACTTCTGCTGCTTTTTTTCCTTTTTTTGACAAACGCCATTAAAGCGCTTTTGCCTTTTGCTGTTTATTTGGCACAGGAAAAAGCTCTGATGTGAATTAATTGCTTGTTAGCGGCGAGGAGCCAATAATAACAGCCTAGGGCTGATGCAGGCTTGACAAGACTTGTCTCGTGATTAGCCACGGTGATGAACATTTCATTTACTACTTCTATTCGTGTATGCTGCAAGGAATTTTAAGACATAATACAAATGAATTTTAATGACTAAACTGTATTCTTTTCACTGAGCAAATTTACTTTTCAGGCAGTTGAGTTTCTAATTACTTTGCATAGAAATTATACATTTCTTACATAAATGTGTCAAACCTATCAAGGCATCAAGTGTGAATCAAGAGTAACTGCTATCCAGGTTAATCAAATGGACCGATTGCAAAATTGTTGGAAGCTGACAAAGTGATTGACAGTAATCAGGGAGTAATGAGCATGCACGCCATTGAACCAACAAACCCAAATTAAACACGGGAGCGCTAATTGTCAGTGGAATGAGGAGTTTAATTGTGTCAGATTGGAGACATTTCTCGACATGTCACCGACCCGCTCTGCCTGCTCCCAATCTCCACCATCCATCACCCTTCAGTCAGCCAGCATATTCTGAACAAGTTCTAGTTCTCATCCTCCTACCAGTTCCCTACCTCCTTGTTCCACCCTTTCTCTTTTCCTCCTTTCTTCCTCTGACTTGTTGTGCAACTTGCTTCCCGCTGAGCTGATTGAACATTTGCTGTTTACTGTGTGGATTCTGCCTCCGGATGAAAAATGATCACTTCAACACTAGAACTACCTTTCTGATAGCTAAGATACCTACATACTTTATTTCAAAACCAGCTTTGGTCTTGAATGCATTTTAGGATACAGTAGCCTATTTGTATGCCTACTGACACCTAAATTATAACTACTAGTTATAATAGTAGTACTACTACTACTAGTAGTATACTACTAGTAGTATTTATGTAGTTGTAAATAATGTAACACAATCTGCTTTCCATCATGGACCCTCCTGCCCATCCACTGCCCCAGACGTTAGAGGGACATTCTCAAACAGGCCCCTTCCTACATCTCTGCTCCAACAGTAAGAGAGACAGGACTACATTCATACCATACTCCATACAACTCTTCAACAACTCACCATTATAACCTTCTGTCATGACAAACACCGTTTTCTCCTTACAGTTTCATGTATATAGCTGAGATATATTTGTATTACTATATTTCAGTATTTTTTTCCTTGTAGATATTTTATTTTGAATGTCCAAATAATTTCTCTTGGTTTCTTTTAGTTTGCCTGAGTCTAAGTCTTTCCCTCACCACTATACTGCAAATTATAATGTTACTGATCCTACTGCTAGTAAAGATTATCCCCTACTGCAGTTTGGGACATCTTCTGAGTCAGTCGTTATACCATTAGATGTTGTTTTGCCTTTGTGCTTTTTCTTTTCCAGCTTTTATCTCATCAACGTGTGGACGTCTTTGGGTGTTTGCAAATAGTGCTCCTTACATCCCTGTCCCCTCCTTCCTCCCTCCTCCTTTTTCTTCCTTACTGTGTAACTAGCTTCCTGCTGTGCTGATTGAACACTGGCTGCTCACTGTTTGGATTCTGTCCCAAATCCCCTACATAAACTAGAAACACCATGTTAAGGATTGCTCAATAGAATCCAACAGCTTGTGAAATATGTGGTCAATTTGTCTGTGTTTACAGCAACGCTGCAACCCGGAGCCATTCGACAAAGAAATGATTGTCTAAATCCACTTTATCTCCCTAACCTTTCCCAAGGTCTTCTTCATTTTTTCTGCACTTTTCAAATCAGTATTAGCTCAGGGTGCAGCTTGAATCTTATGCACATAATGGGTGAAAGTGCATGTACATATGAACGCTCAAGCAAATCATGCTGTTCAGGGTTGACACAGCTCAGTCTCAAGTAGTGATTTCATTAAGGAAAGGTGTAGAAAGGAGAACAAGTTTTGACATGGATAAAAGGTTTAAATAATCAGACCAGAGGCAGCAGTAGATAGCTCTCCATCCAAGCACTCGTACGCCTCCTCCACACAGCCGTCCTCTCGCCTCTTCAAGGCTTTTTGTCTGTTTACATTTCCCCATATCTTAAATTCTAGAGTCACAGCCTTCCCTTCCAACACTTTATAATACATTTAACCTAATTAGCCTTAGTAGAGCACAAAGAAAGACTTCATTCACTACAATCTTTCAAAAAGAAAAACACAAATGTTGAAAACTCACAGTTTCATGTTTTTATGCCTTTGTAAAGTGTCTTTATTTATTTATTTATTTATTAGTTTATTAAGAATGATTCAGGCTTAGGGTGTTAAGTAAGTAGTTATTAACTCCTAACCATAACTCCTAACCCTAACCTCTCAAGCTTGAATCATTCTTATTAATATACTTCATTTGTAGTCTATTTTCATGCTTTATTAAAGCCTATTATGCAAAATCAAGTTTGTTAGAGCTTTCAATCAAAATACAGTTGTTTCCTTTTCTCAGTTACCCACTTGAAATTGCATTTAGAGTGATTCATACATCTCTGAGTGATCTTTATACTCTTGTATTCAAGACATCACTGGTTCTATGAATCCCCAGTTTACCACCACCAGTAGGCCTATACATTGCCACTGCTTTTATTTTCTTAATCATTCATACACGTAGGATTCAGTCATGCCGCATAGCCATTTTGACCCAAATGTGAATAAATCCACTGTTTGCTAATATGCTCTACAGCTATCCAGCAGAGGTACTGACTCCTTTACCTTTTTTTTTTTTTTTTTAATAGAAATATTGGGAGGCTGGTAAGAAGTTTAGGGCATATATAAGTATAGTACAGGTATATAAACTTCAGTTAATATGTGTAACTTCTAGTTTAATGGTACACCCACACTCAGGCAATCAGTACAATCTCCAAGCCCAACTGACATCTGATGACATTGCAGCTTTTACTAGTGCCTGGGAATGGCTTGGTTGCATGAAATCATAGACACATATATGATAAATATAGACTAGATTGTAAACTGCATAATTGAAGAAATGTTTCACATTTTCACCCTGACAATGTTTTATACAGTGCTAGATCCAAAGTTGTCATTTGTAAAACTGTATTCTGTCTTTGTAGTTTATGTAAATATTCAAGAAACAGTGCCATGATCTTTGAAATTTGTGGAAAAACATCATTATCATGTTAGTAAAGAATTTGTTTTTTTACATCCATTACAGATAACTTTGCCATTTTATCTACAAGAAAGAAGCCCTCACATTTGGTCATCTGTTATGTTACATGTAAAACTACTTTTTATGACCTTCTAAAGTCAACCAAACTAACTAAATAGACCATCTGAACATCTAATTTTACATTTGTTGTTTTTTTTATTTCTTTCGCACTTTGAGGCTAATTAATGAAAGGGCTCATATTACACTTTTAAAAAAAATCTGTTATAAAGATGCGTGAATATAGATGTTATAAAGATGTTTCCTCATCTCAAATATACCTGAAGTTGTGTTTTGTTTCATTCACACACAAACCCTGCATATTAAATCTGAGTTATGCTCTCAAACAGAAACCATTCTGTTCCACCTTGTGATGTCATGTGGTAATACAGGAAGTGTTACACTGTGTGTTCATGGGATGGCACCACCGCTTGATCAGAGAAGCCATCAAGATCCGCAAACGAGGTCCAAGGAATATCAACCGAAAGGAGGGAGCCTAGACCTTATCAAACACGTGGGATGCAATCCTGTAGACAGACGGGGCCGTAAGCTTCCCCTACTGTCTGATGCTTTTGAGGAAGGCTACAGGAAATACCTGAAACATGTAAAGCAGGTAAACAAACTCTCCTGTCTGACAGAAACATTCGCTTCTAAGTTTAAAACTGAAGACAGAATTAAGGTTTACCAAAGGTCCATGCACCGTCACTAGAATCACTTCAGCTCTGGAATTGCTGATCTCTAAATGAAAGGTAAAACCTTACTGTTGAATTGAAAACTACCACTACATGACATCACAAGGTGGAACCTAGCATTTTGAGTTTTGGAGATGTAGACAGACTAATAAAAAAGGATTACTCAAACATGTGTGAATGAACCAAACACATCTCCAGGTATGTTTTTAATGAAGTAACATTATAATGTGGCTTAAAGCTCACAAGAATCAATTTTGTGTAATACAAAACATTTAATGAATCATTGTTAAAGGGTTTGTGAAGAATTTATATAGTTCTGTTTGAATATTAATCATTCATGTCCTTGATGACCTTGCTATATCAATGCTCCACTATTTGCCAGGCCTAACTTCTGCCAGGTGTTATTGCAGTGTAAGCAAAACAAAAGTCCACTTGATTTGGGGTCCTGGGTTGCCCTCCTTGCCCCATTACTTGCCTTCCCCTCTGTCCAATGCCATATTTCAAGGTCCATCGCCAACCAGTCAACCCTTCCACGCTCTCTTCAACCTCCCTCATCGGCAACCCGATCTACTTCTCGTTATCACAACAACACATCCATTCCACAGCTGCCGCCTCTCTGCAGTCACCAGGTCCATAAATCTGGCTTGGACCCCAGGAAGTAGGTCATCGTCCAGGGCACACTTAAACATGTCAGACCCCAACCGGGAGCAAGGACCCCTGCTGCAAACGAAAACTACAGACCAAGTGACTTCACACACAAAGGCCCGCTTTATGAATACCACGACTAGGAACAGACCACTCAAAGTACAAGGTCTGTGTTATTGTAGGCCGTGTTCTTAATCAATCCAAGTTGCGGTGAGGAAACAACAGGAGCTTTGTATGAGGCACCAGGCAACACTCTCTTAGCCACTTTTTTCCTGATCCCACCAACACACCCTTCAAAAGTGATGTGAGCCAGCTACTTTCCCCCAAGCTAGTTATGCTCTGTTGTAACATGTGTGTGCAATCCAGAGATCTGGTTCGGTTTAACCTGCTGCGCGGAGGTGTATGCCGTTGCTAATTGTATGATTTTTGTTAAGGCTAAAGAAACTACCTGTTATTATTTGAAATGAGAGAAGATAAGACTTAGACTTAGAAATGATCTAAAGATTGTATTTCTCTTTCTACTGAATGAATGTTGCTATTATTTCTGTCAAAATAGTATTGTGCTGTTAGAACTGGAGGAAACAGAACTGGTTCATTTTAAAGGATCCATTTTTATTTATTTTTTAAAATCTGTGTTATAATGCAGTTTCCTCATCACAAACATGCCTAGAATTGTGTTTTGGTATTAACACACAAACCCTGCATATTTCTTCTCTCAAACAGAAAACTCTCTAAAACCTTGTGATTTAATACAGAAAGTGCTCCGCTGGGTTTTTAAACTCCATACACCTTCACTAGAATCATTTGGATCATTTTAGCCCTAGAATTGACATTGCCTACTTAACAAAAGATAAAAGGTAGCTGTTAACTTGAAACTGACGCTTCATGACATCACAAGGTGGGCCAGAGCATTTTCAGCATAGAAGACACAGAGAGACTAATAATAAATTATTACTCAAACGTGTGAAAGAAACAAGACACAACTTCAGGTATGGTTTTGATGAGGTAACGGCATTCTAATATGGCTTGAAGCTCAAAAGAGTCAATTTTGGGTAATAGTTTGCTGTGGTCAAGCTTTTACAATATAACTGTGCTGGTGTAATACATTTTACTCACCTTACATGAAACAAATTGGATACAGCCCCTTTAATACTGCTGTTAATGCCAAGTTCAATAAGTCTGCGTTCATTTCTGTTAACAATAGTGTGAGTATATGTCTCCTCTGATATGCAGCTGTCTCCTACTATACATCTATCTACATATTTTCCACTACTAAAACAGACCAAAATTATTTCTCATTCAGTCATTTAATTGTTCATTCTGTCTTTCAACTCAATTCAATTCAAAAATGTGTAGAAAACAGTGCAAATTGTTAACAACATTTACTTGGGTAGATGTGGTGAGTTACTACCTCTGCTGTTTCTGACCAACATTTCTGAAAGATGAAAAAGCCCACATAACCCTTTGAATTTCTCCCTCCTCTGCAACACTCTGGTGACCTTGACCTCATTACAACTTCCTCCATCAAAACCACACCATTTGTTAGAGAAAGTTTGTCCAAGTAGCCAAAAAGTGATTGCCTTGCACTCTCAAGTACCACAATTCTGTTCAGAATGTCTTTCCATATGTCACATCACAATTTCACTACAGACTAAAAAAAAAAACGTCTGCTCCAGTGCCAGTCATTTTGTAGAGAAAGAGATATTTATTTTTTCTGGCTAAAAGATGGCTTTAAAGGTGCACTGTAACATTTTCTGGTGAAGGGTTTGCTACCTGCTTGTCTCCATGGAGATGTTGTTTCTTTGCCTGAAATGTTCCACAGTAGGGCATTTGACATACCTCCCTTGCATTTGTTCAATTACACACAAAAAACATTAATTCTGGCGGCACGGTGGCTGAGTGGCTAGCACTCACGCTTCACAGCAAGAAGGTTTGGGGTTCCATCCCCGGGTCGCCTGAGCCTTTCTGTGTGGAGTTTGCATGTTCTCCCCGTGTCTGGGTGGGTTTCCTCCGGGCACTCCGGTTTCCCCCATCAACCCAAAACATGCACCATAGGTAAAATCCTCCAGCTTAGGTCCTGACCAAACCGAAGCAAGAAGATCATGGAGATGGTCCCCGGGCGCAGTCATGTGCTGCCCACTGCTCCTAATAACAGGATGGGTTAAATGCAGAGAAGAATTTCTCCTGTGTGAGATCAATAAAGTTGCTTCTTCTTCTTCTTACCATGTGCAGGCTTGCTCCTCCATAGATCTAGTCTGGTTAACACCTGACCATATCACAAGTGAGATATGGGTCTGGAAACTCGCTTCGAAAAATCCCGTAGCGGAGGTGTGGTTAGCGATTGCCAACGGCCGTTTATTGGGCGTTATGAATGTCTATCATTGAGCGTATACGTAAGTCCATAGCCAATCATGTCAGTTGTCAGTTCAAACTACAAGCTTCCGTTTGTCATGTAGTACGCGTCACCGTCTTGCCACACCTCCCCCGCTCTCTGATTGTGGCCCTAAATCTGGGACTCTCGCTTGGACGAGTTTCCAGGCCGCCTTCCAGTTCGAAACGAACGGAAGCGGCCTGGGAATTCCCAGGCTACCATAGATCTGACCATTAACCTATCTCCATGTCGACAAGCAAGTGGTGGATGCTCCACTAGAAAAGTTATATTGTGCATCTCTAACAATAATATGATTTTTTTATTTTTTTAAATCAGTACCAGTAGGCAGAATAGTATTTTTTTTTAGAGAGTTAAAATAAGTGTTTTAATTTCGACTCCTGGGCAAAGGAGTAGCATCAAGAGAGCCTGATTTAGAATTTTAGACTAAATGAAGCATTTCTGCAAGTTATACTCTGACGATTGAGATCAATAATGTTTAGTGAAGTTTAAAAAAATCTCACTCTATGTTAGAATATAAATGAATATCTGGGCAGATGATGGTCATTTTGATGTGAATGGCTCAGGCTGTCCTCATTACCAGGCTGACACACATGTCCTGTCAAAGGAAAAAACAGCTCCAAATGGGACCAATTCTATTTGGATGTGGCACATCTCGGGGAAAGAGCGAGACTTCCCTTTTCTAAAGCACTAATCTCTGGTCCGCAAATTAGCTGTCACTCATCAGCCGGGAGACCGACGTGGTATCGAGGAGAAAAGCAGTCCCCAACAAATCAACAACACGTCAATCACACATACGCAAGCACACACAGACATGTACACAATGGCACTCAGAGGGAACCCAGTGTACTATACCACACATTGTGACAAATTACATGTAAAAAGTATTATTCACAATTTCTAGATTCTAGTTTTGTTTTACAGTTTACAATTTGCCATTTAATTATTCAAAAATACTGTGAAAATGCAAATAAATGAAAAAGAACAAAAAGAGGTCAGCTTGCTTTACTTTTGAAACTAACCCTCTAAAGTGAGTGACCCGCTAAACTTACTGTCCTGCTTGATAATTCTGTGAATATTTTCACAAAGTTTTAAACTGGGGTACCTGATATTCAAACTAGAGCTCATTCTAAAACTTCACAACAACTTGAGTCACCAAAGTAAAGTTGTATTAACTGCCATAGCACACTTAAAGGAAAATTAACGTTTTTTTACAATCTGAGCCTTCTTTCGGCAATAAAACAAGTAGTTTTACTCACCCATAGCAGTTTGCTGTCAATTGGAGCAGTATCGCAGAACTTATGTTGAGCCGTTCTGTTCTACTAATGATCCCGTATCCGTTAACATGGTGCTCATATCATATGCTCGGGGCATTACTTTGCGGTGTCCAAATAACACAAACTTTAGCACTTTTCAAATCACAGAAGATCGCTGTGCCAGGGTAGACTTTTAGTGGATTCCAAAACGGCCTGAAACCCGATATCCAGCTATAGTTTCATTTGATGACGTCATCAGAGAGGACAGTGCGCATGCGTGAACTCAGCTGTTTTGTAAACACAGCTAGTCCGAAAGAGGCTAACACCGCTCTGAACTGTTGCGATATCGGGTTTCAGGCCGTTTTGGAATCCACTGAAAGTCTACCCTGGCACAGCGATCTTCTGTGATTTGAAAAGTGCTAAAGTTTGTGTTATTTGGACACCGCAAATCAGTGCCCCGAGCACTCACACTAACAGATACGGGATCAGTGGTAGAACAGAACGGCTCAACATAAGTTCTGCGATACTGCTCCAATTGACAGCAAACTGCTATGGGTGAGTAAAACTACTTGTTTTATTGCCGAAAGAAGGCTCAGATTGTAAAAAAAAAACGTTAATTTTCCTTTAACTTTATGTGAAAAAAAATAAATAAAAGAAAAAATAAAACCGGAAAGGGTCAGCAAAGTATAGTGCTATAGGTGCGCTTAAGAGACAAACTGTGAGGAAAATGTAGTTCGAATTTTCCACAAGAAAAAAGGTTGGAAAAGGTGGTAATTAAAACCACCTACAGTAAATGTTCAAGTTAGACCAAGTGGTGTGCAGTCTCAAAGTTGGAATAAGTGCTTTGTAAATTCATACAGTTTTATTAGTGGAAGGTGACAAAATGAAATCAAATCCATAACTTTGCTGTTGCTAAAAATAGTAGACTTTCTTCCATTGAGGATACATAGGATGTAAAATGCATAAGTATTTTGTTTCTTTTGTTTATTCATTTATTTTTTATGCCATACCCTCGCTGTAGTTTCTCCATGTGTATATAGTACTAGTGCTTTGACACCTACAGCATCAGTTCAGTAGTTCATATTCAACATGGCTGGATGTAAATATATTCAGTATCAAATAATTTACTTTAAATCCAGGAGTGGAAATTAAAGTGGAGTGTAGCTCTTGTGGCAGTTGTTGCTGTACTTGAATTTGCCACAAGGGACCAATACAAACTTTGCTTTTTTTATGCCATTTCCAAGCCCAGATAAACACAGAGGGTTGTGTCAGGAAGGCACTGTTCTGCTGTGAAAGATCCGTGCAAATCAACACATGGTGGATTGCACCCTTAAAAAAGCAAAGAAATAGGAATATGACTTATATAGATTATATTAAATATAGCCGTAGTAATTGTTACACTGTGGTGTTCTGAAGTAAGGTTACTTTATTTGAACAAAAAAAAAAAGAAGAAAAAAATTGGTAATATTTTTACTTCCAAGGAAGCCTTTCACCAACATCCTGCACTTCATCTAAGCAATATTTTTCTCTCGCATCCTGGTTTCAGTGGCCCTAATTACCACTCTGGTAAGTTTGAGCATTCTTAAATTCACATGAACATCTTAACAAGCCCGATTGACAAACCTGCAAATGGGGTATAATGGAACATAATGGATAGGCTGGAGACTAATTAGTGTGTTGAATACTAAAATAACTGCAGGTTTCTATATACTTTCTATAGCCATGCTCTAGTGCAGAGGTAAGACCTTGATGGGGCATTGCAATGAAGTTAAATAAAGACAGAGTGAGAGAGGTTGAGTGGTGAGTGGTGTGCTGTTGATTGCTTGTGAAGTCTTTGTGTATCGTGGTGCTGTGTCGCAGTGTGGGCCAATGCTCGTGCTGTCACTGCTGTTCAGTCAGTAAAGTATGTGTATGTTTGTGCTATATATGAAGCCAGCAAGGTATGAGTCAGTGAAGAAGCAAGAAGCACAAATAAAACCTCTAGGACTAGATAACGGGCTACCCAAAAGGCTGGCTTTGAGTTATTATTGTTATATATTTGAGAAAAGGTCAGATGTAGGTGAAATGGGTTGGATACCGATAATTTGAAAAATTGTGTGTGTTTTTTTTTTTTGGCCTGGCCAGTCAACTATTTGATTGAACAAAGTTGTGCAGTCTGGGCCCAGGTCAAATCTCCCAGAGTTTCAGGCATGATTGGCAAGTGGATTAACAAATCAGAGAAGTCTGATTTTGTGATAGTGATAGATGATCAATAAGATCATGGTTATTTATATGCATCATTGTACAATGGCCTAAGATGCAGAAGACCTCTATCTATTCATGTAAAACCATCTTGTATTTGGACATATTATACATATCTACATATACATAAGTATTGAAAACATTCATTTTTTAAATTGAAACATGTTTGAAAAATAAAACATCTTTCACTTTCATTATCTTAGTCTATACTTATCTTGTCTAGAATAAATATATTTCTTAAATTACAGTTTGACCTTTTGACTTGTATGAGAAGAATAATGTGGGTTTTTTTTTTACTTGTCAAAAGTAATGGCCCACAAATCCCAATCTTGGTCTCACTGGTGAGAGTATAATAGAAAAGAATAGCTAATGCATTGGTCAACCGAACAGTGTGTCCATGGCAGAGTTAAAATGACACTTTGTACTGGTGTTGCAAAGGGAAGGTATGAATATTTTATACACCTTTCCCAGCGCATCAGTCAGTTAAAAGGCATAACAGCCTGTTCTTTTCACTGGGCACAAGGCCCTGGGACCAGCACAGCACTATGATAATGCCACCATGCAGCATCAGTTGTAGAAGTTGTCATACTTCAAAAGGTATAAGAACTTGAAGTAGTAATAATAGAACTAGTTGTTCTGGTAGTAGTTGTAATAGTATAGTTGTAGTGGTACTCACTGTAGTAGTTGTTGTTGCAGTCACTATTAGACTAAAGTACAATGATTGATTAGCAGTAGTAACTAATCATAGCATTGTAATTCTTATAGTGGTAGTGAATGTAGTAGGAATAATAATGAATAATCATTCATAATAACAATTAATAAATATTCATGAATATTGTTGGTATAAATCATCGATTAGTAGGACTAGTTGTAGTAGTTGTAGTCTTGGTTGTAGCAGTAGTGGGTGTTGTGGTACCGTGTTAGACTAAATGAAATAAATAATGCTGGGAGAAATCATACAGTGCATTGTCTCCTGCATATGGATACTAAAAGTATTACTGGTATTCGAAGCAGACGTGGTGTCAGTTTTTTTAAAGGTCCCATGGCATGAAATGTTCACTTTCTGAGGTTTTTGAACGTTAATGTGAGCTCCACTACCCTGTTTAGGGCCCCCCAATGGCTAAAAGTTGCGTAATGTCTAAACTGAGCATTTGCGATCCTTTTCTGCGTTTGAAAAAAAACACAGCTCAAATGGGCGATTCTGGACAAGGCACCTTATTGACGTCAGATCGAAAAAAGAAATGCAAATTCAGTTTCACCATCGTCTGGATCTCCACCCCCTGTCTCTGGAAATCACGCCCAGAGAATTTGGACTGCGGAGGAGCTACGCAATGCGAAATGCGTTTTTTTTATTTACCTAGAGGCACGTGCGAGTGTTTCTAGACTCGGAAGTCCTTTACCCAACCCTCTGGACCTCTGAAACAGCAGTGGTTTAATTTTATTTTCTGTGAAAATGTGTTTTTTTTTCATTGAAAAGGCTCTCCTTTCCTCCTTCGTGCTTACACACGCGGAAGTGGGGCCAGGCACAGCGCACCGCTAAAACAAGGAACCAGCGGCGCATTTGCCCCCCCCCCCCACCCCCCACCCCACCCCCACCCGCTCCTCTCACCAATCTGTGTCCTTCTCATTTGCATTCAAGCAACAAGGCCCAGAATGAGTCGTTCAGAGAGTTATTTTTTGACTCTGACTCTGTACATGTGTCTTTCTCATGCACTGAGTGTTGATTTTGAAGAAGGATTCATTTACAGTATTAGGGAACCATTAAGGAGCCATATAAAAGCATCAAGAAGTACCATGTCATGGGATCTTTAACAGTCCTCTCCTAAGCTATGACTTTTAATGCTAACATATACTTGAAAAACATACATTTGGTGTTACTAATGGTGTTTTACGATATGCCCCATCAGTTTGCCGTAACATTCTGTGATGTTGTTAAGAGGACAGAGCATGTGGGTAATGCTGCCCCTCTCAAAAGCTGCTCAGGCTCATCCTCCATGCCTCACTGTTCTGCTCGACCCGTAAATTTGTCCACCAACTGTTGACATGGACTGCAATATGCTGCACTGGGTCTGTGATCATCACATGCAGAGTGCACAAGAACAAGGCTGCGCTCCCTTTCTCTTTCTACACACACAATGGTAACCACTGAGTCATAAAGTCATAAAGTGCTATGGACCCCCGAAATGAAAGCAAGGGAGAGTGGAGGCGAGCAGGATGAATAACAATGATAGCAGTGATGGGGGTGCTCTGTTTGTGTCTATGCAAAGGGGGAGGTATTAGCTTCTCCCTCCAGCAGCAGTGAAAGCAATCACTATGTGGTCCTGCTCCTCCCCACTGGAAGGGAATCCACCAAGTCGCTGCTAATTGAATGAGTGACAATGACGAGGCGACAGATGCTCGCGTGCCTTTACAAGCACAATTCTACTATGAGCATGAGGCGGGCTCTGGTCAGACACACTCAGCCTGTCCACCTGCTGCTTCCATTGACTGTAGGAGGAGCAGGGACGTGCATAGGAATGGTCATCAATGTAAAGGAAAGACACTTAATCCACAAACTATCACTTTATGACCCAAGGCCCAGGAAAGACTGACACAGCTGTGAACAAAGACAAACTAAAAGTAAGGATCCAGGAATTGTATGAGGGCTGCAGGTCAGTCAAAGTACAGGTGAAACTACACTTATCTCAGGGGAATTTAATTCATTGCATCTTTATCATCTTTGCAGAACCAAGTACTGTAAATTCAAATGGTTACAAGAAGTACTAATAAAAATAAATACAAAGCACACCTAATTTCCAAGTATTACAGATGGATTCACAACAAATCATTATTATTGGTAGTAGTAAAGTTAAAGTTTTACTATAGTTTTTAACACTGCTTTTCCTACTTGTACACTTATTTAGTGTATACTCTAATGGATGTTATAATGGGTAAATATATAATGTATAATAGTATTAAGTTAAAAGTTGTCTTACAAAAAAAATGTACATTTCAAGTGAAATTAAAATGCTTTTGGTTGCTAATTTTAAACCTGTTGAGAATACTAAGGAAAAAACAGATTTGTTATTCATTAATCAAAATATCTGACTAATGCAAAAACATTTACTTTCATAGACGAGAATGATGGAATGTGACACATTTGTGAATTAAAAATCTTTCTTTCACACATTTTTGGAGAACTTTCACTACTTTTTAGCCAGGATGCTTTAAAGCTGGTCAAATGAAAAAAGAGAAAACTGGTGAAAGTTAACACCAAACTTGATGAGATTAACTTAGGCTCTCTGCACCAGGCACCTGCTACCCAGAATGAATATTTCAACTGATTTATTGGCATCAAAAGCAGCACGTTTGTTCAGCTCCTTTGGTTATGTAGCGTGCCTAAATCTATTAAGCCTCCATCTGCTTTTTACTTAGATTATGCCCCTTTCTATACATTAATTGTTTTATTCGGTTCACTGTTTAAGACCAACCCCCACCAAATCTGTCATTCTCCTGCTCCCTTCTTCCATAAACTCTGGGGCAGACTTTGTTCTCCAAATGTGATTAGCTTCCCTGGGACGCTGGGAGTAAATTGCATTACTGCATTGTGAGCATTTGAGCTATGGAAATGCTTTGGCGCCCGTATCAAACCTGTTTAAATACCAACATGTGCAAAATGGGAGTGAATGCAAACATTTTGTTGACATGAATGGTGGAGCGGGAAAGGTTTTCAAGCTGATTTAAAATGGCGAGTTTAAACGGATAGCCTCTGGTCTGTGTCCTTGCACGTTTTTGAATATGTAATAAGTTATTGTTTTGTGTTGATGGCGACTGAATGAGCATCAGACCGATAGCATGCCTTGCACTGGTGTCTCTGTTGCATTTCTCACATAGCCACTAGGAAGCAGCTGGTAGTAAATAATTCATTTGTTTTTGCATATCTTGGATCCATCTATTCCTTATAGTTATAAATATGGTCATGCTACAGAATTCTGACAATTTTTTTTTCTACATTTTAATATTTTGGGGCATATATATTTATTTTATTTTTTTTTGAGTGAATGACTTGTCTACAATTACCTGAACTTAACTTAACAATAGACCAATTTTCCAGCTTGGTAATCCTGACAATCTATGCTCAAAATTTGGAAATGTGTACCTGAGCGCTGCACTGTGGTGCCTAGTGCTCCTGACAGGTTGCCCCAATATCATTGAAGGATGGGTCAAATGCAAAGCACAGGTTTCCCTTCCACCTATGGCTTGTGACCTTTGGCAGATGAGTAGTAGTTCAGTCTTCCATCTCTTCACTACAAACCATTTTCTCAGTTTCACAGGGTTCTGCTCGGCTGGAGGGGAGTGAAGTACTTTAGGCTTAATCACTCAGTCCCAGTGCCAAATACATGTCGCCAGATGGTACTCCAGAATGCAGCGCTCCCAGTTGTGCACATTTGTCAAAGTTTACATCTCTGTCTTCCCTCTCGTATGTCAAAGTACAGCTTTAAAATCTCATTTGTGACTTTTGATTGTGAGTGTAAATTGATAAGATCAGAAAAGTTTTACAAAAAGTTATAGTGTGAAGAATCCCTCAGTCGTCCAAACAGAATCCATGGCAAAAGGAGAAATTCAATTTGTCAACTGGACCAAGTTTACAGTTCTAAGAACTGAAGAAGTAGCTTGGATGAGCTGCGAAACATATTTGACCAAATAAACTTGGTCCAGCTGACAAACTGAATTTCTCCTTTTGCCACAAAAAGTAATAGTAAGACACATCTCCATGAACGTTTTCCTGACAAGAGAAGACTGAAATCAAAGATTTTGTGCTGGGCCACATGCATGCACATTAAAAGAGGTATTAAAAAAAACACCTGGGGTATGCACCCCAGAATATACATAATAAGCATATGCTTGGCTGTTGTCAAAATCCCCTCATTCAGCTGCAGTGAGTTTGAAGTGATGTTGAACAGATTTATTCACGGGACGGAGCTGTTCCTCCGCGTGACCAGCTCTTTAAAGGCATTCATTAGAGCCCAGCGCTCTTTCTGCCCGATTCGCCACGGAGCTTACTGCGTTTACTCTCACCGATGGGCAGCCACAGATGAAGCGTATGAGAAATATGCGCTGCGTACACGTCTACAAAGTGGGAGACGCGGAGGGTCAGCTGCCACTTGAAAGCACACATAGAATATAAGCATGTTGTGAGCGTAGTGCCAAGGCATCCAGGAGTGATGACAGCTGCCGCCGGCTGCATGCGCTGCATTTCACAAGTGTGGCTTGTGCGCTTTAACGCACAGTGTAGTAAAGCTTGAGCTGGCCATCATTTCTGACTTGTATAATGATTATGTGGACTTCAGTGCGCATCCGTGCTGTCAGAGAACAGACCTAAAGCGAGAAACTGAAACCTTCCTGTGGTTTTATTGCAATGAAAAACTACTTAAGGAACGGACGTTTTCTAGAACACTTTATTTCCCTCACTGTTCATTGTGCGAAATTAGAAAGTGAGGAAAGTGAGCCCCCCCACAGGGCGGGGTTTCTGGCCCCTCTGTGTCTCCTCCTCCCGTGGACGGAGTGGCCACCAGCCAGGGGTTTGATTTAAGAAGCGTTTGTCTTTCCCGGCATGAAAAGGAAGGAAGAAAGAGAGGGGGGCTGTCGGTGATGTACAACGAGTTTGGTCTGAGGCGGGTTATTTTTGGGAGAGTGCGCGGACAGGAACCTCAAACGCAGAGAGGGAGCGAGACAGAGCGCGCAGCTCACAGCAGACGCACAGAGGAGCGCCTGCGAGACACACGCACTCATTCCACTGTCATTCAGCGGCATCTACGCACACAGGAGCCGTGCAACAGATTGGTAACACGGACGAAATGAGTTACACACCTTTTTAGTGGAAACCTGTGTATTTTATATATTTTTAACTAGTTTTTTTTGTCTTCGTCTCATTCCTGTTCTTGGAAAAGCGATGCAAATGACTGAGAAAGAAGTGCGCTATATTTGTTAAACTGGGACTGACTCGTGCTACTTTTTTGTAGCTGTATTGGAATTTATCAAAAAAATGTATCGAATGAAAGAGAAGAGACTCTTTTTCACGAAAATGTGGAAACTTGTGGCTCTGTTATTTTTAGTAAACCATGTCTCCGGGAAGACTTTAAAATACCAGATTTACGAGGAGCAGAAAGTAGGCACCGTCATTGCTAGACTCAGAGACGATGTAGCGGATATTCTGGCCAAACTTCCGAGTTCTGTGTCTCTGCGCTTCCGAGCCATGCAGAGGGGCACATCGTCGCTGCTGACGGTCCGCGAGCTGGACGGAGAGATCAGCGTCAGGACCAAGATCGACCGCGAGAAACTCTGCGAAAAGAACCTTAACTGTTCAATCCAGTTCGACGTGCTAACGCTGCCAACGGAGCACTTGCAGCTTTTCCATGTTGAGGTGGAAGTACTGGACATAAACGACAACGCGCCCCAGTTCGCTCGCCCCGTCATCCCCATTGAAATCTCTGAAAGCGCCGCGGTGGGAGCGCGCATTCCACTGGACAGCGCCACAGACCCAGACGTAGGGGAGAACTCTTTGTACACGTACGCGTTAGAGTCAAACGATGTTTTCAAGATTGACATTCAGTCCAGGAGCGACGGGGTTAAGTACGCGGAGCTTGTGGTGCTTAGGGAGCTTGACCGTGAGGTGCGCTCCGGCTATGAACTTCAGTACGCGGCTTCTGACAGGGGCGTACCCCAGAGGACCGGCTCCACTCTCCTCAAAATCAGCGTCACCGACTCAAACGACAACAGCCCGGTGTTCGAAAAGTCCTCCTATGTCATCAACCTGCCTGAAAACTCCCCCGTTGGCACTTTGCTCATTGACTTAAACGCCACAGACGCAGACGAGGGCACCAACGCCAAAATAGTGTACTCTTTCAGCAGTCACGTGGCCCCCAAAATCGTGGAGACCTTCAAAATCAACCCTGACACTGGCCACCTGACCCTGCTCCGACGCGTGGACTATGAGACGGTTAATTCGTATGACATAGACGTCCAAGCGCAGGATATGGGACCTAACTCGATGCCCGCTCACTGCAAAATCCTGGTCAAAGTTGTCGACGTAAACGACAATAAGCCAGACATCAGCATTAACCTCATGTCCTCCCAGGGAAACGGGGACGCGGCTTACATCTCCGAGGCTTCCCCTTTAGACACTTTTGTGGCTTTGGTGCGAGTGGAGGACTTGGACTCTGGCTTGAACGGAGAAGTGGAGTGCAAATTACACGGCCAGGGCTATTTCAAGCTGCAGAGGACGTACGAGAATAATTACATTATATTAACTAACGTTTCACTAGACAGAGAGAAGAGATCAGAGTTCAGCCTGACTGTGGTGGCAGAAGACAAAGGCACTCCAAGTCTCTCCACAATTAAACACTTCACCGTTCATGTGACTGATGAAAATGACAACCCCCCACGTTTTGAGAAAGGTAGATATGAGATCTTTAAGTCAGAAAACAATGCACCAGGGGCATATCTTACATCTATTATGGCTACTGACCCTGATCTGGATAACAATGGACAAGTTAGCTATTCAGTCCTAGAAAACTCAGTTCATGGGAGTCCTATTTCCACGTATGTCACCATCGACCCATCTAACGGTGCCATCTATGCCCTGCGCACATTTGACAGAGAGGATGTTAGCCGTATTTCTTTTGTGGTTCAAGCCAAAGATTCAGGAAAGCCTCCACTGTCGAGCAACGCCACAGTGATTTTGAACATCCTCGATGAGAATGACAATCCGCCAATCATTGGTGACATACACGCCGACATACGTGCGTCAAAGTTTACAGAGGCGGGGCAGTTAGTGACAGCGGTCAGAGCAACAGATAGGGACACAGGAGTCAACGCTGAACTCATCTGCTCTATTGTAAGTGGGAATGAGGAGGGGTTCTTTCTTATTGACCCAAGAACATGCGAGATCCATGCCAACGCAAGCTTGGAGAACTACCCTCACGAACACGCCGAGCTGACAGTTGTGGTCCGGGATCAAGGGAGTGAGAGTCTAAGTGCCAAAGCAGCTTTAAAAATCACCCTTGAAAACATAGAGAACCACGTGCAGGTGATGGACCAGGGTGAATCGCCTCTGGATGTATCCCTCATCATCATTATATCTCTTGGGGCCATCTGTGCTGTGCTCCTTGTCATCATGGTTTTCTTTGCCGCCCGTTGCAACCGGGAGAAGAAGGACAACAGAAACTCTTACAACTGCAGAGTGGCCGAATCGACACATCAGCACCATCCAAAGAAACCCTCTCGCCAAATTCACAAAAACGACATCACCTTGGTCCCTACGGTGAACGGGACGCTGCCAATCCGATCTCACCACCGCTCGCCCTCCACAACGCCCCCTATGGACCGCGCGCAGATGGGCAGCCGGCAGAACCACCACAGCCGCCAGTCCCTCAACAGCCTGGTGACCATCTCATCCAATCACATTCCAGAGAGCTTTGCCTTGGAGCTCACTCACGCCACTCCCCCGGTAGAGGTGAGCGCACGGCAAATCAAATTAACCTAACATTTCAACTGTGGTCTCCCCTAGCCCCTTTCCAAATTTTCTCTCTCCCTGCTCCCTATAGTTCACCCCTCCCTCACTCATCCACCCCCTCTCCCTCACACTTCCTCTCCCTCTCTCCTCATCGTCACCATCATCTTCACACAGCTGTTTGGACCAGTTAACTTGTCTCCATGTGTGACAGTGACAGGTTGAACTGACTCTCATTAAGACTGTTGATGATTACACGTGTCCCTGTCTTTACCTTGTTTACACCGTCACGTTCGTAACCCGCCCTTCCTTCCCTCCCTCCTTACTCACGCCCAGTGTCTCCATATTTGTCTAGTCACCCCCCCTTCACTCCTCTCCCTTTTTTGTTGTTTTCAAATGTCATCCATTTTGTGTCATGACTCCTTATCATCAACCATTTTGTGTTTACTCATCCATTGTTTTGTCTCTTTTTTTTGTCTTTCTTTTTACCCTCATCTGTTATCCATCCCCTTTTATTTTTTATTTTTGTTTTATTTTTATTTTCTGTTATTTTTGGATGTAGCAAGTCTCACAGCTTCTGTCCATGCTCCATCAGGGCCAGTACCAGCCCAGACCCAGTTTCCGCGGCAACAAATACTCCCGCAGCTACAGGTAAATTATCCCACTCCTCCTGCCCCCTCCCCTAAAGAGATTATCTTTTATTTACTTTTCAAACCACTTGTTCTTCATTGTGTTACTACATGTTCCAACTACCTGTTGTGCAGTTGCCTGCTCAGTTCAATGTAGACCATAGTTTAAATGGTGTTTTATTGTACTTCCCACATCATGCCCCTGTCATTCAGTTCAGAGATATGCAAGCCATCTGTCTATAGAAGTTACAGCAGTGGTCTTCTCTCCAACATATTAAAGTATGAATCCATCACTTCTTCGTCATAACATTCCCTATTGATGTGTAGATGACAGATTTATGAGAGCCCCCAGTGGCTGTAGTGAAAGATTTACAGATAGGATATACCTGCACAGAGGATTTATAGCCCGTGCCTCGTCTAGAGACTTGATAGATTCTACAAACAGCCTAAAGTTTCATTTGATGGATTCATACTTTTTTTTTACTCCCCTGAAAGACAGATTCAGATCACAAATCAATGACACCTGCCTGCAAACAAACGGCATCTATCTTCTTGTTTGTTCGGTGAAACTCTAACTTGTACCTTAATGCTGCTGCAGGTATGCGTTACAAGACATGGACAAGTTCAGCCTGAAGGACAGTGGCCGTGGGGACAGCGAGGCGGGGGACAGTGACTGTGAAATGGGCCGAGAATCCCCCGTAGACAGGCTGTTTCTGGGGGAGGGCTTTTCTGACCTCATCCATCTCGAGATGCACCATCGACTCCACCCAGGTGAGACCCGCTGTGACGTAGCCCCGCCCACCCCTGTCAGATCCTCTCATGTCATTGGCAGCTCTGGTAAACACAGCGCAGCAGCCTCTGTGTGTGTTTTTTTCCTCTTTTACTGTGACTTCTCAAATTAGCTTCACTGCACCGAGCAATGCCTTTGTTAGCGACACGTCACAGATAGTTTTGGCCTCAGACTTGTTACATCTAACTTAAAGGTGCACTATATAAGTTAGGATCAGTCCAATGCTTGTCTCATCAGAATGTTATTCCTTTGCCTGGAATGATTTTATTCAATTAGAGGCGTTTTTATAGCCAAAAAATAATTGGTTTGGTGGTGTCATCTGCTTGTCTCCATGGAGATTGCCAAGTTGGATGCCATTTTGTGGCACATTTGAGCCAAACATTACACACACATGCACATGCACACACACACACACACACACACACACACACACACACAAATTGACTTACTTTGTGGTAGAACAAAATACATTTAATATACATTTACCTGCATAATCCTACATAAGACTAGTGTTTTAATCATGCTATATCATTGTTAAACATAAAGAAATGCGAGTAATATTTGCATTAATTACACTCTTGTTTTCCAGTTTAATTTCACAGCATTATGTTTTCAGTCGTACTTTATTTTAGGTGCTTTGCGTGAGCTCGTGCCCTTAAACAAGAGTAGACTGAACCTGAAGTCATCTTACTACACATACAACCTTAGACCACAGTGGTACATCTTCTCTACCTCCTAATTTCAGCACCACGGACAGCGCCGATCCTTTTCTAAGCCTGTTATTAGTCTACTGCACTGTCCCTGTCTCTTACACAGGCTTCTTCTTTCACCCTCTACACAGACACAATCCCCATTGTACCGGGCCCCATTCTTCTCTGTAGCCCCTCATTTCCACGCTCGTTATCACATTCAGGGGGGTTACGGTGTGTCTCTTCAGCTTTTCGTGCTTCAATGTGTGTTTGCGTGCGTGCATTATCTGGCCTTAAGATAGAGTCGTGTCTGTAAAAATCCTCCCCAGAGCGAAGATGAGTTGCTTGTCACTCATCGGTATGTGTCTTAGGGTGCTGTTCTCTCTCTCTCTCTCTCTTTCTCTTTTTTTTTTTTTTCTCCCCCTCGCAGTGACTGACAGTACTGCACTTTCATGTCTGAACTGAGGAGAATTCATCGTAATTGCTTTTAGAACGATGTTATTCTCCCTATATGCCGCTGCTGACTCTGTCCCTTCTCTGCTTCTCTGCCTGCCTCACGTCTGTACTTTTTAATGTATTCTCTATCATTATCGAGATAAAGTGATGGCGAGGTACGCTTGGCTTGGACACTGTCTTTTTTTTGTGCTCTGAGAGAGACTTTCATTCGTCTACACTTATTTGAAAAGAGGAAGGAAGTTAATGGCCCATGAGCTAGGATTATCCGGACTTCTTTTCAATGAGTTTAATTTGCTTAGATTTGTTTTAATTTAGATGCTTTTATCCACTAGATATGATATGCTGTACACAGTATTGCATTGACGATCTGCTTCTAGTTTCATTTGGGACAGATTTAGCACATAGTCATTTTTATTCTTCGTTATGTGTTTTCCTTGTTACCTGCAGCTACTCACAATGCATTGTCTGAAGATAGAAAAGACATCACCATAGACCCCTGAGAACAGTATAAAGACATCCTAAAACCACAAACAAAACAATGTGGTATAAAATATTCAAAACTCTCCTCGTTTAACTCCCAATGCTTCATTCCACAACTTTCCTCTGTATTTTTAAATACAAAAACCTCACCACAGTATACCTCTTGTATATTTTCAAGTTATTAATCTTCCCAGTCTTGTCCAGTTGTTGTTTACAGACTTTTCTCTTTCTCTTATTTGCAGCTATGAGACTGTGCACAGATGAATGCCGCGTCCTAGGACACTCAGACCAATGCTGGATGCCCCCCCTGTCCTTACCCCAATCCTCATCTGACTACCGCAACAACATGTACATACCTGGGGAGGAATCTACCCAGCAACCCCAACAGCAGACGGACGATGACCAGTCCTCTGTCGATTCAGAGCGTCGAAAAAGTTTCTCTACTTTCGGGAAGGAGCCGGGCAGCGAGGAGGCGGTGGGTGCCGCTGTGGTGGGAGGAAGTGATGTTGCAGGGGGCGGGGCTGGATCCCTTCTCAATGAGATGAACAGTGTTTTCCAAAGGCTCCTTCCCCCAAATGTGGATAGCTATGCAGAATGTAATGAGACTAGCCAGCCTGTGCCACCTCCAGCTAGCGACAGGGCTGTGGCGCGAGCTAACGCTAATGCTAACAACGCCGTACCCCAGGACAGTAGAAGGGGGCTTTTGCCGGGTGGGAAAGGTGCAGCTTACCCTCCTGGTGTGGCAGCGTGGGCAGCTAATACCCACTATTTAAATCCAGCGTCAAACAACCACATTTCAAACACATCAACAACGACATCCACGTCCACCTCAACCTCCACAAATGGGCAGCCCCCTCATCTCAAGTGGCTCCCGGCCATGGAGGAAATTCCCGAAAACTACGAGGAAGATGAGTTTGATGGAGTTTTTCATCAGGGCGGCAAGAGGAACGAGGGACGCCATGACACCAACGTGGACGCTAGCGAGTTGGTGCATGAGATTAACAAACTGCTGCAGGACGTCCGGCAGAACTAGAGACTTGTGTGAGTTCACTGTGTCATAGAGGGACATTTCACTACACTGCTTCTGTGTGCCATCAAATATAGACTTTATAAAGACTGTGGCCAGTTCATGTAACAGCTTGTCCTATTTGTTTGACCAAATATCTCCTTATGCTAAGTGCTTGCTGAGAGACTTTTAGATAAAATAAAGCACTGAAGTGTCTTGAAGAGCGCATTAAAAGAACAGATTGTTATTTTCCTTTCAGTTGCTCTTGAACTTTAGCTTGAATGAGGGATTTCAAGTAGAGATCCACCAATCTGTACCCTATCTTCATTCATGTTTACAGCTGACTCCACAGGGGAACAGTGGTCTAGTTTTTGCTTTTACCAGTGTACGATATTGTACAGTGTTTGTGAAAACAACAAAAATCACTTGAATATTGTGCTCTGTTTCTGTTTTTGTTATGATGGAATGTAACTGTACAATTTGAACTTTGTATTTTAAAAATACACTCTTTTTTACTTCTATATATTTATATGTGTCCATGTATGTTTGTACAGAAAGGAAGAAAAGAAATGTCTATTTTTTATATTGTCACTGCATGTCTTAATCACTAAATGTGTCTGTCGTCCATTGTTCTGTTATTTTATAAAAATCTGTATTTAATTTTGTTCCAGAAAGTGTGCGCGTGTACCAAAATATCACATTCCAATGCAGTTTCATGTTGGAATTTGACTTTTGTATGGTATTATTGTGACCAGTGGCTGAAAAATAAAGTGACCAGATTCATAAAAATGGCTGAAACATTATTTTACCTTGTGTAGTGTATTGTCTCATTTCGATCCTATTTTCCACAGCAGTGCTTCCACTGCCCCCCTTTGTGTCTTAGCCCCTCCTAATGGCGTTTTTAAGTACTGCAGCTGTTTCAGTATGCACAGCCAGAACCTGCTGTGTGCTTTCAGCCTTTCTCACTATTCACATGCATTACTAATAACTATGCTATTAGCCATAAATGCATTCCCAAATGATCCACACAGATTAAAATTCATTTAGGCGTTAATTTACTTTCTGAGCAGAGCTTCTCTCGAGCCGCCTCTCTCATCCGTGAGCTTATGGTAAATATGCGTGTGCAAATGAAAAGCATCATTGATAATGGCTACACATGATGAGAAATCAGGAGCATGATAGTGTACAATGCCGCCATATGGCCTTGTAATACAATTAAACTGAACAAGGAAGATGAGTTATGCTTCTCCCTATAGCTGTACATAACACACGCACACACACACACACACACACACATATGAAACAAATAAGTAACAACAACATATAACTGCCAAAAGCTAACTGTAAATGAACAATAACGTCATCCAGTGTCTTGGAGACCATTTTTTTATTGTCAATTGTGACCTTTACCTTTTAAAAGCCTTGTCTCGTGAGTTTAATTGCTTCATTCACCGTCAGTTCATAACCTGTCTTAGTTTGTCTAGCACCATAAAATATGATAAGCAACATTAAATTGGGTAATTATGGGTTTAAAAATATATATATCTAAAGTTAAAGGCTAAGACATATACAAGTTTATACAGTGTGATCAATAGTTGGCTGGTACTAGCTTATACTCACAAGCTGACTTCAAAAAGCAGGTTTTTAATGTCGCCATATGGCTTTGTATCCTTGTATCCTGCTTGTTTCCATTGTGATGATATTGCATTGACTGAAATTTTCCACAATATTCCACCAAACCCTAACCCTGATCATCTTGCATTCAGTCAAGTACAGTTGTTTTTACTACTCTAAATGAACTGGTAAAATATACATTCTTACTGTGAGCTGTGACCCTCTCACCTTTCCACAGATCAGACCTGTAACTTGGACCTGTGGCATGCCCTACTCATCTCCGTGGAGGTAGATTGTTTTCATAGTGAACTCTTAATAAAATAACCACATACACAGAGTAGCATTTTGATAGTTAAACATACAGGACTTGGGTGTAGTCATGTGAACATAGGCACATGCTTACCGCCTCCAGAGCAAATGTCTCACAAATGCAAACACTTAATAATGAGCTAATTTGTCTTTATAATTAAAAAGGCAAGCCTCAATAAACAACAAACAGTAGCGTTGAAGAGAAAACCTACACTCATGCCTAATGCAGAAGTAATTTAGCTGTCTACACTGCTGTTCTGGAAGTGCATGCTAATCATTGTCAATGCTGTTGGCATAATGAACTCAAAATATTCAGTTACTTATCTGGTATTAAAGAATAATATATCTAAATGCTATTGGGAAATAAGTGATGGATGACACTACTATAAGGGTCTTTGGCACAGTGTAATGGTGTGTGTAATGAAACAAATATTTATATAGTGTGAAATGTCTGATGATGCTAATTCATTAGCATGGATTGGGTAGTTTATCAGTTCTAAAAGGTTAGAAAGGGTTAGTAGAAAGTGTCAGTCAGCCCTGTGCACCACACAGAGTTGTATACACAGGTGCTTCTAGGTTCTAGGATTACAATACCACTTTATAAGCACTTCATAAATACTTCACACATGTCTTAGTAAAGCATGAACATGACTCCATCCATAATAAACAAATAGATTATTAGGAATGATTCATTATTAAGGCTATCAGTGTGTAGTCATTATTTAATGACATTCTCTCAGAATAATTTATTATTACATTCAGAGTGGCTGGGTCCCTTTGAGCCATGTCTTAAGCTCATTATTATTCTGAAACCTGTTCTTGTCTCCTCTGGTAGAATATACCTCCACATCTCCTCCTCATCTCAGTTATTTCAGTCTGTCCATCTGGAAGAAACACCCATGCCGTGCACCCTGCTCACATAAATATTTTTGACTCACAGCCTTCTCAGTTCAAATCACACCATCATGTTCTGGCACAAATTAAAAATGCTTCATGCTTATCCTCATCTTCATCGTCATAACATTTATTGCGTTCTTATTTTCCACTCGTAACTTAAATTATACCCCTGGTACTCTTGATTTGTGACTAGACTGTGTAATATATTTACACGTATATCATCAGCCTGTAGACTCTTGCATGAGGGAGGCAATTTATATATATATATAACTCTTGTATAACTTATGTTTGTATGCAATCTAACACAATTTGGGAAATTATTATTGAATTTCATGCACTTTTTTTGTGTTTCTCAAAAAGTGGTGGTTCTGATTTGCATATATGGAATGTTAAATATAGAATACATGCATTTGATCATGCATTTGGAGTATTACTTTTATTAATTCTGAATATACTGCATTAAAAAGATTGGAGTATACAGTGAACCCTCGCTGTATCGCGGTTCACTGTTCGCGGCCTCGCTGTTTCGCGGATTTTTTTTCCCCATTTTTTTTTTTTTTTTTTTCAATTTTTTTTATAGTGTAACTTTTTTTTTACAGTGTAACATTCTGTCCTGCGCCCTGATTAGCTAAGAGACTAGACCAGGACTAAACCAGGTCTAAAGCAGGTCTAAACCAGGACTAAACCAGGTCTAAACCAGGACTAAACCAGGTCTAGACCAGGGATGGTAGGGACAGAGTCTCTGATGTCCTTCACGAGAGCGCCTGGGTGGCAGGAGGTGTGGCCTTTGTTTACTTGCACGAGCCATGGAAGAGAGTGCGAGCCGGACCATGGAAGAGCCAAGAATCAACATGGACGGGCCGGGGGAGCCGCAGCGGGGAGAGCCGCATTCGAGGGAGCCGCAGCGGGGGAGGACACTCGCGCGCACAGAGGAGACAGTGGCTCTTCCCCGTCACGCCGAGAGGACGAACCCGACCCCGTCCTAGAGAGCTGTGGAGTATTGGCGACGCATTGATAGCGGTCTGATTTTGGAGCCGGGGTGAAATGCAACCAACTCTTGTGAGCGCAGGTTGGTCTTACCTGGTCTTGTGGTGAGGACTGGTGCTCAGAGGCGTCTGTTAGCGGTTCGGCACTGTTAGCATTGGCTTGAGTCTTGCCCAAAATGATATCCAGGTCGCTTTCCACTCGACTTTCGCACATGGCATGGATATGTGGTACCAAAACAAACACACGTGTCCGCGCGCACGTGTCCGCGCGCACGTGTCCGTGTGTCACGTGTCTCCCCCGTGTCACTATTAATATATTTTAATGAAAATCTACAAAAGTTTGAGTGTTTAAACAAGAGAAAAATGTGAGAAAATGTTAATACCAGTCTCAGAAAGGTGTATAATGTGTCTGGTGAAGCGTTTTCAGCCTTAAAACATGTAGAATAATTGTAAAATATAAAATTGTCCTACTTCGCGGATTTCACTGATTGCGGGCTATTTCTGGAACCTAACCCCCGCGATAAACGAGGGTTCACTGTAGATTGCAATAATCCAATATTGCCTGTGATGCCCTTCTCAGATTATTACGTAGTCACACACAATACTATACAGTATATCAATATAACTGGACATTGCCAGGTTTATATGCACCAAAATCAGCAATTGCAGGTCATGCTGGCTTAAAACACCTGTTACCATAAAATCTTTCATAATAGATATGCAAATGTTAACACAGTGCATACAATTAATTCCCTTTTCAGACTATGGTCAAATGCTCTGCCTTTTGAGCAACTATTCAAAAATTGCTTCGACGCTATGGCACAACTCTTAAATGCCCACACACAGCAACCACTTTAAAACGTTCTTTGTATTGTGGGTGGAAAATATGAGCAGAGGCATGCTAGCCTTTCTCCAAAGTGCCTGGCATTTTATATTAGCACATCTGACTAAAAGGGATAATTTCTCTCTCTCTTCACCTCTCGACAAACTCTTATTCTGAAGCTGTGACGCAGGTGGAACCGATGGCGTTAATACAGACTTGGTTACAGCAATCACAATGCTGCAATTAACAAGGTCATTCGTCACGCAGACCGTTGAATATGAACGCTACCTTCTACAGTACTTACACTTAAAAATCCATTGTGATGCTTTGCCATAGAAACACTTGACATACTGGGGGGATAGTGTGTGCACTTCGTAGCTTACAGAGAAATTGTGAAACAGGAGTAATTGGCCTGCCAGTTGTTGGTAGAGAGCCATCCCATCTGTGGCTGTGTGCTTCTTTTAATGCTGCAATCTGGCGTCATGGACAAAGAGCGGAGGGACCCTGGCACACTCTGGCCATGTTCTGTCTATACTGTCTGTAGTTACAATATGGATAATGAAGTATGTCGTGTGATAGCGGTGTGGGGTCACGAGGGCAGGTGAAACTGTTATTTTAAAACAGCCCACAGGTACATAACTAACCATTCCGAGTGAGTTTTTCATCAGATGTCAGGCATGATTATTTTTATTTATTTATTTTTTCATAAGATTTGGTTTGATTATCATTGTACAAATTGCAACAAAACTTAGCAACAGTATCTAAATTAGCTAATTATAGTGATGAGTGTTATCATTTATCTCATTGTTTTGCTCTTTGTTATTATATTTATTGTGATATGTGAGCTACTGTATCCAAATAATTTCCCTTGTGGATCAATAAAGTTTGTCTAAGTCTAGGTATAATATTTAAATGTGTTATTATATTATTTATTATTTATATTATTTTCACGTGTTCTTTCTTTCTCTGTAACAAGCCAGGCCACAAAGTATTTAGACACACAATAAGTAATCCCCTCTATTTCAAGTATGAAACCGATCATCTCCCATCATGCACCACTTTGGCCAGCATTATTGACGCAACATTGGCTTAACGCTGACTGATCCAGCCTTTGAACTGGAAAAAAGGCACCGGTGAGCAACAAGGTGTCATAATTCAGTGTTCTAGTAGTCCTAGTACGCTCAGTTATATTTGTTTCATTATTTGAATGTGTGTTCAAAATGCTACACTTAGAAGAAGCGCATGGAATAACATCAAGTAGTTGCATAATCATAGATATGAATACATTACCAATGCAATTTCTCTCTAGCAGTGATTCAGTAAAAAATGCATAAGTTATAGAAATATTGATTATTCCCTCTAATAACATCTTGTAGTGGCTGTTTTGTTTTTTTTTCCAGCTATGAAATATATCAAATTTCAGCCAATTTTACTTCACTTCCATACTTCCATACTTTCTACATATTTATGTATTTATTTATTACTTGAATTAGGACAATGCATATTAATAAACATAACAAACAGCATCAATGTAAATATGCCGGAATTAGCACAATAGCTACTTTACATCCGTTGTCCTAAGACAGGTCAGAACAGAAGAACATTTAGAGGAACACGTAAAAGAAACAGAAGTGCTCACAGACATGACAACAAGTTCACCGCAATAGAACGTTCTCAGAGTTTAAAACGCTCTACCTGTGTGAGCATGTTTGATTATTTTTCAACCAATGCTTCAGCGTGTTTTTGAAGGTTGAGAAGGACCCACAGTTCCGGACATGAGCAGGTAACTTGGTTAGTCGTTTTTTCTTTTACTAAGGATCATTATATCATCATTATAAAATCATTAATGGAGCGAGTCCATTTAAAACTTTAAAAACAAGGCAAGCATCCATAAATACCTGTTACTGCTGTTGCACTGTTGCACATTTACTACTGGAATTATTACTGTTGTACTGCTGTTTACTACTGTTGTTGTACTGGAATTACTACTGTTGCACATTTATTTTTATCTTTACTTTCAATGCACTCTATTGCATATTACCGCACATTTCACTGCTGTATCTTCCATTGCACATTTTGATGCACACTGCACATTTTGGACATCTGTAAATAGGTATTTATTTGTTGTTTTTTGCACTGTTTTTAGATTTTAGTGTTAGAAGTTTTTGTTTTGTCTTTATATTGTATTTTGTACATTGTCTTTTTACACTACTTGGCCAGAGAGAAACTAAATTTCGGCTCACTGTATGTTGAACACATATGGCAGAAGTGAAAGTAAAGCTAATTTCGAACTTTGAACTTGAACTTTTGATAACTTTCAAGATCCAAAATATTATACTTACTTACAATATTACAATAGTGATACTGTAGAGGCTTTTTGTCAAGTGATTTCAAAGTTATTATAAAGCAAATCTTCAAATTATGCATGGCTCAGATCTGAAATGCAGAAGTCTTGTTGTAATCCGTGTGTGCAGCAGATGGCACTGTGGGACCTATCTTCAGCTCCATCACCACACTCCACAGCACATGGAGCTGCAGATCCTGGCACCGTCTGCAAGCCTCGCTCAAGAGCCATACAGCAGGAGAAGAGGGCTGTGGCTGACTCATTTTGTCTGTCTAATTGCCTTCCGCTTTATGCATCTCCAGTCTGTTTTGTCCTCTTTGATTCGGCACAGCGTGAGATGTTCATTTTTTGGTGGGAGTGTGCTCTCTTGCATTCATTGTTTTGCCTGTGTGGATGATGACGGATTACTTGTTTACTATGGGGCCAGGAGTGTGTTTGGCTATAATGACTAAGTGTGTGTCACTAGTGCGATGTGACTAGATACTTTACCGAAGCACTTTTTGGTCCATTTCAATACTGGAGTAACCATGAGATTGTATGATTAGAATAATAGCTGTTGTAAGTGAGTTATGAATACAGTAGAAGTATTTTTAGCATCAGTCTAAAGGACCCGTATTACACTTTTTTTTTGTTTTTTTTCTATAATGTTGTTTCCTCACAACAGACATTCCCCGAGTTGTGTGTTGTTTAAAGGAAAAGTAACTTTTTACAATTTGAGCCTTATTTCGGTAATAAAACAAGTTTTAGCCATAGATTTAGCCATAGTTTCGAGTAGATGAGGACGCCAGTGCGCATGCGCGGAGTGTGCTCTCAGCTCCCGGGACCCAAACATGGAACGCATAGCTGTAAATTATGGATAAATCTCGGATTACAGGCCACTTTTGATTCAAACAAAATCGTAGACTAAAGACATCGAGCTTCTATGATTTGAAAAGTGCTAAAGTTTGTGTTATTTGGAGCCCGCACGGGGCATATTACATGCTCGGGGAATATATTATATGCCCCGAGCTATGGCTATAAGTCGCGCTAGGCTACCGGCGTTAGCCTAACGCAAATCTAAAACATCTCCGGAAATGCTCCATATGACACCAAAGTGATATGGGTGAGTAAAACAACTTGTTTTATTACCGAAATAAGGCTCAAATTGTAAAAAACTTTACTTTTCCTTTAATTCACAAAATCCCTTACGTTTTTCTCTCAAACAGAAAAAACTCTGTTCCACCTCGTGATGTCATGTGGTAAACAGAATAGAATAAAATAGAACAGAATAGTCTTTATAGTCATTATGTCAGGTAAAACATAACAAAATTGGGGAAGGCTTCTCTGCAGGTGTAACACAGATACAAAATACGTATGCAGGGAGTGCTCCAATGTGTTTGTTCATACACCCTCACTAGAATTATGGATAATTACAGCTCTGAAATTGCCAATTTCTACTGAACTAACGGTATCCAAAAATGAGAACTTGGCACTTCAATCTCTTCAGACGGGTGCGTTGGAGGTGAGGGAGCAGACCCAGAACACACAAGGAGAAAACAATCCCGTACTCCGTCTTACTTGCACAATTTTTGCCTGATGAAGGGCTAGAGCCGAAACGTTGCATGTCTTAATAAATTTCTCATTTTGCAAGTAAGACGGAGTGCGGGATTGTTTTCTCTTGGACTGAACTAACGGTAAAAATGGAAAATGACCAGTTCATGATATCACAAGGTGGAATATGTAGACAGCCTAACAATACAGGATTACTCAAAATGTGTAAATGAAACAAAACACGAATCCAGGTATGTTTTTGATGAGGTAACAGCATTATAACATGGCTAAAAGCTCACAAGTGTCGATTTTATGTAACATATGACCTCTAAGCATACAATTTTAGCAGTAAACTGGTAGCGTGTAGCCACTGAATGTGGAGAGTGAATGAAGTGTTTTGAGAAGCATACTTATAAATCGCAGAATGAATTCAATTTAATATTATACAATCCATCAGTCAATCAAATCTTATTTATGAAGCACTTTACATACCAAATTATGACAAAGTGCTCTACAATCTATCAACGAATGTGGTTAGTTACAGTGAAGTAAAGAACTGTCAATTAGAAAAGTTTAGCTGAATATTGTGGAGTGGTAGTATCTCAGCCGATTTTTGTCATCTACTGTAAAGCCCCTGGCACTGACCCACAGGTTGGCAGTTTGACCCCAGCTCTGTCAGAATACTGTTGTTGTGTCCTTGGGCAACACACATTGCTTGTGTATGATGTGTGAAGTGGTGGGTGGTTCCTTTATGCAACATGGATTGAGTGCCTTAAGGGTAAAAAGTGCTGTATTTTTTTCTTTTTTACAATTTATCAGTTTTACCATTTACAGTTGTTTTGGAAAGTACTTTACCTGATCTGTAGTACTTTTATGTGAGGACATGTTTTAAGCACTCCACTTAAAAGTACTCTCTCACATTTCCTAATAAAAAATCTCTATCCAAATTTCCATTTAAAACTGGACAACAGCCAATGCGAGCCTCCCCCACACTGCATTCACCTGAGTTTTTCCTCCTTCACTCTCTACTGCAGTACAGCTCCCTGTCCGGACAATTGGATTAGTAGAGAGTGATAGAAACAAAATACTCACTGCTGCTGCCGAAACTTGGTTCAGTGCCACTTCATACAGACACATGCGCCTGCCACTCCACCCCGAGGCTAACCGTGCTGGCTTGATATCCAGATGGTTTAATTAGTGCATATAGACAGCCATATAAGTGCACTGTGTGCTTGTCATATTGGATAGTCAAAGAACGATTCCCACCAGTTGGTTCTTTAGAGGAGTGCTGGATGTAAATTACAAATTATAACGAGTTATGCTGACATGATGATGAGGATAGACGCCAATCGCATGTAGAGGTGATGAGAAATTGGATGAAATAAAAAGGAAACAGGGAAGCATGAAGACTAAGGATTTGCTAGAACCACAGAGAAGAAAGTAAAACACTGTACATATTTTATAGAAAGAAAAGAAAAAGAAAAAACAGATAGGGCTTGAACTGGAATCAAAAGGTCAGAGTGATTTGCTTCAAAACAAACTCTTCAAAGGTGCTATATTAGTCAAAATTGACTCATGAGGTTTTAGTCATATCACAATCAAAAGCATGTCTGGAGTTGTGTTTTGTTTTATTTACACATGTTTGAGTAACCCTGCATTATTGGGTTGTCTATCTCCAGAGCTCAAAATGCACTTTTCCACCTTGTGATGTCATCGAATGGCAGTTTTAAACTGTGATAATGGAGCACTTCCTGTATTTCCACATGACATCACAAGGTGGAACAGAGTGTTTTCAGTTTGTGAGAATAACTCAGCCTAAAAAAAACAAAAAAACAGTGGCTGGGTGCTCCTTTAGAGATAGGATGAGGAGCTCAGTCACATGGGAGGAGCTCGGAGTAGAGCCGCTGCTCCTCCACGTTGAGAGGAGCCAGCTGAGGTGGCTCGGGCATCTGTTTCAGATGCCTCCTGGACATGTTCCGGGCATGTCCCACCGGGAGGAGGCCCCGGGGAAAACCCAGGACACGCTGGGGGGGACTATGTCTCTCGGCTGGCCTGGGAATACCTTGAGGTCCCCCTGGAAGAGCTGGAGGAAATGTCTGGGGTGAAGGAAGTGTGGGAGTCCCTTCTTAGCCTGCTACCCCCGCGACCCGGCCCCAGATAAGAGGAAGAAAATTGATGGATGAAATCTGGGTATCTTTTTGATGAGGATATACAACATTATGACATATATTTAAAACAATGCATATATAGGACCTTTAACTTCTCAATTTGCCATTTAAGTTATCTATTTATCAATCTTTTTGTTGATTACAATCATATAAAAAGAGATAGCTTTTATAGAAAAGTAGAATTTTTCATTTTTTTCCAATTATAAAAAACAGTCCTTATAAAGCAGTCCATTTTACCTTGGTTGACTTCAGCTTTATAATCAGCTAGATGGTGCTGTTAATTTTCATCTGACATGTGTAGGAGCAGCAGGACATGGTTATTAAACAATATTGTCTGTTCTTTTTCTTTACAGTGTGAAGGTAGAGCGCACATCTCCATAAAACTGAATTAAATGGCCCATATTATGCCACTTTATGATTTGTTATAATGTTGTTTCCTCATCACAAACATATCTGGTGTTGTAGTTTGTTTCATTCACACATGCTTAACACATAAATCCTGCATATTTAGGCTGAGTTCTTCCTTCAAACATAAAACATTCTGTTCCTCCCTGTGATGTCATGTGGTAATACAGGAAGTGCTAGAAACATTTGGATCATTTCAGTCCTGGAATGGCCAATCTCTACTGAAGTAAAAATTAAAGGTAGCTGAAAGACTACCACATCATGACATCACAAGGTGGAACAGAGCATTTTGCGCTGACGATGTGGACGTGCTAATAATGTAGGATTTCTTAAACATGTGTGAATGAACCAAATCACAACTCAGGTTATGTTTTTGATGAGGTAACATCATTATGACATGACCAAACTCACAACAGTCACTTTTTTAAACAACTTACTTCAATAAATCAAACAAATAAGCTAAGTCTGTATATTAGAAGTCTCTTAAGGTCAGTGCTGAAATGTTCTGAATAAAATGCAGACATAGTAGGACCAGACCAATTCTGTGATAGCCAGGTGACTCCCAAAGTCTCCCATTACTAATTTTATCACATATTGTCTTTATGAAACAATATGTCAGTTCTGTATTTGCACCACAAACTGCTTCATTTCTCCAACTATGCCCTCTCATTGAGTCAATTTTGAAAAACATTTTTGCATCGTTGCATTTTTTTACATCTCCAAATCTGTGTGCATTTAAAGGTTTTTGGTTGCATAATTTGACATGACTGGTGATAAGAGAGATAAAAATAAAGAAGGAAACGAATGGAAAGGGTGTGGGATTGAAAAAAAAAGGAAAAACATAAAAAATGTCAGCAGAGGTAGAGGAAGGTAGTGCGTATTTCCCTGATGACCTGTCTACACCCTGTGACCCACTTTCACTATGGGTTACGTCAGTTCCCATCCACTTTGTAATACATCTTCCTTTGGTCTGTGCGTGTATGTGTGTGTGTCTGCGTGTCATTGTGTGACTGAGAGTTGGTGAGGTGAAAAGAAGAATGCATTTTTATTCATTGAAGAAAAGGTATTTTGTCTGGTCATCCGACTGCTCTCAAAGACTCTCCTCATATTGTTTTGTTGTCTGTAGATGGTCAACAGTCCGAAGATTACTTGTCAAGTCCCAAATGAGTCTGGACAAGACAGCTCTCCTTCAATTCTATGTACTTGTACATATCACAGTTAGACGTGTGCACTGAAAACCTATAATGTGAATGCTTCTAGAACTCTGAAAAAAAAATAGACCACTGGATTTTTTTCATGAAATCAGCATCTCTACATGTATTACAGCCATTCCATTCCAGCGTCGGTTGAATTCCAACACAAACACAAAGCTGAGCTACTTCAGTTCTTGCACCAGAAGTGGAATAAAGTCACCCAAGAACAATGTGAAAGACTTGTGGAGAGCATGTCAAGACGCATGAAAGCTGTGATTAAAAATAAGGGTTATTGCACCAAATATTGATTTCTGAACTCTTCTTAAGTGTAAACATTACTATTATGTTGTTTTAAAATGAATTTGATCTTGTTTCTTTGCATTGTTTGAGGTCTGAAAACATGTATATTTTTTTGTTATTTTGACCATTTGTCATTTTCTGCAAATAAATGCTCTAAACGATAATATTTTATTTGCAATTTGGGGGAAATGTTGTCAACAGTTTATAGACTCAAATAAAAATGTTTCTTTTGCCCAAACACATACCTATAAGTAGTAAAATCAGGAAAAACTGCTAATTTTGCAGTGGTCTCTTTATTTTATTTTATTTTATTTATTTTTTCCCCCAGAGCTGTATGTGCTGCAACTTGTTTGGATTTCTTCATTTTAGTGGGAACAATGGGAGGGGTGAAGGATCATACAGAAACACAGAAATATGTATTAAATAATTTGAGTGATAGCAGACCTATTGTAACATTTGTGAATGTGGAAGTTGTCTACTGTGTTCGATATGGTTTGTTTGGGCGTTTCACCTTTGACTTTCACAATGCTGCCTTGTGTCTGGACTGCTCATTCAGAGACTAGGGCACAATGGTGAGATGTTCAAGGTAAAATCATATAAGTTTGTGAGCTCACAAATATAACAAGAACCCATCTTGTACATGTGAAACGCTAATGTCCATGAAAGTACTATTATTTAATGTTGAAAATCACATTATGTTGTACAAATAAGAGTGTTTTTCGTTCTCATCATGGTATCGTTATGAAGTTTATTCCTTTTTTAAATTTATTTTATTATCCTTTATTTATCCCTGTAGGAAAATTATTTCTCTGCATTTGACCCATCCTTTCAGGAGCAATGGGCAGCTCATCTTTCAGGCGCTTGGGGACCCATCTCCATGATCTTATTGCTGGGCATAGTCAGGACCTCAGCTGGAGGATTTTACCTATGGTGCATGTTTTTTGTGTTGTTGGGGGAAACTGGAGTGCCCGGAGAAAACCCACTCAGACAAGGGAAGAACATGCAAACTCCACACATATGTATTTGCTAAGAACCATTGCATTATACACTATGGTTAAGTCTTAAAATCTTAAAATGCTATTTACAAATGAAAAATGGAACTACTTAGCCCTAACCCTACTACTATTTATCCTGACAAACCTATGGATGAATTATTGTCCATGTTAGTAACACAAGTGGACACCCATGAGACCAGAGCTTGTATTTACTCTTCACTCTCTCTCTCTCTCTCTCTCTGTTCCCTTAACAATAGCTGACTACAGTTTTCCTCTCGTCTCCTTCATGTTCTCCTTACATTTCCAACACAGTGCCATGTATTTCTCCGGTAAACAAGTGAAAGCTATTTTGGACATGTGTGGCTCTTTGTATTGTGTGTGAGTGGAGTGTTGAGCAAACAGTCAGGCTTCAGTGGGTGCTGTTGGTTACAGCACATGTCAAACATACTAGAGGCATTCTTGTGACTGCTGAATTATTTAGGCCTGTAGAAAATGTCTGGTTTTATTTCAGATGTGAAAAGAAACAGCATGTTGTGATAATAGTTGATACAACAAGAATTCAAGTTTAAATGGGGGGAAAAAAGTGTGAACTCTGTTGTACAATCAGAGTTATGTCTCAAATTTGTTCTTTGGATTTTTGTCTTTTGCTGTCTGCAAAATGTTGTCATTGTTTTGGCATTATATTCTTCTTTTGTTTTGTCTCGGACTGGGTTCTTGGTTTTTGAGATCTGCAAGAAATAATTGCCTGACGAGCCAGGCCCTTCTCCATTCTGTTTGAATCCAGTAGGATATGGTATCGGACCAAAGAGCACGAAAAACCTTCCTCCAAACTTGAGATGGCCCACCCACAGTTGCTAATTTATAGCTCGTGTCTCTCAAATGCAGAAGAAATCTCCTCTTGAAAACTCTCATTACATTCAGAACAAAATATATAAGTTCTTTTACTTGAGATAATTAATAGTTTGATGCTACAATGGTTGACTGATAAATCCATGCTGTTTTTCAGTCCTTAATTTTTTATTTTTTTACTTTTTTGTCTTATTTTTTGCTTGTTTTTGACATGAAGTGAGCATGTGTCTCTCTGATTGGTCAATCCACCTGTCAATCATGCTCTTTGAAATCAGGAAGACAGGATAAGGCTCCAGATCCACTTGTCTTTGTTAAATTTTGTCAATGCATGTGGTTCTTGCCAGCTAAAAGAAACAATGATTTGTGAATATTTGTATAGGAACAAGTTAGAACGAGTTAGTTAGATTTAAATACCTACATCCTTCTTTCATGGGCCAAAAGCTTTAATAAACAAACATATGCATATGCTTTTGTAATTCTCGAAGATAAATGCCAAAAAGTAAACACCTTCAACATCATAATTTATTAGAAATTTGGTTTGCTTACCTTTCTGCTTTTATCAACTTAATCAAATTGTATTTATTTACAGCAACACAATGGTACAAGGCGTTCTTACTGTTGTTAATATTTACTGTCTGTCCTAGCCAAAGCCTGAGAAACACTACTTCATATAAAAGTGTAGTCTAAGAAATGTCACAGTAAATCTTTTAATTTACCATCCCAATTCAAACAGTGTTCACACTTGAACATATCGATAGAGTGTTACGTGTAAGTGCAGCCTGAAGCATCAATCTCTCCTCTGGGTTTATAGTAATGTGGTGCTCCACACGAGTGGCAGATTGGCAATAAAACATCAAATAACAAGAGCTTGCTGAGAGCTGCATTAACATATTGAGTCAAGTGTTTTGCCAGATGCTTTAAATATTCACCTTTTTGTGGTCGCTCTGCCTAGTCTGTCTTCAATGGGTAAATCATAAAATCATAAACCTGCGTAAAGGAGTATAGACAAGTAAAAGTACTTTTACACAAAGTGCAGAACTAGGTTCTAGGTTGGCAAATATAATGTATGAAATAGTCACAAATGGTTGGTCCATTTAAACATAAGCATTTGGTTAAAAGTACTACAAAATATTGAAACCAAAGAGTGACATATTGTCATCAAAGTCATATCTGAGTTGGTCTCACCTAAGTTATACAGTAAAGTGTTCTGCATTGCATCTTTTAGTATGAAAAAAACAACAACAACAAAAAACATCTTTTAACATTTTGTTCATTTGATATTCACTCACTGACCTCAATGGTCACATCTTTATATAGCTCTTTTCCACCTTCAAGGCATCCAAAGTGCTTTACAACAAGGAACCACTCACCCATTCACACACCAGTGTACACCGACACTGGGGCGAGGTGGGTTAAGTGTCAGTGGACCTGACTGCTCAACCAATGATGTTTTTTTATGTCAAGAGCGGGATTCAAACTGCCAACCTTTGGATCAGTGGACAAACCCTCTACCAACTGAGCTACTGCCACTGGTTCTGGGTACTCAGGTAAGGTACTCAGAACAATCCACCTCCCTAATACATAATGTTTTTGTGTTCAAAGCTGATGCTCCTCTTTTTTATGTATTTCCCCTTTCTCCTTAGTCTTGCATGTTTTATAGTTTTATAACATATTTTGTAGTTTTCATTCTATTCGTTTACATGTCTGCATAGAGCCCAAAGTCCACATGCTTGTGGTCTCATGGCTCATCCGCTCACCTGCAGCCCAGTTACATGAGCAGCTGAGAGGAAGCACCTACAGCACTGGAAACTTACTGAAGATAAAAACACACAATAATGAGGCTAATGTGTCTTTGATAGTGGCATGCTTCAAGTGTGGAGAGATGATTAATTACCAAAATATGAAATGGTGAATAAAACAGGACATTGATATTTTATCACATGCTTGTTATAACAATAGTTGTAACACCACGTATGGCTTATTAGTCTCTTTTACATCATCTCCACTTGCTTCCTCTAGTCTCATGCTGCTGTTACAGACATCCTTCTTATAAGTCAGAAATGGAAGCGAGAGATGAAGAGGTGCCAAAAGTGGCAGGTGTGATGTCTCCATTTTTGTGCGTATGTGTTCAAATGTATGTGTGAGAGGGAAAGAGTGAGGGAAAGAGTGAGCATGTGAGAGTCACAGAGTGAGAGACAGAGAGGGGAGGTGTAGGAGCTCTACCAATGCCACAGAACAGCAGGCTCAGTCTCTTCTTTGATTGGCCAATTAGGGAGTGTTTCCTTGTGACACGCAGCAGTCAATTTGGCCCCTTCTTCACTGTCCATCCCTCACTCTAACCCTTAAGTGCCCAGGGTTTTACCACTATGCTACCTGTCTCCTCCACTATCTCCTCCTCTACCTCTTTCCCCCAACCAATTTGTTCTATCCTCCTCACTTTCTTCTGGTTGACTTCACTTATCTTCTCTGTTTTCCATCCATTTGTGTCTGGAAATTGGTGGTAATACAATGCATTTACCCCACTGTAAGTATGTCGTCATATATTGTTAATAATGTGATTATATATATATATATATATATATATATATATATATATATATATATATATATATATATATATGATGAGAGACAATGAGAGAGACAATGAGACAATGAGAGAGATGAGAGACAATGAAACTTACGAGATGCCGGCTCAGACATTGCCCGGCCAAACAAGGTCTGCATCAGGTGCTGGGGAACCAGAGCACCTTGATGAAAAATGGGCTACTGGAACAAGGCGGAAATGGGCGAGATGCGAGAACAAGGCTCTGTTGGAATGCTACTACTCCAGTAACCCTAGGCAGAGGGGTTACATGAACAGGATGTGGGATGAATGGTTAATACGATACCCACAGTCCAAGGTAACAGCCAAACAACTAGTAGCTCAGTGTTCCAACATCCACAAACGGCAACTGCTATCACAACTAGAGATTGACGAGGTACAACACAAATGCTATGGCAAGGGGGAGCCAGGACGCCAGGTCAGAGGGGAGTTAACACCAACTCCCCAACCAGAGATTGGGTACGAAGCCCCAATAAGTATCACGCTGAGCGAGGCAGCGTCTGACCTGAAAGATAAGATCATGTCCCGAATGAAGGCAACCCTGACGCCAGTTACAGAGGCTAAGTGAAGTACCATCTGAAAGTCTCCTAGAACAGGTGAACGCAGCACTGAGAGCGATCCCTACCACAACCATCACTGAAACCAATGAGCTGATATACACTTCAGCAGCAGTGATCCTAGAGGTGCTGGGCTATAAGAGCAACCATGGGAGCCATGAGAGACAATACCCACCATGGAAAAGACGGTTAGAGGCTAAAATCAAGCAGGTGCAGAGAGAAGTGAGCCAATTGTCAGAGGCCCAGAAAGATGCAATGAAAAAGCAAGTACCCAAGAGGTACAGCCAGATGCCCATACCTGAAGCACTCGAAACTGCCAAGCAAAGGCTCCAAGCCTTAGCCAGCCGCCTAAAGAGGTACACTCGAGATAACGAGGCCAGACGAATAAACCGGTTGTTCGCAACACAACCTGCGAAAGTGTACGCTCAATGGCAGGGGGATAACACCAGAGCAGACCCACCAAGGCTGGAGACTGAAAGGTACTGGAAAGGCATATGGGAAAGGGAGGCATCACATAACACCGATGCACAGTGGCTGGTGGCTCTGAGGAAAGACCACAGCAACCTCCCTGAACAAGATCCAGTCACCATCACAGTGGCAGATATTCAGGAAAGAGTCTCAGGCATGAAAAGTTGGACAGCACCGGGCCCTGACATGATCCACACATACTGGCTAAAGAAACTCACTGCTCTCCATGAGCGCCTGGCAGCACAAATGAACCAGCTGCTAAGGGATGGGACTCACCCTGAATGGCTAACCCAAGGGTGTACGATCCTGATCCTGAAGGATCCCTCGAAGGGTACAGTCCCATCCAACTATCGGCCAATAACCTGTCTCTCCACAACATGGAAGCTCATGTCAGGCATCATGGCGGCTAAGATAAGTGGGCACATGGATCAATACATGAGCGCAGCACAGAAGGGCATCGGCAAAAAGTCCAGGGGAGCCAAACACCAACTCCTGGTTGACCGAACAGTCGCCCATGATTGCAGAACCAGTCAGACCAACCTGTGCACTGCCTGGATTGATTACAAGAAAGCCTATGACTCAATGCCACACACATGGATCACTGAGTGCTTGGAGCTGTACAATATCAATAAGACTCTAAGGGCATTCATTGCAAACTCAATGCGGTTGTGGAAAATCACCCTTGAAGCCAATGGCAAGCCGCTTGCGCAAGTGTCCATCAAATGTGGCATATACCAAGGAGACGCACTGTCACCACTGCTGTTCTGCATAGGTCTGAACCCCCTCAGCCAAATCATCGAAAGCACTGGCTACGGATACTGACTCAGAAATGGGGCAACAATCAGTCATGTCCTCTACATGGATGACATCAAGCTGTACGCTAAGAGTGAGCGAGACATCGTCTCGCTGATCCACACCACCAGGATCTACAGCACAAACATCGGAATGTCATTCGGGCTTGAGAAATGTAGTAGGATGGTGACCAAGAGAGGGAAGGTAGTCCACACAGAGGGGGTCTCACTCCCAGAGGGAACAATAACAGACATTGAGGACAGTTACAAGTACCTTGGTATCCCACAAGCAAATGGCAACCTCGAAGAGGAAACAAGGAAAGCGGCTACCGCCAAATACCTACCTTCATGTGAAATATGTCAACGTACCTCATCCCGCAAAGCCCCTCGTGCTATGTTGCAGCCTCTACCCATCATTGAAACTCCATTTGACAGAATAGGAATGGACATAGTGGGGCCATTAGAACGTAGCAGTTCAGGGAACAAGTACATTTTAGTTCTTTGTGATTATGCAACCCGATACCCAGAAGCTTTCCCTTTGAAAACAATCAAAGCCAGAAATGTTGCCAACTGTTTATTGCAGCTGTTTTCGAGGGTGGGAATACCAAAGGAGGTTTTGACAGACTGTGGGACAAACTTTATGTCTAGGTTATTACAGCAGGTTTACAAACTCCTTGGGATTAAGGGTATTAGGACCACCCCATACCACCCCCAGACGGACGGGCTAGTTGAGCGATACAAACTTTGAAAAATATGCTGTGCAAGTTTGTGTCTCACACAGGAGCAGACTGGGACCAGTGGTTGCCATACCTGCTATTCGCATACCGTGAAGTGCCACAGGCCTCAACGGGGTTCTCACCATTCGAGTTGCTCTATGGACGCCAAGTAAGGGGACCACTCGACCTCCTCAAGGACTATTGGGAGAACCCAATCCCCTCTGAAGAGAACGTGGTGGCCTATGTAGTAAAAATGAGACAACGCCTGGAGGAAATGTCTGCCCTGGCACAAGAGACTTTGAGGACCACTCAACAAAATCAAAAGACCTGGTATGACCGCAAAGCTAGAGAAAGGAGCTTTGAACCTGGCCAAAAAGTACTACTTCTCCTCCCTACCTCTGAAAGCAAACTCCTCTCCAAATGGCACGGTCCGTATGAAATCACTAGAAGAGTGGGTAAGGTCACATATGAACTTTATATGCCCGACAGAGCCAAAAAACACCAGACATTCCATGTGAATTTGTTGAAAGAATTTCAGTCCCGTCAGGAGGCAGTCCCTCAGCTGTTGCTCCGTGCTGTCCAGGATGACGAGACACCAGAGAAGTTCATGCCGGGAAGCCTGGGTGAGTCACAAATCATAGACATATCACATCTGTCCATCTTCCAGCAGGAACAAGTGGCTCCTCTCATTGACCCAGAGCTGTTCAGAGACTCACCTGGTTACACTGACCTGGTCCAGCACAATATCCGGCTGAAAAAAGAGGCTCCTCCACGTCAAAAGAGCTACAGAGTACCTGAGCGGTTGGTGCAATCTTTGAAAAAGGAAATTAAATTGATGTTGGAACTGGGCATAATTGAGGTCTCAAACAGTGAGTGGTGCAGTCCAGTGGTTCTAGTGCCCAAGAAGGATGGCTCACTGAGATTTTGCATAGACTTTCGTTATCTCAATGCTGTCTCATGGTGTGACCCTTACCCAATGCCTAGGATTGACGAGCTGCTCGAGCGAGTGGGGCGGGCCAATTACATCACCACCTTAGACCTAAGCAAGGGCTATTGGCAAGTGGCACTGGCTCCAGAGGCCCGAGAGCTGACGGCGTTTAAAACTCCTTGTGGTATGTACCAATTCTGGGTTATGCCTTTCGGACTCCAGGGGGCGTCAGCCACCTTTCAAAGACTTATGGACTATGTTTTAAGAGATGTTTCAGACTTTGCAGCTGCATACTTGGACGACGTGGTCATCTACAGCCAAACCTGGGATGAACACATGGCTCATCTGAAACGCGTCCTGCAGTGCATAAAGTCCGCTGGCCTAACCATCAACCCTCAAAAATGTTGTCTGGCTCAGAGAGAGGTGGAGTACCTGGGTTTTGTCATTGGACATGGCAAACTCAGGCCCCAGGTGGGAAAAATGGAGGCTATTCACTCTTTCCCCATTCCAGCCACAAAAAAGAAAGTGAAGAGCTTCCTTGGTCTGATTGGCTGGTACAGGAAGTTCATTCCCCACTTTGCAGACCGCTCAGCTGTGCTCAATGACCTCACCAAGCTGGCGGCACCGAGAAAGGTAAAATGGACTGACCAATGTGATCGTGTTTTCAGGGACCTAAAGGAGGCCCTAAACAACCACACCGTTCTGCAGACCCCAGACTTCAACAAATCATTTATTTTACAAACTGATGCATCGGGAGTGGGCCTAGGTGGAGTTCTGCTGCAGGAGGTGGATGGAGAGAGAAGGCCAGTGGGGTTTTTGAGCAGGAAACTACTGGACAGAGAAACCAGGTATTCAACAGTAGAAAAGGAGTGCTTGGCCATGAAGTGGGCCATAGAGTCGCTGAAGTACTACCTGTTGGGGCGCCATTTCAGCCTGGAAACTGATCATCGTGCTCTCCAGTGGCTCCATAAAATGAAGGACTCAAATACAAGAATTGCTGGTTGGTACCTGGCGCTCCAACCATTCAACTTCACGGTCCACTACAAGCCTGGGAAATCCAATGTAGTTGCTGACTCCCTGTCTAGAGTGTATGAAGACTAGAAATATTGTAATCTTAAAAGAGGGGGGAGGAAATGTAATGTAGCTAGTCCATTACAAGGGCCTGGAGAATGAGGAGGAAATGAGGGGCAAGGTTTTGGGGTGTTGTTGGTTGTGAACGGGGATTCCTTTGGTGGGTACTTGCCTCAGGCTAGGGTGCGTGGGCTAAAATAGTCCCCAGGAAGCGGGAGTCCTTTAAGAAGGTTCCGGGGCAGGTGGCCATGTTGTGTGAGGAGGGGTGCACCAAGATTTTAGAATTTTTCTATTTTTGTATTTTTAAAAGAAAACTAAACACTGCTAAATTAATAAAGAATATATTTATTTACTAATGTATTGAATGACTATTTGAGCACTGTGGGACAGAGTTATCTTTTTAAATATTGTGGGTAAATTGCACCCAGGTGGCCTGATTAGAGGGTGGGCTCACCCAATTAAGGGAGGGACCTTTAAAAAGAGCCAGTCTCACCTTTGTAGGGGGAGGTGCTGCATGTGGAGATTGCTCTGTGCTGGTTTTTAACTTTTGTATCTTTGTACATTTGTAAATATTTTTCATTTTTCTTGGTGGACGGTTAAATAAATGCACTTTTGGATTCTTCATCCTGGCTCAGCTCTACTCTGTTCCTCCGACCGCAAAGTTGCTATCAGGACGTTACAGGCTGATATCAAGAAATCCTACCAATGGCTGGAGTGGGCTGGTCTGAAGGACAGCACAGAGGCACTCATCCTGGCTGCACAGGAGCAGCCCTTGAGCACCCGAGCAATAGAGGCCCAGATCTATCACACCAGACAAGACCCAAGGTGTAGGCTGTGCAAAGAGGCTCCTGAGACAGTCCAGCACATAACTGCAGGGTGTAAGATGCTGGCAGGGAAAGCATACATGGAGCTACACAACCAAGTGGTGGGCATAGTGTACAGAAACATCTGTGCAGAGTACAAGCTGGAGACCCCAAGGTCAAGGTGGGAAACACCTCCGAAGGTTGCAGAGAATGACCGAGCCAAGATCCTGTGGGACTTCCAGATACAGACTGACAGAATGGTGATGGCGAACCAACCAGACATAGTGGTGATGGATAAGCAACAGAACAGAGCCGTGGTGATGGACATTGCAATACCAAGCGTTGGTAACATCAGGAAAAAGAAACACGAGAAACTACAGAAATACCAGGGGCTCAAGGAAGAGCTGGAGAAGGCCTGGAAAGTGAAGGCATCATTGGTGCCCGTGGTGATCGGAGCACTCGGGGCTGTAACCCCCAAACTGGAGGAGTGGCTACAACAGATCCCACGAAAAATATCAGACATCTCAGTCCAGAAAAGCGCAGTACTAAGAACAGCAAAGATACTGCGCAGAACTCTCAAGCTTCCAGGCCTCTGGTAGAGGACCCAAGCTGGATGAGAGTGAGAGACCAACCACCGTGGAAGGTGAGGAGCACTTTTTTTATATATATGCGCTACCTGTCAGGCTATGCATTTGTGTGTGTGTGTTGTTGTTTTTTTATAGTTTGAGCAAACAAAAATATACAAACAAAAACAAACAAATCTGTTCAAATCTTTTTTAAGCTTTATTAGATCTCAAAATCTGCATGAAATACTTACTTTTTACTCTTTATATACATTTTTTGAGTATTTTTTGCTCTGATTACATCTATATTAGTAAGTAACAAAATGAAGTACTTCTTCCAACACTATTTAAGACAGAGCAAATGCTAAGTAGAGTTATTTTTAATTGTTTTATACTGTAGTAACTGTTAACATGTGAATTTAATTACAGGTTATACTAAGATATTGTTTTTTTAGTCTTTAGTTTCTGATATTACAGTGACGGAAATTAAAATAATATGAGCTCTTAAATTAGATTCAAGAAATATCACAGGTGAATAATGAGAAAGATGCATACAATTTAAAAATAACCTATTAAAATGAAAACAGTGAAGGAAGGACAAATCCACATGGCTGAGCACTGTGGAGGAGATTAGCAACAAGGCAAACACTTATAAGCACATTATGCACTACGCATAGGGCACCAAGTGCTTGCGAGGACACCCTGGGGGAGTCACACTCGCAAAATTGCGCCGGCACGGAATCCCCCTTGTCCGCAATTTCCCCCACCGGGTCCTGGGAGCTTGAGAGTTCTGCGCAGTATCTTTGCTGTGCCTAGTCATCAGATCATTTGAACGATAAACAAGTCCGGACAAGTTCCATCGTCACCGGTGATAGTGCGAGCACCAAACCCCCAAACCACCAAACCATGCTTGAAGAATTTGGGAAACGAATGAGCAAAGCGAACAGAAAAACTGACAAACTCAATCACAAAGTGGGTTTGTTCGCTCACTCACTCACTCACTCACTCACTCACAATCTCTTTCTTTATCTGTCCGTCTTTCTCTCAATCTCTCTCTCACTCTCTCTCTGTCTGTCACACTCTTAAAATGTGATTAATTAGATTAATTAATTACTAGTAAACACTAAGCACTAATATATAATAATAATAATAATAATAATAATAATAATAACAATAATAATAATAATAACAATAATAATAACAATAATAATAATAATAATAATAATAATAATAATAATAATAATAATAGTAATAATAATAATAATAATAATAGTCTTATTCTGTTCATATGATGTGTGCGGTACAATTTCTGTATTTTTTTTTGCACTTTTTCTAATCACATTTTCTCTTAAAGCAGTTGAGAATAAAAAAAGATGTGGCAATTTTCGTTTCTTCAAGGCTTTAAAACAGCTTTCTGTGGCTGTTAAATTTTCACAGAGTACTCTTGGAGTTCAATAGTGCAAATTAAATGCAGAACAAAATACAACAGAAGAAAAGGTTAATGAATTATTCTTCTAATAGTGTTCCAAAGCAAGTCTCTTTAATATTCTACTAACATCCACTAAACCTTCAGAATATTTCTAGAAACTCCTCAAATGTACTTCACAAAATGCTCACTTCACAGCCGTGTCTCAATTCGCAGTGTGCACAGTTCGGAGTGTGGTTTTAACGACACATACTTCCGGCGCGACAACTGCTGTCCCATTTCGTTTCTGTCCCATGCACAGTTAAAATGACCTCTGAAAACCACAGTTGTTTCCATGGAAATCGGGGCATGGACCAACTGTGCATCCATGCACACTTTGTACACTCATATATCCCAGCATGCACAACGCGCTACTTCTTCTACAGGAGAAAATGGAGTCGGCGGCTGCATCTGGTAGCTGCAAGACCTATCCCATATTGCCGACGCCCATGCAGTCCACGGACTGCACTCAGGACTGTGCAAGTATGCTGTACCCTTGTGGCCATACTTGCTTGTCAAAGCTTGATCCCGTCAGATCTCAGAAGCTAAGCAAGGCAGGGCCTGGGTAGTACTTGGATGGGAGACCGCTGGGAATTCCAGGTGCCACAGTGGGGCGCCAGTCGCAAAAACTGTTGTTGTGTCCTTAGGCAAGATACTTCACCCACATTGCCTAGTATAAAAGTGGAGTGTGCGTGAGTGTTGGAGGTGGCCGGAGGGGCCGATGGTGCAGATTGGCAGCCTCGCTTCCATCAGTCTGCCCCAGGGCAGCTGTGGCCACAGAAAGTAGCTTACCACCACCAAGTGTGGAGTAAATGAACTGTAAAGGGCTCTGGGTGTCATGAGAGGCGCTATATAAATGCTATGAATTAATTAATTAATTACCCTTAAAACCACACTCCGAACTGTGTACACTGTGAATTGAGACACGACTTACTACTACAAGGTACAAGGTAATTGATCATGTGGTCTGATCATGTGACACGTGCCACATGACAGAGACCATAAAGGTCAAAGGTGCACAAGCTCACTTCCTTTTCCTGAGCAGGTTTAACACATGGTTATTTCTGGTGTGCCAAATAAATGTGTATATTTTAATCTAGCTGTCAAAAGACTAATTTGAATTCTTGAACTGAATGCAGAAATCCAAAATTCCAACCACATTTTCTGAGGTCTTCATATGTAACTAACCATTCTGGGCCGGGCCCTCTCACTCTGCTCTTTGGCATGTTTGCAGCAGGCCACAGGCGCATGCTGCAACAAACCATTTTGTTTTCCCAGCAAATCTCCTCTCTCTACACTCTCTCGCTCTTCTCTCTTCTTTCTTCTTTCTCGTCTCCATCTTCTATCTCTTTCTTCTCTCCCCCTCGTCCCTCCCTTCTCACTGTCTTCCCTCCTCTCCCTCTTTGACCATCTGTGTCGGGAGCAGCTTTTGTTGATGGTCGGACTGTTCGCTGTGCCAGGGCCTCTCCGTTGTCTGCGCACTGAAAGCAAAGACACAAACACGCGCTATTTGCATGGTCATCACTTGAGGATTCACAAAGCTGCACCAAAATACCTCATATACACTTGTGTGAATCACACGCACACACACCCCCACACACACGCATACATACACACATCTCTGTTGCCACTCCAGCTCTTGTCTTCTCTTCGAAAGCTTTGATATTGTTTCCAGGCTTGGTTTCCTCTGACCTGCTTTGATGCTGGTGTCTAGTTGTCTTGTCATCTCTAGGCTCCCTCTCTCTTCCTGTTCCTCCCCCGTTTGGGATGTGGGGGGTGAGGAGGAGAGGGGAGGAGGGGGGAAGGACGGGCGCTCGAAGCCACTCGAAGCCACTCCACATTGAGCGTGGCTAATCTCTTTCTTCCTCTCTCTCCAGCATCTCATTCTTGTTCCGTCTGCGCGTTAACTTCCGGCGAGCTCCTCTCCCCCCCAACTCTGATGCATATTTCCCTCTCAAGTTGCATTTAATTTTACTCACTGGATTTCATTCATGCTCTGCTCCCTGCTTTTTTCTTCTTTCAAAGCAAAATATTTATGACATTTTTAGTTTTTCCTGCATGACAGTCTGTGGGGATTAAATGACTATGTAAAAAACAAGACTAAGTAAAATGAATAAAAAAACACTTATAATAGCATAACACTTTTATCTTTATTTTTAATTTTTACTACTTTACTTTATCTTACTTTACTTTTTATCTTTATTCTATTGCACATTTCACTGCACATGTCACTGCTGCATCTTCCGTGCACATTTTCCAATCCAATCCAATCCAACTTTATTTATAAAGCACTTTAAAAACAACACAGTCGACCAAAGTGCTGTACACAGGTTAAAACACAAAACATGACACACAGTAACATTAAAAACAGAACATGATAAAAGTCAACTACTCACACTGAGTTAAAAGCCAATCTAAAAAAATGAGTTTTAAGAAGGGATTTAAAAACAGGAAGTGAGTCGGCCTGTCTAACATTCAGTGGAAGTGCATTCCAGAGTCTTGGAGCAACCACTGAAAAGGCCCGATCACCCCTAAGTTTCCTTTTTGTCTTGGGGACAACAAGGAGAACCTGACCTGCAGACCTGAGAGAGCGGGAGGGTGTGTAGGGCACCAGCAGGTCAGACAGATACTGTGGGGCCAGGCCATGGAGACAATTAAAAACAAATAAAAGAATCTTAAAATCAATGCGAAACTGAACAGGTAGCCAATGGAGAGATTGAAGAATGGGAGTTATGTGATTGAATTTGCGAGAACCAGTTAAAAGACGAGCAGCAGCATTTTGGACTAGCTGAAGACGGGAAAGCAAGGTTTTGTTGAGACCTGAGTATAAGGCGTTGCAATAATCTAACCGTGTTGAGATAAAAGCATGGATTAAAATTTCAAAATTATGATAAAAAACTGGTCTTTATGACTGCCCTTATTTGGGCATCAAGTTTCAAACCAGAGTCAAGTTTAACACCCAGGTTTGTGACAACAGGGTTTATTGCCTTGGTCAAGGAGCCCAACTCAGGGGGAATAACAGCAGTTGAATCACCAGGAGTAAGCAACACAACTTCAGTTTTATTCTCATTAAAATGGAGAAAATTACAAGCCATCCATGCTTTCACCTCATTAAAACAATCTAAAAGGTCCTTTAACTGCTTCAGAGGCACATCAATTTGGCAGTCATCTGCATAAAAATGGAAAGACACCTTGTATTTACGTAGAATTGACCCCAGAGGTAGTAGGTAAAGGGAAAATAACAAAGGTCCGAGAACTGACCCCTGATGAACACTGCACATTTTTGGACATCTGTAAATAGGTATTTATTTATTCTTTGCACTGCTTTTAAATTTTGTCTTAGATATTTTTTTTATTGTCTTTATATTGTATTTTGTACATTGTCTTTTTGCACTGCTTGGCCAGAGAAACGGAATTTCAATTCACTGCATGTCGAACACATATGGCAAACTGACAATAAAGTTGACTTTGACTTTGACACACAGTTATCTTTCTAGTATGTATTGGTAAGTTACTGTATGTGGCATTTTTGTTGCTCACAAACAAAATGCAACTCAATGCATTCTTACTGGGGCTGCCTCTCCCCAGACCTGACCTGTAATGTGGCCTGGTGACTGCTTGGCCCAATTGAGATTTATGTTGATGCCATACAGTGGAAATTTCCATGGAAACAAGCAGATGGCAGTCTCATATGGTCAATTCTAAACCTGGCCTTTACTCTGTAGAAAGACTGTACCAAGAATAATGTGTTTTCTTGGTAATTACATGGAAACAGGGCTGGAAAATGTATTATCCCAGTTACTTTTCCATTACCATGCTATCAATGTGCTGTAAAGAAAAGTATGACGAGTGACATTTAGAGATTTGAGGATATGAAACATTGTCTCTATGGTTGTACTTTAAATTGATTGATATAGATTACTTGCTGGAATTGAGAAACACGGCTCTAGATTCTGGGAAGCAGTCAATGCATGGAAATGGATTACATTTGATCAATCAAACTGAGCATGCATTTGACCATGCTGTTTTGATTTATTGGTTTATGTGGTCACGTTCATAACCTTTGTGTGCTGTTTATTGACATATCAATTATTGTATATAAAATAAGTCAAATATTTTTAATACTAAACCAGATTAAGGGTGCGTTCACACTTTATGTCTTGTTTTGCTTTGTTAATTCAGTTTAGTCCAAATTTAGCCGTGCTTCAAGTGTGAACGCAACTTAAATTGTAAGAGCAGGCTGGGTGCCCCGTGGACATTTTTTATATTTCCCCATTTACCAATCTGCACCACCGGCCCCTCCAACCTCCACCAGCCACCATCACATTCACTCTAAGCAATGTGGGTGAGGCCTTGCCTAAGGGCACAACAACAGTTTTGCCTCTGGCGCCCCACTGTGGCACCTGACGTTCCCAGAAGTCTCCCATTCAAGTTAACCAGGCCCAGCCCTGCTTAAGTTTTGAGACGGGGTGAGATCAGGCTTTGACAAGGAGGTTTGGCCAGAATCACCTATTTTTAGTTCAGTCGATGCTTAACGGGTGTGTCTTGGCTGAAACCAGTCATTACAGTTTTTCAAATGGCAAATGTCTGTTTATATTCTTGACCCTTTATCTGAACTGTAGCACAGCATATAATCAAACATTTATCTTCCTATATCAAACATTTATTTATCGTAACTACACATTTATATGTCTGACACAGTGTTTTAAAGCATTACTTTTGAAGCAAGAGCCAGAGCAAGATCAAAGCAGCTGACAAAAGTGGGTAAGACAAAGAAATCAAAGATAGAAGATGACCATGCAACCCCCCGGAGTATTTCTCTTTCTTTTTCTTAATCCAAACAAATGCACCAGGCCATGCTTCATGCTGATGTACGGCTCAGGCTAATGTTACAGACATGATGGAGTCCATTGTGGTCAGATATTCTATAGGCTCCATCAGGGCAGGATCTGTGTTCCCCTGCCTGATCCCCTGGAGCCCTATCAACTTTCTCTTTGGTCTTATTTTCTTAAATAACAGATTAATCTTGTTCACACTGAGAGGGCAGTGTCAGGAAATAGACGGTATCATTTGCCTTAAAAGAAAATGCAGGGTTTAAAGATTGGACTATGAATCTGAATCAGCTATTACACATTACAGACATGATAGATTAAGGTTTGTTTGTTTTTTTTACTAATTTTACCTTTACATGGGGGGGACCGGGACTGGACTGGGACTAGACCGGGACCAGACCGGGACTAGACCAGGACTAGACCAGGACTAAACATGGACTAAACCAGGTCTAGACCAGAACTAAACCAGGTCTAGACCAAGTCTAAACCAGGTCTAAACCAGGACTAGACCAGGTCTAAACCACGATTAAACCACCACGTGCCGCTCTTTGCTGTTTTCGTGTGGCTGGTTTGTGGCTCGGGCTGAGAGGACGCGGTCCGGGCTCCGCGGTTCGATCTCGTGCTCGCAGCCCCGGTGTACGAGCAGCCTCGCACCGGTCATGTCACGGATTTGACCACGATGAGGGGTGCACATGTCGCGCACTTCTCTAAGGGGTTGGTGTGCGTCACGTCCCGGGACGTGGCACTGCCGTTGGATGAGCACGGTGCTTCCTGTGGATCCAGTGACTCATGTCTCCGCTCCCCTCACGCATCTGGCATAGCTCCCGGCAGAGCCATGTCTCCCCCCACGCTTCACTATTAATACATTTTGTTGAAAATCTATGAAAGTTTGAGTGTTTAAATGAGAGAGAAATGTGAGAAAAGGTTAATTCCAGTCTGAGAAAAACGTATAATGTGTGTGGTGAGGCATTTACCGCCTTAAAACATGTATAATAATTGTAAAATATAAAGTTGTCCTATTTCGCGGATTTCTCTTATTGCAGGTTATTTCTGGAACCTAACCCCCGCGATAAACAAGGGATTACTGTACATAATAACATTTACTTAATATGGGAAACATTATTTTTTCGGTACAATACTGAACTAGATCTTACTTAATGTTACTAAAGCATGAACAAATGCTTAATTCATAATGTACCTATTGTTTATTAACAATGATTCACGCTTCATAACTACTGGGTTAGTATTTATGTGGTTAGGGTTAGTTTAATTAAGTAAGGCATGTGTAAATTCAGTCTTTATTCATGCTTTACTACACTTAAAGTGCAGTTATAATAAACTGTTACAATTTAGTCATTACCTTGTCACAAAAAATAAAGAAAATCTAAAGAATTTGGCTCAAAAAATACCCTCTAAAGTGCATTGTAAACCCAAGTTAGATGGAGCAAGATTTTCTTTTTTTTTTCTTTTTTGTCAGGTTTTCTATCATCAACCTGTTGCTTGAGGATTTCTTCGTTTTTGCACCTCAACCTGTATATATAAGTAATGCTACTACACCCAAGCATAGTAGCTAATAGATGAACACATATTCATTAATTACAAAATGAACTCTTATCATCTCTCTGTGTTGATATTGTTTTTTGTATATGTGTACATCATGTCCTCACTGCTTCAACAGTCCGGGTTGATGTTGGTGCAGTCTTTGCCCATTATCCTGCACAAGTGACGAGCTGAGAGCTGGCCGCCCAGGCAGAGACCACTGTGTAATTCAGCCACATAATGACATTATTATACCAGAGCAGACAGGTAATGTGGCTAAAACGACCAGAGACTATTTTTATTGGTGGAGCGGGTGGAGCTGTAGCGGAGATGGTGGTGTAACGTGGAAATCTTTGAAAATCTGGGTAATTTCATCTAATAGTGTGAACCTATTAGGAAATTACACTGGTGCTTTGAGGTGCTTGTCAACTGCAGGGGATGGGGCTTTTGTGTAGGACTGGCTTTAAATGAGCTTCTGTTTTTCACCAGTTTTTGTGGAAAATTACAGCGAGACCAAACCAAACAACTTCATTTTGTGGATATTTATTTCAACAAGGAGAATATTTTATAATTCTTGTTTAAAAACAAAGTCTATCTTCTTGGGTAAACATGTTGTAGAAGATTTACTGATTGCCGTTGTCGATTACAAGCACTTATTTCACATCTAGTAACTTGCCAAACATGTTCAGTTTTGTATTTTTTGTGACATTTTGTAACATTTTCATTATTCAAACATTAACAAACTCATTAATGCATTGTGTTTTTGCTTATTCCTAAGTCGGATTTCATTCGGGTGAAACGTTGCCAGCCTTTGAGCGTTTAGTCAGATTCACAAAAAATACAATATCGACTTATAGTTTAATGCATGATAGATGGAATAATGTCAGTATTTATCACGCATACATTTTCTTTGTACTACTGGGACATTTTTGGCAGTGTTGTATAGTAACGAAGTAATAATACTTCACTACTGTACTTAAGTAGATTTTGGGAGACTTTGTACTTTACTTGAGTTTTTAAAAAAATGATAACTTTTACTTTTACTTCACTACATTTCGGAATTTAATTGCATACTTTTACTCCAATACATTTTCAATGTGCCGTTTAGTTACTCGTTACAAAAAAAAAAAACTCTACTGACTGCAAGGAAGTCAGTACGTGCCTGGGCTTGTTCTCTACTTGCGCATGACAATCAGCCTACACCTGTTGGTGTAGATGAGACGATGAGCATCCCTGGCCGTACTTAAACACAATGTTCTCTTACGCTGATATGAAGGATTTGTCCTATCGAATGAAGTGCCTCTTGTGCCTTCCAAGAAACGTGGAAATCCTATCTTACAGAAACTCCCCGTCCAACCTCAAGAAACACATCGAGGTAAGTTCTAGATTAATGAAATTGTTAGCGTCTATATTCCAATTTCAGTAACCACACCATGGACATTCTAGACACCGTTGTGAAACCTTGAGCATAACATATAGAAATGAACTTTGTGTGACATTGTTTCGGTTACACAAAGCGTATTTGACGATGGAACTAACAGGCTACCTAGCTTTTTCGGCTCAAGGGAAGGCATAGCTGTAGGCTAAGTGTAACGAATGAGAAAGGACAAAGAATAACATTAACATGTGCCTACTTTTAAAAATGTAAACAAGCGCTGTGTGTTTGTGCTTAGTAACAAAGCAAGGGTTAGCTTCAGACTGCCTTTTACTTGATACTTTTACTTGTACTTTTAATTACATTACTTGAGTACATTTATTTTTACATTACTTGTCATACTTAAGTACAAGAAGTTCCAGATACTTTAAGACTTTTACTCAAGTAACATTTCAGTCAGTGACTTTGACTTTTACCAAAGTCATTTTTGGGAGGGGTACCTATACTTTTACTTGAGTTTGATTTTCTAGTACTTTATACAACACTGATTTTTGGTTATTTTCTGGACCCGCAATAAGATCTGACTCATAGAAGGTTGATTTCATAATGTCTATGATTCATTACAGAAGCAAATAAGCACTAAAGTTTATTTTCAAACAATATTGTAGATTTAGAATAGTTTTTGTGGTTTAAATCTGCTCTTGGGTCAGTGGAATAAATTAGTTTCAATATTTTTATCTATATTTACTTGTTATTGTGGCCTTTCTGAGAGACAAATGTAATGTTATGTTATTGTGAAACTGTGAATCTAGTGGGTTAATCAGGGTATTCAATAAGACGTAATAATTCATAATGTGTCTGTCTTGAAAAACACGTAATAAAGAGCAATAGTCAGGAGAAACACAAAGTCACGGTGTTCCTCCTTTGTCCTCTGTTTTGATTGAAGCTGGTGTTGTTAGCTCAGAAATAATTTGTTCTGGAAGGATGCACTACCTCAGGTTATTATGAATCACACTATTTTCCCCACTGTTCCATGCACACACACACACACACACATATAGAGAGAGAAAAAGTCCGGGCTTTCAGCAATAATAAATGAATGAAGGTCCTGGCCCTCCTTATGAGAAGAATCTGGCCTCGGGATTGGATGTGTCTCCTCCAATCAGATAGAAAAAGGATGACAATGATTTGCAAACCTACAATAGTTTTAATTGTAACTGGAGGCAATGGCATTTTCAATGACGTTAGTATGTACAAACGTTGTGTATTTGTGTTTAGACTCCGCATGTTTGCTTGTGAAGGCGATACATCATAATGAGACCAGCACAACGCCGCTAGTAGAAATTTACATATGATTCATTTAGCTAGGTTTGGGGCGCAACCTTTCATAAATATGATGTCAATACTGAACATCTATTTTGTTATTTTACTGCTTAAACTAAAAAAATGCTATTCATTTGCCATACAATGATTAATGGAAAAATAACCAAGTGTAGAACAATAACTTTTGTTGCAGCCTAGCCTGTAACTTTTAAGATCCACGCAACGAGCTGAAAAGATTGTATCTCAGTATCCACGCTTGTCTCTGATGTCTTTGTTTGCATTTGATTCAAAATCAGCAGGATTCACGAGGACATAATGGATGTTTTGATTTCTTTGTGTTCAGAGAAGTTTAAGAGTTGTTTAGGGTCTGTCACCACAATCAGACAGCTGAGAATTGTCCAGATAAACTAAAGGCTTTTTTTTTTAATGACATGATGATGCAAATAACGTGCTTTTATGCACTTAAAGGGATATGCCACCCCCAGGTCAAATTTGGGCATCTCCCCACAGTCCAGAGACTAAAATAAGTGGTGGAAAGCGTTTTCCTGCTCACCCAGCCATTGTCCGAGTCTGTCGCCACTGACCGCCGCGGTAACTGGTGCTCCTCCGCCTTAGACTGGAGTCTAACGTCGCCAGAGAAAGATTTCGGCCAAAAGGAATTAATTTGCTCGATGCGTTTCCCAATTACTTTGTGTGTAGTGCGCATTCATATCGAGTGCAAATAAATGTGCAAATCAACACGGAGAGCTTGCCTTGGTCATTTTGGGTGGGAACTATTTTCCAGTGCGTAAGAATACAGCCGTATCACGCACCACGTTGTGCAACAGGGGAACTCCCTTCCCGGTGCGTAACAGGGATTCCCCTGGTAGCGTACTGCGTGATTCGGCTTTATTCTTCCGCACTGGAAAATAGTTCCCACCCAAAATGACCAAGTCAAGCTCTCCGTGTTGATTTGCACATTTATTTGCACTCGATATGAATGCGCACTACACACAAAGTAATTGGGAAACGCATCGAGCAAATTAATTCCTTTTGGCCGAAATCTTTCTCTGGCGACGTTAGACTCCAGTCTAAGGCGGAGGAGCACCAGATACCGCGGGGGTCAGTGGCGACAGACTCGGACAATGGCTGGGTGAGCAGGAAAACGCTTTCCACCACTTATTTTAGTCTCTGGACTGTGGGGAGATGCCCAAATTTGACCTGGGGGTGGCATATCCCTTTAAAGGTCCCATGGCATGAAATTTTCACTTTCTGAGGTTTTTGAACATTAATGTGAGCTCCCCTACCCTGTTTAGCCCCCCCATGGTTAAAAGTTGTGAAATGTCTAAACTGAGCATTTGCGATCCTTTTCTGTGTTACAAAAAATCGGAGCTCAAACGGGCGATTTTGAACAAGGCACCTTACTGACGTCAGATCGAAAAAAGAAATGCAAATGCAGTTCCACCCCCGTCTGTCTGTACTCAGCGTCTCTGTAAATCACGCCCAGAGAGTTTGGACTGCGAATGCGCTAGGCAATGCGAAATGCGTTTTTTTATTTGCCTGGAGGCACGTCCGAGTGTTTCTAGGCTCGGAAGTCCTTTATCTGAGCCTCTGGACCTTTGAACAGCAGTGGTTTAATTTTATTTTATGTGGAAATGTGTTTATTTTTCAATGGAACGCTTCAACTCTCTCCCCCGTGCAAAAACAAGGAAATGGATCAGCTGTGGGCTCTGAGTTCTGAGCGGAGAGTTTGGCCACGCCCCCACCCTCTACTATTGGCCATCTCTTTTCTCCTCATTTGCATTCAAGCAACAACGCCCAGAATAAAGAGTTTGAGAGAGATATTTATGACTCTTTCTCATCTTATCTCTGTTTCTCATGCACTGAGTGTTGATTTTGAAGAAGGATTCATTTACAGTATTAGGGAACCATTAAGGAGCCATATAAAAGCATCAAGAAGTACCATGTCATGGGATCTTTAAAATTAGGGGAAAATATGAAAAGTTTCAGTGTAAAATGTTTTAGTTTTTCTTCGTCTGCTACACTGCGCCAGATACTACTTTTAATAGCGACAGTGGTTCAGGTAATAGACCATTGTTATTTTAATCTAGAGGTAATTCCCATCTCCAAACAGTGCATTCTGTGGTTGTGCCCTTTAGCGAGACGCTTCATTATAGTATAGCAGTATAAATATGCTGTGTGAGAGTGCGGTGGTGGTGATGGATGGAGAAGCAACGTTGTGAATGAATGAATAATGGTAACATTATACGAACGTCAATAACAAGTAATGACATTTTCTTATGTAATACTGTAGTTCAAAATACATTTAAATGTGAAAGAGTTGCTGCAACTTAAAAACAAATACAAAAGTCTTACAAAAGTCTACAGCTCTGCTAAATATTTAGTTTGTACCTACAGCTCTGGAAAAAAATAAGAGACCACTGCAAAATTATCAGTTTTTCTGATTTTACTATAGGTATGTGTTTGGGCAAAAGGAACATTTTTGTTTGAATCTGTAAACTACTGACAACATTTCCCCCAAATTCCAAATAAAAATATTATCGTTTAGAGCATTTATTTGCAGAAAATGACAAATGGTCAAAATAACAGAAAAGATACATGTTTTCAGACCTTAAAAAATGCAAAGAAGCAAGATGCGTGCCACTTCACAAGAGGATGTACCAACACAGGCGGGCGTGCCAGAGTGGACCGGCTTCTGCGGTACATCTTCACCTAGAAGCCACGGGCCATTCGTTTGAGGACAGTGAGGTTCAGATCTTAGCCAGGGAAAAGAACTGGTTTGAGAGGGGAGTTAAAGAGGCTATTTTTGTCAAAAAGAGAATCCGTCGTTAAACAGAAATGGGGGAGTTAGACATAACTTGTCTCCCATTTATAATTCGATTCTTAAACCAAGTCAAAACAGACAAAGAAACATTAGGGCAGACAATCCAGGGCAGAGGGGTGGAGAGGGTCGTTAGGCGTGAATAGGGAGGCGAAACTAGTCGCCAGAGTAATTTGAAAAACAAAGAGACAGATTAGTGGGGATAGTTTCAGAGCTATTTCAGTGTAGGGAGCTCCTCCCTGCAGCTAGACATAAACAGGGTCTAACCAGCACAAGAACCAGAGCTGACAAAGCCTCTCGGATGAGCGGCGAAACGTTTTCGACCAAACAAACTTTGTCCAGTTGACAAATTTAACTTCTCCTTTTATCAAAGAAACAAGATCAATTTCATTTTAAAACAACACAATACTAATGTTTACACTTAAGTAGAGTTCAGAAATCAATATTTGGTGCAATAACCCTTATTTTTAATCACGGCTTTCATGCGTCTTGGCATGCTCTCCACAAGTCTTTCACATTGTTCTTGGGTGACTTTATTCCACTCCTGGTGCAAGAACTGAAGTAGCTCAGCTTTGTGTTTGTGTTGGAATTCAACAGACGCTGGAATGGAATGGCTGTGATACATGTAGAGATGCTGATTTCAGAAAGAAAAAAAAAAAAATGGAGTGGTCTCTTTTTCCAGAGCTGTATATGTAAAATATGAAAATAAAGCAAACAGTAGAAGAATTATAATTTGAGATAAAAAGTACTTCATGGACAAAAAATAGGAAAAAAAAAAAAACAGCGCCCAAAGCTGCCCATAGTTCTGCCATTCAAATAAAATGATATCAGTGCATAAACTCTATTGTTTATTATCACTGCTTAAACACCTATGAGTAAGTATAATCCTTTATTTTTCTCCTATAGGGAAATGTGTCCTTTGCATTTGACCCGTCCTTTAGGTGCTACTGAGGCAACCTATCAGCAGCAGTGGACAACCCAGTAGTGCCAAGGATGAGTTTGGTCAAGATTTTTGTGCATATTTTGGGTTGATGGGCAAATTCGGGTAAAAATCGGACCAAACCCACAGACGCAAGGACAAACATATACTTGACTAAATTCATAACCTGCACAATGTTAAGTAATGAGAAGTAATAAGAAGCAAATAAAGAGGTAATCTACACCAGGGCTCCTTCCCTCAAAGGTTCATTTTACCACTTAGTGTCTTTGTCATTTTGCACATTATTCAGTGTTTGTAACTGTATTTCAAAACATGTTCAATTATGAAACAGTGAAGAGTGATAATTGTCTCATCACTTATCAGCACTCTCAACAACACCTTTTCAGTCATTCATTTTCTTATTATCCAAAATACATCCCCTGAAATTACACTTGATATTTTGGATAGTAATAGTAGTAATTAGTGCTGTCAGGCGATTAAAAAATAATCAAATTTATTACAGGATTTGTAATTAGTTAATGCAATTAATCTCATTTTAGTCTTAAGAGAGAGAGAGATTGAGAGAGAGATTGAGAGAGAGATTGAGAGAGGTTGAGAGAGAGATTAAGAGAGAGAGATTGAGAGAGAGAGAGAGATTGAGAGAGAGAGATTGAGGGAGAGAGAGAGAGAGAAAGAGAGATTGAGAGAGAGCAAGAGATTGAGAGAGAGAGATTAAGAGAGAGAGAGAGATTGAGAGAGAGAGATTGAGAGAGAGAGATTGAGGGAGAGAAAGAGAGAGAGAGATTGAGAGAGAGATTAAGAGAGAGATTGAGAGAGAGAGAGAGATTGAGAGAGAGAGATTGAGGGAGAGAGAGAGAGATTAAGAGAGAGAGAGATTGAGAGAGAGAGAGATTGAGGGAGAGAGAGAGTGAGAGAGAGATTGTGAGTAAGTGAGCGAACGAACAAACGAACCCACTTTGCGATTCAGTTTGTCAGGTTTTTGTGGTCACTGTACTCATTCGTTTCCCAAATTCTCCAGTGTGGTTTGGTGGTTTGGTGGTTTGGTGGTTTGGTGGTTTGGTGCGCTCACGCTCACTCCATCACCGGTAACGATGTAACTTGTTTATCGTTCAAATGATCCATCAGGCTGGAGCAGCTTCAGTGATCGGAATTTTTTTTTTTTGACAAAAGCTACAAATCACCACGCTCTTGTTGATAGTCCCGTCTTCGTTCTTTTTATAAATAAACTTGCCGTTCAAAGGCCCGAGCGGTGATTTGCTCGCCGCACACCAAATTTAAAATGCGCGCCCATTGACTTGTCGCTCATAATTAATAGTGTTAATTTTTATAACACGTTAATTTGCAGTGTAATTTATTCATCTAACTAACATGTTAAACTGACAACCCTAGTAGTAATATTGATGATTACAGTGCAAGTTAAAGAAATTGTGTAGCCTGCACACTTTCTGTTTCAAAAAGGTACAGTGACTGAACCTGGGTTGCCAGTGCTTTAACCTGCAGATAGAATACTTTAGTAATTTCCTACCACTTTCCTATCAATTAAATTCTTATTACCGGTACTTTAAAACTGTATGTTAGGACATTTTTGTACAAGTGTTACCTAGGCCTACTATTAATGGTCAAATTTGTTTTGCTATTGCACTTTTCCACCTTCAAGGCACTATCAAATCCACTCACCCATTCACACAATGACAGCATTCATTTGCAGGAGCTGAAATCACACCACCACCAACCCGTGGGTCATGATGATGTTTATGTCGAGAGCCAACCTTCAGATCAGCGGACAAAAGCTCTACTAACTGAGCTACATTTAACCTACATAACCTGTTGTTAAACTGCTGTATTAATATAAATAGAATTGTTTTTCTTTCTCCTCTTTTTTATTCATCGCCCACAAGTCAAGTCTTCAAACTGCCCCTCCCCCCTCCAAATCTGCATGGCACACACTTAAAGAGTACACTGACAGGCTACAAGGGCCCCATATTTAAACCTGGAATTATTATCTGCACCTTATACCCACATGTCTCCGTGATGCCTCCCCCCTGCCACATTTTACAGTACACCGTGTGCCTACTGTACCCAGCTCCTGCTTCCTCGGCGAGTGTGTTTAAATTTGACACGCTGACTCGGCTAAAACAGCTGCCATAAGGGTTGTCATGTCATCGCAATAGAACAAAAGATGGAGAGAAACAGTCTTTTTATATACTCGGGTGCAGGTGCCTTGTCGAAAGAGAACCGCTTTGCAAATTTTTGGTGAGAGGTTTTTGGTTGATTGTTTTTTTTTTTTTGGCCCTTATAGCTTGTTGGATAAAGATGAATCACTTACAAATATACATAACATGATGCTAAAACTTTGAAATATTGTGCACAAGAGGCCACAATAAAGTCAAATATAAAGGGTTGTGCACGGATGGGCATCTGGTGTTAAAACATTCATTCATCTTCTTCAGCTTTTCCATTTTCTGGGTCGCGGGAGCAGCAGTCCTAGCAGATCTACTGCCCAGAACACAATGCACCAGCCCCCATGAATCCTCCCGCGGGTGGTGGGTCCACAGGAGGCTCACGTCACAACAGGCCTTGATGTATCTTCTGCCATGGGGGCTAACAGTGTCCGCAGACACTGGGGGCGAGGTGGGGTTAAGTGTCTTGCCCAAGGACACAACAGAGTGTTAAAACAATCGTCTGAATAATGCTAGCAACTGGTGATGTGCACAGATGTAACAATCTTGCCTAATTTTCAAATGATGTTGAAGTTTATAAATGTATTTGCTGTATATAATAGGCTCTGTAACTAAAGTAAAGTCTACCCAAATATTTGGAAATATAGACAACTTTAGTTTGTTGTGTTGTTGTAATGTTCATTTTGCCTCAAAATGTTCATTAGAGTTAGCACTGAGAAACAAAACTTTCTAAAAGCAGAAGTGCCCTCCGGTGAAGTATTAGAAGTAGTAGTAGTAGAAGTATGAATTTGATTTGTGTACTTTTTAACATATTATCAGTCACATCCACCCATATATATCCATCTATCTATCTATCTATCTATCTATCTATCTATCTATCTATAGTATCTATCTATCTATCTATCTATCTATCTATCTATCTATAGTATCTAGTAGTAGTAGTAACGCTAACAGTGTGGTTGTAAACAAAGGTCAAAAGTTAAACATAACTTAAAGTAATTTAAGTTTAGATTTTACAAATGACAATAAATTAAAACATTTTTATTCATGTTTAAACTGTCAGAAAAATGTGTTCCTTGCAAAAGGACATTGTTACATTTTGCATGGAATTATGTGGTGACATAGGGATCTCTTTTAAGAACTCTGTGTCATTTTCAGCTTTTATTTTTAACTTTATTTCAGCAACTGCTTCTTGATGTACAACTATAATAAATATCTATTGAAGTACTATCCTATCAAAGTGTAAAGTAGTATTCACCAAAAAAGGAACAAGAAAACAATTTTAATTTCAATAGATTTTTGTTTGTTTTTTTACATGTTCATAGTGCTTATAAGCTTATAGCCTTTCTGATAGTGCTATGTTTCATCTTGTCTTCCTGAGCGATGTAATCCTCTTCCTGTTCTCGTGCTCTGTTTTTGCTAGCCTGTGGCTGTTTCATGTCCAGAGGGAGCGGGTTCAGCCGACTCGTCTTGCCACTGAAGAGAAGCTCAAACTCAAGTCTTTTTGGATTTTTAAGGATCTGGCTTCAGGTCTGGCTTTGAAGGTAATTATTCTAGTAAAAGCATACTGCACCTTGTAAAATATAGATAAAATATAGAGTGATGCACAATCTCCAAACCTCTGCCAGAAGATATAAAAAAGTAGAGATAGAATGCTTCTCCAAAAGTAGTTATGGTACATTCAAAAGCTTGTACATTTTGAACATAATCCTTCAAAATGTAAACTTTTGGTTTTTATGTGAGCCATTATTTGATAACACTTACACTACACAATGTGGGTTCTTTGCAATCCTAAAACCTATACTAACTTTTCTCATTGGACATCAGTGACCTGCTTGTTTTGATAGAGGTGTTACTTGAATGTTCCACCACATGGCATTAAAACCCAGTGAAAAACATGCTTTGTAACTGTGAGCAGACTCGAGAGAGAAAGCTAGTGACTTAGACTGGTGGCCTGCTTGTCTCCATGGAGATACATTTAATGCCATACTGGGAAATAATCCAAAGAAATGTCCTGATGGAATACTCTCAACCAGAACTATAACTTATATGTTGTAGTAACTTTATGCTTTTGAATTTAACTTACATTCTAAATATCATTTTTTTAATGTTCTGATTTCTGTATTTCTCCCTTTCATATTGATTACCCATTAAGCTTCATCACTGTCCCGAGGCCACATTGACCTTTCTTCTCTTTCACATCACTCTTACATGACTCATGTGTGTGCTTCAGGGCCTAACATTATACTGTACAGTGAACCCTCGCTGTATCGCTGTTCACTGTTCGCGGCCTCGCTGTTTCGCGGATTTTTTTTTTCCATTTTTTTATTTTTTATTTTTTTATAGTGTAACTTTTTTTTACAGTATAACATTGTGTCCTGCGCCCTGATTAGCTAAGAGACTAGACCAGGACTAAACCAGGTCTAAACCAGGACTAAACCAGGTCTAAACCAGGTCTAAACCAGATCTAGACCAGGGATGGTGACGCAGGGTGGTAGGGACAGAGTCTCTGATTTCCTTCACGAGAGCGCCTGCACTGGGAAAAATGGCATTGTTTCCGGGGGTGTTTGTAGTCGTATATCCCAGGATATTCACAATATCTGTAGATATTCGGATTGACACGCTCCGGATACGTTGGTGTCAATTCTCGTATACGGAGCATTTCCTAACTCCGGAATGGCACTGTGTCGACACGCTACATATCCGGTTCTCCGGATATTTACTGGATATCGTCCGTGTTTCACGTATTCACTGTTGGTATATCTCCGAATACGTCACGTTCTGGTACTGTGCTCACCTCCGGATATGTCAGGATACACAAGCTAGCATTCACTAGGGAGCTTTATTTTTCAAGCATTTATAGGCTACTGTATCGTGAAACCCAGAGCCTTATGACCATGCAACATTTTCATACATTTATATACCATTTATATACCAATGTTTTACAGTGTACTACTGACTAGGCGGCTGGTAACTCGGTTAATATTTTAATGATATGCCTTAGTTATTTTAAAATAGCACAGACATTGACCAAAATGACAAACAGATTAGTATTACTAAAAACTCATCACAATTATTTTGAAAAAGCTAAGTCTACACAGCTGACAAACTTTAGAGGTCATGGAAAAATGTAACCAATTTAAAGTTTTTTTTTTTTTTTTTTTAACTCAAAATACATTAACAAGTACTGTTTTACTTTTACTCAAGTAGATTTTTAGATGGGTACTAATTCAGTAGGCTTTAAGCAAGTAAAGATACTTCATCACATTTTTTCTGCATTTTTCCACCTCTGCCAACATCACTAATACAATTTATACAACAGACAAGAACGTTTGATAAAGTTGTGTTTGATAAAGTTGTCTTTATTAATTAACCCATTTAGACCTAAAACGCCTGGGGAAAAAGGCCTGAAAATCTTAAGGGTGAGATCCTGAGGTTTTTCCTGGAAATTCAACAATGTCAACGCCTATTAAATAAGTGATTTCTCAGACTCTGAAGCACAGAGACAAAATTCCAAAAGTATTTGAAAGCTTACACTTGTGGGTTTCATGAGAACTGTGTCTTATTATTCTACACCTTAAGAAAAAAATATAAAATAATCCAGAAACACAATAATATGGAAAAAATAAAAGAAAACAGTCACAACATGTACAGTGCACAATATTTTCAAGTTTTAAGAAATAAAGAACAGCTCTTATTCAGGTCAAACTGTAAAAAATAAAGTGTCCCAAGGCCATAAGGCAGTAAGATGAAGTGCACTACAGACTGCACAGGTTACATCCCTTACATATATCAGCGATAGTGCTTGCCAAAGCACTCAATGTGCAGAGGTAGTTTGCACTGTTTGCATCCAAAGACTGTTGGCCCACCTACTTTCTCGTTCTCTGGGACCAGTTGACATTCCCGGCACAGCTTGCGCTTGTCATACATCTTTCCACAGTCATGTTGTGGAGGTGGTGTGGCTACTATGGCCCCCAAACGTCCTACAGTCGGGTGGAGGAGGAGGAAGAGAAGATGGAGAAGGAGGAGAGGTCACAGGAACAGCCCTTGTTGTCATTGGTGTGATGAGCTCCTCTGCCAAGTCCTCCAGCCAGTTCTTGTACCCTCTGTACTTTCTGCTGAAGGCAGGTCTTGCAGCGATGTATGCATTGTGGCAGGACACAGACAAGAAGAAGAAAAACACTCGCCTCCACCACTTCTTCGTTCGATGCTGGAACCCATAGTAGCCAACCATTTGATCAAGCAGATCGACGCCTGGAACACACAGCACACATTACACACTCACAAGGCAACAGTGGAAATAAACATAATAAATAATTATACAGTCACATATTTTGCCATAAAACCAAAAAGGCAAACAAACCTTTCATATTTTTTTGATAATCTGCAAGGCAAGCTGGCACTTCCACCTGTTGCTGGATGGCTCCGTTGCCTTCGATTGGCTGAAAATGCAGAAACAGACACAGGAAAGTCACCTTGGATGAAAGTATAATATAAAACAGCATAATTTACATTGTACTGTGGCTTTGTGAGATATTCGGTCTATTGTAAATAAGATGGCACCGCAAACTATGTGTATGTGATGAATAAAAATATTATGTATTTTTTAAATGTCTACAGGTACTGTAAATTACATTGTTCTCTTGTGTTACAGCTTGTATTTGTATGATGGTATGTATGTATCTATTTTTGTATTATATTTGTATGCATGATTATGGTTGAATAAAAGTTCAATGCATAATACCAATACCTCTCTCATCATTATGCCCAAAGATGTAAACATGAAATGCTACATAATTAGAAAAAATGTAATTTGCAATGATAATATTAATAATCACCGTTTGTTATTACATAATTATCACAATCAATCAGTATTTTAGTTCTTACCTCCATATAGCATAGAATCTGCCATGGCGTCAGAGAACTGAGTCTTGACGAGATTTTTGGTGTCTCTCCAATAATCTCTCTGTGCAGGCAGAACAAGTAGACCCATGCCGATAGCCCAATAAACGTCTTCATTTCAGGGACAGTTACATTCGACCACTTAAGCGTCTTTGCCCTCGCTGGAGTGTGATCACGTTCGGTCTGTTCACGGTAAATATTTGTCCCTTTAATGAGATGCGCCCAAAGTTCGTCTGTGAAAATGTGATTGAATACCTTTAACTTTAACTCCCGGCGTGCGGTTGAATAGAGTTCTGCTCCTTTCAGATACTGCAGGTCATCGTCATCAAGGAGGTCCTTGGCCACCTGAAGCCGCTGCTTGAAAAGCTACACAGAAGAGGGCAATATTAAGCAACACATTTCAAAAGAATGTAGAATGCAGACCTTAATTTCAATGCTTGCACCGAAATAATAGTTCATGGCAGCCAGGAAGAATTTCACAACCATCAACTGGATTTTTTTTTTCTTTGGTCAAGCAGTGATCAAAGATAGTGATGCCAACAAAAAATAAAGGGGAAAAAAGGCACTTGAGTTGATTTACTGTAAAAAGTCCAAAACAATCTTTTATGTGGGCTAATAAAATCACCAATGTGAATCAGCCCTACGGCCTTAATCAGGGTGTGATGCCAGTTTGAGGTGTGTTGGGGGTCGTTCTACCTACCCGGTCACGTCGGCTGTTCATTTTTTTCTTCTTTACTTCATCGGTCCTCCCAGCTAGGTCCATTTTTGGGGGGCCTTCAGGTGTTCATAGAACCTATTTCAAGCTTCTGCAAGACAGTAAGAAGTAGAGTTAACAGACTTTTGAGTGATTGAGTAGACCTTATTAATCCCCAAAGGGGAAATTATGCCACCTGACCATTCATACAACATATACACACACAATAGTAAGACAATGACACAAGTTAGTGTAACAGATAAAAAATAAAGAGCTAAAAATAAATAAGTGACATCCCATCATAGAAATACAAAAAGAACCACAACATTAAAATAGTGCTCAGCTATTGTTGAAAAGTCTGATTGCTGCAGGAACAAAAGACCTCCTAAATCTAGTGGAGCACCTAGGTAGGAGGAGCCTTTGGCTCCTACCACTTTTCTGAAAATGATGTACAGTGGGTGGTCATCCTTACACTTCTCCCTATTCACATCTCAATCACCCACTCCTTTAAGATTTGCTCCACAGTACTAAAACACACCAGTGATGGACCCTGCTTTCTTTATAAGCGTAAGTGTTAGATTGTGTGTATCATGCCTCTCTGAGGTTCATCACAAACTGTAACCCTCGCACACACCACTGTGAACTTTACACACGTGTGGGCTGGCCAGCATTGGAGACTCGTAGGCTCACTCACTGGTATATGTTCATTTATAAGGGTATCCACTGCAGTTCCCCAAGCCCACAGTGAAAGCGCCTCACCCGTGCCTGAATAAGAAAAAATCATTATACAACTGTATGTGGTTAAGACGACCAATATAGAAAGAAACAGTGGATAATGATGTCAGCCTAGTTATGGGACACATACATGAGTCCAGTTTGTGTCCTATTCTCAAAAACACACAATCAAGTGTTACCGCCAACTCCAAAGGGACTTTGTGGTTCTCCTGGGTCATGCGGGAGTGTTGCTGCTGCATCATGGCACCCTGCATGGTCCTCAGTTCCTTTCTCAGGTCATCCACTGAACTGCAAAGGTCACCGATTGCCCTGCAGCATTCAGAAACATTAATTTCAACATCTCATTGTCTTTTGTAATGTTTGCGATTAGCTACATCTATCTTGGGGCAAAAGCAATGACTGATCCGTTTTGTCACACACATGTTTAAAAGGTAGTTTATTTCCAGAATGCATGCTGCTCATTCACAAATGTTACCTTTTCATGAATACTTACCACCACCATCAAATTCTAAGTATTAATTTTGACTGGGAAAGGAAAGAAATCTTTTCCATGTCTGTCATTTTGAATTTCCAGTAATAGACATTTTTTAATCTGCAGAACTACTTTGGTCATACTAGTAATAAATAATTTTATTACTTATTTACTTTGACTAAATAGTCATGAAAAGATTTTGGAAATAAGCAGCACAGTTGCAATGTACTTACCTACTCTGGCCACAATCCTACATATTACCTTCAAGTCTCCTGGCGGCTCTAAAACCCCCCCAATTTCACAAAGCCCCCAGTTGGTTTGTATGGTAATGGACTAAGAAATAGCGTATTTTTACCCACAGATTATTACGCTAAACACTTATGTAGGCTAGCTGCTACACAAAGATAGATCGCAGTGTCACGCTAGCTAGAAGGCTACATTTAGCTAGCAGATTACTCTCCATTTTTACGCAAGTGGGATTTTGAAATTCATCCCCTGCGTATGTCGAAAATCAGACATCGACGCCGTTACATGTTATACATTCTTATTACTGATGATACATTATGTCCCAATCATTCCATCAACCAGCTTGTCATTCCACGTTATCAACGAATGGCAGGCTAACTGTGTAGCTAACGCCAAACATTCACCCGCCAAATAGCAATTCTGATATTTCAACTTACCTTAAAACATCTCTGATAGTGGGATTGTTCACCTCCCCATCAAAACGTGACCGCAAACTTGTCCACCAGGAGCACGGCTAACATTGCTGCGTTTCCCAATTCAGCGAGTGCGGTTCGGAGTGTGGCGACTCAGTCTGCAGTCGAGGTGGGCAGTCCGGGGATCACATGGGCGTGTAGCGAGCTGGCTACAGAGAGACACGAGTGCCAAAATATCTCCGGATACGAACAGATATTGTACCCAGTGAAATCCGGAGTCCAGATACGTCAATATTTTCATGGATTCTCAAGAAATAAGGATATCGTGAAAATCTGGTCCGGATATGTGGCGTGTCATATAAAATATCCAGTCCAAACACGTCCGGATTCTAGCTTATTTTGCCCAGTGCTGGGTGACAGGAGGTGTGGCCTTTGTTTACTTGCCATGGAAGAGACTGAGTGCGTGCCGGACAAATGGAAGAGCCAAGAATCAACATGGACGGACGCCGGGAGAGGACACTTGCGCGCAGAGAGGAGACAGTTCCCCGTCACGAACCCGACCCCGTCCTAGAGAGCTGTGGAGTATTGGCGACGCATTGATAGCGGTCTGATTTTGGAGCCGGGGTGAAATGCAACCAACTCTTGTGAGCGCAGGTTAGTCTTACCTGGTCTTGTGGTGAGGACTGGTGCTCAGAGGCGTCTGTTAGCGGTTTGGCACTGTTAGCATTGGCTTGAGTCTTGCCCAAAATGATATCCAGGTCGCTTTCCACTCGACTTTCGCACATGGCATGGATATGTGGTACCAAAACAAACACACGTGTCCGCGCGCACGTGTCAGCGTGTCACGTGTCTCCCCCTGCGTCACTATTAATATATTTTGATGAAGATCTACAAAAGTTTGAGTGTTTAAACAAGAGAAAAATGTGAGGAAATGTTAATACCAGTCTCAGAAAGGTGTATAATGTGTCTGGTGAAGCGTTTTCAGCCTTAAAACATGTATAATAATTGTAAAATATAAAATTGTCCTACTTCGCGGATTTCACTGATTGCGGGCTATTTCTGGAACCTAACCCCCGCGATAAACGAGGGTTCACTGTACTTCAAAATATATATATTTTTGTAATTGGCAAAAGACGAGCATAACGCATTATTTGCCCTATACTTTAATCAGTATTGTTAATAGGTAATAATATGCAGTATTCATACTATATAATGCTACAGCTTTACTTTCAAACAGCTAAAACAGTTGTGTTGAGTCCAGGACTCTCCTGAGAACATAAACACATCTTGGCCTTCTTTCTCTTGCGGACCAAAAGTCAAATCCAATCCAAGTTTATTTTTACACTTCAGTCCAGCCACTTGTGGAGCAGTTTGCTGTATTTTCTGTTTGTCTCTGTACTCTGTCATTGATCGAGTGCTTCACACTCCAAAACAGCTCTCTCATGGAAGCACACAAGACAAATGGGAGAAATACATGCACTGGCCAGAAAGTTTTTAGCTGCTCAGATTCATTTGCTTTCTCTGCAAAGTCGAAACTATATATTTTTTTAAAACCAAAAGCATCTGCCTAAGGTTCTCATTGGGGTGCATGTATTCATCATGGAATAAGTACACTGTAAAAATGACAACTTGAATTTGTTTGTTGTGAATTTGATTACTAGGATTTTAGCGTTCATAGACAATAAAACTGCCAGTTGCATCCTACACTGTCTCAAATGAGTCATTTCAACTCACTTTTGTAAGTTTCTGTTAAAAAGTTGATCTTAATTCATATTTTGAGTTGACATGATATACAAAAGTAGACGGTAGTTTGGGCCAACTAATCTGTGCATGCTCATTTGGAATAATCTGCCGTTGTGATCTGCTGCAATGGGGTAACCGGAGGAGTTTATCAGGGGTTTTCCTTGGGTTTGGCTTTGGAAAAGAAACGTCCACCATTTTTCCCCTCAGAAGCGCCGGCTGTCTTTGTAGAAAACTTTGTCATAAAGAGACTAACGAGTCCTTTTGTCAACTTTGATGTTGACGAAAACGAAATGAGATGTTATTTTATCTCCTCTTCGCGCATTATTTGCAGTTTTAAGTTGGTAAAATAGAAACTTGAACTGAGCTCCCCCCCAGTGTCTGTGGACACTGGTAGCCCCCATGGCAGAAGATACATCAAGGCCTGTTGTGACGTGAGCCGTCCTCCTGTGGACCCACCACCCGCGGGAGGATTCATGGGGGCTGGTGCATGGTGTGGTGCATTGGCAGCAGAACACTGCTTGGACTGCTGCCCCCGTGACCCAGAAAATGTAAAAGCGGAAGAAGATGAATGAATGATTAGCTGGCACAACTTTAAAAGCTTAGTTGACATTACAGTGAACCCTCGTTTATCGCGGGGGTTAGGTTCCAGAAATAGCCCGCAATAAGTGAAATCCGCGAAGTAGGACAATTTTATATTTTACAATTATTCTACATGTTTTAAGGCTGAAAACGCTTCACCAGACACATTATACACCTTTCTGAGACTGGTATTAACATTTTCTCACATTTTTCTCTTGTTTAAACACTCAAACTTTTGTAGATTTTCATTAAAATATATTAATAGTGGGGCGGGGGCACGTGACACGCGGGCACGTGCGCGCGGGCACGTGCGCGCGGACACGTGTGTTTGTTTTGGTACCACATATCCATGCCATGTGCGAAAGTCGAGTGGAAAGCGACCTGGATATCATTTTGGGCAAGACTCAAGCCACTGCTAACAGTGCCAAACCGCTAACAGACGCCTCTGAGCACCACAAGACCAGGTAAGACTAACCTGCGCTCACAAGAGTTGGTTGCATTTCACCCCGGCTCCAAAATCAGACCGCTATCAATGCGTCGCCAATACTCCACAGCTCTCTAGGACGGGGCCGGGTTCGTCCTCTCGTCCTCTCACGGGGAAGAGCCACTGTCTCCACAGTGCGCGCGAGTGTCCTCTCCCCGCTGCGGCTCCCCCGGACGCCGCAGCGGGCCCGTCCATGTTGATTCTTGGAAGAGTCCATGTTGATTCTTGGCTCTTCCATGGTCCGGCTCGCACTCTCTTCCATGGCTCGTGCAAGTAAACAAAGGCCACACCTCCTGTCACCCAGGCGCTCTCGTGAAGGAAATCTGAGACTCTGTCCCTACCATCCCTGGTCTAGACCTGGTTTAGTCCTGGTTTAGACCTGGTTTAGTCCTGGTTTAGACCTGCTTTAGACCTGGTTTAGTCCTGGTCTAGTCTCTTAGCTAATCAGGGCGCAGGACAGAATGTTACACTGTAAAAAAAAAGTTACACTATAAAAAAAAATTGAAAAAAAAAAAAAAAAAAATTGGAAAAAAAAATCCGCGAAACAGCGAGGCCGCGAAGAGTGAACCGCGATACAGCGAGGGTTCACTGTACTTTAAAAGCTTAGTTTACCCAACTGGAAAAGCTTAGTTGGCATTACTTTAAAAGCTTAGTTGATCCAACTTAACTTAACAGCAATACTTAAAAACTTAAAAATTTAAGTTGATACTCACAACTCAAAAACTCTGTGCAGCCGGTTGCCTTGAAAATTTGAGTTGAACTATTTATTTTTTACAATGTAGTGAATGGATGGGAAATTATCAGAAAGCAGATAATATTATGTATATTTTATTGAATGTGAGGAATGGGACAAGATCTTGTGCCAGATCTCACCAGATAAAATTGCCACAATATTTTGCACACTGATTTAGAGTTAACAGAAACAAAAATATCAAGTGTTGGTGTTATCTCTTGAGTAGCTGCAGTTCCAAAGCAGTTCTACCGTGACAATAAATATATTAAAATAAACCAAAACCAAACACACAATTGGTTTATAAAATTCGGCCCAAGTTACATCTTGCCGCTGTAGTTTCTTAAGCAACCACTAGGGTCTACAAAAGCACTATATCTCTCACATGCACTATCAAAGAATATTGAATATATGTGAATGCAAATTAAACTGTGTAATTGTGTCCTTGGATATGGTTGCCATGGTCGCCTCCTGTGAGTTTTTGCATAAAGAAGAATCAGGAGGCACGGAAGCAGAAAAGGGGTTTGGGATGAAAATTATGCAGGGTCTTTGTTCTTGAACCAAACTTATAATTACTTCATAAAGTTCCCGTCCTGTTCCTGTAATAACCTCCTGCACAACACAAAGTAAATGAATGCAGTAAAAGGCCTTCGTTCACATTATCTCTCGTAGTCGTGATTTAAGAAACACCTACTTTTCCGAACTCTGTTACCTCTGCTGAGTATTTGAACTGAATATGTCTGTCGCTTGGATATTTTAAAGGTGCATTGCATAACATTTGTCTAGAATGTTCTACAGTGTTCATTAAATCTATTTGTCACAAGTACGACAAGCAGGCAGCCCTGTTACATTACAGTTCAGATCTGTGGAGTCATCCCTTTTCACAGAAGCAATTGTGGTATTTTTGAGCAATAGGAACACCTGTAATGAATAAATGCTCAACATTTTTAATGTCATACCACGGAACATTCCAGGCAAAGCAATAACATCGCTATAGAGACAAGTAGGTAGTGGATCCTGCATCAGAAAAGTTGCACAATGCACCTTTAATGAAAAAATGTATGGGATAATTAATTGGAACTGGCTCTTGTCACCCAGTCGGACAGTATGACACAATCACATTCTATAATCTGAAAACTACAAGTAGTGTAGACTGTAGGGATGTAACAATAACCGAGAAGAAAATAATCCCGCACTCCGTCTTACTTGCAAAATGTAAGATTTATTAAGATATGCAACGTTTCGGTAAGTAAGGACTGCGGGATTATTTTCTTCTCGTATGTTCTGGGGCTGCTCCCTCTCCTTCAACGCACCTGTTGGAAGAAATTGAAGTGCGAACTAACCGAACATATCATGATATCGTATCGTCAAGGGTCTCACAATAATATCGTGGGCTGTCACAATACATCAAATGACAAGTTCCTTTGCTTTAATCCAGTGCTTCTCAATTATTTTCTGTGACGCCCCCCATAGGAAGAAGAAAAAATTTCACGCCCCTCTTCCTGCGCGCGACTATAAATAGTATTATTTGTCTAGAAAATTGTTATGAGAACACCATTGTATCCTTTTATTAACATTATAAACAAAAAAAGAAAGAAACTTACAACAAAGACTGCACTGAGGACTCAAATATGAATGTGTTTTTAATGCTTTGCGCACATTTGTTTACGTTTTACAGAAATGAAACTTAAAACCACCTCATTTGCATAAGCTAAACGCACTGAAAAAAAAACGCTCTCTCCTTGTGCCACTGATGCGTCAGCTTCTGTCGGACTAAAGGACACGACTCAGTGGAATATACATGTTTTTTCTGTGACAGACGATGTTTTGTTAATGGTGAGACTGTGCGTAAATCGCATGTGAGAACGCCACTGCCAACTACTGTTGTTGATGTGCAATTACACTTAGTTCTAGTACAGTACAGCAAAAAAACATGTTTCCCAGGGTCATACGCGCCCCCCCTGGCATCACGCCACGCCCCCCCAGGGGGGCCCGCCCCACTATTTGAGAAGCACTGCTTTAATCTATTGTTTTACAGTAGCAACAGTTCATAAACATAGAGAACTACATATCCCATGATACATTTCAGTGCAGACGACATGAACAAATATGTTTTTTAGTTGAATTCTTGATATTGATTTGAACCAAAGTTTCGTCAAGGTATTTTAAAAGCAACAAATATCCTATCTACCATTCTATTAGCTTCTCCAAAATATCGGACCGTGAGATGCATATGGTGATAATATCGTACCGTGAGATTTGGATATCGTTACGTCCTTAGTAGACTGCATTGTTCAACAGTACGGCATTATCTCATGGACACAATCAGGTGATGTTACTCTATGTTATTCTATTTTCTGATCTATGTTACACTGTTGTTTACTCATCACAAACACGTTCCTCCACACATGTCTAACACACAAACACTGTATATTTCCTGCTCTTAAATGGAAAACACTCTGTGATGTCATGTGGTAATACCGTTCCTTAGACTTAGACAAAGGAAATTGACAAAGGAAAGGGAAATAGTTTTCTTTTCTTTTCTTTTTTCATCAAAGGTAGCTATTAACTTGAAAACTACCGCTACATGACATCACAAGGCTGAACAGAGCATTTTGCGCTTTGGAGATGTAGACAGCCCAATAATCCAGGGTCAGTCAAACATGTGTGAGTGATAAAAAAAACACAACTCCTGGTAAGTTTTTGATAACATCACAATAGTAAATTTTGCACACAAATAAGATTGATAAATTGCCTGTGTAAAATTGCAGGCAAAGCAACAACATCTCTATGGAAACAAGCTGGTGGCACTCCCCCACTAGAATAGTTATGTAGTGCATATTTAAATTGTTTTTGCTATACTGTGAATACAAGTTAAATAATATTACAGACTGTCCAATTTCTTTTGTAATTATATTCAAGAACAGATTATCTTGCAAATCCAAAGCATTTTTTGCACAGCCCTTATCCATGCTTGTTGCTTCCTGACTGGGATTAGAGGCCAAATTGCAGGGTTAAGAAGAGCTCTATTAATGGCTGTACTTTTGCTTTTCGGAGCAGAGAAACCGAGAATAAGGCGAGACCCATTTGCAAGTCTAATGGCATCCTGCCTGTAATGAATGTTGTTTCTGGTCATCCTCGGAGCAAGGCAGGAAATAATAGCCTACAACGGGTTCCAACGGCCAATGGAGTGAGAGTGAGGTGGTCAGGTCAGTAAAAGGGGTTTGATAATGAATAGCTAATAGGCCCGGATCAATAGACAGCTGTGTGGTGGTTACAATGGGGACGCCGTGTTGGTTTCTACCCCCTGCATCTGCATACAGTACATGCGATGCACTTTTGAAAGGAGAAATTATTTTTTTACATTGCTCACAGCGCTTCATTTTTCACCAACAAAATTAAAAATTGATTATTTTTTTTTATTTCTTTGCATGCTGACAGTATGCAATAATGAAAGCCCTGCGTGTCTAGGGGCAATGCAAGTCCGGTCGTTAATGTATATTTTGAGGATGGATAATTATTAGAGATAGCAATGGATTGTGCTCATTACACATTTTTCACACAGTGGAATTAAACTGAAATATAAAGTGATTTGAGTTCCATTTGTCCATACAGGGGCACAAACGCTGTCACGTGTATGAGTATGTCAGCCTTTTAGTGGCTATATGTGTGACCATTTCCTGCAATAGGTCAATACATCTCCCATTTGTATTTGATTAGCGCTGTCTTGTGTGTTGAATTCATAATGACTTTTATCTGCATCCACCAGTAGATGGCAGTAAAGCCTTTCACCACAGCACTTCTCCATCCACTAGAAAAAAAAAATGTAGCCAGAACAGAAGAGTTTTTCATGTGCCCTCAAAACATATTTCACAAGGTGTTGTCCCCACGATAATTATTTATTTCAGACCAATCTTTTACATTTTTTTCTATTTTCTTCATTTCCAAATAGCATTAAGCTGAATTTTCTCATTTGTCCTTTCCAATCTCCAAAACAGTCTCTAAAACATCACAAGATAATTTTTCAGTGTACATTTAATTGTTTTTTAAGCTTTTCCAGTCTTTTCAACATTTGTTATTTTTTCTTGCTCTTATATGGGCGGGTGGCAAGCTGCAAAACAAGACATTAGGTCGCGCAAAATGTAATTGTGGAGGTAGACAAACAGCACGTGTTTAATGCCGTCACCATGGCAACAGCTCACAGCAGGGAAGAGCAATCACACGCCACAAACACTCCTACATTCACACACACTGAGATATACAACCAAAATATACCATTGCAACGTGTTAAGTATGTGCAGGGGTACAAAGTAACATGGAAACTGTAAACATAATGTATTTATTATTGATTTAAAGCCTCACCGTGTAACATTTTAGCCAAAATAAAAGCCAAAATAAAAGCCTCAAACTTTCCAGTATTCCTCATTTACTGTATACTGTCATTCTTTACACAAGTGCATCCTATTCGACAGTGTTGGTGTCTAGTACCTGCATTATTATAATAATCTGTCATATTATGGGGACCTCCCTCCTTCGTGGGGACAAGAATAAGGTCCCCATGTCGTAAATCATTATTATTAGATCATCATGGTTTAAAGTTAAGGTATGTGTTGAAATACAGCTCTGGAAAGAAATAAGAGACCACTGTAAAATTATCAGTTTTTCTGATTTTATTACTTATACTGTACGTATGTGTTTGGGCAAAAGGAACATTTTTGTTTGAGTCTATAAACTACTGACAACATTTCCCCCAAAATCCAAATAAAATATTATCGTTTAGAGCATTTATTTGCAGAAAATGACGAATGGTCCAAATAACAAGAAAGATACGTTTTCAGACCTCAAACAATGCAGAGAAACAAGATCAAATTCATTTTAAAACAACATAATACTAATGTTTACACTTAAGAAATGTTCAGAAATAAATATTTGGTGCAATAACACTTATTTTTAATCGTAACGTTCATGCGTCTTGGCATGCTCTCCACAAGTCTTTCACATTGTTCTTGGGTGACTTTATTCCACTCCTGGTGCAAGAACTGAAGTAGCTCAGCTTTGTGTTTGTGTTGGAATTCAACAGACGCTGGAATGGAATGGCTGTAATACATGTAGAGATGCTGATTTCAGAAAAAAATGCCGTGGTCTCTTATTTTTTTTTCCAGAGCTGTATGTTATGGTTTAGGCTAAGGTCAAGTTACGGAAAATAATATTAGTCTTACGTAGCACTTTTCAGATGCTCAAAGTCCCTAATTTAGTGCATTATTCATTCACGCTTTAGTCAAGTGGTGGTATGCATCCATTGTAGACACAGCTGCTCTGGATAGAAGTGAGCCTGCCGATCTGCACCATCTGAGCTCCACCAACTCTCACATACACACCACATTCATACTAGACAATGTGGGTAGTGCCTTGCCCAATGACACAATCACAGTTTTTACCACCGGTGTCTCACTGTGGCACATGGCATTCCCAGCGCAGCAGTCCCCCATCCAGATACTTACCAGGCCTAAGGAGGTACAAGGACGTAGCAACAATAGTTAAGTTTAGGATAATTATTCTTCATGTATGACACTGTTGGTGTCGGTATCAGAATTCTGAAAGGCCCTCACAGTGAAGTGTTTCACGTCTTGTTTTAAGACCCACTTTTATTCTCTGGCTTTTAACACCACATGATTGCGTGGTCCTTTGATTTTATTAGTTTTATTATCTTAATGAGGACTAGTGGAGTTAAATAGAGCTTTATTTTATATTCTCATTTTATTGTTTTATCTGTATTCTGAAGCGCGACTGTTTTGTTTATTACATTTGCTATATAAATAAAGTGGATTAGACAGAATTCCTTCAAAACGACAACATCATTTTGCAGATATCACCACAAACATCAATATCAGTAGGAGCCCTGTATCCCCCCTCGCTTGCTGGCTTGCTCCTCTTCTGTATAGTATTTCTGGATCCATGTATGTGTATCTGATTTATGATTCATTAGGGCTAACTGCAGCTGCTGTGACTCTGTCGACGCGAGCAGACCTTCTCTTAGCCTTTATTTGAAAGTGGGCTGCAGCTCTCATGTGCACTAATAAGATCAGTGTGGGTGGGGGTGAAGGTGTTTGGCAGTCTGCGATATTTGTAGATAATACACAGCCTCCACTTGTTTCACTTTTATGCATTATCACAACATCTTTTAGTATACACCCGGGAAGTATCTCTTAAAACCTGCAAAATTTAATAAAAAGAGTTCCTCGTAACTTCATAACTGCACATTTTATTTATGTATTTATTTTTTCTGTGCTATGCCATATCAGCAGGTATTGGGCTAGTCACTATAGGCATTTGAAATAATCTGATATGAAATTGTAGGATATGCTATATGCTCTATTGTTTCCCACTTTGTATCTACTTTAAAAATAGAAGCTTTTTTGAGCTGTAAAAAGCCAAATAAGTGCTATTGAACAGAACAGTAAACCAGCAGCAGATTACGGAGTATTCTTTGCCAGTCAAGGCACTAGGCCATTAGCCCAAAGAGCCTCCATATACACCCCACTCTTTTCAATATTACTCTCCCCTTTAATCCACTTTTTCAGAGCTTTCCTCAGTTCCTTTTATACTGCCTCCTTTTTTGTAATGCATTACCCGAGGCACAGTCATGGAAAAACAACTACCACAGTTATCTCCTTTTTCCAGTTAGTTTTTACAATTCAAACGTCCATTTAAAAGTCAAACTACAAATGGTGAAGAAATGAATTGATGACAAATATGTTTTTTTTTTTCTTTCTCTCATTAGAGGTTACAGTTTGCCCACTATTGTCTTTGACAGATATAGCCTGGACACTCACAGAGATATCCATCCATTCAAAAAAATAATAATAATAATAATACATATTTTATATAGCGCTTATCTGTATGGAGGAATTTAGTCTGGATGATAATTTGTTTAATCAGATTTTTTATCTCACTTTTTTAAACGTTTAAAAATAAGTTTGAATTATTTTCATTCTGTATTTCAATTGTAGAATTTTTAAGCATACCTTTTCAATATGTGCAAAATAATAATAATAATAAAAAAAATAAATAAATAAATAATAATAATAATAATAATAATAATAATATTATTATTATTATTATTAATAATAATAATAATAATAATAATAATAATACTATTATTATTATTATTAATAATAATAATAATAATAATAATAATAATAATAATAATAATAATAAATAAATAAAATCACCTTATATATTTAATATTCAGCACAAGTAAAGTGTAAAATTTGCTGTGAAATATTTCGCAATCAAGATGCCAATCAATTGTGTGTCCAGGCATGTTTCCTATTGGCCTTTCTCTTCTTTGGGTGGGAATTACAGTTCAGGAATCAAAGAGATTTGGTTTTGATTAGGCTATTTCTGATCAATCAGATTGGTTCCCTACAACATTTCCTGGTTGTTAGTTATTTTCACATTTAAGACAGATTATTTATGTGTTGGCATCTTGGATCTTTGCTGCAAATCTTTTCTCTGCAAATTTTCACTCTTGAACATATATGGCCTGAGATTTTTTAGGTTCTTTGTAATTCTAAATGAAAACAATTCACACATGTTTAAAAAAAAAATCAAAGTGAGAAATACAACAATATTTAAAATGATAAATCTGATGAAACAAATGATCTTCCATACTATTACCTGCCAACAAATTTGATACAAAGAAGTTCCGTATCCTTTTGTATTCAGCCCTTGGTTGATCTATCGCAATATTTTGGTGCAAAAAGTGTTATCATTCATGAATTGTAAATAACTCAACAAAAAAGCTGCATTTTCATGGCTTTTATCTGCAAATTATTACATTTACTGTTCCAACTCTTTAAAAGCTATTTTGGAACCCATTACTCTCAGCACTTTCATAACTTCCATAAAAACGAACAAAAACTCATACTATCTCTATTGTCCAGATGTTTCCCAGCATACAATCATCTCTCAACAAGTGAATTTGTGTTTCAATCTACTGCAAAGACCTCCCTGATTTCCTGTAAACTGCCATCCGCCATTAAGCTGCACTTCACAAAATAGTAAATTTCAGCCATCGCCACTGGAACAAAGTGAGAGCAGAAACATGGCTCCCAGTAGACAACATCCTCATTAGCCTGAGAAGAAGAATGGGCAGACAGGAAGAAGATGAGGTGCGCAGGGAGAACAAAATCTTATAAGAATTGATAGACAGATGGACCATCACGGCCACTGAGTAAATGGCATTTGGGAAACAAGATAATTAGTGAAGCCAAATAAACATTCCACGTGCTGAGGAAGGATCTACTAATATTTCCCAAGAGGCAGGTGCTTGGCTTTGTTTGTGTTTTGGAATTGCTTTTCTTGACCACAGTTTGTCTTGTGACTAGATGTGGGGAATGTATAAAATGCTTTCACTCATTGCCTCAGTGTCTCTTCAAATTCTGGAAACACCAAATAAGAATATGCCACCATCGCAGGAACAACAGGTGCTTGCATATGCCTGATTGAATAGTGTGTGCTGCACATTACAATATTAGTTTGATGCAGTAAAAAATATGTGTATATTCTGTTTCTGGTCTCTCAGGAACTTTAAATGTGAAAAACAGTTTTATTTTAAACAGGTGGTCCACCCTTATTCCTCACTTATGCATTTCAAGCATTCTAATTATTCACCACAATTAGTTTAGAAGTGTTTTTCACTAGAGATTAGAGCAGTGTTTTGTCTTCATGGTAAAGCTAACAACAACATGCTAATGCAGGGGTGCTCAATCTTTTTTTGACCGGGATCTACTTTTGAGGTTGATGGTGTGCCGAGATCTACCAAGGGGTTGGGCTAACCCTACCCCCCTACACACACACACCTTAGTCCTGGTTCAGGCCTAGTTTAGTCTTGGTTTAGTTCTGGTTTAGACCTGGTTTAGACCTGGTTTAGTCTTGGTTTAGACCTGGTTTAGACCTGGTTTAGTCCCGGTTTAGACCTGGTTTAGACCTGGTTTAGTCTTGGTTTAGACCTGGTTTAGTCCCGGTTAGGTCCCGGTTTAGTCCCAGGCCCCTGCTGTCAGATAATCTGTCCCTTTGATGCAGAAATAATACGATAATATGACTCACCCCATAACAACGCGGTCAGCTCCGTTGTAACAGTTTGCCATGTAGTCGATAGTTCGCGTATCCACGTGTATCGCGCTGTATATCCACAGACTTTAATTATCCCGAGCTCCCGAGAAAGGGACATATCCTGAACGTATCGGTGATTTTCGCCGAAAGGTGAGGGATTTTCATGCCTGCAGTGAAGCGCAGAAGCACGTAGCAATCCCACCACTTTTGTCTGCGACTCTGCACCAACACGTTCATATGGACGTTGCTACAAAACGCCGTAGCCAAAAACGCCGTAGCTAAAAACGTTGTCCTTCTCCATCTCCTCCTTAAAACTAATAAGCTGTACATGTTCTGGCTCTGGTACTACAGCAACTTTAGGTCACTTCCGTAAACATTGAGCACGCTCTCTGCGTGTGACATTGTCATGTCCTCTGGGGCGCATGCGCAAAAAATCGGATTTCACAAAAAAATCTAAATTGAGCATTAAGCCCTGGCGATCGACTGACACTTGGCCCCCGATCGACCTGTCGATTGCGATCGACGTATTGAGCACCCCTGTGCTAATGCATACTTTCTGATTATCGAACAATACATTTCTTCTATTATTAGATACCGACAGCATTTTGAACACATTTTGACCACAAGAGCTGCTTATACAACATAATACAAAATGTACTGGGGCAAGATAAACCTTGCTCAAATACATTGGACAAATATCAGGCACAGGGCCTTTAAATGTGTTATGTCTTTGCTATGGAGCTCATTGACCAGGAAAGAGCTCAGGGTAAAGCCATGGACATATTGTGGGTGCCACCTGGATGTCTCCTTGCAAAGTGTTCCAGACATATTAAAGAGGAGCACTGGGGTTTGCTTAGAATTCTGCCCTCTCATCCCAGCTCCAGAAAGAAGAAGAAAGACTTGGAGGTGTTTTGTTTGTTGGTCATGATTTTCCAACGATCATTCATTTCTACCTATATTATTAATTTATTTTATTAGATTCTTTTTACAGACCAAGGTTTAGTTTGTTGTCATAGCTGACAGTTTGTCTTCTGCTGTCCAGTTTCTTCAGGACAATATTCCAGGTGTGTGAGAGTAAAAAAGCCCCCTTGTTTACAGTCCCGTGGGGCTTTCTCACTCTTAGATTCTCAATTAATATAATAAAAAATTAGAAGATCAAATGAACCTTGCTGGACTATATTATTCACTTAAAAAAAACAAACAAACAACATTATCTTTTTATATTTCAGGACTGTAATACCGTTCACTGAAGTTTTGCTAGGAAATACTGTTTACTTTATAAACAACGCATTATCTACAAGTGCATCAAGATGACTTTGGCCATGGCAATGTAATAGCTTCCCAATGTCAAAGACGGAACCAGTGCAGATGCAATGTATTACTATCCATGAGTTCTGAGCCCTAAACCCACAGAAACCCCAATCTGACTGCACAGACACCCCTCTCGGTATTGTCCTGCTGGCTACTGCTTGGATAACAGATTCTAGCAGTTCATCGCACGCATGCTGATAGCACTGCTGGTGTCAATACGGCCATCGTCTGGAGGCATGTGCTCGGGCCAGCATGCCTTCCTCTCAGTGAAAACCCCAGATAAACACAGGCCACTGCTTCATTATCGGACATGTCTTTTTCCCACAGTGTATTTCCATTACATCAACTTGGAATTTCCCATTGTGTACCTCATCCTTTATCTGAGAATTCTGATGTCTACTTTCTTATGGAATACAATTTTACAGATACTACTATAAATAAATAAATAAATCGCAAATATGTTTTCTTTTTCTTTTGTGTGCCTATTTTGACGCAATAGTAACGCTCATAATATCCAGTTCCAAAGAATGATAGAAGCTGGGAACAATTTCAATGTTCTTTTTCCCAATATGAAGAAACCTGCGTTAATGCAAGCCTAAACCCAACCTGTCTTGATAATCAAGTAAACCATCAGTCCCTCTTTTTTGTATGAAAAGTTATAATCTTACTAAATTGTATATGTTTTGGTCATATCAGGCCCATAGTCCCGTCTCTTTCACTCCATGAGCAAAGGGAAGGCAGATGCTGGGAGTGAAAGGCGTACACCTTTATTAAACCCGGTCCCTACGATGCTGAAAACAGATATGCATTTGGTTATCTGCTTTTTTGTGCTTGTGGCGGCCAAGTGAAGTACACACCCAACCCAAAGTACACAAAAGTACACACGCACACACAGGCATGCAGTGGACAGGACCAGGCAGAAGTCACCGGTTCCTGGCTCTATCGATTCGAAGAGTAACACAGTTATTTCTGCAGGTCTGTCTCCAACACTTGTCCCCCTATGGAGCTATGGGAGCACAAGAAGGCACTGGAGGTGGGGGGTGTAGGATGAGATGAGGAAAGGGGAGGGGGGAACGTAACAACAACAAGGGGACATTTCTGGGAATGGATGGGGAGATTGGACAGAGCAGGATGTGGTATAGGAACGGCAAAAGCATGAGATGGGATTCATGGAAGAAAAGATCGGAACCAAGGAGAGATGGATGAGATTGGGAAGCAAAACAGATTGAGAATGTTAATACAGGTATGGAATTGTGAGAATATATGGGTAAATAGGCAAAACTGCTTAGAAATAGAAACAATGGCAGAAACATGGACCAATGGACAGAAGTAATGTGAGGTATGAGGAAATGCAAGGATGAGATTTGGGACATTAGTACTAAAATACATAAACAAAAATTACTATAAATATTTAGCCTGCTAGAGAATATTGTCCTTTTGATTTTATTCTGGATGTTGCCACAGGTGCCACCATTATCTCCTGCACTTTTTAGCAACACTTTTTACCATGTACTATTATTGCATGCTATTAGTACTTCTTGACTATCTTAGCGAGTCATTGGTTCTTCTGATCCTACGCATTTCATTGCATTGTTGACCTTGTGTTGATCCTGCATATGACAAAAGAACAATCTTGAATCTTGAATCATTGTGTTTGCGTCATTTTGCATAGGGCTGGTAGTGTTCATGGTCCTGTTTAGCAGGTGATTGATTAGTATTTATAAAGCCTTTTAAAAGCCTCCCAGAAAAGGGTGCATTTTTGACTTGGTGCACATGAACATTTTACTCACATCCTATATTATATTTAGCAAGAAGACTTTTCTCTATTCCTCCATTTTTTTTAAAATGAGATTGCCGGAAGTGTTAACCATAACAGATGTGCAGTTCAGTAGCAATCAGAAATAAAAGTGGGCTGAATGGAATAAGGCAGATACCGTTTTGAAAATTAAGATTACTATTTTTTGTTTGCGTGGAATATGGAATGTCACCTTACAACAAGAAAAAAATCTAAGTAAAGTATGTAAAGGTTATTATTCTAGTATATGACCTTGATACAGTTGTATTTTACATTCCTATCCCATAGTCTGTACTTCTTCATGGCATAAGACTCGCCTTATGACTCCACATGGAGTGAATGGAACTTGGAAAGAGACTCTTGTCCTTTTTGTCAACTCACTCCATCTGGGTTGTGGAGTAGATATGTGCATAAAACCAACAACTGCACTTCTGGGAGATATAAACTGCATTTGTATATGTACCTGAAAAGAAAATGCAAATTGTAAATAGAAGCAAGGTATGACATGTGCATTTTCTGATGGGGTTATAGTTAACTGCAAGAGCCTCTGACAGAATTACTCCGCCTTGCTTCAGAAATTTACAACGCCCTCAAACGCCTCCTCCTCCATTTTCCCCTTCGCCCTTCTGTCTTCCACCCCGGCGCACTCTGATAGGCCAAGGTCAGCCAATTACCCTTCGTGGACCGCCACACACACTCACACATTATGGACTCGCGCACCAAGACAGGGGCAGAGAAGCGCGTCATTGCCCGAGTGTCTGCTGACTGGAGTGCAGTGGACAGCGGCCTGGCATGCTAGATTCATGGGAATATGTCAGCCATCAGCCCGGGCATTTCAAACAATGCCTCACAATGTGCTTGACAGCCCTGAAAAACAGCCTGGTGCTTGGAAACTGCCAGGGCATCATCTCAACTCCCTCATCTGAGCTCTCTGTGGCTCCCTCCATCTCTCACTCCTTCTCCTTCTCTGTTTGTCTCTTTCTGTATCTCATTTCTTGGCCTAATTCACCCACAAGCTCTCATCCACTGTCATTCACTCAAGTCCTATACCGCTTTATATTTTTATTTCCTACCACTGGACACATTTTTCCCCATTCTTGTCACAATGTAATGCACCTTTTTTTTCTGAAGCCTCTTTTTCCCCTATTCCATTTTCCCGAGCAGCAGATGCCCCTTATTAGGAGCTGAGCGGCAGGTCATGGTGTAGTTAAGTGCATAACACACAGGCTGTGGAAGAGCACATAGGGTAGTTATGTACATGATGGTATTATCTAGCCAGGTGGTGATATATCTTAGAGAGACACCAGCCCATAAAGCTGCGGGGACACCAAGTACCTTCCCCTCTCCTTTCGCTCGCCACCAGTCACACACGGTAACAAGCGCACCCTGATTCACAGCATTCAATTTACACTGGCTCGTAACAGCGGCTGATGGGCTCTCGGAGGTTGGAGGGAGGCTAAGGATATGGACTGGGAGGATGAGGGAGTGAGGGAAATTCTGTTAGGATATAAGGAGAAAAGTGCAATGGTTTAGCTTTCACATGAAATAAGATTAGCCATAATCCGGACACTGGCGATGGATGCCCTGATTAGAGAGAGTTGCTGCTAAATAAATGGATTTTATGGTAACAAAGATTATTTATTCAGTTTGAACTGTATTTTAACAACTGTAAATGTGGGATATTGGATTTGGTCTTTTCATTGTAACTGACCTTGAAGAATAATTGTTCCTTTAGGGTTTACAGGCATTGCTTTATCTACATGTTTGAATCTAAATAAAACTTACTGACATGATTAGCAAATGCCTCCAAAGTGTAGTCAGTCATTATGTTTTAGGAAACTACACATTATGTTTTAGGAAACCAGTTTTGACACTGATGATTGCGTGGGTAGAAAGGATTTCTTTAAAAAAAAGTTAAAAAGCATTCTATTTGTTGCAAAGAAAGACACAAATTAGACTTAAAGAAGATAAGATGTGCTTATTCTTTGCGGTACGAATTGTTTGAATGGCAACTATTTTAGTCGTCCAAGTGTGCCAAGATTGACTGATTAACTTTACTGAAAAAGTGAAAAAGTGGTAGGGCCTGGACCTGTGATTGAAAGCTGCAACAAGAGGAATATATGGAAACGTATGGCATTGTGATTCTGTTTATTTCACAGTTGTTTTAGTAAGCTTGCATAATGATCCTCTCAAGAGCTCAACACACCACAGAACACTTCTTTTATACAAGGCAATGTGTGTGAAGTGTCTTGTCTAAGCAGGAGATGATCCTCAGGTTAAGGGACCACTGCTCTAGCCACTGAACCACTGTCACCACTTTTACATGCCTACGAACCCTTTTTTCATAATGAGCAATCTGCCATGTATAGCACTTTTATGTTATAGAGCACTACCTATTTTTAGATGCACAACTACTTCAATAGAAAAAAAAGTGAGCAAAAGGTAACATCCATGTGAGAAAAGATTAGCCATAATCTACACTACACTGGAGATATCAGTGATTATCCCGGGTGATGCCACTCCAGAGTAGTATGATGAGAAACGTTTGCTGCATTTACTTAAACTCTTAACAGACAATTATGTAATTATGTAACCTCTGTGTCCTCCTGCTCATGTTTAGAAATACTATGTGTGTTTGGGAAGTGTCAGGGCGGGCAACTGAACACTATCCGACCCCAATCCTGTTCCCCAAATGAATATGTATCGTTCCAAAAAGCCTGATCCATATCCGCGAGCTGTAATTCAAAACTCTGCAGTCCCATTCTGCACCACTTTCCACTGCACGCACCACACTATGCATATATAAACTTTTAAATCTGTTATGGTTCAAAGATACATTTATATCTCAGAATGTATTTAGCCATGCATTCTTACTTGACTGGAAAAGGCTCCGAGGTGTTAAGTGGGAAATAGTAGTAAAAAGAATAAAATGGTATGTAATGTGATTTTGCCACTCTGTTCAAGGTCAAATGGGGCCTCACAACAACATCTAAATGTATTTTTCATTAATTTATTAATTCATTGCCGTATTGATTGTGTTGAGTGTGCATTTAAAATGTGCAAGCCGGTCATGGCAACATTAGCATACATTTTGATGTAATAGACTTAGCACTACCCCGGTCTCCAGGCGTGTATTATGTTCTATTGCTCCCCTGTCTACAGGCATTATGGTGATGTGCATAGTGGGAGGTTGTAAACAAATAGCATCTAAAAAAAGCATGCCCTCTTGAATGCATAAACGCCCACCTAAATAAGTCCACTAGCAGGATTATAAATTAGGTCAATAGTCTTTGTTTTATACAGTGAACGGGACAAGTCAAATAATACACAGATGTATGTAGGTTTTGGATGCACGTTCATGAGCTGGTCGCAGTCTTGAAGAGCTTCTAGCATCAACTCATAAAGAAGCCAAATCCATATATGATGAAAATCCATATAAAATGAGAAGGTACCTAGTGCCCAAGATTACCCATTCTCTTTCTGAATGATTCTACAGACTCATCCTCTGTTCTAGTTATGTGTCCATAGAACTCAAAGCATTCATATAAATTGGCAGAAATGTGAATGATGCACTTGTGTTTGTTTTACAACACAATGTCACATTCTGACTAAATTTACAGTCTTGGATGTACCCACTCAAATGTAGAAGGTGATGAAAATAAATGCTTACGTTTCAGCATGCCACTTTGATATATGATCTGTCTTGGCCCACACCTCAGAGAGATGCGCTGCACTCTTGGTGGAATTGCCATGTGTACATGAATTCCACGTTTTGACGTTATTTGGGTAATTGATTCCATGTGTAAATGACAGGAGCTGCACACACACACACAATGGTGTGTGCAGGCCAGTGAGCCTGGCCTGATCTCTGACACATCCGCAGCAGAATGATGGATACACATGTGGGCACTGTAGTTGACATTCATGCTCAGCTGATAATTCATGAGCTTCATTGTGCATGGATCTTTGTCTTTTCCTGAGACTGACAGCGGACAGGGCGCGGTGCAGCACCCTGAACATATTTAGCATTCACGTGTTAGCATGGCTGTGTATTTCAAATGGCCATTGACACCAACACCAGCTGATTCATATTCACAGTGTACATTTGTGCCATGCAGGTAATGGCTTGTGATGCACAACGGATCATTGAGATTCAACGTGTGCTCGGTGCTGCTACTGCGGACCTGTCAATAGTCCAGAGCAGGGTGGGGGAAGGGGGGTGTGGGGCTGTGGACATGGGACAGAGGAGGAGAGGGACAGGGCCCATATTTGGTTATCTCTCTGTCATTTCTCACTTGGAGAGGGAGACCCCTGGGAGCCCCTTCATAGCAACTAATGCACACATACAGAGCTGCACTATCACCAAGGGTTGTGTCAGTGAAAAACACTGAGACAATGTCCATGTCAATGATATGTGCCCATCACACGGACCTCCTGCTGACATATTGGCGTTGCTGCCATCCAGGCAGAAAATTGCTTATGACAAATATTTGTGTGCAACAGCCCCAATTTCTGCCTTCTCACAGGTGACTGCAGAAAATGAGCAGGCGTTGGAGACAGACTGTGAGAGCTTGAGACAATAAACAAGCATGGGACATATATAAGGAGGAAATAAAGGTGGAGAAGTGATGGGGAAGGGAATAGAAAAAGACAAGAGTCATTGGGCTGGTTGGAGGAAACAAATGCAAAAATGCAGACCCACTCACAATGCATCCTTCCTCCTTACAACCTACATTGTGTATTTTTCCATGCCTTTAGAGGAAGGTCAGAATACTAAACACATATAGGAGTTTCATGGATGTCATATTCTTTGTGAGACATGGAAACTGTGATTATGAATGACGGAATAAACCTTATAGTATAACTGGTTTATTTGGTTCAGGCTCACTCCTATATAAAGATGTGAAAATGTTGACTTGACATGACAATTGACTAGTGTAAGGAAATGCCACTCACTCAAATGATTTGTTTCTCTTGTCATTATGTAATGGGGTGGCTAACTGGTCAGCGGCAAAGGAACAACATTTCAGCATCATCTAGTAAAGAGCCACATCATGTATATTAAATTTTTTCTATAATTTTATGGTTTTATTTCACAATAATATTTTTTTTAGCTTCTGACATCCCACTCTTGGATCTGCCCCCTGCAGCAGAGCCTATCTAGACGTCTATGAGGCTAGTGATAGCTTAGACCTGTCTCAACTTGTATTAGTGGTCATTCATTGGTACTGCAGGGAAAAAAACCCTTTCCAGCCCAGCCTCAGATCATAAACATTTTCTCAGTTCAAAATCCTTAAATTGTGTTAAGAACAGCTTTTTAATCTGCTCCGCTCTAGCTACTCTCTCTCTCTGATAGGTCGGAGTAGTCACATAGAACGCAAGACCGTGCTCCTTGTGTACGCTTGCATGGGAGCAGAATACTACTGTGCATTGTTGGTGGGCTGCACAGCCACCGGATATATCTACTTCTAAAGGCTAGAGAAATGTGCCACTGAGCTTGGACCATTGACTTAAATGGGTGGTCCTGTTTAGGCCTAGACTAGACTGCCCAGAGCAGAGAAAACACTGCTACTGCACAAACTCTGGAGAGTGTCTGAACTACTTTGTCTGAGGCAGGGCTCTCAAGTCTCACGCATTGAGAGTGTGACACACGCAATTCGACGCCACACGTGGCATTTCTCACGCTGATTTTTTTTTTTTTTTTGTGCCCAGAAAATCGGTCTGTGTGGCTCAGTTTATGCAGGCACCGCGCGTTTTCAGCGAAAAAAACTCCCCCCTCCTCCCCGCCCCGCTCCCCGGAAAAAAATCTCAGTTTCAGCCAATCAGAAAATAAGATTGTTCTGTTGCTGGGCAGACTAGTTTCAGCTGCTAAGCGCACACAGCGACTGACGGTGATGATAAAACAAACTGAGAACCATCAGGTAATAACTTCATTTATATAACTCTCCTTAGTTGCTTTGTAGTTTAAGTTTGCTCTTTAGACAAATTCAATGCAATTCGACGTTCACTCGCACCCCCCCCGCTCCTCGGAAATTACGCAGTCTCACGCACGACCCCGCTCAAAACTTAACAGCCCTGGTCTGAGGCATTCAAGGATCATTCAAGCTCAGAACAGTTATAAAGATCATTTTGAAGATTTCCGTGTTGCATCGTTGCATGCTACATCGCATTAAATAAGGACCAATAAAAAGCTTCTGTTTCGTATAATATCATTAAGTGACTCTTAAAAGACATCTAATGCTGCTTACAAGATGCATACAACCTTGTATAAGGCAGGAAAATATTTATTAAATCTGATACAAGGCAAACAGTCCTGAAAGTAGTCACGTGTATTTCTTTCTTTCTTTTTTTGGAATTATGCATCATACTACACATACTGTACATGCAGCACTTATAATTGTGTGTTATTATTGATGATACTGAGCATATTTCTCAAGGTCTGCTGTAGAATATGATGGATTCCCTGGTTTAGAGCTGGAGTTCCGTGGGGCTATTGTTTTAGAGCTGCTCTTTTCACAAAGCGGTGCAGGTGGTTCACTGTTTATGCTCTCTTAGGAGGGTTTTTATAGTGCATCATATTTCCCAGCATCGCTGTGTCCTCCTTATAATGGAGGCTGCTTTAGGTTACACAAGACTGATCACAAATGGAATAAAAGTGAACAAGACAAGGTCAACAGGCACCACTCCTCTGTGGTTTACAGCTTCACCTCTGCATAACATGCTGGAGACATTATTGTTTATTCCTCATGCCTACATTAATATGGTGCATTTTCCTGTTATTTTATTCACAGCTTAAGACTTCTTAAAGGGATATGCCACCCCCAGGTCAAATTTGGGCATCTCCCCACAGTCCAGAGACTAAAATAAGTGGTGGAAAGCGTTTTCCTGCTCACCCAGCCATTGTCCGAGCCTGTCGCCACTGACTGCCGCGGTATCTGCAGCTCCTCCGCCTTAGACTGGAGTCTAACGTCGCCAGAGAAAGATTTCGGCCAAAAGGAATTAATTTGCTCGATGCGTTTCCCAATTACTTTATGTGTAGTGCGCATTCATATCGAGTGCAAATAAATGTGCAAATCAACACGGAGAGCTTGCCTTGGTCATTTTGGGTGGGAACTATTTTCCAGTGCGTAAGAATACAGTCGAATCACACAGTACGCTGCCAGGGGAATCCCAGTTACGCACTGGGAAGGGAGTTCCCCTGTTGCACAACGTGGTGCGTGATTCGACTGTATTCTTCCGCACTGGAAAATAGTTCCCACCCAAAATGACCAAGGCAAGCTCTCCGTGTTGATTTGCACATTTATTTGCACTCGATATGAATGCGCACTACACAGAAAGTAATTGGGAAACGCATGGAGCAAATTAATTCCTTTTGGCCGAAATCTTTCTCTGGCGACGTTAGACTCCAGTCTAAGGCGGAGTAGCTGCAGATACCGCGGCGGTCAGTGGCGACAGGCTCGGACAATGGCTGGGTGAGCAGGAAAACGCTTTCCACCACTTATTTTAGTCTCTGGACTGTGGGGAGATGCACAAATTTGACCTGGAGGTGGCATATCCCTTTAAGACAGAAGCTCTAGTGAACAGTTTAAGGATTGACAGTCTCAGCCACATATGACTGAACCTTCACCAACAGCTAATGGCATTTAGCATGGGCTTGTACACCTTGGTAAACATTCAGATTTTAAAAAGGGGACACATGATGTGAAATCAACTAAGCTTTACTGTTCTATGATTGTGTTTTTCTTGTTTTAAGCAGAACAATTACAAGTTCAAGTACTTAAATCAAGATATGTTCTTTAATTAAGAAAAAAAACTTACCCAGACTTTACATTTTGTGTTGTACAATTAAATCTGGAATACATTAAGTTTAAAAGCGATATGTAAGATTAATGTAAGATTAATGCACAGTAGTTAACAATAACATCCATTTTACATTGACTGGTCTAAGAATAAAATTTGAGGTACTGTGATTTTTCTGTTCTGTGTCAGCTGCTACTTTAAGTTTTGAAGTGTAACATTGGAGTTTTGTATATAGTGCACTGTCCTTCACACTGGGACTTCTATTATGTGAATGTTTTCAAAAATGTGCATACATCACTTAGGTGCTCATATTTTACATATAGCTTCAAAAAGGTACAACCTCATTTCTAAGTAACACGATAAATGAAAGGCAATATGATAAAGCAGGAGTCTGATCCAGCTCTTCATTTATTCATTCCCTTCTCTGGCCTGTAAAGCCTTGTTAAAGTATGTGCCAGAATCTTTGACACACCTACCCTCTGCCAAACCAGGAAGCTCAGTGTCCTTGTGTTAAACTACCTCGTCTGTCAGAAAATAGATCAAATTACTACCAAGGCCACGAGTGCCAAGGCTTGCATTTTTAGAGAAAGGAAGGTGCCAATATTAAATAGGTTCATTTAATATGACTTTATAATGCGGCGTGGATTCAAAACCAGCGAACAGTGAACAGAGGATAAATATGATGTTTCATGTGCAAATACATTGTTAAAGGGCTCATATTACGCTATTTTCTGACCTATATTATAATGTTTCCTCATCACAAACAAACCTGGAGTTGTGTTTTGTTTCATTCACAAATGTTTAACACATAAACCTGCATATGCTTCTCTCAAAACTGTTCCACCCCATGATGCCATGTGATAATGCAGGAAGTGCTCCACTGTGTTTGGATAATTACAGCCCTGGAATTGCCATCCTCTACTGAACAAAAGGTAAAAGGTAGCTGTTAAATTGAAAACTACCACTTCATGACATCACATGTTGGAACAAGGCATTTTGAACTTTAGAGATGCAGACAACTAGACTAAACTAGGATTATGCAAAGGTATGCAAAAACAAAACACAACTCCAGGTATGTTTGTGATGAAGAAGCTACATAAAAACGTAAATCAGAAAATAGCGTAATATGGGCCCTTTAAAATTATTAGTTACTTTAATTAGCTTTTTAATATTTTGTCATTTTAAACGCTGAAGTTGTCTTCTGAAATACAACAAAAACATGATGAACTGACTAAAAAGACCTTTAGAAAGAACAAAATACATTTTGTCAACTCAATTCAAATGAATCTTGTTGTTCTAGTGGATTTTAGAAGGAACAATTTAGAGGCTATATTTTCTGACCAATAGCAAATGTAAATAAAATGCTGTGGGGGGAAAAATGGTTATAAATCACAAAATAGCATGGTGAAGCTGATACATTTTCCTCTTGTTAGCGCTGACTAATAACTAATAACTATTGTTACAAATATTAGCATAGCACCAGTTTTATAGTCCCTCATCCTAGTCAGTCTAATCAACAGTGATGCCCCAGTTCCATTCATTTTCCCCATAGACTTTCTGAAAGAAAATTAATGTTAAAAGTTTGAAAGCTTGCTCAGGCCTCACCTGCTATGTCATAACTAATGACCACAAGACCTATAAATTTATGTAAAATATGTCTCTGAAACGATATAAACTGCAAAAAAAAAAAAAAATCTTGCATTTTAAATGTGCTTTTTGGACTTAGTTTTGGATATTAGTTACCACATGGCTAGTTAGCCTCCGCAATGCCTTTGTTCCTAATTCCTAATATTAACATTTTTCAAAAAGTCTGTGGGAAAAATGAGTGGAAAGTTTACTTCCAGAACTGGAGCGTACTTCGAACCGGGCGGTGAGCTCCATGCTTAATGCCCCTGTTCTGTTGTTTCTCACTCAAAACTAAAAATGTTTAAGGCCCAGATCAAGTTCACAATTTTCAATTTTGACTTTTGTGTGAAAAAAAAAAAAAAAAAAGCATTACCTGGGACATAATATAATTTGATCTATTTGGTAGATATAGAGATACCTTTTTAGCTTGATTCCATTTCTAAGTATGTTAAACCTCAAATCTTGGACATCTTGCAAATGAGGACAAACTGGGAATGACACATGAACACTGAGACAGTATTGGAAAAACAACTGAGATATTGTTAGAGGTATTCTTTTAAATAACCATGTATTGTGTCCTCCTGTCACCAAGACAACTTTATCCACAGTCACTGGACACATACTTCAATCCTATAACCAGTGTGTGATCTATGGCTGAAGGTCATGGTGCTGTCATCTCCAAGACCCCCTGCAGTTTAGATTTCTTCCCTGTAGCCCTCCCCTTCTATATTTCCACTTTCTTCCCTCTCTTCCCTTTTTATGGAAGCCAGGGTCGGCCTTGCTCTATCGTTTTGTTAATCTGCCTCTCTCTCACACGTATCCTGACCATTTCACCTGATCCCATAAGCACCGTTTGCTCTTGATCTCCCCCCTCAGGCTGCACATTAGCCTTCTCTCTGCTTTTCCCTTTACGCTGGCTTCTCAGGCTTCCTTTATTCTCTTCAAGCCAAGCACGCATTTATTATATTCTAAAAATACTTTGATTTGAATTTTCAGACCCATTCTTGTTTCTAAAGAAATATTTTTGTGCTTCATATAATGTCTACATTTTAATTATATTGGGTAGGTTGTTTCGGAAGTGCAATTATTATTGCGTTGGTGGTTCAAATTTTATTCACTAACTTTGTACTTTTGTGTCCTTGAGAAAGACAAGCTTGCATAGCTTTATAGGGTTAATGGCTATTGTTTGAGAGGGGAAACTATTGTTTTTCATCTGTCTATTAACACAGACTATATATATATGCATGTTTCCAAATAGGCAAATAGGTACTTCCGGCTCCATCACCTTCAACTGACTATATCACTCCTCTTTGCAGTGAGTCTCCTTATTTTGGTCTTAAATTATTTGCATTAACCCACCCATTAACAATCCTAGTGGTGTTATTTTACTATTTTGCCCATAAATAAATGTATATTTCTACTTCTTTTGACAGTTTATATTCATTAAGACATGCAACGTTTCGGCCCTAGGCCTTCATCAGGCAAAACATTTTTTCTCCTCTGGGTTTGCTCCCTTGCCTCCAACGCCCCCGTCTAAAGAGATTGAAGTGCGAAGTTCTCATTTTTGGACAGTTTATATTCCAAAGCTAACCTGTATGCTAGTTTTAAGTATTACAGTTACTGTAGGTGCACTAAGAAACCTTACTGGTGGAGGTCAGTTGTCTTGTCTTCATGCGGATTGCTTTCCCTAGCTTTGAGCTTTTGAATAAATCATTATTCAGATCATTAAAACTTGTAGTTATATTTGTTGGCTAATAGTAACTTCGTAGAGTAAATGTTTTTTATTGTTGCTTTAAAATACCATACATTTCATACATTCCAGTTCCGTGTGTGTGTATATGTGTGTGTGTGTGTGTGTGTGTGTGTGTGCTTGTGGCCCCTGCAGTGACATAATTTAATATTCCCGGTGTCATAGTAAAAGAGAGAGGAGGCTGGGGTTGTCAGCACTGGCCCACATTGATTTAGCACAGGGATCACACAGGGAGCATCTCTCTTTATTTTATTAGTAGGCTACAGTCAATCTGATGCAGTGACAGAGAGGTGGGGCAGAGCGGCTCGCGCCAACAGCTGGCAGCCAGAAGGAACCTGAGTCTCCACTTGGAGCAGAATTAATTTTCTATCTCCAACTAAAACAGAGAAAGCTTGTCATTTGTTCCATACTTCACTTACTTCCATCTAGCACCTGCTGTAATTAAGAAGTACACACAATGCACTTAGTAGAGCATAATGTGTATCTGATAAAAGCTGACTGCTGCAGACAAGCCTGTAATGGTAATTGGCATTTGTGGTAAGGTTGGAAATGGTTTGGTTGACAACAAACAGTAGCACTAAGAGACTTGGTTATAGCAGGTTATTACAGAACCTTACTTCATCACAGCTCTGTGTCAAAGACGCCCTTTACTGGAGATAGAATCAATAATTTCATCTTTGAGGTCATATTTTTAGTCAGGCATGTCCAGGCATGGCTGAGTGTTCACAGATGTGACTTATGTGCTGGTGTAATGTGGCATTTGCATCACTTGGTTTAAATGGCATGTTCATAAAACGGCTTGAACTGAATCACACACAGTAGAGGTAAGGTTAGTACAATAGTCATAGTTAGTCATAGTTAGTCATAGTTTGCCTTATTGAAAAACAACCATATGTACATGTACATAGAGTGAATTCGAAATTTTGTTTCCCCACTAACCAGGCAGGACAGTGATAGAGTGGCTAGGGGAGGGGCTGCTGCGCTTGCGCACGCCGCCGAATGGGAGATGCAGAGTGGAAAAGATGCAATACAATCAATGACAATTAATTCACAACATGTAATGACAGAAAAACAATTGGACAGGTAACATACGGTGCTTTTTTCTTTGGCGACAAAAAGGAAGGGTGGGGCAGGGATCAGATCAGAAATTAATGCAATTGATTGAAACCAAGAGCAGAGAGCAGATCTTTCTAAAAAGACAGGGAAAAATACTTAATCATGTTAGTGTGAATAGTCCGAATAGTGTGTGCCAATATTTTTGTAGAGTCCATGATAACAAGCCACATCTGTGGCCTTGGGACTGTTCTTGCAAGGAAGCCAAGTCAAAACAAAGATAACCATTGGAGACAGATTTTCACAGGAGACAGATTTACAGGGCATTAATTTAGCATGATGAAATACATTTTAGAGACCCAGGTGAGCAAGCAATTTAGCTGGACCCCTGGTTCTGCCAAACCCCCATCTTCATATCCCCATGAAGATTCGTGAAAGATCTCATTAGTTCCTCTTGGCGTACAGACTGCACTGCGTTGCCTTTGCCCAGTTCTGTAACCATGCCCGTGATGATATCCATACATCGAGATGTTTCCTTCGGTTGAAACCCTTCCAAATGGTCCTCAACCTGTACCACTTTCTGATGATTCCTTTCACGAGATCTCCCACGGCTTCACAGTGGCTCGAAATTACTGCAGACAGCTTGGGGGACTCTTTACTTGCTGCCAGCTTACAAATTTTGCGATAGATCATGGACAATCCCAGGCCAATCAACAGATGTCCAGCTATCAGAAATCCAAATATGTAAATATCCTCCACATCCTCCAGGTACATTGGTGCCAAACATACGACTTGCCACGCATTATACGAATCCCTCGCATATCCAGCAGCAAAAGTACCGTCCGGACACACCGCTTCTCTCGGAGCGGCACTCCTCTGTGAAAAAAAAGTTGCGCTGAGGGTCCAGCTGATCAAATCCATATTTTAGGAATTTGGAAAATCTGCTCCAAAAGAGAGAAAAATGACGAAAAACAGAGAGGCATGCACACAACAGAGCAGCAAGATAAGGAGGAAGAGACAGACATGTCTGCACTCTCTCAAGGCTAGCGTGAAAAAAAAACAAAAAACAAAAAAAAACTTGCACTCAGTTAATAATACTGTTTCATGGACCTTATTTGCAAACGATCCCAAATTCAAAGTTCAGGAGTAGCAACACAGAAACAACCATAGCAACATAGAAAATATATTTAAACAGTGATGCCAAACAGTGATGCCAAAAACAAAAGTGTTTGTTGGCCAACTTCACTAATGATTTTATTATTTGCATTTGCATATTGTTTTGAAATACTGCAATATAATGTATTTTGAGTCATACACTATATTGCCAAAAGTATTCGCTCACCCATCCAAATAATGGAACCTGCTCAGTGAATTCCACACTTGTTCCACCTGTGCAACAAGTCCAGTCATGAAATTTCCTCCTAAAAGTATTCGCTCACCTGGACTCGCATATGAACTTAAGTGACATCCCATTCTTTATCCATAGGGTTTAATATGATGTTGGCCCACCCTTTGCAGCTATAATAGCATCAACTCTTCTGGGAAGTCTGTCCACAAGGTTTAGGAGTGTGTTTATGAGGATTTTTGACCACTCTTCCAGAAGTACATTTGTGAGATCACACGCTGATGTTGGACGAGAAGGCCTGGCTCTCACTCTCTGTTCTAATTCATCCCAAACTTCTCCAGTCAAGTTCATCCACATCAAACTCTCTCATCCATGTCTTTATGGACCTTGCTTTGTGCACTGGTGCACAGTCATGTTGAAGAGGAAGGGGCCATCTCCAAACTGTTCTCACAAAGTTGGGAGCATGGAATTGTCCAAAATCTCTTGATATGCTGAAGCAGATTTCCTTTCACTGGGACTAAGGGGCCAAATCCAGCTCCTATAAAACAGCCCCACACCATAATCCCCTTCACCAAACTTTACACTTGGCACAGTGCAGTCAGACAAGTACTGCTCTCCTGGCAACCGCCAAACCCAGACTCGTCCATCAGATTGCCAGATGGAGATGCACAATTCGTCACTCCACTGCTCTAGAGTTCAGTGACAGCGTGCTTTTCACCACTGCATCTAATGCTTTGCATTGCACTTGGTGATTTATGACGTAGATGCAGCTGGACGACTTCATGAAGCTCTGTTCTCAAGCTAATCTGAAGGCCATGTGAAGTTTGGAGGTCTGTAGCGATTGACTCTGCAGAAAGTTGGTGACCTCTGCGCATTATGCGCCTCAGCATCTGCTGACCCCGCCCCATCAGTGTACGTGGGACAGGGAGGGTCGTCGCTGAGTTGCAATCGCTTCCACTGACAGTTGAATGTGGAATATTTAGGAGTGAGGAAATTTCATGACTGGACTTGCACAGGTGGCATCCTATCACAGCACCACGCTGGAATTCATTGAGCTCCTGAGAGCCACCCATTCTTTCACAAATGTTTATAGAAACAGTCTACAGGCCCAGGTGCTTGATTTTATTCACCTGGGCCATGGAAGTGATGGGAACACCTGATTTTGATTATTTGGATGGGTGACTGAAAACTTTTGGGAATAATGTACCTGCTGCAAAGAGAAAGTGTGTATTTAAATCTGGTCAAGTACTACTTTTATAATGTACTTAATGGGAAGAAAGAAATAACTACTCAATTATAAGAGAAAAGTTGACAAATCCACCTTTAACCTTTCCACAACCTTTTACCCATTGTCATTATTATATTATAATTATTAACAATAGAAGAGTATGGAATGGTTGGAGACAGTCAAATTGATAAGGTATATCACAGAATAATGTATCTTTTTTGTCATATATCGGAAGCTAATGAAGTCATCCTCAGATCCATATCTAAACAGCACCAAGTGACACCTCCAAAATCCCCATCAGATGAAGTGGGATTGCACAGTTTTGTTTAGCCCCTGTCAATATATTGATGACCATTGTGCGAATGATTCTCTGGAGGACATCGACAGAGATTCAAGGCTACAGCAGCTGATGGAATATGTCACGTAGCATTCGATTTTGCACGTATTTGTGTCAAATGTCTTCCACTGGGATCGATCTGGTGCACCCAAATGATGTATGCCTGTATCATGTGACGCACTACAAGGGCCAAGGTTTTAGGTCCGAAGCCAGGCTGGTAATTCATTACAACAATGTGTAATAGTGTGTGTGTCTGTGTGTGTGCGAGGCAGAGACCATTGGCGTGATTCATAAGAGGGAAGCGATGCAGCTATGAGGCAAACTCATTAGGCTCCTGTCGTCTCGCCTCCTGGTAGGAAAAATACCTGGCATCTGGGAGTTTATATTCCATCTCCTTTACAACCCCCCCACATTTTTTTCTTTTCCTTTTTACAGCTTTCACATACTGTGCCACAAAATCCAAGAGCAATCACCAATCAATCTTGTACGCTTCTGAGCCAGCCCCCTTGCTACTGCTGCTAAACACTACATAGCTCCACTTCCCAGTCACACACATGTGCTCTCTTCCTGCCTTTTGTATCCCACACCATTAAAGCTCATCAGGCTCATCCTCCTGTAATCACAAAATCCATGCGTGCCCCCCTTCACCCCTCTCCAACCATCCTTGTTCCTCCAACCGATTCATCCATCACTTCCCGCATGGTCCGCCTGCTTCTTTTAAAACTCCCTAGTGATTGCTTGTCATTGCTGATTGGACAACTTTGACACCTCTCTCCTTCACTCTCATACCTCGCTCCATACCTATAATTTAACTTCAGTCGCCATGGAGATCCCATCTGGCTTCTCGTGAGTCACTTAACAGGTTTTCAGAGGGTAAAAAAGGAACAAAATGGGTTGCAATTTTTTATGACATTTCAGAAAGTGTGCAACAATCAAGGGCAAATCAGGAAAAGCAGGAGGCTTGAAACACAGTTGGATCACTTTTGACTTGTTCAAGGACTTATTTTGGGAAATGAGAACTTGAGAGTTTTTCTAACAATGGGGAACCTTGAGAAAATGAAATGGAATGTGGGACAAGGCTCAATTTGGGCATTCCTCTCAGTTTAAGTCTTTTATTATGACATAAAACATGTATTTCTGAGGAATAAACAAGTTTGTGATGTAGGGGAATAGGCTTTGAAAATTATTTTTGATTGCTGGAGAAGCCTGGAGATTTTTAATTATTTATTTTGTTTTTGGATGCAGTATTCCCCAAATATTTGCATATAAATGTGCTTCAAATATTATAAAACAAGGCTTGCCTTACCAACTGAATTTGTATCCTTGACCATTTGGGTAAGGGATAGAAGGATTTCTGTGTGGAGTCCGCTTCTCATGTTTAGTTCCAACTAAAACATGTAGTAGACCTTCCATGTCTGCAGGTGCTGTGTGTATGTGTTTTATATCTACTGTGTCACTCAGCGCCTTCTCCTGTTGCCCCCAGGTCTGTTGTAAATTATAATAAATAAAACAAAGATTAAAGAAACTGAACAAAACAATCATGCAAAATCATTTTACTAAGCTAGTCCTGAGCAATTGAAGCTCAAGGTCAGGAGATGTGTCCCTGGGCACTGACCTCTATGTATTGACCCACAACTAACTCCAGTATGAGCAATAAAGTCTACTTTAAACTCTGGAACCTTGATGAAAATCTTAACATGCTTCCTGAGTTGCTTTTGTCACTGTTCATATAGCAAATCCAATGATGCTGGCAAGGATTTAAATCTTGAGAGAACGCTTGTCAGGATGCTGCACTACAGTGCCCATCAACTCCCCTGGTTCTGGATCTAAATCTCCCATTCTTTTCTATTTCTTTTCACTGTTGAGCTCCATATCAATAGCCATGAAAATTTGGTTACAGCCAACTACTCTACACTGTCTGTATAATTATTAGGCAAGTGGGTATTTTGACCATATCAAGAATTTTATTTATATTTGCATATTTGTGTAACGAAGGAGGGTGTGGCCAAAGGAGATCAACATTCTATATCAGTGCTTCTCAAATAGTGAGGTGGGCTTCCCTGGGGGGGCGCGGTGTGATGCTGGGGGGGGGGGGGGGCACATGTGACCCTGAGAAACATGTTTTTTTGCCATACTGTACTAGAACTAAGTGTAATTGCACATCAACAACAGTAGTTGGCAGTGGTGCTCTCATTGTCGCTCTGGGGCAGGGGTCGGCAACCTTAAATACGCGATATAAAGAACAGACTCACCATCAGCAGAACATCCTCTGTCACAGAAAAAAACATGTATATTCCACTGAGTCGTGTCCTTTAGTCCAACAGAAGCTGACGCAGCAGCGGCACAAGGACAGAGCAGTTTTTTTTCAGCGCTTTTAGTTTATGCATATGGGCCATGTGATTTTAAGTTTTGTTTCTGTAAAACATTTTTTAAAAATGTGCGCAAAGCTGCATTAAAAACACATTAATATTTGAGTCCTCAGTGCATAAAGACAGTGCAGTCTTTGTAAGTTTCTTTCTTTCTTTTTTTTTGTTTTTAATGTTAATAAAGGATACGATATTATGCAGAGGTGTACTAATAACAATTTTCTAAACAAGTAATACTATTTATAGTCGAGCGCAGGGAGGAGGGCGTGAATTTTTCTTCTTCCTGGGGGGGGGGGCATCACAGAAAATAATTGAGAAGCACTGCTCTATATCAAGGTGTCAAAATTATTAGGGAGCTTCTTTTCCTCAGGCAAAATGGGGCAAAAAAGAGATTTAACTGACTGTCTTTCAGTGGAAGGGAACACTCTTGAAATTGTCAAGATATTGGGGCATGATCACAGAACCATCAGACGTTTTGTTGCAAATAGTCAACAGTGTCGGAAGAAACGTGCTGAGAAAAGTGCAAATTAACTGCAAGATGTGAGAAGAATCAAACATGAAGCAACCAGGAACCCATTATCCTCCAGTGCTGTCAGATCTGCAACCTACCTGGAGTGCCCAGACGTACAAGGTGTTCAGTGCTCAGAGACATGGCCAAAGTAAGGAAGGCTGAAACCCGACTACCACTGAACAAGAAAAATAATCTGAAATGTCAAGACTGGGCCAAGAAATATAGGAAGACAGATTTTTCAAAGGTTTTATGAATTGATGAGATGAGAGTGACTCTTGATGGACCAGATGGATGGGCCTGTGGCTGGATCACAAATGTGCACAGGGTTCCACTTTGACTCAGAGGCCAGCAAGGTGGAAGTGGGGTACCGGTATGGGCGGGTATCATTAAAGATGAGCTTGTTGGACCTTTTTGGGATGAATATGGACTCAGAAGAAGAAGACACTTTTTTTAAGCAGTGGTACAGGAAAAAGTCTATCTTTCAAAAGCAGCATGATTTTTATGCAGGACAATAGTCCATCGCATGCATTGAAGTACTCCACTGTAGAGGTAAGATCTTAAGCCCGAGCCCGAGCCCGAACTGACCCGACCCGAAATTCGGGTCGGGCTCGGGCCTAAAATGTCAATCATTGCTTCGGGTCGGGCTCGGGCCGGGCTTCTCTCTCGCTGACTTAAAAAATAAATAAATATATGTTTATAAAAATGTATAATAAAACGATGTGTGGATACTAAACTAAGGAGTACTTGTTTTAAAATAAATAATTTGGATAAAACAGAGAAGGCGCTTTAAGGTAATTGCTATTTAACTATTAAACAGGAGCCGCTCTTAATAATCTTCCCCTCCGCAAGTCCGCATCTATTTTGACCTGGTATCCCCAATATGGAGGAGCAAGAAGTTAAGGATAAACTAAAGACAGGAGAACTGAAAAGACAAACACGCACCGGTAAGAGTGAGGTGTGGAAAAGCTTCAAATTGATTGTTGAAAATGCTACAGAAACTTGCGTTGGCTTCGCTGAATGTAGTCAATGTGGCGCTTTGCTTTCATACGAGAGCAAAAAGACTGGCACCTAAGCTGCGCGCCTGCGCAGTTGCGCACTGCTCACACATTCTCAGCGCACAAGAAAACCTCTGCAGCGCAGGGATGAAAGAGTTCCGCTTTTTTTTCAGCCGCGGGGTCATCTGAATACGGGGGAATCGTCCAGTATTCAGAAACAAAAGTATGTGTCTCGTATTAAACTTCTACCGGTGTAAGCCACGAGCACGCGCAAGCCGCGAGCACGCGCAGCTCTTTCCGCGTGTAGCGGGGGGGGGGGGGTGCATGTCGGATGTCGCGCACAGGGTTCCAAGGAGCGCTCAGGGAGTTAGTGTGTTTGCTCAGACACATAAAACATTAGGGGGAACATTGACCTCGACGCTGAGCAGGCATTTAAACAGCTGTACTAGCAAAATTGATGATCGTCAAACATCTATATTATCATTTGTTTCAAAAAACGCCCCTCACAAATAAAATATGAAATTTCGGGTTTGCTTCGGGCTCGGGCCTGCAAATCAAGTTAATTGGTCGGGCTCGGGCCGGGTCGGGCTTTAATACCTGCGGGCCGAGTCGGGTCGGGCTGGATTTTTTAGGCCCGATCTTACCTCTACTCCACTGCAGCTAGCCAGTAAAGGCCTTAAAGATGAAAAAATAATGCCATGGCCCCCTTCCTTAGCTAAACTAATCCCTATTGAGAACTAATGGGCCCTTCTTAAACAGGAAATTTAGGGTGAAGGAAAACCATCCACCTCTCTGAACAGTGTCTGGGAGGCTGTGGTTGCTGCTGCACAAAACACTGATCATCAACCGATTAAGAAACTGACAGACTCCATAAATGGAAGGCTCATGATGATTATTGAGAAGAAGGGTGACTATATTGCTCACTGATTTTTTCTTTTTTTTCTTTTTTTTTAATGTCAGAAATGTTTATCTGTACACTTTGAATTGTTTTTGATTCTGACAGATGAAAATAAACAGTGAGAATAGAAAATGTAGTTGCGTAATAATTCTACACTTTAATAGTTGCCCAATAATTCTGCACACTTTTTTGAGTTATTCACAGATTCTGAAAGTGTAGATTCTAAGCTTTCCAACAACGCCTTACACATGGAAATCTGAGAACATCTGAAGAATTCAATAATACACAGGACACCTTAGTCCTGGTTCAGACCTGGTTTAGTCCTGGTTTAGACCTGGTTTAGTCTTGGTTTAGTCCTGGTTTAGTCCTGGTTTAGACTAACCTGGGAAATCCCAGGCTGCTTTTGTTCATTCCGATCTGAAAGACAGCCTGGCAACTATGGCAAGTGAGCTCTCCCGATTCTGGGAGCCAAACAGAGAGCGGGGAGGGTGGCAAGATGGTGACGCGTACTATGTGACAAACGGAAGCTTGTAGTTTGAACTGACAACTGACATGATTGGCTATGGGCTACGTATACGCCAAATGATAAACATTCGTAATGCCCAATAAATGGCCTTTGGCGATCGTAAACCACACCTCCGCTACGAAATATTTCGAAGGTGGCTCCCAGACCATATATCACTATGGTCAGGTGTAAACCAGGCAAGGTTTAGACCTGGTTTAGACCTGGTTTAGTCCCAGTGTAGTCCCGGTTTAGTCCTGTACACACACGCTGACACATGGCCCCTGCTGTCCCTTTGATGGAGAAATAATACGATAATATGACTCACCCCATAAGAACGCGTCAGCTCCGTTGTAACAGTTTGCCGTGGTGTCAGATAGTATCCTCATGTATATGCGTATTGCTTATATCCACGGACTTTAATTATCCGGAGAAATGGAGAAATGGACATATGCCGAACGTATCGGCGAAAGGTGAGGGATTTTCATGCCTGCAGTGAAGCACGTAGCAATCCCACCACTTTTGTCTGTGACTCCGCACCAACCCGTTCATACAGACGTTGCTGCTACTGCCCCGCAAAATGCCGTGGCCAAAAATCTTGTCCTTCTCTTTCTCCGTTTCCTCATTAAAACAAATAAGCTGTACATGTTCTGGCTCCGGTACGACAGCAACTTTAGGCTACTTCCGTAAACATTGAGCACGCTCGCTGCACGTGACCTTGTCGTGTCCTCCGGGGCGCATGTGGGACACTTTTGGGGCGTTTAAAGTTCACACTGGAGATCACATACAAGTCATATTTAATTGGAAATGTGAACGACCTCGCAAAAAAATCGGATTTCACAAAAAAATTGGAATTGAGCATTAAGCCCTGCAGTCTGAATGTAGCCATACACGATCGACTGACAATCGGCCTACGGTCGACCGGTAGATCGCGATCGACTGGTTGGACACCCCTGCTATACAACTTGCCTAATAATTATGCACACAGTGTATGCCTACGATCCTGATTCTGTGCCTCTCTTCCTCTGTCCACCTCTCTCTGGCCTATTTGCCCCCTATCCTCCATTTCCTCTTTCTCTCTCTGGCCCCTACACCCTCTCTTTAGCTGCAGTCCTCCACAGTGTAATAGTGCTTGTCATCTCTCCTCTGTCCTGTCAATATGTGGCCTGTACTGTAGTACAAGGTCATCCCAGGTTCTCTCCCAAAGCCGTTAACCGCACGCCCTCCAACATCCCATTTTGTTGGCCTTCCAGCTCTACATTCTCAAAAACTATGTCTTTGAAGCATTGCACTTCTACCTTCTTCCACTCTGACACCTACAATTTTCCAATGTTTTGCTTCTGGCTCAGAGTTGAGTTAAAAGTAGAAGTCCACCAAAATTGAAAATCAGTTGGTATGTGCTATTGCAAGTGGTGCTCACAGTAAGGACACATTTTTTGCTGTATATCTTGTCTGGGCATGTTTATTAGGGGCAAAGCACCGTAGGTGCTAGGCACCCTATAGTGTTTGTACTGCGTTGCCTAGCAACCCTTTGATCTTTCCTTTGATGTGTCTGGTCTCCTGATTCTTATTATTCTATATTCTTTTCTCAATGGGAGTCTATGGCAACCCCTAGAACTGTCTGGTAAAAAGTTGTGAAATTTTGCATGCACATTCCAGCCAGTCTCCTCATTACCCACAGCGATTTATAGGCCCCCAGCCCCAACCGTCTAGTGGCACCAGCAGATCAAAGTTGCAGGAATTTGTCAATTGCCTAGCAACGCACCTAGCAACCTTTGATCTGTCTTTGATGTGTCTGTTCTGACAGGGTCTAACCCTGTCAGAACAGACCCTGTCAGAGTCTGTTAGACCCTGTTAGACTCTGTTAAACCCTGTCAGACCCTGTCAGACTCTGTCAGACCCTGCTAGACTCTGTTAAATCCTGTTAGACCCTGTCAGACTCTGTTAGACCCTGTCAGACCCTGCATGCGGCCTACATGCTGAGGCCTACATGAACCTTCGGTGCTTGGCCCCACATTGCTGCTTGCAGCTATATTATTTGTTTATATTTACCCAGGGAGCAAAGCTGGCCAGTAGGAAAGAAGTGTAGTTGTGTCGGCTGACTGTAGCTGTTACTCAATCATAGTGTGCGTCTTTTCCCTCTCAGCTATTCTAACGGCTACACTTTCCACCAACCATTACCCTACCTTTTCAGTGCCTTCCACCAATCATCGACATGAGCCAGCACAACTATTTAAAGCAACCAAATTTCAAATAGAGCTGCTAAACAGGGCAGGAAAGGAAGAGCAGTGGGGTCTGGACATATGAAGTACAGTGTGATTGGTAACAGATATCCATGCAAGATCAAAAACACTTGGCTGTAATCAGGGCAGTTCTGAGTGACTACTGGAAATTATAGAGGGCACTGAAGGCAGCACAAGCTTAGATTTAGGCATTTTTGACCAGAAAACTGCATTTTTGCACGAAAGACATCCACAAATTACTAGGAACTGTAGATAATTAAAATGCCATTCTACACAGTTCAGTAGCAAAAAAACAAACAAAAAAAGTGTTTGTTTCACTTTAATGATGCACTATGCAACTTTTTGCTTGGGGGACCGTCACCTGCTTGTTTCCATGTCACTGCTCTACCAGGAATGTTCCAGAGTATGCCATTAAACAGCTCTAACTTACATTTACTCAATTGCAGATGGTCTAATTGCTCAAAAATACCTAGAAAAACAGGCATTTTGACTTTATACCATACTGTGAAGCATTCCAGACAAAGCAATAACATTCCAGACAAAGCAATAACATCTCCATGAAGAAAAGCATTTGATGGACCCATCCACCTTTAAAGAGATTCAATTCAAACCACCAACTTTAATATAACTTGCCCTGCAATTTTGTATTAATACTGCAAACTCCTATTGGTTTCATTACATTTTGGACAGAATTTGTGTACACCTCTAGTCACATGCTGTCTTTGTCTGCTTGACCTCCAGATTGTACAGTTGTTAGTCTGTTTGCCCTTATGTCAAACTGAGGCCTTTGGGATTGTAAACACACACTCAACCTACAGTAACACAACAGGTAACATGTTTTGTTTACCTCTTGTTCAACATGTTCCTCCTTTATTTGATGTCCTCTTTATCTCTGCATGACTTAGCTGTCTTCTAATTCACATTTTAATTTATATTCATTTCATATTTTATTTTTTTAAAACATTATAATTAGTACATTCTTATGGACAGAGTGTGAAAGAGTGGAGGGAGCCCCAGGTTGGTCTCAATGCCACAAGTGTTACAATGTTTCTGTTGTGGAAGGATGTACTCAAGAACGACGCAAATCCCTACGAAACCAATTGTTATTTCTGCTTTCAGCTATACCAAAATAAGACTTGGACATACAACCGTACAAAAGCAGAAACTATATGGATGACGGTTCTGAAAAACATGATCAAAATCTGGTGTTTCCATTCTGAACATGAATGTCAGCACACAAATAAAACATGGGGGAAAACAGCTTTCCTCATTGTGGAATAGGTAGTATTCAAATGCAATATTATTTATTTATTGACACAGTGGGCTTTACAGAAAATGGGCAATGCAAAAAATAAACAATGGAAATATAACCCACAATAACAATGGAAATATAACCCTCTAACCCATCTTCTCCTGTGTGAGATCAATAAAGTCTTATCTTATCTTACCTTTATATGGGTAATTATATGACTTTTTTACTAAACAATCAAACTAAATAAATAAATCAATTAATTAATTAATTAATTAAATAATAATAATAAATAAATTAATAATAATAATAATAATAATAATAATAATAATAATAATAATAATAATAATAATAACAATAATAATAACAATAATAATAATCATAATAATAATAATAATAATAATAATAAATGAAGAGTAGAAAGAAAGAAACAATACACTATGTCCTTGCCAAAGCCTGATCTTGTCAGATCTCAGAAGCTAAGCAAGGCCAGGCCTGGTTATTACTTGTATGTAAAACTGCTGAGTAGGGATGGGCAATACCAGTTATTTTTTATACAGTATATTTTTTTATACAGTATATTTTTTTAATACTACAGAAAAACACTAACCTGGCTCTAACTAGATACCTTGGCTTCACAAAGCTCCACCAGGGGGCTTAGCTCCACACATTCTAACACCAGATATCTGAAAAAAAAATCTTTTATGAAATGAAAATGGCAATGCAGACATCAAATGTGACCACTAGACTTTTGTTTGTGCTGCTTGTATTGCACGTTGTATTTTTATGTATTTGCCTGCCTAGGGACTACGGATGAAAACTAGCTTTGTAGCTTAAATTCGGCATATTTACATTTGTTTTATACTTATGCTCATTAATGTGCATTGTCCCTATCAAATAAATAAATAAAATAAATAAATCTATTGTAAGTTGGGCACTTGCAGCCTATGAAAAAAGACAACAAATGAAGTATCACTATTCTCACTCTCACATACATACATTCTCCTCTCACATGCACTACTCTTAGTCTTCTACATGCTTGATGGTTACCTGGGTACATTCTCCCTCTCTCAAACGCCTCGGCAACTGACCTCTGTCGTACTGCTGTTGCTGCTGTGCTGGAGGGAGCTGCCTGACTAGCCTCCTGTCGTCGTTTGGTCAGTAGCATTTCGTCATGCTGAGGTTTATGATTTATGATCAAGTGTTTATTTAAATTTGTGGTATTGCCAAAATATCAGATCATTTTTTGGCACACACTGCACTTCGCAACATTGTCGTCCACGGTGTGGAAGTAACTCCACACCACACTTCACTTGCGGTCTCCCATGGCTCCCGCAGCCCCGCGCCGCTTTGACTGAAATCTCACAGCAGTGAGTCTATCGCGGGATGACGTACTACCCCACGTTTGGTGAGAACGTGGAAGGAAAAGTAGTGCCTGACAAGTGGCAATCTTTGAATAATGAACAAAACACATATGAATTTGAACTAAATAAACTGAAAGTTAAGTCAGTAAGAAAACATGACTTGGTATTGATAATTTAATACCAGGATCGATGCATATTAAATACCCCATCAGGATTGATATATCGATACTTTGGTATCGATCCGCCCATCACTACTGCTGAGACTTCCAGGTGCCACAGTGGGGCAAAAAACTGTTGCATAGGCAATGTGGGAAAGACAGTTCATCCACATTGCCTATTAAAGTATTTTTTATTACTAACTGGTATTTTTTACCAATTGTAAATCAGTAAATCCTGGAAAAGAAGTTGAATGAACCTATACAAAAACCATGCACTGGCTTCTAGTGCATATTTCACATGCTGTTTGAACCTTTTCGATATGGTTCTTGGTGAATGCAATGGCACTGCTAATTCACATGCAAAATGGCAAAAAAAAAAAAAAAAGGTTCTGTTACGCTGGGCAATTTCACACAATGACTGAGGAACAAAAAGACGTTTTCCTGAGACCGTGCACATGTGGCACATCACAGCCTCCTCAGTACCTGCAGGTTTATGGAACGATGTGAAGACACTCAGCCAGGCATTTCTATCAGCTGCTAAACTCTTATCTCGGCAGCCAACAAACACAATTGCACATCAGTATGCAAGAAAGTATCGCCGCAGAGGGGAAGTGGAACGCTTATAAAACAGGGAAGTGGTGTGTTCGTGCATAGAGCTGTGTGTTTTGGGGGTTGCGAAGCAGGTTGTCAGTGCACCATGGCATATGGTGTGCACCCAGGTGATGAGCTGGTCCCCTGTACTGGCCTTTCTCTGCGCGCATATGTCGTACCAGAGCTAAGGAGGTGTGTGTGTGTATGATGGCGTTACTCTTTCACTCTGATGACCATCTGTGCCTGTAGTCTTCAAAGCATCCCCTCTATTTCCACTGCGGATCTATAGACAAATGAATTATTAAAGTGCTTTTCCAGGTGACACCCTCTCCATTTGTTAGCTCCTCTCTCCAGCGGGGCAGACGCAGACTCGAGGAAACAATCACTCAGGCTTGGTCCCCTTTGCACCCTCCCACCTGATACCCCCCAGCATTATCCAACATGCCATTCTTCCTGTCGCCACGCTACCGCATGCCTTGACATCCTCTTAAGCACTTCTTTACAGCCATTCCATGCCCAGTGGAAAACCCTCTGTTCTTCGTTTGCCTCTGAAATGTTTCGATGCTTAATTTGGTCGCTTCCAATTCTGACCTTTATTTCTTTCTGCAGGTTTCTATCTTTTCCTGATCTTTCTTTCATTCTCTTTCTGTCCAAAAAAGTCAATCTTTCTTGCAGCCCTGCACCCTGAGGGACTGTGACCGCTTGAGGAATCCAATAAGGTTGATTAAGTGATGACAGTATAATTACAGCAATGGCAGAGGCACAATCAATCTCTTGCTTCCTGAATAGGATAAATGAGCCGACCTGGGTCATCAGCGTATGGGAGATAACTTGACTGTGTGCATACTCCAATAGAGAGCTGCAGACAGAGGGAACACATCACACTAAGAGACACTGGTCTTTGCACAGGAAATGGCTTCAGCCAGATCTAATGTGCTTGGTTCAATACCAATCATGAGAATGAGAAGGTTTGAATGAGAATGAGAAGGTTTGAACCAAGATGACTTATTCACAGACTTCAAGGTCAGAGCCAAGAGTGAAGTGCAGGACTATTCAACTTGCAGCATGCCAAATCAGATCCTCAAAATGATCTCATATATATATATATATATATATATATATATAAATATATATATATATATATATATATATATATATATATATATATATTGTGTGTGTGTGTTGTTTTCTCTACTTTGGGACATTCTAGACAAAGCAATAGTCTCTCCAGAAGACCTTTAATACTACTGTATTAGTACTGAATTAGACCTGTTGTTAATAGTCTAGTTTTTAATGTTGTCTCTGTATGGGATTGTCAGAGCAATGTTGGTAACTTGCATTTTATTTTTTCACAAACCAAAAGTATTTTTTGTTATTCTACCATGTAGATGTTTTGTGCTAAAAGTGGTGGTGCGTCATGGAGCTATATAAAAGGTAATGAAAACTGAAATGATTTACTTGCTGCTTCTTTTATTAATATAGCAGACAGTCACAGAAGTTGAGCTTCAAAAATCATCTTCCCCTTGGGGAAACATCCTGAATATCCTCAGCTTGGTCCTCCCATAGTGACAGTTTATGCACAATGTTAAAGATTAATCTCTTTAACCCAAATGTAAGACATTGTAAGACATGTCGCATTACTGTAGGTTTCACTGTCAGAGCCCATGCATGCCAAGCAGATGGTGAAAGCTATCTCTATTGTTGCGCTGTTTCTGGCAAAATGATTCACACTGCGCCTTAGTGCACAGACTGTAATTTAAAACTATTCTTTGTTTTCACTTGACATCCCAATATCATAGGGGCCGACCACTAACAAAGCTGATTGAGTTGAATATTTAACAGTCTTTTGTGCAGGTCAGGTGTGCTGGGTGTTTGACACAGGAGCAGAAGGTCCCTTTCATCTTGGGCGAAAGGATTTATTCATGGGCATAACTCATTGTTAGTCCCTCTTTTTCTCAGTTTTTTTTTTTTTTTAAAGAATATTAACTGCAGTTTAAAAGGCCTTTGTTAAACCACAAAGCCTCAGTAGAAGTGAATTTAAAATAAATTAATAATAATAATAATAATAATAATAATAATAATAATAATAATAATAATAATAATAATAATAATAATAATAATACATAGACTTGGAATGGAATTCTGGACCATCTGTACCTTACAAGACAGAAATTAATTGCCGTAAAATGGCATTGTGAGATGGTGCAGATTTGAGTTCAGCTGTTCTTTATTCCGTGATGGTATAGTATGAAAAATTTACATAAGGTAAACAAGAAGTTGGTTGACAGCCAACGTATATCAAAGCAGCAGATATGAAACATATTGGGCAATTTACTTCAGTCAGCCATGCTCAGACACATTGAATTACACTTACACAATCTCAAGTCCGTTCCATAACTAATTCAGACCCTCAGCCTCTCCGGCACTATTACGGAAGATCGCCTCAGTGTCTACCCCCGCTATCGCCCGTTTCGCTTGTGCATGCCTTTGAACCGTCTGTCAATATTGACTTTATGTATTTAATTGACACTGCTCGTGCACAGACGCCGGGACCTTGCATAAACAATGACGCAACGCTTTGGAAACTCTGGGTTGAAGAACAGAATAAGGGAGGGGAATGAGAAGAAGGGGCTCAGTGATTCCCTGCTCCCACCCCTCTCTCCTTGTCAGTCCGCTGGGAGGGGAGGCTTAAGTACTTTGGAGCTGCAGTGTCTGTCTTTCACACATCAAACGATTTGTTTTATCCGCTTCATATTCTCCCCTTCAGACCTCGCGCTGCCTGATAGGGCTTTGATGATGAAACATAGGGGACATTTGTGCATTATATATCCAAATTGGCATGCACAAAGGTGTATGCACAAATGTAGATGTACATGAATGAGTTTGTTTAACTGTGGCACGTAATTTCCAATGAGACACTCTCTATTCCCATACCCCCACCAACCAAAATAGAATCTTTCTCTCAAATCCGCTTTTGTTTGAACATTTCCTGTTCTTGGTAAATGCATTGAAAAGGATAGCAATTAAGAGTGCAAGTGATTTCCTCATCTCAACTAACAAGCTGCAATAGAAGGCAAATAATCTTAAGGGACCAGGCATGATTCAAGGAAAGGATTAGCAGTCTTTGTCGGGTATTGCATTAACAACAGTAAGTGCTGCAAGATATTTCTCTCCCTCAAGATAACAATAAAACTTAACTGAACCCGATGATAGGTTGGTCATCTAGCAGTACATACATTTTACGTGGACTCCAAATCTTATGAAAAGCAAACAGACATGATGAATAATGCCTTAGTCTTAGACAGGTCTTTCCCTTCACACTCAGCTGTTAGTCTTATTTGATACTTTAATAGTTCCCTCTTTAGCTGTTATCAGTAAAAGAAAGCAATACTTCTATCGTAAACAGTTACAGCTGCCCAGAGTCAGGCTGACAGGAGTGTGGTTAAAGCCGGGTGTTCACACAAACATTTTCAGAAATTCTTACGTGATATCTCCAAAACATGGGTTGTAGACCTCATGGTGAGGCAGGGACACAGATTTAACTTAAAAGATGAGCTTTGATTGATTAATATCAAGCAGTGACTGATATTTTGGAATTCTGGTTACGGCCCTCCCATTCACTGCGTTCACAATGATTCTCTGCCCAAATCAACAGCTGAGGAGCTTTGTTACGAACAAGCACAAAAACGCAGGTGCTTAGAGCCTGATATATGCTCAGACAAACTATGGTTATAGCCATGACTGATCATGTGAACCATCGCTTAGTTTGAATGTAGGCTAGCTTATGATTTTAAATTTGATATGTAAATAAATGTAGTACAGTGTACCTAGTCTAAGATCAGCATAGCTGTGATGTGAATTTGAGAAAGCAGACTTTTTATTTACATTCCATCTTTTTAGTTTTTGGAACTTTTCCTGTCACCTCATCTTTGACTTGTACTTGTTTTGTTGTGTCGATGAAGGTGGTGGAGAGGTGTGTCTGGGAGCACCCTGTTGTTGACCTCTGTGCGGTTTACTCTGTGCTCCCTCCTAACCCAGAGCTGCCAGAATCTGTCTTGTGTTTCTACCGAGGCCAGATCGACTCAGTTGTTCCACTGACGGCACAAATCACCACGGTTACAAATCAACCACATGCACAACCAGTGGTTTTTCTGGTCATGCATGTGGTTGCAAGTCATACAGGAAGTGTTTAGAGCAGATTTGTGCAAATAACTATATTGAATTTTACAGTGCATGAATACCGATTGTGAAACATTTCTATTAAGCCATATTTCCTGAATAGTGGTTGATAACATGGTTGACAGGTTGTTAGGTTCTTAAATTAATTTTTGAAACCTTCTTTTTCCATGGAGATTTATGCCTGGAACAATCCATAAAATGGCATAAAACACCACCCAATCAGTTATTGATGACATACAAGAACCATAATATATCTCAAGATATGTATATTTTTTTGGTTACTGTTGGAGTCTTTGTCAAATTGCATATTGGAGAGTACTGTACTGTGACAGGGTTGGTCCAGACCTGTTTCTAAGCAAAAGAACACAATCAATCCAGAATCCCCTCCTTAGGGAGCCCTTTTTTAATCTGGCTGGAGCTCCCATCTTGGCACTGGAAATACCAGCTCATATGTCTCTGAGCTATCAGTGTATGAGACACTACATCATGAGCATGACTCAGGCTCTAACTAAACCTGCATGGCCCCGAGCCTCTACATGTGTCACCACAGCGTGCTGGAAATATCACGGTCCTTTACCCTCTCTGTCGCTGCTGCTGCACTTTGGCATGACAAAGAACCAGAGAGCTGGACGTGCTCAAAATTTCAAAGCGTGCTCTAGTCGCATCATCAGCCTTTACACTTCCACCAATCCTCCTCCACCTCCTTCCAACATCCTTCTAACGTTGCCTCATCTCTGTTTCTGTCATGATCAAATGCACTTGGTTAGATTTATACTTTGCTTTTGCAGCTTGTAAAGGTATAGTAAAGAGCTACAATACAGTATAAGGTCTATCCTGTTTATCATCTGCAAACTCCATCATAGACAGTCCAAACTTTATCTCACTCATTAATTAAATATATGGCCAAACATTGTCAAGTTTTGTCCTTACAACTTGAGTTTTTCCATTTAAAAAAAAGCTTGACGTTTGATTTTTAAAAATGCCATTGACTACTGCAAGTTATAGTGAGTCTAACGCTGACCTAACCCTTTCACTAACCTTTTAACATCCTAACATTAAGACAACTATTTAGCTGTTGCACTACACTGAAATCACATTCCTATGGTCATAACCTAAGGAGCCATCACAGAGGGAAGTTTATATGCTATATTAAATAATGACACATGATACTGTGTTCATATGCAGCACCTGATCTTACATAAGATACCCCTTCAATTACCTCTTTCCTGTTTCTGTTCTGATAAAATGCATTTGTTTGGATTAATAAGGACCTATTGTAGCTAGTAGAGGGTCCTATTTCCAACTTTGTTATCAGGAGTGTGAACATAATACTTGGTCAAAGTTCATATGGCATTTGGCAGCCATGTATAAGGCCCGAAGCAGCATCTACAAGATAGATGGTCAAGCCCAATAGCCTTCCCTATCCCTTGCCACTGTAACGGCATAAACAATATTTCATTTGTCACACTTGGCATTAAAGAGCTCTCCAACATGGCAATATTGCCAATAAGTAAACTGTTCAGCACTGTTCCAAGACCGGGTTAAACTGGATCTTTTTATCTCTGCTGCTCCTAAAATCTGATTAAAATTTGAATCAGATTAACTATGGGATTGCACTTATTAAATTGTAAAATGGTTTAGAAGTTTGTCTCTGAAAGACATCTAACAAAACCCCAAAACTGAATTAGACTAAAACAATGAAACACAAGCCAGTCCGCAGCAGGGACCAGAATATGGGTCATTAAAATGAAGATTTTTAGCTGCAAATGGCTGTCTTTCCCAGTCCCATGAGTGCACATACTACTTACTGTTGAGGTCTAAAGCATCTCACAGGGCCAAAGCTGACATTTGCTATATACAATTTGTCAACTCCATCTACTGAGATTGGAACGCTACTGTAATTGTAGCAGTAGAGATGGCAAAGAAAGATTGATGGGCACAGAAGCTTGAGAGGGACGATAACCTATACCTGGATAGACTCTGTTTCAAAACCATTGATTTACCCAGTGCCAAGGTTGTGATTGTTGGACGGTTGAGAAATTGTAGGTTGAAGTATGGAAAATGAAGACTTTCAGACCAGTCTTTATTGGTCTCAGTGAAGTGAAGTAAAGATCATCAATATAAACCTTTCATGCCTCAGAAAAAAATAAATCTTGAAATCAAAAAGTTGAGTTTTAAGGCAAGTCCGGATGAATGGACTCCAAACCTGAGATATATTAATTTTGTGGGTGCTCTGATATTGCTCATTGAGACAAGGATAGATATATATAGATATATTGATAGATAGCTTTAAAGTGAGGCAATGATTGAGGGTATAATGAGAACACAATCCCAGAATTTAAATGCAGTTTCATTAAGTGATTCAACTGCAGAGAAGAGATTTTTGTGCTTTGGCTGATGCAATTTCTTTCTTTTTATTTGCTGCTTTATTTGCTGAACAGGATGCCCACAAGCAGAGAAATACTGTCACTTATAAAAACATAAATGCAATCATATCCCTCTGGGAAAAGTTAACCACATGAAATTTAAACAAATTTCCCCTCCATTTCCCGTTAAAAAGCTAAGTGACACCAATCATGGATTTAAGCCTAATGCAAGAAGAAGGCGGGAGAGGTTTGAGTGTTGATCAAACATGGGGAGTCTGTATAAACCATTAAAAATATATATTTTACCACACTCAATCTGTGCTAAGGCAGGGCTCTCTCATTACTGCTCTCTGTGATGGCTGTGAGTTCCCCTCTTTGGCAGTGAGCTGCCATCTGAAACTGTCATAACCCAAAAGATATGGGACAAAACTTAGCCTTTAATCACAGACCATCACTCCCCCTTTAATCATTTCAACTGTCCATGCCATGTCACTCTCTTTTCCATCTATACTTCGTACACATGAGGATTCCCTCTTTTTATGTGGATCAAACTGTGCCTCATTAAAAGCAACAACCGAGTTTCCGAACACAGTTGGTTTGAAAGAAATAGACAATAACCACTGAAATGGTGGGTGAAGCCACTGGTCAATGGCTAATACACTGTAGTTCTTAATGCACTGCATGGTGCACTAAGAACTACAGTACTTGTTTTGTGAAGTAGAAATAAGACAATTAAATCAGGGCTCTCAAGTTTTGAGTGGAGTCATGCGTGAGACTGCGACTGGGGGGGGGGGACGTGTGAACGCGTCGAATTGCGTTGAATTTGTCTAAAGAGCAAACTTAAACTACAAAGCAACTAATGAGAGTTATATAAATGAAGTTATTACCTGATGGTTCTCAGTTTGTTTTATCATCACCGTCAGTTGCTGTGTGCGCTTAGCAGCTGAAACTAGTCTGCCCAACAACAGAACAATCTATTTTCTGATTGGCTGAAATTGAGATTTTTTTCCCGGGGAGCGGGGCGGGGGAGGAGGGGGGAGTTTTTTTCCGCTGAAAACGCGCGGTGCCTGCATAAACTGAGCCACACAGACCGATTTTCTGGGCACACAAAAAAAAAAATCAGCGTGAGAAATGCCACGTGTGGCGTGTGTCACACTCTCAATGCGTGAAACTTGAGAGCCCTGATTAAATTCTTTTTAAAGCTTGTTTTAAGGAGACCAAAGCTATCATAAATTGCCATGTGCATGGCAGCATATAGGCTGGTGCGGAGTCCTCATGTTAAATTCAAATTTCTGACACACCAAACAGCTGTTGGAAATGATTAAGTCTCACAGTGTGGACCTCTTGCCAAAGATTAGACTAAACCTTCCAGACAAAAGCTAGATCTCATCTGCACTTTCAACTTTAAAGGGCATGTCTAATCCAACAAGCATTTAAATGATAATTAATACTTAAGCTATCATTTGTAACAGGAACCCATGGAAAACCTGGCCAGCGCCTCACAACTTCACTGCAGCACCCAAATCGAAGTCCAGCTTAAGGCTGAGAGACAGGCTACTTTTGGGCCCCATGAATAACAACAAGCCATGGAAAACACTGTGGCCCTACTCAAGTAGGTGTCAGGAAGTCAAGTGGGTTTTGTGTTATCTCTTGGTACTTTCAGCTGCCTATTAGCATAGCTATTCAGACGGCACGGCCCATGGCCCACAATGGGAATTGAAAAGGGGAGCCAATCTCTTTCTCTGTTACTTCTCTCTTTATGTCTTTCACTCTGGAGTCTCTCTTCTCGCTCCCTCACTCCTAACTAATCCCTCAAGTCCCAAGGGGAGCGAGACAGACATCGTTGAGTTCTCAAGTGTTTTTTTGTCTTTTACTTTTGTGTTGGGAAGTGGGAAGTCCACCTGCTCCAAAGAATTTCAGAATGGATTTATGAGAGGATTTATGGTTCTTTAGCCATAGAAATATTTAGCCTCAGCATAGTTTCATCTGTCCCTTATGATTTCTATGGGAATAACAGAAAGGCATCCCTTATTTCTCAAAAGTGGCCCACAGTGGCTAGGTGAAATTCTAAAAAGCAGTTGAGACCAGATATTTATGTGAACATTGCACTTTTATTTGCATATTTGGTAAATAGCTTCCACAGACTTCTCGTTTGAATTAGTGAATAATTCTGGTGTTGGTTGTATTTATATCTGAGGAGTTACTGTGCGGGTTTAACTTGCCCAAGTGAGTATTATTATTGTGTCTTTTTTTTCCTACTTAAACTTAAACTTAAACTATTGTATCCTGGTTTAAGTTGACTGCAGTTGCAAATCAAAGGCACTGGCATAGACTTGTGGGCCGTCAACATCAAAGGAGATATTGACAAATTGTTTGGGACATCTGGTCATTAGTTCCGGTGTTGTTCTTTGGCCATTTGAGCAACCTTCTCCACAGCCGCCTGCTTCCCATACACAGCATGTATCACTGTTGCTCCACCATTGATCGTCTGTGCTCACTTCCCTCTCCTCCTCTGATGGCTTCTCAATAAGTGCATAGATCTATGATTGATTTTACCATAGGACGTCTCCTTACAGTCATTATGAGAGAATTTGCAGGGGCCATAATAGAATCTGATGGCTGTGAGTGTTCACAAATCACTTTCTCATTGAACTGAAGCTAGATTTCAGGACACTTGCACCAAAAAGCACATCTCTAAACCTATTGTCTTTTTTGGAGTGCATTTTTAAACGTCTAATCCTTGGTAACTTTATACAGCAAATTGTAGACAGGTCTAGAGCTGGTTGTATCTCTCTTTTGCATTTCCATCAATTCCTCATGGCATCTTGAGTCTAAATCCTCATTCCACACCATTCCTTCTCCCTCGCGTTGTCCCTCGCTAGCCCAAGCCATGACCTTTTTAGCGGGTGCTTAAACAGATTAGCTGTTATTAAGAGCTATGCAGCACTGATGACTCTTTCATGAGGTAGGGCCTTGGTCCCGTAGGAGATGGAGATTGGAAAGGAAAGAGGGAGGGTTGTGTGAACAGAGTAAACTGGGAAATAGGATGGAGAAAGTGTTGGTTAAACAGGTAAGCCCAGGGAAGCGGAACATTTTGAGAAAATAGTGATTGATGGCAACCTGGACAGAGTAAAATGAAATAAAAAAAAAAAAACACTATAATACTATAATAATATAATGTTTTGCTATGAAGAACAAGTAACTCTAACCATTATTTGTTTGTTCATGTTATAGTCAGGGATGTGCACAGGGCCCAGGGTGTTTTCTAGCACCTCCCTCTTTGCCTTAAGTGTGGTCAACATGTTTTTAGATGTGTAAAAGCTGTTTTAATCACTCAACAGCTCACAGACAGGGGGAGCTCAGAGCACTGAAGAGCAGCCATGGAGCCAGGAACCACTGACACAGGAGGTGGATATACAGTAAGTGATCAGTATTTCAAATGTTAAAAGTTAATTAAGCCATAAAAGTAGGTCAGTTGTTAAAGTCTACTAAATAATTGCATGTTTTGCATGTCTTGGAGAGAAGTAGGCTACAGCAGTGGGTCTGTATACTGTATGTTCTGTATCAGATGCTCTTTTTGTCTTTTTTCTCTATCGTTTTTGGAATATTCTTATTGGTTCCTCAGCTCAGGCGGCAGGAGCTCAGTTGGTAGAGCGTTTGCTTACGGATTCAGGGGTTGGCAGTCCGAATCCCACTCTCGACGGGATGATCCCTCGCGATCCCTGCTCCCACAGATGTGTCCTTGGGCAAGACACTTAACCCACCTCGCCCTCCGTGTCTGCGGACACTGGTAGGCCCCATGACAGAAGCATCAAGGACAGTTGTGACTTGGGCCGTGGACTCACCACCCGCGGGAGGATTCATGGGGGCTGGTGCATTGTGTTCTGTGTGGCAGATCTGCTTGGACTTCCAGAAATGGGAAAAAAGCGAAAGATGGATGGATGGTTCCTCAGCTCATATACACCAATACACAAAGCTTTGCTGCTAAAAAGTAATCTCTAAAGAAACAAAATCATATATGCTTCGATACTGTGGATAAGTTAATTTTAAGAGACATGAAAAGGTGCATTTTTTTCATTTCCCTGCAGAATTAGCACTGTAACAATAAACTTTGGTGTTAGGACCTACAGTACCCTTAAGTGCCTATGTTCCTACATCACTGACAAAACTGTGACCACCTGTCCCTTTTTGTTGTTCTCCACACCCAGTTAGGCTCTTGTCTCACTTATTCAGTTATGCAACCTGAATTGTATCAACTTATCAATTTTTAACATTTGCTTATAAATCATGATAATATATATTTTAGTGTGTTAGTATCCTTATCTCTCTCATTATGGTAGATTAAAAAAATCATTATGGTGTTTTTGTTTGTTTGTTTTTTGTTATGTTTCCCAATAATATCCATGTATCTATAATTTTAATTTCCCAAGTCTATCCTTTATGTTCCATCACATTCAACAACTTGTCCCTTTTTTATTTTGTTAATGATAATGGCATCCACTCTAGTTGTACAGTGGTACCTCACCTTACAAAATTAATTCGTTCCAGAAGTGGTTTCGTAACGTACATTTTTCTTGGGATTGCAAGGGGTGGATAGGAAAGGGCTTACCTGGCCAGCCAAATTATATCTCTCTGTATTTCCTATACACCGCGATACCATTTGGACACCCTCCATCCACCCTCGCTCCTCCGGTTAACAACGGACTCCGCGATTCTGATTCGTTCAAAGATGGTGACGTCAGTGCACCCGCCTTTGCCCGCAAAGTCACTCTTAGGCAGCGGAAGTTCCGCCTCAGTTTTGAATCAAGATGGCGCAATCTCTGATTGGTTCACTTAGCTGTCTGTCTACGCGCAACCGCAGCGCATTTTGGACCAAGCGTTACCAGACTCACTGGTACAGCGATGAGTCATGGATTCTTCCAGGCAAGGAAAGGGCTACATTTAACACAACAAACCGATACGGCACCTCAAAAACAAACACCCGACACAATACAGCGAGTTACAGGCAACCCAGCCAAAGACGAGTCAGCTCACGCTGCAGGAGAGTTTGAAAATGAGACAAATAAATGCCCCTTGACAGTGCGAAGGTCCAGGAGAACACAGCCAGGAGCACAAATGATCGCAATGAGTGACTTACCGTTCGCCTTTGTAGAGAACCCTGGATTTCTTATGCTTATGGAGCACGTTGGACCTCGTTAATAATAATAATAATAATAATAATAATAATAATAATAATAATAATAATAAGCCCCGCGCCGGGCCATGCTGCGCTATCACACACGTGTCCGCACGCAGTCTTCTCCCCCCTCCCCCTTCCCCCCACGCTTCACTATTAATACATTTTGTTGAAAATCTATGAAAGTTTGAGTGTTTAAACGAGAGACAAATGTGAGAAAAGTTTAAATCCAGTCTGAGAAAAGCGTATAATGTGTATGGCTGAGCGTGCATGATTTGAATTTTTGAGATTTCGCGTTTCGTAACTTGAATTTTCTTTCGTATCTAGAGACCAAAATTTAACGTGAAGGCGTTTCGTAACTTGGAATTTTTGTTTGTTTGGTCTTTCGTTAGGTGAGGTACCACTGTACTGACGTTTCATGCCTTTTTAGAATGTAGTGAATATGACCTTTAAGTCACTGGACTGATAAATATGCCACTTCATCAGATAATTATAACATTTTCTTTTGCCATTAAAAGGAAGGACTCTATTCATTATTTGTCACAAACAACATTGTATTGCTTTAATCAGGCTTAGTTTTGAAGTAGAGCAAAATCAGTTTTCTTTAAGGCAATCTCCGTTGCACACAAATATATAACTGGACCTACTTGAACTGAATAAAGAATAAGTGTGTAACCAAAATTTATATTTTGTTCCTATTTCAACAAAACAGGGAATCACTTAGGAGAAGATTACATCATTCTTTAGCACATATTATTGTACTTAAATTTAGCTGTAGTATAGTGTAGTAGTATAATAGTATAGTAATAGTATAGTAGTGGTTGCCTTTTAGACCACAAGTGCTCTTCACCTTCCACGGTGGTTGGTCACTTTCACTCTCATCCAGCTCGGGTCCTCTACCACAGGCCTGGGAGCTTGATAGTTCTGCGCAGTATTTTTGCAGTTCCTGTACTGCACTTTTCTGGACTGAGATGTCTGATGTTTTTCCTGGGATCTGCTGTAACCACTCTTCCAGTTTGGGGGTTACAGCCCCGAGTGCTCCGATCACCACGGGCACCACTGATGCCTTCACTTTCCAGGCCTTCTCCAGCTCTTCCTTGAGCCCCTGGTATTTCTCTAGTTTCTCGTGTTCCTTTTTCCTGATATTACCATCACTTGGTATTGCAATGCCCACCACCACGGCTTTGTTCTGTTGCTTATCGAACACCACTTTGTCCGATTGGTTCGCCATCACCATTCAGTCTGTATCTGGAAGATCTTGGCTCGGTCATTCTCTGCAATCTTTGGAGGTGTTTCCCACCTTGACCTTGAGGTCTCCAGCCCGTACTCTGCACAGATGTTTCTGTACACTATGCCCACCACTTGGTTGTGTCGCTCCATGTATGCTTTCCCTGCCAGCATCTTACACCCTGCAGTTATGTGCTGGACTGTCTCAGGAGCCTCTTTGCACAGTCTACACCTTGGGTCTTGTGTGGTGTGGTAGATCTTGGCCTCTATTGCTCAGGTGCTCAAGGCCTGCTCCTGTGCAGCCAGGATGAGGGCCTCTGTGCTGTCCTTCAGACCAGCCCTCTCCAGTCATTGGTAGGATTTCTTGATATCAGCCACTTCAGTTATTGGTTTCTTTTGTTTTGGTGGTACATGATCTGATCTTTCAGGTCAGTCACTGCCTCGTTCAGCATGATACTTATTGGGGCTTTGTACCCAGTCTCTGGTTGGGGAGTTGGTGTTAATAATTATATAATAATATAAGAAAAATTATAATATATAGTAATATAATATAATAATTGTAGCATTTATGTGTGTGTGTGTGTGTGTGTTTATTGGAAACACATTGAAATTAGGCTTAATTTTATTATCTGACTTCATCTAGACCATTTTTATGCTTTCCCATTCCTCAACGACAGACAAGTTTGTGCCACTGTTGTGTTATTAAATTATTTCCTAACTGTGTAGCTCCAAAATGCTTGGTTGCTTTTAGTCTCCCTTGCCACATGCCAGATGTTGCATAAGCATTGCCGCTTAATTTATAATTATTTTTATGTTAATTAAAGAGGGAAAAATGGAGATTATGTTCAAGGAGCAGAGCTATAATACTACGTCCAGTTACATCGCAGGAACAACCCATAAAGTTTTCTCCTGTGCATAATTATTAGTTAACTGCAAGCTATACTTTTGAAGCTTTTCAATGCATACTTTAAAAATAAAAGCAGGAATCGTTTTACTCTCAAGCTAAATCAGCTTATAACTTGGTACACTCTAAGACAGATGATTAACTGTGGCAACCCTAGAAGGCAAATACACATAAAATAAAAATAAAAATCAGTACTTGTTGCAGGAACACGCTTGGTTGCCTTTGGTATCCCTCTCCACATGCCAGATGTTCAATAAGCTTTCAGTCTCCGGTGCTTTTGTAAAGCTTCAGTGTAGATAAAACAGAAAGTGTACCAGAATCTGTGAGTTTTGAGTAATTACAGCCTATGGCAATACAAAGTTAATTTATGGTTATTGTGGGTTATTGAAGACCTGGAATACTTGCTGAATGTGCAAATTAGATACTTTGGAACGTAAATTGTCCCTGAGAGGATCAGCGAATAATTAACTTCTCTCTTCATTGTTTTTCTTTTTTACTTTCAAACTCCCATTTCCATTTCTGGAGCTTCCCAGAATAGGTCAATTGCTTAGTGCATTGACGAAACGATTCCCATTCCTCAGCAGTATTGAACTTCAAGCTTTTGCTTTGCTTACACACACATCGAACATGCACAGGGCATTTTGCTTCAATAAACTGCCTTAAAAAATTGTTCCATTGAAATTAGCCAGTTTTATTGATCTTGAAAAGTAATTAGCAAGAGTTATTATAAACAGTGAATGATTTGTGTTGGTCACGGGGTTGCTATTTTCCAATCCCTCATAAACTTGTAATAACTCTAAACTAGTAATAACCATAAAAAGACTTCCTGTCGGTCTTCAATTTGCTTCTTTGGTGCCTTCTGCTCTTTGGTTCCTCATGACCCAGCACATTTCATTATTCCAGGTATGAAAATGGGAAAAGAAGAACTCAAGGTCACATCTCATCAATTGCTGTTATATGCCAAAACATATTTCTTCCTTAAAACACCTTGACATTTCTGTTATAGAGCATTTTTCCCTGTCTCTGTGTGAAATATGCGAGTCAGTCTTGTGTGTGTATGTGTGTGTGTGCGCGTGTGTAAAAGAGATATAAAGCCAGGATGCCAGGTACCTTTTGTGCACGCTATGATGTACAATCTAGTAAATTGAAGCTGCAAAGGGATTGGGCTGTCGATGGATCGATAAATTGATATACAGTGTTGGTTATGAGCTCTGTCAGCAGGTGTATGTCATTGTTTTATGGACTGCATTTATAGTATTTCTCATCCTCACCGATATGTCTCTTCCCACTGGATGCAATTAACATTTACTGACATTCTAATAAACACTTTTTTCTATAATCCGCTACGATTTTGTAATCAGTCAGGCTGCAAATAATAAGATCTCCCAACTGTTAGAGTCCCTCAGCTAAGTGAAGCCCTCAAATGTCAGGTACACAACTTGACAGTTAAGAGGTAAACATTGTAATTACCTCCAAAGATTTGCAAAGCAGGGGTAAAATACGATTTTCCCTTGCCGTAAACATCGTCAGTGTCAGTTCTCAAAGAACGTGGTGTCTGGTGATACCTGTCAAATACCAAAAAGTTTGTAAGGCAACTTGTATAAACAGTATTTTTAATTATCTTGGCGCTCAGGACACAAGCACAGATTAGAATCAGACCGTAACCGTGGGCGACAACGAATCACAGAGAGGCAGTGGTCATTGATGTGACAAGCCTCACTGCCAGAGGGTCCGATGTGGCCAGATTTACCCCTTCACTCTGACAACTGTAAAAGGTATCGCACATATTGTTATAATGAGGAGCAGACTGGCAGTCCTCTGTGCCCTTCACTCAGCACAGCGAGAGTAGGATGAGGAGGATGAAGGCACACGGGGAGAAAGGCCAGAGGAAATGGAGAGCTATAGTGTGGGCTGGTTAGGAAACAAGTCACAGGTAAATACTGACAAGAATTATATGAACGTGTGTGTCAAAAAGCATCCCGGATTCAAAATAATTGAAGGTAATTGTGGAAATATTGACAGCTTATTCAAAAATTAGCTTTGATCTGGCTAAACTTTGGTAATTGTTGTAAATTCACGTGATTTCTGCATTATTTTTTAATTATTAGATCTGTTCAGATGTGTTGTTAAGTTTCTGATTAGCATGTGTTTGCATTTGATTTAGTCTCCATTGTTTGGAGAATAATAAACTCTATCATCTCTATGACTTCTCCATTGTTTTGCTAACATCATCTCCTTAACTTGAGAAGCTATTGTGGCCTGCCAATCCAATGAAATTTATAAAACATTTAATAGCAATTGAAGTTGATTTTGGAGACAAAAACTACTAAAACAAAACATGCAGAGTATAGATGTTGATCCCAGTGTGAAGAGGTCAGTACAAGTGTGTTTCAGAGACAAAGATGGAATATGAAATGTACCACCCTGATATTTAAACTATTTGTTGTCATTTTAAATTTCCCCGCCCTGTTGTATTCTCACATAGCACTATTTGATGCTACCGACATGATTGCTTTCTGACAGCATGCCAGCTTTGATCTGACAGAAGAAAACCAGAGAGCACAGGTGAGTCTGAACAAAGGCCAGGTGAGGGTATGGGGGAAAAGGTTTCACATCTACTTTTGCTTTAAAAATATAACTACATATAAAAAATAAAAAAATAAAAAAATAAACAAAATGGTATATGCACTACTAAAGCTACTGACCATAAACAGCGCTCTCAAGTCTCACGCTTTGAGAGTGTGACACACGCAATTCGACGTGGTATTTCTCACGCTGAAATTTTGTTAATACTAATACTGTAAATGAATCCTTCTTCAAAATCAAACCTCAGTGCATGAGATATGACTCTGACTGTCTTCATGAGGCTAAAACACTTTATTCTGGGCTTTGTTGCTTGAATGCAAATGAGGAGGACAGAGACAGGCCAGTGCAGCGGGTGGGGGTGTGGCCAAATGCGCCGCTGGTTCCTCTTTTTAGCGGTGCGGTGTGCGCTGGCCCCACTTCCGTGTGTGTAAGCGCAGAGGAAGATATGAGAGGAGTTGCATTAAAAAATGTAAAAAATTTCCACAGAAAATAAAATTAAACCATTGCTGTTTCAGAGTTTCGGAGGCTCGGATAAAGGACATCCGAGCTTGGAAACATTCGCACGTGTCTCCAGGCAAATAAAAAAACGCATCTCGCATTGCAGCTCGTTTGCAGTCCAAGTTCTCTGGGCGTGATTTCCAGAGACGGTGGGTAGACATCCAGACGGGGGGTGGAAACCTTTCCATGAATGTGACGTCAAAAAATTCCCTTGTTCAGAATCGCCTGTTTGGGCTGTCTTTTTTTCAAACGCAGAAAAGGATCGCAAATGCTCAGTTTACACATTTCGCAACTTTTAGCCATGGTAGGGGGGGGCTAAACAGGGTAGGGGAGCTCACATTAACGTTCAAAAACCTCAGAAAGTGAAAATTTCATGCCATGGGACCTTTCAACTATTAAACCCAATCTCAAGATTCATTTATAAACTGAAATAGGATATTGCACTTTTATCAGCTAACCACTCATTTTGTTTTCCCATCGTGACGTGGAAAAGAAGGTGTGCGACTCCCAAAAATGATTAGCAATATGACGCATTGATGAGACGTGCACGAAAAGCAGGCCTTGTTGAAACACAAGCTGTCTCTGTGTGAATGGTTGTTTAGCATAGTGTCTAAAGCTTCTACAGGATCTGAATACCAACTGATTGGAAAGGGCACAAGCGACACATTGAAGACTATCGATTGTCCAACAGTTAATTATCAATCAAGTCCATTCGGCAGGGTTCCTTATCGGTGTACCTCAAGCTTCTCATGCTTCAGCAATCAGCCTTGCTAATGTTTGCTACAAAGGTTTCTGTAAGGTTGCATTATGTGTATTTTTACTTGAGGTTAAAATATTTTGGAAATCACTACCATTTTTTTTTTTTTTTTTCATTTATTATTGATTTTAAAGCGCTCATATTACGCTATTTGCTGATTTAAGTTATAATGTAGTTTCCTCATCACAAACATCTTTGGAGTTGTGTTTTGTTTCACTCACATATTTACACACAAACTCTGCATATGTAGGTGGAGTTCTTCCCTCAAACAGAAAACACTCTGTTCCACCTTATTTTGTCATAACTCTATACACCTTCACTGGAATCATGTGGATAATTTCAGCCCTGGAATTCTGGAATTGCTCTTTTAAAAACTAAAGGTAAAAGGTAGCTGTTAACTTGAAAACTACCACTTCATGACATCACAAGGTGAAAAAGAAATGTAGCCAGACTAACAAACCAGATTTATTCAAACACATGTAAATGAAACCAAACACAACTCCAGATATGTTTTTTGAGGAGGTAACAGCATTCTAATGTGGCTAAAAGCTCACAAGAGTCAATTTTGAAATACAGGACCTTTAATGTGTTTCATACAGTTACTTTTGTGTGTCCGTGTGTGTGAGTGTCCACTGTTGTCCTACAGTTAACTTGGCTTGATACAAGTATCCTTTCACCTGACTCAGCTTTTGGATCAAATCAAGTTGGATATTTTCACAGTGCATTGCCCCTCTGTTGGCTGCAACATTACTGCATAGCATTGCAACTGTATTACACTATTTTCATTTAGGCTGTGATCTTCTTTCAAGCCTCTCGGACGAAGCCTCTCGGACGAAGCCTCTCGGATGAGCGGCGAAACGTTTTCAACCAAACAAACTTTGTCCAGTTGACAAATTGAACCTCTCCTGTTATCATGGATTCTACCTGGACGACTGAGGGACTTTTCACGCATTTCAAAGAGAAAGCACTTTGTATTTTTTTAATCCATACAGCTTCAGTTGAATCATTTCAGTGATTTCAGACCTGAAATTTCCCATCTCTGCTGAACTAAAGGTAAAAGGTATGTTAACTTGAAAATGACCACTTCATGACATCACAAAGTGGAACAATTCAGCAGCATGTGTCCTGACTAGGACCAGGGGGCGGGACCACATTACAGCGTTTTTAAAATAACTGCATGGGCTCCCTGTGAGTTTCAGAATCGATTTTAAAGGGTTCGACTTTTACTGTTTTTTAAATGTCTTAATGTTTTTACCTTATGGACCTAGCCTGGGAATTCCCAGGCCGCTTCCGTTCGTTTCGAACTGGAAGGCGGCCTGGAAACTCGTCCAAGTGAGAGTCCCAGATTTAGGGCCCCAATCAGAGAGCGGGGGAGGTGTGGCAAGACGGTGACGCGTACTACATGACAAACGGAAGCTTGTAGTTTGAACTGACAACTGACATGATTGGCTATGGACTTACGTATACGCTCAATGATAGACATTCATAACGCCCAATAAACGGCCGTTGGCAATCGCTAACCACACCTCCGCTACGGGATTTTTCAAAGCGAGTTTCCAGACCCATATCTCACTTGTGATATGGTCAGGTGTTAACCAGACTATTATGGACCCTTACGGACCCTGCGCTCCTCCGGCAGCAGCTCCTGGTCATTCCCAAAGTCAGGACACACACTCACGGAGAGGCGTCTTTTCAGTACTACGGCCCTCGGCTATGGAACTGCCTGCCGGAGGACCTCAGGGCTGCAGAGAACGTTCATGATTTTAAGAGTGGGCTCAAGACTCACCTGTTTAGCTTGGCCTTTGATTTTTCTTCTTGATTCTTCTTTGATTTTTCTTGATATTTTTTTTTTTTTTACTGTGTGTAGTTTTATGTATTTTAGCATGTTAGTATGTGTGTGCGTGTGTGTGTGTGTGTGTGTGTGTGTGTGTGTGCGTGTGTGTTTGCGTGCGTGTGTGTTACTGTTTGGGTTGTTTAGTTTTGGGGTGACGAGCTGCTGTGGGGGGCTGGTTGGTTGGGTAGAAGGAAATGTGGGTTGTTTTTAATCACTGTAAAGCACTTTGTGTTACATTTTTTGTATGAAAAGTGCTTCATAAATAAAGTTTTGATTTGATTTGATTTGGACAAAGCATTTGGCGATGTAGACTGACTAATAATAAAGGGTTACTCAAATGGAATGGAACAAAACAATTCCAAGTATTTCTAGACACATAACATGATTCTAAAATGGATTAATCTCAATTTTGTGTAATATGGGACCTTTAAAGTATCAGCGATTGCTTTTAAATATATACTCAAATCAAAATATTTTAAATAATTGCATAGAACACAACCCCGATGCCTCCAGAATGAGTAAAATGAATTATCTTTGTATCTCTTGATAAAAAGTGATGGCACAGAACACCTGACATAAAGTATCAAATCACTCCAATAAAACACATGCTCAGTTATATTGTACGACAGCTTTCATGCCACATTTTTCCTCCTTGCAGTTATATACGTTTATTGTTCTGAACATTTGTACTTCTGGAGGACGGGTCAATTGAAGTGCTCCACTCTCCAAGCAATTTACAGGTTTCATGCCTCACAATAAACCACGAGAGAAGTGAGCTCACAAACTCTGCGTCTCAAGGCAGATAATCAAACCACAAGGTCAAAGCGCTGGTTCTGTACTTGACACCATAAGTATTTGTCAATGGCCCTCCATTTGTACACAGATGAAAGGGGAATGAAGATTCTGCTGTTAACTGCTGCTTTCCAGGTCGTGCGGTTCACTGCGGTTAAGATAACGCTGCTTCCTGCTTTCTTGCCTCATTATTGCCTCATATTTCCACTCTATCCTGCGTGTGTTTATATTTTAAAAATCAACCCTTTTTTTCCTGGTTTTCCAACTCTCCCTTGGTTTCGCGCAGCATAGGGGGGTACTTTGATGTGGGCTGACAATGTGACTCGTGCCTTTGCTGAATTTAATCATATTAGCTAGTTAACCATGCCACCACCGTGTGACCCACTGACAAAACCCAAGCAGTTCTGCTCGCACACTCTCGCTCTGCTGGCTGCTCTTTTTGTGTGATAATCTCGCTTTGGGACTGAGTGGGAGTGCACTGCTCTAGGGAGATACAGGCCGTACGGTATAGCCATATTCTGTGAGATTTAATGCATAAGGAGGAGAAAGGGAAAGCTGGGGTTGAAGTGATGCTCTGATATTTTTAGCTTTAAGCCATGTTTTTGTGTTGACTATTTGGAATCCAGAGGAAGTATATAGTAGATTTAAAAAGTACTACATTTATAATGTACAGCCACCTTGTTTTTCCAAGTCAGCGATATTGAACTCTGTTTCCTGTGGTCCTCCAACAACAACTTCAGTCATTTACTGTCACAAACACACTCCCATTCCCACTCAAGTGTACTTTAACACTCGAGGCAAGATGTTTAATGTGCCTTGCCGAAGAATACAACACCAGTATGTACTACAGTAACTGCTGCTTCCCTACATCACCTAGTTTCCTGGAACTCTTCCATCTACCAGACCCAACCATGGCTAGCTATTTAGCTTCTGAGATCAGGCTGAACTAGAAGTGAAACATACTATTTCAAAGGTGTACTAATAAAATTCAAAGATGTATATTTTATTATCAGGGTTTTTTTTTTTTTTTTAATCTAATCTTGTTTTTTAATCTTGTTGACATTAGGTTTATTGGACATACTGTATGCAGCAGCAGTATCTGATTAGAGATGGAGTAAGAAGGAGCATTGCATAACAAGTTCATTTCTTGGACATTGTATTCTTGAGGGCATCACTAAGGTCTAAATAAATTGACTGAACTATTTTTATTGAATGCAAACACCTCAATGGACACCTGATGTCATCTTGTCCCTGTCTCGGTATCGGTATAATTTTAGTTTGACGTATATGGCCGCTCTTGTGGACACAGGTTTGACTGTCCCCACACCAGCATCCTCAGAGGAGAGGCCTGTCTGAACCCGAGCATGGCCCCAGTGCTGTGTGTGCGCATGTCACGCTGGATGTCAGGGCATGGACGAGATGGCTCTTGATTACAGCTGATAGGTTTATTTGAGGAAGGTCAGGAAGATTCAGTGCAAGAACAAGACAAGTATCTGATGGCAGTGATAGAAAGTGATAGTGCAGCGGACAAGATATTTACAGAGAAAGACACAGGGACAGATGGTTTAAGTATGAAGGATCAGTGTGGTATTTCAAGAAAAGTGGAAGGCAAAATGATCTGATTTTACAAAAAGTCTGGTCACTGGTGAATCACTCTCTTTTTCAGATGGGGATGACTGACAGGTGGATTAGCCAGGAGAATCAGGAATATGCAAGGTCTGTCTGTATTTTTACAAATATGGCTTCTTATGAGGAAAAAGGGGACAAAAATATCACAAGGGATTAAAACATAGCAGATTTCTACAGAATCAATGAGCTGTTAATCTGAAGTGAGAGAAATGTCCGTTTGTTTTGACCAATGAGCTCCATCGTTTCACATGCATCACTGAAAAAAAAACTTATCTGACAAACAAATAAATCATGTTTGGTCAGGCTCGAGGTGCAACAAAGGGAGTGGTGACCAGACTGATATCCCTATGTATACAAAATACCAAGACAGCATACTAGATTTTCTAGGCAGTAAGCATTGTAAAAAAAAAAATAATAATAATAAAAGAAAGAAAAAAGGGTTTATTTAGAATGATGAAGCTGCTTGAAACTCATATACAACCATTATTATTTTGTAAAAGCTGGTGTCAGTGATTGAAGATTTTTTTTTTTTTTTAATGAAACAAAAGACATATTATAAGAGAAGAAATTATAACACTTTTTTGTCTTGCCTGGAATGTTCCACAGTAGGGCATTGATCATGTGTATCTTGCATCTATTCAAATAGAAATGTTTTTAACTATCCCAAAATATTTTTGCCTCTCCATGAAGATAGAAAAGTATAATGCTGTACTGTGAGACCTCCCAATTGCATCAGAGATGAGCAAGTAGTGGAACCTCCACCTAAAAAGTTACATAGTGCATCTTTAAATAATTATTTTCAAGTGGAGGTTTAATTTCTATGAAATCATGCATTCAAATACAATCTAGCCTACTTGACCTAATTTTAACATTAAACCTGTGTAATTCAATTACAGTACCTCCTTTAACTTCATTGAGTGCATTGTAATTAAAACTAGAGATTCATATAGCTATAATTCCATCATTTACGTGTAGTTGTAATCCCAGCTGGGCTATCAAATCGTCGTCTGATCTGCAATCATCATAATTCTGGATTTCTCTGTTTAATGCAGCTTTTGCTCATACACTGTTACATTTCCCCACCCACTCTTTCTATAAGTCTCCTTCCTTAAGACTAGTGACAGGTTAGTGACAGGTGGATTTGACCAATTACAGTTTAGTATGAACTTTCAAGCAGATGACTTAATCATGATTTAATTACTCATTGCATTTATATAGCACCTTTCAAGACACCCAAAGTGCTTTACAGTTCATTGTTTATTCACTCCACACTTATTGGTGGTAAGCTATTGTAGCCACAGCTGTCCTGGGGCAGACTGACAGAAGCAAGGCTGCCAATCTGCACCATCGGCCCCTTCCAACCATCATCACTCACACACACTTCACTTTCTTACTAAGCAATGTGGGTGAAGTGTCTTGCCTAAGGACACAATGACAGTTTTTGCCACCAGCACCTCATTTTGACACCTGGTATTCCCAGCGGTCGCCCATCCAATTACTTCCCAGGCCTGGGATTGCTGAGCTTCTGAGATTGGATGAGATCAGGCTTTGACAAGCTGGTATGCCATCCTCAGATTCATGAATTGTAATAAAATGATGTCCATTATCTGGCATATCATCCACCCAGCAGTAATTATATACATTATTATTTTAACAAAAGACATTTTCCCAAATTAAATTAGATTAGTAATTTAAATCATAGTTTTAGCAAGGAGCTGTTGGGTTACCAGTGTATTTTTTTGTGCAGTAGGTGTCCTTCCATGGGGGTCTTGGAGATGAGACATGCCCACCAGTGCTGAGTTGTCAGAAAGAGTATGTGTGACAGAAGCCAACACCCCCCTTGGCCCACCACATGTGTCAAACCAGAGTCAGTGTGTGTCAGACAGAGCACTGATGGATATGAAGGTCAAAAAAATAGGCAAATGAGTGACAGTTTGGAAAACAGATGGAATAAATAATAACAAGATCATTGCTGAGCATCACTCACTTTTCCAGCAGGTTTATTTCAATGCAACTGACAGATGTCTCATTATTTCATATTTCACAGATTGAGATCTCACTAAAACTTCCCCACAAGGTAACCAGAAGCAAGCCCCAAGGCATGACTGGCTGGTGTCCGCCTAAGCACCAGAAAGAGGAATTTTAAATCCAATCATAGTGTTGGGAAGATGTAATGTAAGATGTAAAATGTACTCAAGAATTATTAGCTCAAATTAGAGAAAGCAGAATAAGTCGTCTTTCTTAAAGGCATTGTACCTGATTGTGAACAAAAAAATCAATTCATATGAAACAGTTTGCAGTAGTCCCAAGTTATTCCTTAGTTACTTTATGCATTATGAGCATCCTAATTATTCACCAGGATGATTTTATAAGCACTTTTCACAACTTTCAGTAGAGTTTTGCTGTCATGGTAATGCTAACTAACTCTCACTTCCTGTTTATTTGACATTAAAATACTTTATAATTGACAGATAGCATCCAGCATACATGTTTTGGCCTCAATATAATATATCTGCACTGGCAAAAGACAATTTGGCTCAAACACAAAAATGCGTGTTTCTTGTTTGAGCTATAATCTTTCATGGTATGGGATAAAATATCTCCGCAAGTATGATTTTATGTCCATGGAATAATACTGGTGACGTGCCCCTTCAGACATGTACCTTGAAAAAAATGCTACTTTAAAAAACTTTACTCTGGTGATTTCAAAAGTTGTTCGACAATAAAAGTAAATGTAACTCATTTCTTCTCACCCTGTCTTTAGTTGTACCATTAGATTCTGGTTTCCCAATTTGCTCAATTGTTCCTTTTAAGCACTTATATATTTGCCTGCCTGGGAGCTTGATCTTTGGTTGATTACTTTCTCTGTTTGGTCGTATCATAATCGCAGTGTCACATAATGTTTTTTGTTAGTTACAAACTCTTATCTCTGTGTAAACATCAGCGCTTGAGTTTGGTTTTCCACTCGGGTTTGTGATTATCGAGAGCTGTGAGGGTCGTCCGCTGATGTGATTGCCTTCTGCTGTAGTGGGTCCCCATGTTTAGAATAATTCGGGCCCTGCAGAAGCTCTGTTTATTTTTGTCAACATTTCAATTTCAGCAGACCAATCAGTGTGGTCACAGCCTGGTCGTCTCATCCTCCACATTTCAGCTATGTCAACATCCAGCATCACCGCTCTGCCTGTCACAACGATTGTAACTCTATCACTCAATCTTTTAGGTGTTGATTGCATTTAGATCGTGCAGCACTGTGAGAAAATAATAAGTGAGAAAATAATAAGAAGCCAACTCTCATTTGCAGTTGCAGTCACTGTAGACAGCGGCTTGTTAAATCTGATAATCCATGTGACACACTTCTGAGAATGAGTCAAAAACTCTGGAGCTATAGGTCCTATATTATGCAAGATTGACTCTTTTGAGCTTTAAGCCATGTTAGAATGTTATCTCATACAAAAACATGGAGTTGTGTTTTGTTCCACTCACACATGTTTGTGTAATCTTGCCTCATCTGTCTATAGCTCCAAAACTTAAAACTATCCTTATACTAATACTCAAGATAACAGCTAGTCCCCCCTGGACCCTGTCGCCTGGACCTTCCCTGGGCGCTGCATCGCCCTTGCTCTCCCACAGACCCCCTTTCTTCACCTGGGACAAGCCCTTTGGTCCTCTACACGTCCCCTGTTTCTCTTAGCCCTTGTGCCCTGTGGTGTTTATTCCCATGCCCACATCCCCCGATGAGTCTTCTGAGTGCTTTGCGAATGTTGTTGTGGTGTTAATATATGTACCTTGTAATAATAAAAGATTTTTTTTTTTTTTAAACAGCTATATTGCCTTTTGTTCAGTAGATAGGCAAGTCCAAGGCTGAAATCATCCAAATGATTTTAGTGAAGGTGTATGGAGTTTAGAAACACAGTGGAGCACTTCCTATATTACCACATGATGTACATAATATGGGCCCTTTAAGCAAACATAAAATCCACAAATACTGAACATGACGGCAGGAGAAAACTTGAGTGAAAGCCTCATTGGAAGAAGATTATTATTATTATTATTTTTTTGAGTTCATATGATCTGAGGTATCTTATGGCAATTCAGGTTTTGCACCAAAACTCAACACATTTGATTCACCCTTTTAAGTACACCTAAACAAGGTCTGTGGAATCTGACATAAAGGCTCAATAAGTATACTTTAACCTTGTGACAGACCATGATATTATCTATACTATTGAATCATTATCTGTACTACTGATCATTATCTGCCCTACTGAGCATTATCTATACTACCGATCATTATCTATACTACTGATCATTATCTATACTACAGAGCATTATCTATACTACAGAGCATTATCTATACTACCGATCATTATCTATACAACTGATCATTATCTATACTACTGAGCATTATCTATACTACTGATCATTATCTATACTACTGATCATTATCTATACTACTGATCATTATCTATACTACTGATCATTATCTATACTACTGAGCATTATCTATACTACTGATCATTATCTATATTACTGATCATTATCTATACTACTGTTCATTATCTATACTACTGATCATTATCTATATTACTGATCATTATCTATACTACTGTTCATTATCTATACTACTGATCATGATCTATATTACTGATCATGATCTATATTACTGATCATTATCTATACTACTGATCATTATCTATACTACAGAGCATTATCTATACTACTGAGCATTATCTATACTACTGAGCATTATCTATACTACTGAGCATTATCTATACCAGGGGTCACCAACGCTGTCTACCATGCGCTACTGAGCATTTGCGGTATACAACTGCATCATTATCTATAGCAGTGCTCATTATTGCAACTCAATATAGCATATATCTATACTACTGAGCATTATCTATACTACTGATCATTATCTATACAACTGATCATTATCTATACTACTGATCATTATCTATACTACAGAGCATTATCTATACTACAGAGCATTATCTATACTACAGAGCATTATCTATACTACTGATCATTATCTATATTACTGATCATTATCTATACTACTGATCATTATCTATACTACTGATCATTATCTATACTACTGATCATTCATTATCTATACAACTGATCATTATCTATACTACAGATCATTATCTATACAACTGATCATTATCTATACAACTGATCATTATCTATACTACTGATCATTATCTATATTACTGATCATTATCTATACTACTGATCATTATCTATACTACAGATCATTATCTATACTACAGATCATTATCTATACAACTGATCATTATCTATACAACTGATCATTATCTATACTACTGATCATTATCTATACTACAGATCATTATCTATACAACTGATCATTATCTATATTACTGATCATTATCTATACTACTGATCATTATCTATACAACTGATCATTATCTATACTACTGATCATTATCTATGCTACTGATCATTATCTATACAACTGATCATTATCTATACTACTGATCATTATCTATACTACTGAGCATTATCTATACAACTGATCATTATCTATACTACTGATCATTATCTATACTACTGATCATTATCTATATTACTGATCATTATCTATATTACTGATCATTATCTATATTACTGATCATTATCTATATTACTGATCATTATCTGTACTACTGAGCATTGTTCTTACTCCAGTCATTGTATATAATATACATTCATTTTTTCATTCATTCATTCTATGCTTCTATGCATTCATGGTAGGAGAAATACTTCCTACAGTATTATGTCCTATCTTTACCGACATTCTTCACAGAAAAATGTATTATTATTATTTTTGTCCTCACCAAATAGACCAATTTTCCAAGAACATTTTATTGGTGCACCAGGTTGATGGATAATGATTTTTGATGGGTCCATTTAGTTCCAGTGTGCCTGGCTGGTCAATTTCAGCTCAGTCTCCCGAATCGAATGGGTAATGTTTCCAAAAATCACGGAAACACCATAGAAGTTGTGACCAAGCTGCAGTCAGGCCAGTGTTATGGTAAGGACAGACTGGACATTGCCAGACACACTGAATAGTACAGAAGACACCAGCACATATTGATCCAGTTGTTTACCAAAAATGCATGACTGATATTGTTGCTAGCAGCTCTTTAAAGGTCCTATATTACACAAAATTTACTCTTGTGAGCTTTTAGCCATCTTAGAATGTTGTTACCATATATGAAAGAATGAAACAAAACACAACTCCAGGCAAGTTTGTGGTGGGAAAACAACATTATAACAGGTTTCCTCTACAGCCGTAATATCTCACAGTGATGAAGAATACAGTCCGATTTATCATGCTTTTAAAGTGACCTTTGCTTTCTGGAGTTTGAGTCTTTAGATGCCGAGCATATCCATAAATCCCAATTGTGTAGTTGGAAAAGATCTCTGGGTAAAAGCCAAAATAATCCCTTTCTTGGCTCATATCTGACATTTCCTGAAAATGCCATCAAAATCTGGAGCCTGTCTTTTAAAATATCTTACCTGATATCTACAGTGAATGCAGTCCCTTAAAAAAAAAAAAAGTTCTCATAGTTTGAAAATGTGAAGTGCAGTTTACCTTTTGGATGTTTTATCATCATAATCTGAAAAAAAAAACACGGCTAAGAGGTTCACAAATTGATAATGTTATGTCTCTAGGCTAACAAGGTCAACCACGATTCACAACAATGGAATACATTTTATCTTAATACATTTCTTCTACTGCTACATTACATTTGGATTGAAAGTATTACAACGGAATTTGTGGATTAGATCGCACTGAAGTAATCCTTGTCTGAAAAAGGAGAAACTCTAAGAAAACGCATGTTACAGTTTTAAAGAAGCGAAATGGAAAAAAGGAAATGAAAGCTTCTGAACTGAGAGCAAGCAGAGAAAAAGAACATTATCTGGGAATGCATGAAGAAAGTTGGAGATAAAATGGGTTGGTGAGAAAAACAGTAGGTATTGTTTTAATCCTGTCAGTGGGAACCTCCTAATCCCTTGTTGTGAACATGACAGAAGAACACTGGTGTCTTCAGTCTTTTGTTGCCAGAGCTAATCCAGGGCTTTTTCATGGTCTTAAGTCTGGGGTGTGAAACTCTAATGGAGCTGCTTTTTAAAGGTTACACACTGTATACATGACTTTAAAGGTGCACTGTGCAAGGTTTCTAGTTGAGGTTACATGCATGTTATTTCTGTGCCTGGGTTAGGGCTGCCAGCAATGTTCCACACTATGATATTAAACTTATCTATCAAATATTTATTCAATTACATGTGTTTTTATTGCTCAAAATACAAAATACATTGAAAAAGGGTGGGTTTGCTTCTTCACAGATCTGGCCCATACCATGGTCTGGTCGCATTCTTGTTTCCATGGAGATAGAAAAGTTGAATGTTGAGGCAAAGCAATAAAATTGTTACTATTAGGGATGTCCCGATCCGTTCACGTGATCGGGGCCGGTTTCGGATCGGATCGTAATCGGACGTTACCTCCAGATCAAGATCGGATTCTTATTATTTGTTGACATATCCTAGATGAGATCTATGATTATGCGGTGAATCAACGCGTGCGGCATGACACGCTATTGGTTAAATGCACGGAAGCAGGTTCGCTTCGAGCTGCCTGCGCTTCGCAAAGCGCGAGTACAGAGAGGAGATAAGAACGCTATAATGTTTGGCGAGTATGTCTGCGGTCTGGAAATACTATAAAGTTGATGACAACAACATTGCCATAGCAAACAGTGGGATATGTAAACTTGGGATTGCAAGGGGTGGAAAGGAAAGGGCTACATTTAACACCACAAACCGATACGGCACCTCAAAAACAAACACCCAAAGATGAGTCAGCTCACGTTGCAGGAGAGTTTGAAAAGGAGAGAAAAAATGCCCCTTGACAGCGTGAAGGCACAGAAGACCACAGCCAAGATAGCACAAATGATCACAATGAGTGACCTACCTTTCGCCTTTGTAGAGAACCCTGGATTTCTTATGCTTATGGAGCCCGTCGAACCTCGATTTGAAGTGCCATCTTGCCACTATTTCACCGAAAAAGTTCTGCAGCTCTTTCTGACAAACTACATGTCCTGTTATCAGATGTACCCCATGTTACGTTCACTACAGATATCTGGAGTTCATCTGTGACACCCAGAAAGATAAATAATAAGTAATAAGTGTACTTTATTATTATTATTATTATTATTATTATTATTATTATTATTATTATTATTATTATTATTATTATTATTATTATGTGTGTAAGTGTACTTATAATAATAATAAATATAAGTGTACTTTTTATGTATTATGTAAGTATGGGATCGGAGGGCCAAAAAACCTGATCGGGACATCCCTAGTACTATACTATTACAGTAAAATAGCTGTCCCTCCACTAAAAAAGTTACACAATGCACCTTTATTTTTGCTACCAGTAGCCATGTTTTGTTTTGCTTTTTGCGGTGCAGATGAGAAGAAGGAAGATTCTACGCATGCCAGCGGACATAGTGATAATGCGGCACCACCTAGCCGCCTGGCATGCATATCCAATCAAATTCCACACATTTTTACGTCATCGTATGCACACAGATTTCCTCCCGAAAACACCTGTCTAAATCTGGAATAAAAAGTGAAGATGTGACGCCACTTTTGCATTTTATTTTAATATATATTTGGTTGTCATTTTCCATTTTAACTAAAAAAAAAACAAAAAAACAAAAAAACATTCCAGGGAAAAGCAATGATATCGCCATAATGGCAGACACCAAAAAAGTACACCTTTATTTTTATTTTTTATTTTACCTGAAGACTTCAAATTATTGTTTCATTTAAGGCTGAGATTCACAGAATATTTATCTTCCCGTGTCACTTTTTATTTCAGAATGCCACTTGCACGCCCACAAATCTTGCAGTACAAATCCTCCATACTCCACCAACCTCTGGCTCTGAAAAATCTCCCAGCAGGAAAAATTATCAACCAAGGGAATCAAAAACATATTTCCATCAGGACGGGCTTTTTTGTTTGACAGTTGGGCGAGATAAATGGCATATCCTGGCAGTTAACTGATGAGAGAAGCTGAACTAAAAATGACTGACTTTTATTGTTTTTTCTCCTACCTGTTAAGGCGGGAATCAGGCCCCAGGAGGCTTTTTTTTCCCCTTTTCTTTTCATGTCAAGCACCTGTACTCCTGTCAAACATTTGTGCAAAGTAAAAGGTGGACAGGAGCTGCAAATCCTCATAAAACAGAATGAGAATGTTCCTTACATTCTGGAAAAAAAAAGTAAAATATAAAACGTTTTTATTTTTATTAACTATTCGATAAACAGCAATTGGATAGTTCCACCCACCATTGTATTCATTTATTAAATATTTAGTTTACAGTGACACAAAGCTGGGATTGTGTCACTGTAATCCCAGCCTAGAGTGAACTCTAGGTAGGATACCTAGAGTGCAATGGTATGGATCAATACTGAACATAATAATTTGCCTTTTGACAACTCTTTTTTGACAAATAAAGACAATTTCTCACCACCTTAAAAGCCAGCTCAAAGGGACAGATGACACTCTCAATAGGGGACAAGATATAGATATTAAAAAACAACACGGAGCCACCAGAGTGATGCTATGAGGCTACAAACCTGTGTTCACTAAATGGCTCTGACTGTGGTTATGTACAGTGCAGCATATGGACAACCTAAAACATAAAATCTACCAGTTATACAATAGTCCTGACCAAGCCTGGCTCAAGATGTGTCCCCTGGTGCTACACTGTGGTTGCTCAGTGCTCCGGACAGGTTGCCCCACTGAATGATGGGTCAAAAGCAGAAGACTCATTTCCCCACAAGACAAATTCATCTATAACTGTAAAGCATCTTATCTTTAATAAGTCTAAACTACTAATCCTTTGATTGGAGTATGGATTTTCATTTGTCTGTGTCACTCTCACTGTTGTTATTAAACGTTCCGGATTTAAATGTATTGAGATATTTCTAAAGTATAATCAGAAAAGTGGCTTTTTCTGCCACAGCTCATGAAGATCTATGATGAAGCATATACCGTGACCAGCAGTGCTTAGCATATCATGCTTTTATCCTCTGATAAACACCTTATGGGAGTAAACATTAAATCTAAATCTCATCAGAGTGACTGTCAGTGGAGGCAAAGTAAAAATATAGCCATGGCATACCATTAGAACACCTTGATGTTGGGAGATAATTCCTGCTCCCCACTGACACAAACACACAAATTCAGAGACCTCCATCCATTTGGCTTTCCTTAGGGAGATAGCCGACACCGCTTTGCCCACCAGCTTAGAGTTATGATGTCAGCAGGTCATTGTGGTTTATAAGATTAAGCCCCTGGAGAAGTCAGGGGCTCTTTAAAGCCAGGACAAAATGGCCTCTAAATTTAATTGAGGTTGCAAGGGGCGCAATAACAATGATCGGATTTATCATAAAATGCAAGGCATTGTGGTCTTGTATTAACAAGGCATGATGGTCAGAAGTGGATCTATATGAAGTGCACATTCTTCAATAACAAGTAATGTCAATATACTTTGGGTGATACAGTATTGTTTTCTGATTTTTTTTTTGTAATAGGATTACTCATTGCGAGATGACAAAACCTTACCTGGCCAGCCAAATGATATCTCTCTGTATTTCCTATACACCGCGATACCATTTGGACACCCTCCATCCACCCTCGCTCCTCCGGTTACAAACGGACTCCGCGATTCTGATTCGTTCAAAGATGGTGACGTCAGTGCACCCGCCTTTGCCCGCAAAGTCACTCTTAGGCAGCGGAAGTTCCGCCTCAGTTTTGAATCGAGATGGCGCAATCTCTGATTGGTTCACTTAGCTGTCTGTCTACGCGCAACCGCAGCGTATTCTGTGGATCAAGCGTTACCAGACTCACTCGCTGGTACAGCGATGAGTCATGGATTCTTCCAGGCAAGACAAAACCTGCTAAAATTGTCAAATTTGTATAAGCCTAGTTCTTTTCTATCTTCAATAGGTTCTCAATGCACTTTACATTACTTTACTCTGGCCCAAGAACACAGCATTAGTTTGGTGAGGTCAGGAGTCAAATTGCTAACGTTCAAATCAGTGGACAAACATGACCCACTGACTATGAGAAATCATTTAGCTTTGGAATGGTTCCAGGGACTCCTGCAGTACATGTAACCCAAAAGTGCAAGTTTTCCAACATGTTGTCTGTGTCACTGACACCTACACCCTGTCCAGATCACACTGCATTCTCACCGAGCAGCCAGAATCAACTGAAGATCAGAATGGGAACGGTGCTGTGAATATTTCTGACTTCACTGAAAAAGAGCTTCAAACAGTAACTCTGGGACTTTACATAACATCAAATCGGCTCTAAAATCGATAATCAGGAATCCGTAATGCTTCTCACTAGTATTCAGAGTTCACCCACTTGTGTCTGTAAGGTAAAAGAAACCTATTCCACACTTAAAATCCTCTGCTTTCTTTACCCATTTGATTATTTTCAAAATAAATAATAATAATAATACTGAAAAAGGAGGATCAAGACTCTCTTTGTTCTGAGTGGAAGATTAGCATAATTTTTACAGCAAGATTTCCACCGCTAAGACTTCAAATCTGTCCCAAAATCCCAGTGGAGGTGAAGTTTGCTTTTTCTTATGCCTGTTTTTCATTGTTTTTTTCAATTATTTTCTCTTTTCCCCAAAGATTGCAGTAAGTCACAGCAAGAAAAGTGTAAGATTTGAAAAACTAATGATGTATTCACTTATAAGCTTGTTCAAACCACTTTACATTTTCAGTCTGTAGAGGTGGCCTTCTCCTAATGTCAGGGTATTATTTATTTGTATAATTTAACATGCATTGTAGTTAGATTTTATTATTCTTCTGGCTGTTTTACTTTCACCATTACAGCTTTTCTTTTCTCACATTCGAGATGTGCACTTTCTTCTGAAATAAATTCTATAATCAGACATTATCACAGCAATAAAAATGGAAATATATATTTAAAAAAAAACACACATGCTTCCTATTTGAACTTGGATTTGTGAAAGTTTACAGTTTCCCATTCAAACTAAATTGTCTACAACTATGCAACTTAAGTGATTTACTGTACAATTCCACGTGAACATTTTCTCCTCCCATGCCATGCAAAAGCCATCATCAAAACTAGAATTAAGCTTTACAAGAGAATGTACTACTATATGGTAGCAGTCTCATAAAGTTTATCCTAAACATTTATTACGGGATGGCATCTTTTGCACAGTCGGCAGAACTTTGCTGTGAATACTACAGCTCTTACCCCTGTGGGATTCAGGCCATGCTCCTTAATGCTTATGATTTATTTTTCCATCTGATTCCAGTCACTAGCTCGGGCTCTGTGCTTCGGTGAACTCACCAGCTGCCCCCACAGCTGCAACTGTGCCATGTTACGCACTCCTCATATTCATGTCATGGAGAATTAATATTACTCTCGCCCCGTTATTGTTGTCTGATCCCTATTTTCCATTCTTGTTGGAAGACATATGGAGCTCAATAAGGGACAGAGATTTATAGTAAAATAAGCAAACAAAATAGGGGAAAAAACAAAACAAAACAGAAAGCATGTAAGGGGCTAATCACATATGGGTAGGTCATAACCATAATACTTAAAGGAAAAGTAATGTTGTTTTACAATCTGAGCCTTCTTTCGGTAATAAAACAAGTCGTTTGACTCACCCATAGCACTTTCGTGTCATTTGGAGCTGTTTGAAGAAAGTTATGTTGTAGCGTATCCGTTAGCATTTGTATTCGGGGCATTACTTTGCGGTGTCCAAATAACACAAACTTTAGCACTTTTCAAATCATAGAAGCCCGATGTCTTAATGTAAGATTTCGTTTGAAGCAAAAGTGGCCTGTAATCCAAGATTTATCCATAGTTTTCAGCTTTGCGTTTCATGTTTGGGTCCCGGGAGCTGAGAGCACAGTCCGCGCATGTGCACTGGCGTCCTCATCTACTCGAAACTATGGCTAAATCTCGGATTACAGGCCACTTTTGCTTCAAACGAAATCCTAGATTAAGACATGGGGCTTCTATGATTTGAAAAGTGCTAAAGTTTGTGTTATTTGGACACCGCAAAGTAATGCCCCGAACATATGATACAGCACCATGTTAACGGATACGGGATCATTACTAGAACAGAACGGCTCAACATAAGTTCTGCGATACTGCTCCAATTGACAGAAAAATGCTATGGGTGAGTAAAACTACTTGTTTTATTGCCGAAAGAAGGCTCAGATTGTAAAAAAAAACGTTAATTTGCCTTTAAGAAGAAGAAGAAGTGACTTTATTGATCTCACACAGGAGAAATTATTCTCTGCATTTAACCCATCCTGTTATTAGGAGCAGTGGCAGCACATTACTGCACCCGGGGACCATCTCCATGATCTTCTTGCTTCAGTTTGGTCTGGACCACAGCTGGAGGATTTTACCTGGAGCATGTTTTGGGTTGATGGGGGAAACCGGAGTGCCTGAAGGAAACCAACCAAGACACATGGGAGAACATGCAAACTCCACACAGAAAGGCTCTGGTTTATCTGGCAATATCTAGGCCCTGTTTATACGAGAACGCTTATGGGTAAAAACGACAAAATATTTTATGGGAAGTGCCTTTCGTTTAGACGGTGACGGCATTTTGGGGGCTTAAAAATGCAAAAAAACTGAAACCGCCCTCCAAAGTGGAAAACTTGAATACGCTCCGCCGTAGAGTTTTCATCTACACTGCCCAAGACTCTGGTCAAATCTGAGTCTAACGTGGTCTGAAGCAATAGTTGAACTTCTTCTTGTTTTTTTTTTTTGCTACCGTTAGCCATGTTTTGTTTTGCTTTGTTTTGCTATGAAGGAAGATTCTACGCATGCGCACGGACATAGTGATAATGTATCACAGCACCACCTACCCGCCTGGCATGCATACCCAATCGAATTCCACACACTTTTCCGTCACCGTATGTACGCAGATTTAATCCTGAAAATGATCATCTAAACGCGGAATAAAAAGTGACACCACTTTTGCATCTTCTGTTCAGACCGTCATATAAACGTAGCCCTAATTTACCAAATCGTGTTGTTGTGGCTGCTTTTCTTTAAATATTCACAATATCTCAAATTCATTGTAGAAATCTTTTTAGAATTGTTTTCTTGATTTCAGTTTCCTGCTTAAGCCATGGCCTCTTTCTTTGAAGCACTTTTCTTCTAATAATAATAACAAACACGCCATTAAATGTGTCACTTGAAAAGAATCACTTGTTTATCTTCAAAGCTTTCTTGCTGTGTACGTTCTACACATTTGCGACACATTTGCATTACACAGACACACAGAGCATCCTGGCCCCTCCTTAACTATGAATTTGCATGAGTCACATCAGACGAGGTGTGTTTGATCAGTGACGCCCTCAGATGTCATCTCTGTTTTAAATGTGCTCTTCGGAGGAACAGTCTATTTGTAGAGGTTGCGCTTGGAGCCTGTTGAGTTTGGGTGGGTATGTTTGTGTGTGTGTGTGGAGCCCACTCAAGTCTTCAACGCTGAGGCAGAGGTCTCTCTTGTTCTCCCCAGTGGCACTGATTGGGAAACAGCTCCAGGCGTCCTCTAGGCTCTGCCTCCTTCTCCCTTTATCTTGTGTTTGAGAAGTCGCACATCTGCAAGTGTGGAGCATTCTGTATGTGCATGACTCTGTGTGTGTGCCCCCAACTCTGAACCCAATTGCCTTGATTAACAGCTGCTAACTTTAGAGAAAAAAATGAAGGAGGAATCTCATTTTTGAGAAAATAAATGCAAGTAAACAGAACATTTTGCTAACTCTGCATGTCACAATATTCAAAATCATGTGTTTGTATGAAAATGGCATACAGTTTATTCAAAGGTGGTAAGGATATTCCAGTTGAGCTATCAACATGCTGCAGGTTGAAGAAAAAGCAACCATTTAATATGCTAATTGCTAGTTGGCATGTGCAACAGAGCAGAGTGAAACTGGTAATCATGGCCATGGAAAAACAAAGAAGAAAAGGTATAAGGGGGAAAGACAGGCTAGAGGGAAGAATAGTGGATGCAGAAGACCAAAGGCAAAGTATGAAGCAAGAATACATCAGAGTGTAGGAACCACTGGCAGGTGTTTGAACTCTGAGAAATGCACTAAAGTGTGGAGTAGAAAGGTTTGCGGCAGCCGATGGGGATAATCTCTGTGTGCCTTATCTCTCTCTGTCTCTGTCTCTTTCTCTTTCTGTTGCTCACCATTTCTTTTACCTACAACTCCTCACTCTCTCAGTGCTAATGTGAGTTTTCAGATTGATTTGTCAGTGTCCTCCAAAGCTAACTTGTCAGATACAGGCGGGGGATGGGAAGGTTAAATAATGCTAAACCTTGCAAAGAAAGAGTTCCTTGAATCATAATGGACTGTTTCCTTCCATGCTGGCTGTTGAGTGGCAATTCATGTTGAAGAGGACTAGTTGCTTATTGAAACGAAAACTAAGAAGTGCACTAAAATTCCTTATGGGTGCATGGGTTCACCTCCACATTGTCTCCATGAAGATTTTGCCTTGAATTCCTTGAATTGCTTACCTGGCCAGCCAAATGATATCTCTCTGTATTTGCTATACAGCGCGATACCATTTGGACACCCTCGCTCCACCCTCGCTCCCACGGTTAACAACGGACTCCGCGATTCTGATTCGTTCAAAGATGGTGACGTCAGTGCACCCGCCTTTGCCCGCAACGTCCCTTCCATTCAGCTGTAAAATTGGTCTTAAATGACCTAAAACACATCGATTCCTTAAAACCACAGCAGCTGACAGCTCTAGAGGCCTTTCTTTTCAAAAAAGATGTTTTTGCATTGCTTCCTACCGGCTTGGTTCACGTCTGTCCGTTAACTGTTCTCTGATTGGTTCACTTAGCTGTCTGTCTAAGCGCAACGGCAGCGCATTCTGGACCAAGCGTTACCAGACTCGCCGCTGGTACAGCGATGAGTCATGGATTCTTGAATTGCCTTAAAAGGGCCCACATTATGTTATTTTCTGATCTATGTCATAATGTAGGTTCCTCATCAAAAACATACCTGTTTTGTTTAATTTCCACAAGTTCAACACACAAACCCTGCATATTTAAGCTAATTTCTTCTCAAAATGAAAACGCTCTGGTGAACCTTGTAATGTCATGTGATAATACAGGAAATGCTTCAGTGTAGGGCTGCTCGATTATGGAAAAAATCATAATCACGATTATCTCAGTCAATATTGACTGTGGGCTACTCTCCCCTTAAACATTTATTCTTCTTCTGTCTTATTCTACAGATTGCCCTAAACTTAATAAAATACACCTAAACATAAAATAGCCTGGTGCTATGATACACAGGTACACACACAGAAACAAAAAGTTATCACACACAGCTATTCCTCACACAGATTTCTCCTCAGTATAATATAATATAATATAATATAATATAATATAATATAATATAATAGCGCTAAAATAGAATAGTGATATGACAAACACATTTCATGACATGACTTACCAAAAGCAAAGATGAGATACTGTCCAGCAAAGTGATTAAATGTTGCGTTATACTAACTTCGTTTACTATTGTCTTCTGTAGTTTCCATGTTCTTGGCTTCATATGCGAGCGTGTGCGTTCTTGGTAGGAGCTCGTGCTGTCATTGGTCAATTCTTGGCAGCAAATCGTGGTAGCAACTCCTGCCGTGTGATTGGTCAATTCCTGGTAGCAACTAGTGTGAGCTTGTCTTGCAGCCGGCCGCAGGCGCCAGTAAGTCTGCGCTGCGCATTGGCCCGCGTGGAAGGGAATGTATTGCGCATGCGCGTCCCTCTCGACAGAGAAATGAAAAAAATAATCGTTTGGACTCGATTATATGAATTTTGAGATGGTTTGACACCAAAATCAAAATCGTGATCAAAATTCCATTAATTGCACAGCCCCCACTGTGTTTTTAAACTTCATATACCTTCATTAGAATCAGTAGGATAATATCAGCTCTGAAATTGCCAATTCCAAGAACAAAAGGTAGCTGTTAACTACCGTTTCATGATATTACAAGATGGAATAGAGCAGAGGTCTTCAACGGAGGTACTGCAGGGGGGTCGCAAAATCTTTTGATTTCACTTTAAAATAATATAATTTTATATTTTATAGTGTAAAATACAGTATTAACCTGTGCATTATTTCCCTGTATTGGATGTACCATAACAGAGTAGCAATGTTTATACATGGCACAATTCTATACCGTATATATAGTAGGGGGTCCCTGGCCCAGTTCGCCATCTGTTTGGGGGTCCTTGGCCTGAAAAACGTTGAAGACCCCTGGAATAGAGCATTTTGAACTTTGGAGATGCAGACAGATGGAGCAAAACACAACTCACGCATTTTAATGAGATAACAACACTCTAACATGGCTTCATAACAGCGTATGATATTTCATTATATTTTACATTATATTACATTTCACGTAATATAGGAGCTTTAAAAGTATTTATTTTGCCTTTATAAAAACCTTGAAAACCTCTGAGTGGGTTCTCCTCTCGCCACTTGCTTGTCTCCATAGATTTGATAATAATACTGCCGTTCTATGGACTATTCTAGGCAAACAATAACAGCATGGGAAAAGTGCACACATGTGGATAAATCTTATAAAGAATATTAGGATTTCAAAGGAAAATCAGAAAAGATGTGTGAGATGCATTAGCGGTGTGATTTATGTGTATGGCCCCGAGCATTAGTATAACTTTGGCATTGATAACATTATAAAATATGACAAATACCCAGAGTGAACAAAACAGCAAACCTGCAGTCAGTCTTATATTGTGGAAGGGCCATAAGTTCTCTCCCTCTCTCTCTCTCTCTCTCTCTCTCTCTCTCTCTCTATCTCTCTATCTATCTATCTATCTCTCTCTCTCTCTCTCTATCTATATCTATATCTATATCTATATCTATATCTATATCTATATCTATATCTATATATATATATATATATATATATATATATATATATATACCACACCAGACCATATATAGCATATCCAACACCACTATGTCCGGTGTTGGTTCGCCATCACCATTCTGTCAGTCTGTATCTGGAAGTCCCACAGGATCTTGGCTCAGTCATTCTCTGCAACCTTCGGAGGTGTTCTCCAGCCCGTACTCTGCACAGATGTTTACACTTTTCTGTAACTTTCCCTGCCAGCATCTTACACCCTGCAGTTATGTGTGTCTCAGGAGCCTCTTTGCGCATCCTACACCTTGGGTCTTGTCTGGTGTGGTAGATCTGGGCCTCTATTGCCCGGGTGCTCAAGGCCTGCATCCAGGATGAGGGCCTCTGTGCTGTCCTTCAAATCAGCCCTCTCCAGCCATTGCTATAATTTCTTGATATCAGCCACTTCAGTTAGAGAGCACCTCTATATTAGAGGGCACCTCTATATATATATGTGTGTGTGTGTGTGTGTGTGTGTGTGTGTGTGCGTGCGTGTGCGTGTGTGTGTGGGTGTTATATTTCTGCATACTGCTCTAGAAGCTATTCAAATTTCACAAAAAATTTAATAAATTAGGGCTATTGAGTGAGATCCCTGTGTGGGAAGTGCTGTCAGCTCTGACCAGTTATTACTGGCTGAAATAATCAAACACATAGCCTACACCAGTTTACAATACAATACTGAGTTTGTTAAGAAAAAAATATTAAGATAGTGGATGGATGCACTAATTAATTGATAGAGATAGATCGATCATAAATCAATAAAAAATTAAATAAAATCAATTAAAAAACACAAAAAAGACCACATAACTCACACAGTATTAAAAGCCAGAGAATGAAAGTGAAGTGATACTGCAAACTAGGGATGCAAATTATCGATTAATTCATTAATTGAATTAATTTTTCACCTGAATTTTTTGTGTTTCAATAGGATATTTAAGAATATAAGCTATAGTATACATAACACTGAGTCATAAATATATCATAGTATTATTATATTGTATATTCCTTAATTAATTATTCCTTAGTAAAAAGCAGACAAATGTATTGATGCTGAATAACAAAATACAGTGATCCCTCGCTCTATCGCGGTTCACAGATTTTTTTTTTTTTTTCGATTTTTTTTTTTTATAGTGTAACATTGTGTTCTGTCCTGATTGGCTAAGAGACTAGACCAAGACTAAACGTGGACTAAACCAGGTCTAGACCAGAACTAAACCAGGTCCAGACCAGAACTAAACCAGGTCTAGATCAGAACTAAACCAGGTCTAGACCAGGTCTAAACCTGGAGTGGACCTGGACTAAACCAGGACTCAACCAGGTCTAGACCTGGACTAAACCAGGATTAAACCACCACGTGCCGCTGCTGGTTTCGTGCGGCTGGTTTGTGGCTCGGGCTGAGACTACGCATTCCGGGCGCCGCGGTTCGATCTCACCTCGCGCGTACACCCGGGGCTGCTGAGCAGTGTCGTTGGCACCTGCGGCCGGCTGTGAGTCGAGCTTGGCGCAGCGCGGAGCGCGGTTGCCTTGTTTCGTGACCACGCGGGTGTGCGTGTCCGCGATTAGCGATTAATTACAATTAATGCATTTTGTTTGACCAACGTCTTAATCAACAATTAATCATTAATCGATTAATTGTTGACATCCCTACTGCAAACACTTCACTATGGGGAGTTTTTCCAAAGCTTTTTTCATATAGTTTCCATGCATCCACTAACCATGACGATACCTGAAAGACAAGATCAATTCATGCCTCATTCTTTGTCCCTATAGGTTTGATTTGAGCTTTGATGATTAGACGTCGCCGTGCCTCTGTTACACTTTCAAACAGCAGTGGGAGTTTGAGCAAGTGTCCTACATAGTGCAGAGAATAGCATTCCAACATAACAAGAGCATGTCTCAAACAGACAGTGTTCTTCTCTCAGTGCGAGTCCTCTGTACTCCTTACACATAATCACACACATGAATGTACGCACACAAGGATCTCAGGGGGGAGGCACTAAAGCATTTGAGTCATCCTCATTCACTTTCATCTCTCATCTTTTTTTAATACCACCTCCGTTCAGGCATTTCTGCTCTCTTCACTCAACTGTTGTTTTAGCAGTTTTAAATGGGGGGCCTATTACGTACAATATTCACAGTCTTATTCCATGTTACATGGGCACTGAGGGCAGACTGGACAGCTCTTCCTGTAACTATAGACCCTTCCAGTGTTTGTAAACAGAATGCCTGCATTCTAACTGCAGGTACCATTGGCTCTTATTCATCAAACCAAACTTTAAAAACTATGAACCAAAAGGGTTGTTTTAAAGATTGACAATGACTTGACAACATCTGAGTCACAGCCTCATTAAATTTAACATTACCAAGAGTAAAGTGAACTGTGTTTATTGATGTAGCTATTGACACTGAAATAGTATAAAAGTAACAACCAAGTAAATATTTCCTAAATATACTGTTATGCTGGACAGTAATGAAACAGAAATATACTGGGCCGCAACAGTTTGACAACAATGACATTTTGATTTTATTTCATCAAGTCCCACAAATCCTACTTTAATAAGTGAACTTGAAATTTGAGCTGAAAGTTAGACATTGGCAAACAATAAACAACATCATTGTCTGCACAGGGTTTTAGGGTTTGATGTTATACACACTATTTGTTATGGGTGGGATGTAATAGATTATACTACGCTGTCTCTTTCCATACAATCATTGTAGATGTGGCAAGACCGGTTTGGAGGCCTGGGCTGCAGGTGCTCTTACCTGCCGTTCCGTGGCGCTGAGCTGGTGGACTATTTAAGCGCTCCTCCTCTACCGCTCCCCCTTTTTGCCCACACGTTCCTTCCGGGCTCCGCGTGGTGTCTGCTCTCCTACAGCTCAGGTAAATTCTCTTGCGTTAAACCTCTCTGTGTTACGACCAATCCTTCTAGCGTCATCTTGTTTAGTGTCGCTGCTTGGCCGTATCTGCTCCACATCCCGCACTCTACTACCGTGGCCTGTGTCATACAGGGTGTACATCAATTCTACCCCGCAAAGGTAATGCACGTCCGATGCCCCTTTGTCCATTCACCCAAGCCCCAAATTATTAAATCTCTCTTAGATCCTTGGTCGGACTGGGTCCCTCCCCCCCGCTCCACAGCGCTGGCTGTGCGCCGTGGTGTCCCCTCCACACTGGCGTGCACCTTGAGGGGGTGTCGTGCGCTGGTCCATGCGCGGACTAGAATCTGTAGCCACGGTCTGTATCATATGGCTGCGTGATCCCATCTGGAACTGCACGCGGTTCATTTCCAAAAGCGGTAGGTTTGTCTTGGGCTAAATCCTCTGTTGCAGGCTCACCTTGTAATAAAGTTAATTTTTCCAGGTGTCGGAGTGGCCTGCAGCGGCGGTTTTGCTGTTTTGCTGTTTTATTTTGTTTCACTGATTATTTTGTTTGGTGTTTGCTTATTTGTTGTTTGGGCTGTTTTTGGTTAACCTTTTGTTTTGTTGTGGTTTATTGTTTTGCTTATTTTGTTCCTGCTTAATGATTGTGCACTGTTGGGTTATTTACCCCTGTTTTAAGGCGTAGCTGCTTTTAATCAGTTGTAATTATTAAAAATGGAAGATAAATAAATTATTGTAATCAAAGGAACCTGGCTCGCTCGATTTCATTATTGATAACCGGACCTGTGTGCCTTACACATTGTGTGTGGTGGAGTGTCCTGGTATTTCCAGGTGACGTTGTTGTCTATTTGATTAAATCTATCCACTAAAATTGCACCGCCAGCCTTTCTAGGCTAGCCCCCCCCCTCTTCGTGCCACATAGAGTTAGATTCTTCGGCCACCAGAGTGTGGTGAATTTGAACTGAACTTTGACCTATTCCTAGTGACTTTTTCGCTGAATTATGCATTGATGTTTATTATGCAGTGCTATTCCCATCATGACCAAAACAATCCTGACAGCAGGACCTGTTGGATTTGTTTGTTCATGTACTCCTTTATATTTCATCCTTAATATTTCTGAGAAATATTGCATTTTACATTTTATGCCTCTTCCCTTCAGGTACTTCCTCGACTTATTTTATCTTGTCTGTGTGCAATGACCTTTTCTATTTATATCATTGTCCTGATAGCTCAGATGCACTCAATAGTTCTGCTCGGACTGTTGCCTATGGTCATTTTATTGTTATAGTTGTATCGTTTAATGGATGCCAAATAGGATCTTAACAGGAATGAGAGTGATTGTGGTATTTCACAAGCGAGCATGCTAATTTCAAGAAAATCTCTCCTCCCTGCAAATCTAGCTTTGCACTCTAGTGCCATCAGAATTAAGAGCAACTTCTGGGTGGAAGTTTAAGAAGGGAAAAAAAAGGATGTTATGGTATGGATATTTAAATAACAAGACTGCAGCACACTGGCAATGTTCTTAGGGTGGTATTATCCCCATCACTTCATGTCAATCCCATGATCTGCTCTGGTCTTCTCTCCCTGGCTCATACAGCTGGCTGCCTCACATCCATTAAGAAGTGCACTTCAGCTCGCCCCATTCAGTCACAGTGCACTGAGCATGTGCGAGTGTGTGTGTGTGTGTGTGTGTGTGCATGTGTGTATGTGCATGTGTGGCTCCAGTTTGCTCATGCTTCATTTGTCAGCTGAATGAGACCAGAATCTCTCACTATTCACTGATGATTCCCACTGGATCCCCTGCCTTAGCCAGGTTACCGCTTCAATAAACCCTCTAAATGGGCAGCCTTCCCAAATATGTATGCTCAATGTAAATTTGTTTTTAAGTCGACATTTTGCTAAATCCTGTCTGGCTGTGTAATGCTTATGTGCTCTCGAGGTGTGCCGAAGTGCATTAAAGACAGATTAAGGTCAAAAGGTCTCGAGAGAGTTGGGGAGGCCAGTGCACCAGAATTTAATGGAAAAAACACACTAATTTCACCTCTTGGTCTTGATTTCTTTCCTCTTGACTTTACTATATCTCTTGCACGCTACAATTCACTCTCCAATTTGCTCCTGCATATTCCCATTAGAGGCTGTGGGTGACTGAGCCTATAGGCAAGAAACTGTTGACCTTAGCTAGTTACAATGAACAATACTTTGCAGGGCTGATAAAGCGACTCTTTGGAGGACATACAGTCTCTTGGCAAAGATAAAATAAAGTACACATTCTCCTGTAATGAGGTAGAAAGAATACACTTGGTTGGATTTTCCTTATTTTTCTTAATGGCCCTATATTACACAAATTTGACTCTTGTGAGCTTTAAGATACGTTGTTACCTCCTGAAAAACATACCTGGAGTTGTGTTTTGTTTCAGTCACACATGTTTGACTAACCCTGGTTTATTCTGTACATCTCCAAAGCACAAAATGCTCTGTTCCAGCTTGTGACATCATGAAGCAATAGATTTCAAGTTAACAGCTACCTTTTACATCTAGTTCAGTATGGATTGGCAATTCCAGGGCTTAAATTATATAAATGAATATAGTGTATTGGGTTTAAAAACACAGTGGTGCTCTTCCTGTTTTATCACATGACATTACAAGGTAGAACAGAGGGAATAACTCAGCCTAAATATGCAGGAATAATGGCAAAACGAGAAATTAAATTTGTCAACTGGACAAAAGTTTATTTGGTCGAATACGTTTCACAGCTCATCCAAGCTGCTTCTTCAGTTCTGGTCAGACCCTGGTGGACACTGCTTATATCTGCTGAAGGGAGGAGATATCTACAATGAAATAACTACGATAATAACTACGATACCTACTTGTTTACAGGTTCTGTTAATTAGGTGGGACTATTAAATATGCAGTGGGAGTGGAGTGTGGAGTCTTGTTAGCAGAACCATTCAGGGCCATAATGGGTGTTTTCACACCTCTGGACCTGACATGGCTAGTCCTATTGTTAGTTTTACTGTGGATATCCTAAATGGGCTTTCAATAAAACTAAGACAGACAAGGACAAGAAACAAGACAACAGAGAATCAGAAAGAGAGTTAGCTCCTCCCTTCAGGCAGATATATGGCAGTGTCCAGCAGCGTCTGACCAGAACTGAAGAAGCAGCTTGGATGAGCTGCCAAACGTATTTGACCAAATAAACTTTGTCCAGTTTACAAAATGAATTTCTCCTTTTCCCATGGATTCTACTTGCCTGGTGATATATGGTCTGGGGGCCACCTACTGAATATCTCGTAGTGGAGGTGTGGTTTACGATTGCTAACGAAATGTCTATCATTTGGCGTATACGTAGCCCATAGCCAATCATGTCAGTTGTCAGTTCAAACTACAAGCTTCCGTTTGTCGCGTAGTACGCGTCACCGTCTTTCCACCCCTCCCCGCTCTCTGATTGGTTCCCAAAATCAGGAGAGCTCGCTTAGCCTAGTTGCCAGGCTGTCTTTTAGATTGGAACGATCGTGCCAAGCAGCCTGGGATTTCCCAGGTTAGAATTCTATTTGGCCAACTGAGGGATTCTACACACATGCAGGAATAATGTGCTAAATATGTGTGAATGAAATAAAACACCACCCCAGGTATATTTGTGATAAGGAAACAACATTATAACAGAGATCAGAAAACTGTGTCATAAGGGCCCTTTAATCATTTTTAACATTTCACTTCCCAATTGTTTATTATTATTATTATTATTATTATTATTATTATTATTATTATTATTATTATTTTATTTTATTTTATTTTATTTTATTTTATTTTTATTTATTTTATTTTTTATTATTATTATTATTTTTTTCCATTTCACAATTTCTCACCAAATTATTTTCGGTATTTGACCATCCCTGGTGAAAATAAGACCTTTCTTCCACTGATGTTGGCTTTGATTTGCCAACATAGTCTCAAATTGTTTTTTTTCGCTCTCCCTGCCCTCTACTTTTGGTTAGTTAGAGTAGCTCTGGCTGTGTTGTTGTTGTTGCGTTATTATGCTTAAATAGAAGTCCTGCTGAGAAATTGGCTCTGAGTTCAGCACTAGGATAAATGACCGAAAAGGGAGGCCTTACAATAAGCGAACATAATGACCAGTTCGTGTACGGTATTCGCGGGTTTAGATTTGCAGTATGTGTTGTTCGCTCATGCTTTTTATGTGTGCGTTCCATCTGCATGAGCTTGATAATGACACCCATGAATTATGCATGTGCTGTGATGCTTTTTCATTCAATTTCTACTCTTTTTTCCCCCTGCTCCCTCTAAACAACATTACAGAAGCAGGTCTCTGGACATTTGGCTGTAAATAAACTCCCAGCTAATAGACTTCAACTCTGGGCTACAGCCGTCTGCACAGCACTTGCCAGAGCGGGTTTTACAAAATGCCTCCCAGCGCTGATCTGGGGTCAGCTTCCAGTGATTACAATTAAGTGTTCGGGCAAAGAGAGGGTGAGGAAAACAGATCTGAAATGACTGCTTTCAAGGCAATTGTTCCAAAACCTTTACCTGGCCAGTCAGAACCACACACTTTGAAAAAAATTCACAAAGACAAGTGGATCTGGAGCTGTATCCTATCTCCCTGATTTCAGACGGTGTGATTGACCAGTGGATTAACCAATCAGAGAGAAGCATGGTCTGTTCGCATCAATAAGAAACATGGCTGCTTAAAAAAGGAAAAATAATGTGGATTTTTACAGAATCAAGAATCAAAACACCAAACTATGTCTTATTTCAGATTAAAGATTGTATTGAGGATTTTGTTGTTGTTGTTTCAGATTGTCAATGAAAGTTCAAAACAGCATTATAGAGATGCAGCAGCCTTGTAATTATGATGAACAAACAAAAAAGAATGAAAATCTATCAACTGTGGACGTGGCCAGATAAACATTAGCCTATAGATAATGAGGCTACCTCGTTATCTATTGGCTATTAGGTTGTCAAGCAAACTCCCTACATTTCTAGCGTAACTGACTTGCCGTCGCGCTGGGATTACATGGTTTATATTTACGCCTTTTACGCATACCACATGTTTACTCAACCAATGGTTGAGTAAACAGTGTCTTAGCAGCTTTTTTGAGCTGTAGATTCATTACAGTTAGCACAAAGTTTGTTGCGATGGCAGACAAGAATCCACTACCAATTAGCCGCAAAAGAAAGTCCATTTTTGAGGTCGCTGAAAGAAGAAGAGAAGGGGAAAAGAACCAAGCCAAACTAAAGTGATTCTTGGAGATTCCCTCCAGCGATGGCGTCCATTGAAGCAGACGAATGGTCTGAAGACTGACGCTAAATTACTTCTGGACAGGTAACTTCAATAGCAGTTTGTTCAGCAATTCTGAATGCACACCGGTTGTAAACAAGCATGATTTCTAACGTAAGGAGGAGGCGGGAAGAGGCGTTTCTACTTAGGGAGCTGTGGAGGAGGGGGGTGGTGTCCTGCATACACAACATTTGAAAAAGAAAAAACAGTCGCTGTATTTCTCTTTCCTTTAGTTATATGTTTTGTTCTGAATGTTTGGAGAATTTTCAAGAGGAGATGTCTTCCACCTTTGAGGGACACATGCTTCAAATTAGGGTTAGTGGTTGGCTCACCTAAAATCCAAATCTAAAAATCCTAAAGATTTATTTATATAGCACATTTTAGAAACAAAGTGCTGCACAGAGTTCATAAAATGAAGACAACAAAACGGTAAATTGCTAAAACTTGTTCATACCAGTCCTAAAACAATAAAACCAGTAAAATCAAATAAAAGCAAAACCGTAAAAATTCTAAAATAGCAGTACAGTAAATATGTAAATTAAATAAAAGACACAGAGGACCACACAACTCACACGGTGTTAAAAGCCAGAGAATAAAAGTGGGTCTTAAGATGAGTCTTAAACACTCCACTGTGGGGGCTGTACGGACGTGGGGGGGAGTGTTCCAGAGCTTAGGGCCGGCCATAGAAAAGGCTCTGTCTCCCCTGGTTTTAAGTCTCGTCTTAGGCCCCACGAGCTGGAGCTGGCCCTCAGACCTCAGAGCGATATTGAGGTTAAGTAACAGTTCAGTCTGAAAAGAAGTCTAAAATTTGGACGGTCCCTTCTGGATTCGAACAGAATGTATAAAGGACTGGCTGGCAACCAAAACCTAGATCCAATGAACTCAGGCAAGAAGCTAAGAAAATGCAAAATAGATAAAATATGTATGTAAATCATGTGGCAACAAATGCCTTGAGTAGAACAGAATTTGAGTGTGTTCAAAATGTTCAGTTACACATGGCCATTCTTGTATGATGTATTTGTGTCAGAGTTTGAACAAAGCTTTCTTTTTTATTTTTTTTAATCCTCTTGCTTGTTATGCTAAAAGGTAAAACAAAAACAAAAAAAACATTTCATTAAAAGAATACTGAATAATTTTTGTTTTGTTCACTTTTTTGTGTGTGGCTGAAAAATATAAAAGACTGGACACAATGGAACACATTTTAATCAGACAGTGCTCATTTTTAGAGCACTTTTTGATCGGAAAGTTAGAGTGCATGTAATTACAAAGTGGTTTTAATTTGTATCTTTGAAAAGTTTGTTGAAAAGGAGGGAATATTTTCAACTAAAACAGATAGCATTAAAACTGTAACATTACTGTAATACTGTAATGTTCAGTCACCTGGTAAACTAATGTAAATTGCCTCTTCTGTGTAACTGGCTTCCTTTGATTAATTGGTGAAACCTAGATTTTTATCATTGTTGGTTTCAGTAAATTTTTAATCATTGTTATTACTAAAATCTTCTTTTCAGACTGAAATGTTACTTAACCCCAATATCACTTTTTGGTTGGAGGTCCATCACCTTTGTCATTGCTTTAGTATGACATTAAACAGCTCTACCTTACGATAAAAGGATAAATTCAATTTGTCAGCTGGACAAAGTTTGTTTGGTTGAAAACGTTTTGCCGCTCATCCGAGAGGCTTCGTCAGCTCTGGTTCTAGTGCTGGTTAGACCCTGTTTATATCTAACTGCAGGGAGGAGCTCCCTACACTGAAATAGCTCTGACACTATCTCCACTAATCTGTCTCTTTTGTATTACGAATTCATCTGGCGTCTAGTATTAGCATATCCATTCAGCCCTAGGAGGCGCTCACTACACTGAAATAGCTCTGAAACTATCTCAACTAATCTGTCTCTTTGTTTTTCAAATTTCCCTGGCGTCTAGTTTAGCCTCCCTATTCAAGCCTAACAACCCTCTCCACCCCTCTGCCCTGGCTTGTCTGCCCTAATGTTTCTTTGTCTGTTTTTGACTTGGTTTGAGAATCGAATTATAAATGGGAGACAAGTTATGTCTAACTCCCCCATTCCTGTTTAACGACGGATTCTCTTTTTTGACAAAAATTGCCTCTTTAACTCCCCTCTCAAACCAGTTCTTTTCCCTGGCTAAGATCTGAACCTCACTGTCCTCAAAAGAATGGCCCGTGGCTTCTAGGTGAAGATGTACGGCAGATGACGGTCCACTCTGGCTCTCTGGCACGGCCGCCTGTGTTGGTACATCCTCTTGTGAAGTGGCTGTTTTGTTTCTCCAATGTAGCGCTCACTGCAGTCTTCACTACACTGAATGGAGTAGACCACATTGCTTTGTTTGTGGCTCGGTGTTTTGTCCTTTGGGTGGACGAGTTTTTGTCTTAAAGTGTTTGAAGGTTTGAAATAAACTGGAATTTCATATTGTCTGAAAATCCTCTGTAGTTTTTCCGACGCCGGCCAGGTACGGAATCGCTACCCCTTTCCCCCTGGGTTCGGATTCTCTGTTGTCTTGTTTCTTGCCCTTGTCTCTCTTGGTTTTGTTGAACGTCCATTTAGGATATCCACAAACAGAGAGGGCTAAGGCACTCTGTTCAAATTGTTCCATGTATAAATTAGCCATGATAGGGGAGACCGGTGAGCCCATCGCACAGCCATGAATTTGCCTGTAGAAGTTCCCTCTGAACTGGAAATAGATGGTATTCAGACAAATTTCCAGCAGTTGGCAGATTTGGTCAGGTGAAAGTTTGGTTCTCTCTTCTAGCTTGGAATCCTGTAGTAAACTCCTTCTCGCTGCTTCGACCGCTACCACTGTGAGGATACAAGTGAAAAGAGAGGTTACATCAAAGGAAACCATTGTCTCGGCTGTGTTCTCAATGTGGTGCTCCGTGTTACCCACCAATGGAGCCAAGATGGTTTTTAGGTGTTTGGCCAAATTATTTGTGATAGAGTCAACACTACACACAATGGGTCTGAGTGGTACTCCTTGTTTGTGAATCTTAGGGAGGCCATAGATGCGCGGGATAGCATCACCAGGGTACAGTCTGTAATACAGCTGTCGATCAATGACTTTCCTCAACTTCTGTAAGCAATCAATGATCTTCTTTTTGTACCCATTGGTGGGGTCCCGTTTTAGTACTTCGTATGTTGTCGTGTCACTGAGTAGGCTGTTCACCTTAGCCTCATAATCAGCTGAGTCCAAGATCACCGTGCATCTCCCTTTGACCGCAGGCAGGATGTGGATGCTCTGGTCCCTTGTATCCCCACAGCTGTAGCGGTCGAAGCAGCGAGAAGGAGTTTACTACAAGATTCCAAGCTAGAAGAGAGAACCAAACTTTCACCTGACCAAATCTTGGAACCTTTTACTGCACATATCAATTCTGTAGATCCGAACATCAAATTCACCCGTGAAGATGCCAATGATAACACATTGGCTTTCTTAGATGCAATCACGATAGGAGGAGACCGGCGACTCCAAGTAGAAGTCTTCAGGAAGCCCACACACACAGACCAATACCAGATTTTTGATTCACACCACCCACTGCAGCACAAACTGGGTGTTATTCGGACATTACAACACAGGGCCCAAGTGGTTCCCACAAGCACAGAGGGTAAGGAGAAAGAAGAACAACATGTGCAGGAAGCCCTCTCTGTTTGTGGATATCCTAAATTTGCTGTCAACAAAACCAAGAGAGACAAGGGCAAGAAACAAGACAACAGAGAATTTGAACCCCAGGAGGAAAGGGGTAGCGATTCCGTACCTGGCCGGTGTTTCGGAAAAACTACAGAGGATTTTCAGACAATATGAAATTCCAGTTTATTTCAAACCTTCAAACACTTTAAGACAAAAACTGGTCCACCCAAAGGACAAAACACAGAGCCACAAACAAAGCAATGTGGTCTACTCCATTCAGTGTAGTGAAGACTGCAGTGAGCGATACATTGGGGAAACATTGAGTGTTTTTCTCCTTTTATCATGGATTCTACCTGGACGACTGAGGGACTCTTCAAGCTCTACCTTACATTTATTCAATTACACATGGTTTTATAGCTCACAAATACCTAGAAAAACAAGCATTCTGATTGTAACCAGGATTGTCTCTCCACAGATCTGACCTCTAACTTAGTTTGGTTTGGTCTCCATGAAGCTAGAAAGGTTTGTAAACATCCGCTTACGGCGGATGTTGCCGTACCGCATCTGTCGTAAATATTCGCTTAAAGTGAACAGGCTAATAGAGCTAACCTGGGCGCAGTGATATGAATCAAGAGAAAATATGCAAATGCGAATTACGCTGCTGAATTTTTAGCGGACAACTGTTTGTGACGCAAATATATCACTTTTTGGACAAATGTTGTTTTGAGAAGAAAAACAAGCTTTATTAACTGTCCTGGCTAACTTACCGGAACCTCGTTCACAAGCTACGGAACCGGAGGAGAACGGGGCTCAGATCACGCCGTCATGGGTAAGTCAGTGTCAGTGTTGGGAAAGTTCATTTTCTACATGAACTAATTCATTCATAGTTCATAATTGTTTATAGTTAGTAGTTCGTTCTAAGTTCCAAAAAATTAACTAGTTCATAGTTCTTTTTTTTCTCAATACATTGCTGCGAGCTATTATTTTTCAATATCATTGCCAAAGCCCATATAGAACCATAGACAGCAATTATTATACATCAGTTTTAACAATCAAACCATGTGTTAGATTCCATCTTCATATCCAGTTTCACATCCTTATCCAACTACAAAGAACGGTCCCCATAATGATAAAACACCTGCAATTCAACATAATAAAGAAAATACTTAAATAACCCCCATATGATATGACTTAATTAACTAAGAGACTTAAGAAAACAAAATAAACCCACAAATTAACATTAGTGATTCCCCCTTTAAAGATCCCATGGCATGAAATTTTCACTTTCTAAGGTTTTTGAACGTTAATGTGAGCTCCCCTACCCTGTTTAGGGCCCTCCCCCCCACCATGGCTAAAAGTTGCGAAATGTCTAAACTGAGCATTTGCGGTCCTTTTCTGCGTTAGAAAAAAAACACAGTTCAAACGGGCGATTCTCAACAAGGCACCTTATTGACGTCAGATCGAAAAATGCAGCTCCACCCCCCGTCTGTGTCTACTCAGCGTCTCTGTAAATCACGCCCAGAGAGTTTGGTCTGCGAATGCGCTAGGCAATGTGAAATGCGTTTTTTTATTTGCCTGGAGGCACGTCCGAGTGTTTCTAGGCTCGTAAATCCTTTATCTGAGCCTCTGGACCTTTGAACAGCAGTGGTTTAATTTTATTTTCTGTGGAAATGTGTTTATTTTTCAATGGAACGCTTCTCATCTCTTCTCCGCGCAAAAATGCGGAAATGGATCAGAGAGCGCACAGCTGAAAGCTGAGAGCAGAGAGTTTGGCCATGCCCCCGCCCTCTACTATAGGCCATCTCTGTCCTCCTCATTTGCATTCAAGCAAGAACTCCCAAAATTGACTGTTCAGAGAGAGAAAAATTACTCTTTCTCATCTTATCTCTGTTTCTCATGCACTGAGTCTTGATTTTGACGAAGGATTCATTTACAGTATTAGGGAAACATTAAGGAGCCATATAAAAGCATCAAGAAGTACCATGTCATGGGACCTTTAACCCTCCGGTCGTGTTCGCCTCCAGCCCCCTACTTTAGTGTTCCCGGTCAAAATTGGCCGGTCTGTTTTAACTGCTCTTAAATGAGCACAATTTTTTTTTTTTCAACACCAATTTTTTTATTAAACATTTTTTACTTGAGAACAATGTTTCAAAGTAGTGTCTAACAACAATTTATAGAAGTAAACATTAAATAACATCAGTTAAAATACAATTAGGCACTGAAAATGAACTACAAAATGAACATATAATACAAAAAATAAATGGAAAACCAAACACCAAACTCAGCAGTGTGTGTGTGTGTGTGTGTATTCATGCACATGAGTGGCATGTGACACTCAGGTCAGAGTGGGCCTTACAAACATAAGCATGACATTAGCAGCATGTCAGGCTCGTTTTGATGTCTCTAGGGGCACAGAGGCCACAACGCTTCCTTTTCTGCCCATGTCCTTGTTGGGGGAGAGCAGCCAGGGCTGGGGCTGGAGCTTACATGCTCCTAACCAGCATGGCGGAGGCTGGTGTGCGGGGAATGTGCTGGTGTCGCTGTATGTTATATAGCGCTTTTCCACCTCCAAGGCACCCAAAGCACTTTACAACAAGGAACCACTCACCCATTCACACACCAGTGTACGCAGACACCGGGGGCGAGGAGGGTTAAGTGTTTTGCCCAAGGACACAACGGCAGCATTCATCTGCGGGAGCTGGAATCGTACCAACCAACCTGTGGGTCAGTGGATCTGACCGCTCAACCACTGATGTTTCTTATGTCAAGAGCGGGATTTGAACCGCCAACCTTTGGATCAGTGGACAAACGCTCTACCAACTGAGCTACTGCTCATAAGAGGAGTCACCAAAGCGAGGAAAAGTCTCCTCTTGAAATTTTTCCCCTGATTCCAGGTTGGGTCGATTGCTGTCCACACCACATACGCGTTGAAAACTAACACATCCAGGATGTTGTGGAACAGTGCCACAGGCCAGAGAGCCGTCATCCGCTTACAGGTGTATGTACCAGTAAGCTGCAATAAAGGAACAATAAATAATAAGAGATTAGGAACAATATTCAATCTGTCAAACACAAAATGCTATGATTCACCTAGATAAAAATAAAATAAAATGCATGATGAGACTTTACATTACCTTATCAAGGCAGTCAATGCCTCCCTAGTTCTTGTTGTAGTCCTGGATCATCAGGGGCTTCCTGTCCTCTGTGGTGCTGACAGCGGCGTCTTTGTGTACTGTGCTCATCAGGATGACATTTCTGTTCTTGTTGGGAACGTATGACACAAGAGTGTCAGTGTCAGTGAATGCAAATTGTGATGAGAGTGCCTGTCTTCCTCTGGTCGATACCAGCGCAGGGGGAAGTTCGGGCTTGTTCTTCCTCACTGTCCCTACCATGGTGAGCTTTCTTTTCAGTAGCTCCTAACCAAGAGCATGTGATGTGAGGAAGTTGTCACATGTGATATTATGTCCTTGGAGACCGGTTGTCATGTCCAGCACAACACGCATACCCTGGTTTGTGTGTGTGTGTGTGTGTGTGTGAGAGAGAGAGAGAGAGAGAGCTGGGGCAGTGTGTATGGGGATGTTTTCTGTATGTTGAATGAATTTACTCTGGATACCCATTAATTTCCTATGGCGGTCACTTTTGACCGGGAACACCACAGGTGTAACAAGGTTGATTAAAACACTCAAAATTGAACGAAATAGGTGATCATCACTTTTATATGTTCAAGTACACAGTGTGGAGGATATCATAAGGTCTTGAGGTAATCAGATGAAAAACATAATATTTATGAATATTATAAGTTGTAAAACGGTCAGATTTGACCCGAACACGACAGGAGGGTTAATGTGGCCCCCTTTAGCGCACCACTATGCACTGTTTCTCGCAAGACCAGGAAGTGCCGCAGGTTGGCCCCTAAACCAGAGAGCAGCACGTAGGAGAAGGTCGGGAGAGCATGAGGGGAACAGAGACCGAGATAGCGCGTGTCGTTCACAGACACCAGAATTAACTCGTTCACAGTTCGTTCATCAGGCAGTAATACAGAGCGTTCAGTTCACGTTCACCCAAAATATGAACGCGTTCATGAACTATCGTTCAGGGACAACACTGGTCAGTGTTAATCTCAGGACACTGTTGAAGGGGAAGCCATACAGATGCCATACAAAAAAACGCACTATCCCTTGAAGGTGGAAAAGCACTATATAAAGATGTAACCATTTAACACTGTGAAGCATTCCAGTCAAAACAATAACATTTCCATGGAGAAAAAAAACATTTCAAGGACCCTCCACCAGAAAAGTTACACAATGCTAGAAACTCAAAGTTTCATAGCAATACTTTCCCTCCAGCTACCTTAAAATATTCTATATGCAAATTCCATAAGAATTCACTTTGATGCTCTTCCTCTCCTCCTATAGCTCACATTGAAGTAACCCCAGGTGCGTGTTACCTGACCCCCTTTGTATAAGTTTACGGTTAGTGGTCTGGTTGAGGAGTAGGTATGTAGCCGTACATGAGTGCCCCCATCCCTCCCTTGTCTGTGATCTGTAACCTTGTCCTCTCTTATCACTCCCTGCTCAAACACAAGCTCCTACACTGCCCGACTGGCCCGTTCACCTCCTCTCTCTCCCTCTTTCACTCTCTCCCTCCCTCTCTCCTCATCCGCTCTGCTCTGTTGCTCATTCAGGGCCCCGAGCTCTCATTTGAAGCCCGGGGCACCCTTACTTTCGCTCTTGTGACATTGGAGGAACACTGTGTGCCTGTGAGTGCGTGATTGTGTGTGTGTGGTCATGTGCTTGTTTTGGGGCCATGTGAGGAGAGGAAAGTCAGATGATTTAAGCTGAAGACGACCACCTGCAGCTTGGCTCCTAGCAATGCAGAGGATCACATTGTCTTCATTGTGTCAGACAATGGGTGGTCTGTATAAATATGTATGACTGTATGACTTTATGATCCATAGTATGTTCATTCCAAGTTAGTCATATTGTAAACTTTCGATTTTGGGGAATACATTTTAGTTCCTATGCTGGTGCACAAAAAGATGGGAGACGAGAGTGGGTTTAACGTGCTCAAAATGAAAATGTATTTACAAAACAAAGATGAATATGTAAGAATGATATTTACAGTACTTAAAGAAGGTTTAGCGTTGTGAGTGTGTTGGAATCAGTGGTATAATGCAATATGTGTTATACAGATGAAAATCAATGAGCGTGAAACAAAAAGAAAAACTCTATTACTACTACAGTAATATTCTGAATATTATTGAAATTGATTTACTAACATATTCATTCATTTTCATTCATTTTCTTCCGCTTTTTCCATTTTCTGGGTCGCGGGGGCAGCAGTCCAAGCAGTGTTCTGCTGCCCAGAACACAATGCACCAGCCCCCATGAATCCCCCCGCAGGTGGTGGGTCCACAGGAGGACAGCTCACGTCACAACAGGCCTTGATGTATCTTCTGCCATGGGGGCTACCAGTGTCCACAGACAAGGTGGGGTTAAGTGTCTTGCCCAAGGACACAACAGCAGCGCTCATCTGTGGGAGCTGGGATCACATGCGGTCAACCCGTCAAGAGTGGGATTCGAACCGCCAACCCCGATCACTAGGCAAATGCTCTACCAATTGAGCTACTGCCGCCCCTATTAGTAGCTTATGTCAGGCTATTACTAATTTTACTACAGGTAATTGTTACTGATTCCTACTGATGCACAAACATCTCATGTCAATCTTAAGATAGTGTATGCCTTTATTCACGTTTCAAATTTTGGCACAAAAACTTTAAATTTATTTTGATTTGCTTTTTTTCCCAAGATGATATCTCTGAATTTAAGTTTTCCCCTATTCACCCACAATGTTAGATTTTTTTCTTCCTTCAAACGTATGTGACATACCGTGGACTGTTATGTAAAAATATAAAATAAATAAAAGAAAGTAATGTACCTCTGAATTTTGCACAGAAGAAACCTAGTAACCTTACACCTCATCTCAGATGGCTAACTCATATTTGTTTATTTGTTGTCTTTTTCTCTTATTGCCCCTGGTATTATTGTGTGGCATTTTAGTGAACTTGTTATTTACTGAGTCCATGAGGTGATTAATGAGACTGTGAGAGAATGTGAAAAAGCATAATTTTTTTGAAGATAGGTGAGCCAGATTCCATCTTGGCTCCTTTGGCAAAGCTAGGTTGCATGCTATGTTTGAATGCGAAGTCAACCAGCAAACTGTGAAGCCCAAACAAAACAAAAAAGGTGAGTGTTTTTCATGCTATTTATACATTTTAAAACCTTAGATAAGTTATTTTTTTACACAAACAAAACAGCAAAAGGAGACTGTTACCTTTTATTGTTTTTGACCTCTACTGCTACTGCCAAAGGGCCCTTAATATGCTAAAAAAAAAAAAACTACCTGAAGTGTTTTTTTCACACAAATTCTGAATATTTAGATTAGAGTATTTAGAGTCCTTCTTTCAAACAGGTTACACATTGTGATTTCATATGATATTCATGTATAGTGCAGTAAGTGCTCCACTGTGTTTTAAACTCCATATACCAGTCACTCCAGTCACTAGAATCATTTAATCACAGTCCTGAAATTGTCTCTACTGAACAAAAGGTAAAAGGTAGCTGTGAAAACTAGCACTACATGATGTCACAAGGTGGATCAGAGCATTTTGAGCTTTGGAAATGTAGACAGATGAATAATAAAGGATTTCTCAAATATGAGTGAATGAAACTCCATGTATGCGTGAAGAGTCCCTCAGTCGTCCAGGTAGAATCCATGATAAAATAGGAAATTCAATTTGTCAACTGGACAAAGTTTGTTTGGTCGAAAACGTTTCGCAGCTCATCCGAGAGGCTTCGTCGTAGAGCTGACGAAGTCTCGGATGAGCGGCGAAACGTTTTCGACCAAACAAACTTTGTCCAGTTGACAAATTGAATTTCCTCTTTTATCACAAACTCCAGGTATGTTTTTGACGAGATAACAACATTTAAAATGACTTAAAACTCACAAGAGTCTATTTTGTGTTATATAGGACTTTTAATGTATATTAGAAATGATAATATACTGTATTTGCCACATTTTGTGTATAGAAAAGAAAGCAATCTAGACAGGCAGTTGGTACAAATACATGTACCACCCCATAACAGAGGGATTACTGGCTAGAACTCCAAAAAGATAAAAAAAAAAAAAAAAAAAAATCTGCCAGTTAAATATAGATGTCTATACAAGGCTGTTTTGGGTCTTCAAGAAAAATATGGATGAATTGTCATGTATTTTTAATTAATTTATTTATTTTTATTCAGTGAAGGTCTAACACCATTCACTGGTGACATAATCACAGATTTTAATTCTGAACACTATTAACCTTATCTTTAACTAACCATTTAACAGCAGAGATGTGAAATGAAAGCACGTTTTTTTCAAAATACATAAATATTTCTGAGACCTTCACTGCAAATTGTTCTAAAATTCAATCTTTATCTGATCTGTCCACAGATTGAATTTCAGTTAAATTAATTTATCAGGCCTATAACCTTTCATTGTTTCTCTTCCTTTTCACAGATCAGTATATTGATCACGCTGTTTTATTAGCAGTCAAATTGGACTAGATACACCGTGACCCTTCAGCCTTCTGGAGATGAACAAAAATACTTGGGAAAAAAACTGAATCATTTCTCTCCACACAGATAGTGTTGAGTTGGAGGGAAGGATGTGCTTCATGCAGAGGGCACCACTTTGCCACTGGCACTGGTGTCAACAATAGAAAAGTATTTTTGGTTCTTGTTGCTTTTAGTCACATATAAGACAATGCCTAATGCCATGTAGTACAAATAGAGCTAGCATAAATTCAGCCTACCACCTCCAGTGTCCAGGTCCTGGGGTTGAAGAAACATCATGAGTGCCAAAGCTAACTCATTCAATAAAACTACTAATACTTTGTGTCTGTCTGAGTCTTTGTTTGAGTCAGGTTGAATTACTTGTAACTGTTTTGTGGTATTTTATCTCGTACTTGACAAATAGATTCTGCATAATTTGAGGGAAGGTGGTTCACTTAAAACACTGGACTGTTTTACTTTATACAGAAGACAAGGGTAATTCTCGAGACAAAAGTACACAGTGTTCCAAAGTATAATTTACATAAATGATTTGCTACCACTCCAACATAAGCTGTCACGTGTTTCTTAAGGAGATGGTTGTTTGTTCCACTGTGATAGGGAAAAGTTCATGGACTTGTTCACACTCAGGGAGAATAAGGGAGAACTGCTAATGCTAATGATTCCTGAATGAGTAATGTAGTTTTGAAATGAGCACTTCCTGCATCTTGCCACACACCACCCCTTGTTCTTCTCTCAAGAATCTTTTGTACTTTATGTGAAATGCACATGGTTGTATTCATGTTTGCTCCATTGTGCATGTGGGGAGGTTGTTTACGGTAACAGGTGACACAGGATCAGATCAGAAAAACTTTATTTTTCATCACTTATTTACATGACTGACAAGACATTTCCAGCTGAAAGAATGATGACAATTAAATGTAGTAAATAACAGTCACATCAAAAATATATTGTACAAAAATAGTCACTGCACCTTACTTAACCTCAATAAAACATAAACAAAGGCTTCAACAAAGAATTCTAAATGAAAATTATGCAAAATCGACTTTTGAAGCTTTCTACCAACATGATCCCTCATCAAAATATGCCTAAAGAGATGTCATCCATTTTTCAGTCTCTCTCAGGCCCTATTCAAATCCTTTTAGTTAACTATAAGATTTGTCCAATGCTCAGCCCACATGTCACCCATGCTCCCACACGACACATCTCCATAAGTACACAAAATCAGGATGCAAAAACTACACATCAGCTTCACAAACCTGATTTGAAGTGCTGTAGTTTCATTAGCGGGATGCACACTGATTGTGTTGTGATAGCGCTCTATAGGGGGAATGACTTAGAGCAAAGGGTGATGCTTGTTTTTGACACTCTGACTCCTCACTCAGAGTGTCAAAAACAAGTGAAACCTATAACACATGTTAATATGTTGTTTTCGGCAAATATAGCATTTTCAAACCGCTGAAAAAGTAGCAAATATGTTAGCAGTTAGAAGTAAAATACCCCTCTTTAATGAAAGGTTAGGTTTTAATGCGTTATCGAGGCTAATTAAAGTGATTAAAAAACAAAACAAAAAAAAGCCTTTAGTAAACTGCCACAAAACTATAGCATAATAACACTAAAACGATGTCAAACATAATTCCAAACAGCTCAAACTAATTACAAATCTGGCCACAACGTTACCTTCTTTTGTAAAATGTCATTGAGTACATTAGCTCCATGGTATAGCTCTAAATAATGTAGCTCAGTAGGTGTTAGAGTTCACTGCATTACCTCACTGTAGATGTAGGCCAGTCATTTGATATGAATCAATCATCAAATAAGGCCCGGAAAGTCAGCCACATGCAATCTGAGCAATCAATTCAAACCAGAGGCTAATGCCTAATGAACATATTGATGAACGTCAACTTGTGTTTTATTTAGCGGGAATATGGATGTAGTAGCAACCCATCAGCGCGGGTTCTGGCATATTAATCTAATATTCAAGTTATCAGATCAATTTCATTAACAGTAGCAGCCAATATCCAGTGCATACATTTTCTGCCTTTTGCCTAACACTGGTAACTTCCCCTATTGACTGGCTGAGTCAATTTTCCTGGGAAGAAGAAATGGTAATGTTTCCAGATCAAGTATGAATTATAGTGTGCGCCTCTAATCAACGCCTGTGCACGCTCTTCCCCTGACTTGCTACCAGTAAATTGAACAGCTGGAGAAAATGAGAAATGATTCAGTGTTGGGTGCTGTCTTCTCTCCCAGGTGTCCAGAAAATCTTGCCAATGCTATGTAATTCTGGACGCGTTATAATTCACCATGAGACTTATGGGTTATGCTATTATGGCTCGCAAGTGCAAAACTACTCACTCAGGCTGATTTGCCCACGCGATGCCTTTTCATGAATCAGAATTGTTTTGTGGAATGGTAGGCTATAGTGCAAAGAGAGTTTCGACAAAGCAAATACAGGCCCTGTTCTTATTAAAGTCTGCATATAAAGTCTTACCACAGGTTTTCTGATCAGATTTGCGAGAGCCAACCTGCATGCAGACGAACAACAAAAAGCTATTGACAGAATCATCATCTCTTTCATTGTTTACAGAAAAAAATCTAGCATTATCTAAATGTCCGACACTTCACGAAAATCATAAACATAGCTTTATTGACGCTATCGATCACAGCTGAGTACAAGCAGCTCCAGAAATAACGTGCAAATCTCTCAAACTATTTGCAAGATAAAAAGTATTCTTGTCCATTTGTCAGGCTCAAGTGTGAGACAGCAAGGAACCATCAGACAGATCTATAAAGGTACTTCAACTTTTCCTTAATGGTTTAAAGCACACCCCTGAATCATATTCTGTCTGCATGAGCCATAGCGTCAAGGAAATTTATTCAAGCCATTCTTTTTGTGCATTTTAATACAATGTTTAGAGGAGCTGAAAAAGTCCAAACATATTCTTAAGTGCAAAACACAAAACTAAATTTAATTGGGGCTTTAATGTGACCTTGTATGCTGTTATGGTAGTTTTACTTAAATGAATGAAGCATAAGTGGTGGTTTTAAAGCACTTTGAAGAACGCAGAGAGGAAAACCACATGTTACATATGATTCATGCTTTCAAAAGGGAAATATATATATATATATATTTTTTTACATATGTCTTAAATAAATGCATTTCTAGTCATCTCGGTCTAATCCAGTGCTTCTCAAATAGTGGGGCGGGCCCCCCTGGGGGGGCGTGGCGTGATGCCAGGGGGGGCGCGTATGACCCTGGGAAACATGTTTTTTTGCGTGTACTGTACTAGAACTAAGTGTAATTGCACATCAACAACAGTAGTTGGCAGTGGCGTTCTCACATGCGATTTACGCACAGTCTCATCATTAACAGAACATCCTCTGTCACAGAAAAAACACGTATATTCCACTGAGTCGTGTCCTTTAGTCCGACAGAAGCTGACGCATCAGTGGCACAAGGAGAGAGCGTATTTTTTCAGTGCTTTTAGCTTATGCAAATGAGGTGGTTTTAAGTTTCATTTCTATAAAACGTAAACAAATGTGCACAAAGCTGCATTAAAAACACATTAATATTTGAGTCCTCAGTGCAGTCTTTGTTGTAAGTTTCTTTCTTTTTTTTTGTTTATAATGTTAATAAAAGGATACAGTGGTGTTCTAATAACAATTTTCTAGACAAATAATACTATTTATAGGCGCGCGCAGGAAGGGGGGCGTGAAATATTTTCTTCTTCCTAGGGGGGGCGTCACAGAAAATAATTGAGAAGCACTGGTCTAATCCTTTTGACTAAGTCCAAGGCAAAACATATTTGTTTTGAATAACATATGCATCCAGAGACTTTGTGTTGTTTTTCACTTCTGATTATATTGCACTCGCCTGGGCTGGGTGACTCCCCTGACGAATAGTAATGATACTATCAATATACTGCATTTAGAAAAACAATACTTCATTATGTTGAATTTTTCCATTCCACATTCTCGATAATTACTCATATTTTGACTTAACACAATCTCTACAAAGAAATCTCATTTTTGCTGGGATAAGAGATCTTTGGTTCCTTTGTTGTCTTTGTTGTTTGCTAAAGTAATTAGAATAGACTAGACAAACTTGGCACACATTATACACACAAAGTAATCTGAACAACTGATGAAGCGCCATGACAGATAGACTACATGACAGGAATAAGATTATCTTCAATTATCCGGAGATTTGGAGAAGGCACAGCTTGACATGTGTGGTAGAGTTGCTGTGGATTTTTTGGAGTGGGGATACAGAAAAGGTACGGGTGGTAATAGGTAAACCTAATGGAGTTGTGTGATGTACGGCGGACAGAGAAATTGAAAATGCTCTCAGAGCATTCACCAGAGCATCCTAACAATGCCACCGTTTATGTGTTAGCTTGCCCCTCTGAAGATCTCTATCACAGAAAATTTTCAAATTGGTTTTATCCTAAATGACAGAAAATTGGCGAAAAGTCTCCATATGTGATACTCTTATTTGCACAACTTTTTTTTTTAAATATTTACAGCATGTTTGATTAGTATATAGGGAAATTACAACTTTAAACCTTAGCTCTAGTTTACAGCCAGTGTCTTATCTCACAAATTAACATAGTTTGATGGCAGCTTTCCTTGTTTTCATAAAAAAATTTAAACATTAAAGGCAAAGTAACGTTATTTTACAATCTGAGCCTTCTTTCGGTAATAAAACAAGTCGTTTGACTCACCAATATCACGTTCGTGTCATTTGGAGCTGTTTGAAGAAAGTTATGTTGTAGCGTAACCATTAGCATTTGTATTCGGGGCATTACTTTGCGGTCTCCAAATAACACAAACTTTAGCACTTTTCAAATCATAGAAGCCCGATATCTTAATGTAAGAAATCGTTTGAAGCAAAAGTGGTCTGTAATCCGAGATTTATCCATAGTTTTCAGCTTTGCGTTTCATGTTTGGGTCCCGGGAGCTGATAGCACAGTCCGCGCATGCGCACTGGCCTCCTCATCTACTCGAAACTATGGCTAAATCTCGGATTACAGGCCACTTTTGCTTCAAACAATTTCTTACATTAAGACATCGGGCTTCTATGATTTGAAAAGTGCTAAAGTTTGTGTTATTTGGACACCGCAAAGTAATGCCCCGAGCATATGATACGAGCACCATGTTAACAGATACAGGATCATTAGTAGAACAGAACGGCTCAACATAAGTTCTGCGATACTGCTCCAATTGACAGAAAAATGCTATGGGTGAGTAAAACTACTTGTTTTATTGCCGAAAGAAGGCTCAGATTGTAAAAAAAACGTTAATTTGCCTTTAATTAAATTCAGTGCATTTTTTCCACATAAAATACATACATGTGATTATTGGTTACTGCTCGGGTGTTCTCTGCTGTATAACAGACTTGGCACCTTCGCTTCACTCTTTACTTTACATAACATTCTTCCTACTGACAGCTCTGAATGACCAGGGAGCTTGTTTCCACCTAAAATGGCAACCGTTTTGGGGTTAAATGAGCACTTGCCATACATCTTGTGTCAAAAAGTTCAACTTCCACTTTCCGCAGGGCTATTATTTCTTATTGTCTCCTCAGAGTGGGCAGTGATGGACACTGTGCTGTAATAGAGCAGTGTGGTCCTAAAAACACAGTAACAAGCCAGATGTAAGGGTCATCACTACAGTAGAGTCATTAAAACAATGCTACTTGAGGTATACAGTAATTGAGATATGTGTTGTTGTTTTTTTATCTACGGTAGTTTGTGTTAATTCCCCCCTTGTGCTTGACATATGACATCTATTTTAATCTTCTCACCTTCTGTCATGGTTGTGTTGATGGGCAGAGCTGGGTACCACCCCCGTCCAACACCTCCCTCACAGATGCTCCTGAATGTCACACTTTCTTCTGTGCGACAAGGCACAACTGCTCTCAAACCCACCATTTTTTTAACAAGGAGGATACTTATCCAGCATCTTAGCCATGACAGCTCCACCCCGGTGCCAGCATGGAGCGGATAAATCAGCCACTAGAGCACCCTATTATTTGCCTAGGGTTTCACACTATCTCGCGCCGTGTAAATTAGTGACCTGTCATGTGAGAGGGATCTCTGCCATTGCAATAACTTCTCCATTTGCTGAATATGAGTCATTAACCATGTGGCCATTCTGTATTAATCAGATTCTGCAGGCCGGACAGAGCAAGGGCTTGTTTAATAAGGCATTCCGTATCCGTCTTTGAGAAGGAGATGTAATGTCATAGCATAGACTTTACAGAACAAGTAGATGAAGTGTCTGTAATATCGCTCATTGGCTTGTTGAACCATTGTGAGAATAGAAACACTTACTCAACTCAGAACACTGTTATCAGAAAGTATTTATTGAAACTATATTTAAATAAAATATCAGTTAAGTGTAAATGATTCATTTATGAAGTGCCTGAAAATCTATAGATATCTTCAGATCATATTTTTATATCACAATATTGATCTAAAATGTCTTAATAAAAGAAACAGTGTTTCTGAGATCTGTTTAAAAACTGTGGCACTGATTTCCCCCTAGCTCTTTATGGTATGTAAACATACTAGTAATAGTCATCACAACAAAAGGCTGCGCTGTCAGATCATGCAACAGCTGGACCATACTTCTTTGGATAGCTACAGTTCACGATAGCAAGCGGTGCTTTTTGTGCTAAAATGGCTGTGTATCATTGTTGGAGATGAAAACAAAGAAATGGGAAACCTGTAAACATCAGTGGCCTCTCATGGAGAATTGGAAAAAAGGGGGCATGGTCTGGGCAATTGTATTCTGTTTTATTCTATTCTTCACTTTATTCTTTCACTCTTTTAAGACAGGTAGATTAATGAGTGAAAGTAATTGAGTTCACATCAGACTTGAGTCTTAAAGGTGCACTGCGTAACATTTCTAATGAAAGGTTGCTTTGACAAGAATGTTCCACAGTATAGATTAAACCATCTATCACAAGGGAGACAAGCAGGTTACAGCACCATGCTACATTACATTTCAGATCTGTGGAAAAGCTCCCTTATTCACAGAAGGAATTATTGTATTTTTGAGCAATAGAAACACCCATAATGAATAAATGCTAGAAATGTTTAATGTTAAAACAAACAAAGCAATAACATGAAGACAAATAGGTAGCGGACCCTCCACCTGAAAGTGCACCTTTAGGTGACGTTTGGTTTTGTTCTTCTTTATGTCTTGGTGATTTTAGGAGATAAAATTAACACCATGGGCAAACTTCACCTACTGCACCAAACAGTAATAAACAGCAAACAGTAAGCAAGTAATTATTGCTGTGGCATTGTTAATCCACCATACATATGTGGATGTGTTTACATGACATTTACGTCATAGTAAAATAAATGGACACAAGACATTGTTCTTGAGGTGGCTTATTATCGAATTGGCCTTAATTGCTCAGCAACTCCATATTAAGTTAAAAGAAAGTAAGTCTATTGTTTGCAAGTATGTAAATACTGCACATTTATGAAGTTGATATATTTTAAATAGGGCTGTCAAACGATTAATTTTCTTGATCGCAACTAATCTCAGAAATTTCATAGTTAATCGTGATTAATCGTGATTTATTTTGCATGTTTAAAATTGATATCTTGCAGTAAGACCGTTCGAATCTAAAGTTAAACTCACAATGCAAAGTATTTCTCACCATTTTTTTTATTTAAAAAAAGTGCAGAGAAAGGAAAAAGTAACAATGAACCAGTAATCAGACCCCCCAGGATTTCGCGGGCATTTTTTGTGATTGTTGCGGGCTAAAATGCCTGAATTTGCGGGAGCTTTTCCAAAAAGTTGCGATGAAAGTTGCGGTGCTTTTAAGGTTTTTGTTGCGATTTTGTTGCGGGAGGAAGTGAAAGTTGCGATAAATAGTTGTGATTTTCGCTTTTTGTAATTAAAATTGAGTAATATTTTGAATACTGAGTTATTACTGACAAAGAATAATACAAGGACACAGAGATCACAGATATGGTCCTAAAACAACCTTACCAACATCGAAAATAAATTACTACTAGGAGGGGAACTGTTTCGCGCGGTCTTTTGCTGTTATTTTTGTGGGCAAATGGCGCCGCAGACATGTTTCTTTGCCATTAGAAGCCGTGTCCCAATTCCCAGAGCGCGCGGCTCGGAGCCTGGCCCGAAGGGCATGTGCGTCACACATTTCGACAGTACACCGGCGCGACGACTGCTGTCCCACTTCTTTTTTGTCCCATGCGCAGTTAACACGCGGTCCGGGTCTCAATGTCCGGGACTGCAGTCTGGGCTGAGCAAGTGTGCACCTCCTTGACTGCAGTCTGAGCCCCCTTCGGGCCGCGCTCCGAGCTGTGCGCTCTGGGAACTGGGACACGGCCGCAGTTTCGTTTCGTCACACGGAAGTAAAGCAGAATGTTGCGGCTTCCAAACTCAAACCTTTTAGCCGCCGAGAATATGAGGTTGGGTCCTATGGCTCGCAGATTTGTGACGCGCAAAGAGGAGGCTATGGTGACAGATAACGCTGAGATCCAGATATGCGTTTTGTGCATTTATTACAAAAGGAGCGCACACAGCTATGACAGCGCAGCAGGATGAAATGGAACTCATGAAAACCAGCAGGATGAACAGATTAACGTGAAAGATGAATGAATGGTTTGCGGTCAACAAAAAATACGGCTACACCCCAACCCTGACTCTCTCCTCTGTGTGACAGGTGAGCGCGCGCTTTTACACGCACACACTTCCGTACGTGCACACACCCACACTCACGTGACCCACCGCCTCTGCTGCACACACACACACCGTGCACCTCATCTCAGTTATGTCTCCTACACAGAAGGAAGTTGGTCGACGTTCAATACGTCGCCGATGATTGGTCAAAATTAGTAAAAATTGCGGAAAAGTTGCGGTGATTGGTCAAAATTGCAACACCGCCCTGAATTCACGGGGATTGGCTGAAGTTGCGTTGAAGTTGCAAATCGCAACATCGCGAATTCCTGGAGGGTCTGAGTAATAGTGCTTACTTTGAGAAATTGTAAATAAATGATTGAAGCCCGCTCGAGCTGCCTACGGATGCGTAGAAGGAACAAAATACTAGCAAACTCAAAATAGCATGTTTAACTGACAATGAGTTTAATTAATACAACCAAATGAGCTGCATATGGATGGTAGAATTGTGGAAAATGCTGGCAAACTCTGATCGCGATTAAAAAAATTGTTTGCGATCATAACTTACATTAATCTAATCGCGATTAACGCGTTAATATTCCCAGCCCTAATTTTAAATAAAGATATGCTTCTGAAATTGTATGGTTGCCAATAGAAACATACACAATTGTATCCTGTGAACCATGGCTATGGAGATGAAATACTGAGTCAGTGGTTCAGACAGTCCCACTTGATAAGCGCCTCAGTCATGCAGAAAAATATCTTCTACATTCTCATAATGTAGGCAAAATACCATTTACATGATCCATCGCCTCCAGATAATGTTTGCCTGTGTGTGTGCGTGACACCCAGTCACTTAAGGACTTTTCTTTATGTCCTTTGTTTTTGTTTGTAAAGTTAGAATGGGGGGAAAAAACACATAAAATATACATTACTGAAATACTGAGCCACTGGCAAATCAAATAGTATGCTGGAAAAAAAACAAACAAATTTAATTCACATTCAGTATAACAATAACAGTACAAGAATGCATTGCACTGCATTATAACTTTTCTTTTGATCCCTGACACAAAATCCATGCTATGATTCCATATATACCTGTATCAATAACTGTCTATATGGACAAGAAATGAAGTTATGACAAGATTGTTCAAACTGTTTACAGACTTTGAAAGAACTCATGCTCTCACTCATGACAATGCCCAAGGTTTTCACATGGGTTTTATCTTCTTATATAAAAGAAGAGATTATCTTTATATTTGTGCATATTGTACTATTTTTTTCTTCGAGTTTGGTGACGAGGAACACTCTGAACATCTGTTGCAGGTTAACTACAGATTTCAAAGCATATTTTCATCAAAGACATTTTTGTACCTTTAGTTATTATACATGTTTTGCCTGCGTAGAAAATCCAACCAGTGGAGTGCATTGAATGAAACCTTGAAAGGAGCCTTACATGGTACACTTGTGCAGTAAACCTGAGCCACACAAAGGCTGTGCCCGTGCTGTTCCAGGGTCAGGCTGTGTTCCTTCCTGATAGGGCCACACACACTTTCACATGTGTCACTGTTAAATTTAGTGGGTCTTTGGGTTTGACCTGTGCTGTGGAGGCTCGCAAGTGTGAGGACAGCTCTCAGCCACACAGAGACCACTCATGCCACTCGTGTGCGCTCATGTCCACAGGATGAGAAGCAACAGCAAGAAGAAAACAATGTAAGATTTAGATTACAATATAAAGCAAGTTGGTCACTGTTTGAGATATCATGTAATTTTCCCTGAAGCAATAGTATTATTATTAAAGGTCCCACATTATACAAAATGGCTCTCTTGATCATTAAACCATGTTAGAATGCTATAACCGCTTCAAAAACATACCCGGAGTTGTGTTTTGCTTCTGTCACACATAGCAAAAAGAGAAATTTAATTTGTCAACTGGACAAAAGTTTATTTGGTCGAATATGTTTCACAGCTCATCCAAGCTGCTTCTTCAGTTCTGGTCAGACGCTGGTGGACACTGCTTATATCTGCCTGAAGGGAGGAGCTAACTACAATGAAATTACTCAGACTGCCACACCTATTTGTTTACAGTTTATTTTAGTTAGGTGGGCCATTATTGTTAGCAGAACCATCCAGGGCCATAGTGGGTGTTTTCACACCTCTGGACCTGACCTGCTGCCCTATTGTTTTGTTTGTTTTGATTTAGGTTTGAGGATAGAGTTATAGATGGGAGGTAAATGATGTCTGAGACCTCCATTTCTGTTCAAGGAAGGATTCTCTTTATTGACAAAAATAGCCTCTTTAACTCCCCTCTCAAACCAGTTCTTTTCTCGGGCTAAGATCTGTACCTCATCTGATCTGTACTGGACAAATACAACTTTTGTCCAGTTGACAAATTTAATTTCTGGATGATTGAGGGATTCTACACACTTCATTCCCACTTGTTTGAGTAATCCTGCATTATTAGTCTGTCTACATCTCCAAAGCTCAAAATGCTCTGTTCCACCTTGTGATGTCATGGAGTGGAACTTTAAGTTAACAACTACCTTTTACCTTGGCAATTTCAGGGCTGAAATTATCCACAAAATGATTCATGATTCTAGTGAAGGTGTATGAAGTTTTAAAAACTCAAGAGCAATTCCTGTATTACCACATGGCATTAGAAGGTGGAATCTAACTAAATCTTTGACCATTAACATTCTTTCTGTATAATTTCCTTTTTGTTTCAATTTAATCTCACCTTCTCCAACCACCCCCAGAAGATTTCATTTCAACATTATGAACTCCGCATCTTACCAAGAGCCATTTGGAGAAGGGCATGGGGACCAAAAGTAATGACAATCAGCACCAAGTGATTATCTCAAAGCGATTCATTCAGAGTGATAAAGCTAATACATAATGCAAACCTCTCATTTTCTGAACAGGCACCAGTGGCATCATATCCATTAAAGAACCCAGGCCAATATGTCTCTGATCGAGCACATGATGGCTCTGAGGGTGGCTTGAAATGAATGCAACTTTGACCCACATTTTTGCCCGCCCCCTTAAATTAGAAATCCATACTTCATTTCTTGGGCAAGAACTTGTATTTCAGGTTTTTTTTTTTTTTTTTGCCCCATACTTGAAAATTGGGTCTGATGGAATGAGAGTTGACCTTTAAAAAGTGTATACAAAAGGTTATTTCACTAGAATGTAGAGGCAAATGTTAAGGCAATTTTGTTTAAAGGTTCACTGTGCAACTTTCTGATGGAGGGTCTGCCACTTGCTTGTCTCCGTGGAGATGTTGTTGCTTTGCCTGGAATTTTCCATGGTATGGCATTAAACTTATCTAACATTTATTCATTAGGGGTGTTTCTACTGCTAAAAAAATACAATCATATACAATCATTCCTTCTATGAGTAGGAGTGACTGTGACAAAGTGGGCCTTTGTCCCTGGATACTCACCTTAATTTCATATTATTATTTTTTTTCCATACTCAACTAAACTACTAAATACAACTATCCCGGGTTTGTCTTATTTGGTTTTGTTTAGTTCTGTTAAGTTAAACACCACACACTCAAGTTACTTTAATGATTTTATTTGGTTAAATTTATTAAATTTTGTCAAATGTCTCACTTACCTGCTTACTTGTTACTCCACATGGTCTGGAAACAAAAGAGGGAGCATGCCATGAGACAGCCATATTTATAGCCTCTGGGGGGAGGTTTGGGCCAGACCATGTGGAGGAGGTGGAGAATTGGTTTCAGTTCTTTTTGTTATTTATATATTTGATTTTGATGTTTTAGTGTTTATAGATTATGTTAAAGATCCCATGACATGGTACTTCTTGATGCTTTTATATGGCTCCTTAAAGGGATATGCCACCCCCAGGTCAAATTTGGGCATCTCCCCACAGTCCAGAGACTAAAATAAGTGGTGGAAAGCGTTTTCCTGCTCACCCAGCCATTGTCCGAGTCTGTCGCCACTGACCGCCGCGGTATCTGGTGCTCCTCCGCCTTAGACTGGAGTCTAACGTCGCCAGAGAAAGATTTCGGCCAAAAGGAATTAATTTGCTCGATGCGTTTCCCAATTACTTTGTGTGTAGTGCGCATTCATATCGAGTGCAAATAAATGTGCAAATCAACACGGAGAGCTTGACTTGGTCATTTTGGGTGGGAACTATTTTCCAGTGCGTAAGAATACAGCCGTATCACGCAGCACGCTACCAGGGGAATCCCAGTTACGCACCGGGAAGGGAGTTCCCCTGTTGCACAACGTGGTGCGTGATACGGCTGTATTCTTACGCACTGGAAAATAGTTCCCACCCAAAATGACCAAGGCAAGCTCTCCGTGTTGATTTGCACATTTATTTGCACTCGATATGAATGCGCACAAAGTACACAAAGTAATTGGGAAACGCATCAAGCAAATTAATTCCTTTTGGCCGAAATCTTTCTCTGGCGACGTTAGACTCCAGTCTAAGGCGGAGGAGCACAAGATACCGCGGCGGTCAGTGGCGACAGACTCGGACAATGGCTGGGTGAGCAGGAAAACACTTTCCACCACTTATTTTAGTCTCTGGACTGTGGGGAGATGCCCAAATTTGACCTGGGGGTGGCATATCCCTTTAATGGTTCCCTAATACTGTAAATGAATCCTTCTTCAAAATCAACACTCAGTGCCTGAGAAACAGAGATAAGATGAGAAAGAGTCATAAATATCTCTCTCAAACACTTTATTCTGGGCATTGTTGCTTGAATGCAAATGAGGAGAAAAGAGCTGGCCTATAGTAGAGGGTGGGGGCGTGGCCAAACTCTCCGCTCTCCGCTGTCAGCTCTCAGCTGATCCATTTCTGTGTTTTTGCACGGGGCGAAAGATTTGAAGCGTTCCATTGAAAAATAAACACATTTCCACAGAAAATAAAATCAAACCACTGCTGTTCAAAGGTCCAGAGGCTCAGATAAAGGACTTCCGAGCCTAGAAACACTCGGACGTGCCTCCGGGCAAATAAATAAACGCATTTCGCATTGCCTAGCGCATTCGCAGTCCAAACTCTCTGGGCGTGATTTACAGAGACGCTGAGTACAGACAGACGGGGGTGGAACTGCATTTGCATTTCTTTTTTCGATCTGACGTCAATAAGGTGCCTTGTTCAAAATCGCCCGTTTGAGCTCCGATTTTTTGTAACGCAGAAAAGGATAGCAAATGCTCAGTTTAGACATTTCGCAACTTTTAACCATGGGGGGGGGGGGGGGGGGTAAACAGGGTAGGGGAGCTCACATTAACGTTCAAAAACCTCAGAAAGTGAAAATTTCATGCCATGGGACCTTTAAACACTTTAATTTAAAGGGGGATTTAGGCCCTTTAAGTAAATCGACAGGGTAACTTACTGTATTTTTCGGATTATAAGTCGCATAGTTCATAGTTTGGCCAGGGGTGTGATTTATACTCTGGAGCGACTTATGTGTGAAATTATTATTAACACATTATTATATCATTTAACATGGTATTTTCACACTAAACTGCAAGAGAGCGCTCTAGGTCTGTGGATTGAAGATTTCATTGGATTTTGTGATTTGGAGTGACACTGATGGTTTGGTAAACTTATTAACATGTTCTTTATGCTATAGTTATCTGAATAACTCTTAATATGTTACGTTGACATACCAGGCACGTTCTCAGTTCATTGTTTATGCGTCATGTAATGTTAGCATACCGTACACTTATTCAGCCTGTTGTTCTCTATTTTATTTTTATTTTAAATTGCCTTTCAAGATGACATATCTGTTCTTGATGTTGGATTTTATCTAATACATTTCCCAAAAAAATGCGACTTATATATGTTTTTTTCTTCTTTATTATGCATTTTTTTGGCTGGTGCGATTTATAATCCGGACAATACAGTAGATAAAAATAAAGTTCCCTCATGTCCAACCTGATTGAGATTGCGGACTTACCTGGAGGGAGGAGCTTCCTGTGGGAGTAACTATAAACGCAGGTCTGCTCAGCCTTTCAGGGGAGTCTCATCAGTGTAGCCGAGTACATGTGTTTTTTTTTTTAGTTTTGTTAATTTCTGTTGCTTATTCCTGATTTTGAGCAGTTATTTTTTGTAAATATGTAATTATTTTTTTGGTTGCCACTAGTGATGGTGAGATAAAGCCACATGAGGCTTCATCTCACCATCTGGCAATTGGTTCGAGAAAGGGTTCATTTCTCGAAGCTTCATGTGCGCACAAAACCACCTACTGGCCAAGTGTGTAATCACAGACCGCTGTATCTGAACAGAACGTGTGATGATGCTTGTGTCTGTTGGGAATGACTATGAATTAAAAAACATGTATGACCAAATAATTTCTGTACATATATTATCACATATGTGTATAATAAATTTTGTATGTATTCTGTGTGTGTAAATTTTCCCAAAATGATCATAAATGACAGGTTAAGCTGTCATTTATGGCAGCTTAACCTTAAAAAATGGCAAAGGCGTAATCGGGTAGAGGACAGTGAAAGTGCTTGTGGAACTAGGAAAAAGGCACAGATTATGCTTGTGTAACTTGGACAGTGATGTACAGGACTGGGGAAATTTTATTCATTTTTATTCAGAAACAAGAGTTTCTCAACAGTTTTTGGTTTTCAGATCAAAGTGTTCCCACACAGGGGAAAGTCTCCTCTTCCTCGCTGGCTCCATCCTATCACCTATCCTACTCTCCTCACTCTCCTAAATCTCTCTTCTTAAACTCTCTCCAAAATATCTCCAAACTATACAAACGCTATGCAAACTCTAGTATCCAGACTCTCCAAACTCTATCCAAACTCTCAACTGACTGTAACCTTCATTTTGAATGGAATCTGAACCGTTTCCCGAACCAATCACGTGGTACAGCCGGGCAGCGAGGCTTCGGACGTCATCATTTTTGTCTCGTCCCGCATATGAAGCCAACCTCGATACGCGGTTTGTGGAAACACCCCCTTCATTACACGCTTCGAAGCCTTAGCACGTCTCGTAACATCACTAATCACGAATATCACAGTTAAAATGTTGAATAAATTGGACAAAAGAAATATTTTCAGAGTCTGCCTCCTACTTAAGACCACATTGGCCAGCTTCCCCACAGCGACTCTCCACAGATATGAATTGTAATGCTGTAACCTGCTTGACTTTTTTGTGATACATATGTTTAATCTATATTGTGGACACAGTAATAACATTTCCATGAGACAAGCAGGTGGCAGACCCTCCACCAGAAATGTTACGCAGTGTGTCTTTTTCTCTTGTTTGACAAAGATGTTTTTAATCTGACTTCTTGGTTTGACAAGGGTAAGCAAGTGTGATTGTGATGTAATTCATAACTGTGCCATAGCAACCCCACTGTAAACAAAGACCAAAGCTAATTTTGCAATATGATTTGACAAATAAAGATATATGACAATGGGCAGTACCTTTATTTTACTAAAGGAGTGGTTCACTTGAAGAGTGTGTTCCTTGTTCTTTGTATTTTGAATAGAACATGTGTATTGATGTGTGTATTATATTGTTTATTATATTGTTTATTATATTGTTTACTTCTTCCCCTGCACTTTTGCAACACTTTTTTACCATGTACTATTATTTCATGTTATTAGAACTTCTTGACTATCTTGGCGAGTCAACGGTTCTTCTGATCCTAAGCATTTCATTGCACTGTTGACCTTGTGTTGATTCTGCATATGACAAATAAACAATCTTGAATCTTGATGACACAGATGCAGCAGAGGGATTGCTTGTTATAACGCAGCACGACTTCATGTACTTTTGAACTTTTGGAATAAGTTTCACTATCTTCACTAAAGGGATTACAATTTGGCTTAAAGTGCAAGAGGTAAGGTCCCTAACTGTAGTTTACTGAACATTTGACAGAATAAGGAAATCTGTCTTTGTTTGTGTCTTCCATTTTCTGGTTCAGCTGGGATAAAGCATGATTGATGTCGTTGCAGTGGAGATGTGACTGGTGCCGCATCAGTCGCACTATTAGATACAGATATGAAAATATATATATCAAACATTATACTACTATTGATAGCTTTCTCAGCAGCTGTGAATGTACACTGCTTTTAAAAACACAAGAATGCTAGTGACTTTATGCTTTAAAAATGTCATGTTCTTTGGTGGAACTTCTGATGCTGGCATTTTGGGGGATTACTTTACATCCCCTAAGGGACCTGGTAGTTCAGCTACAAGGTTGGTGGTTCGAATCCTGCTCTTGACATAAAAAACAAACAAAAATATAACTGGTTATATAGTCAGATCCACTGACCCATAGGCTGGCGGTGCGATTCTAACTCCCACAAATAAATGCTGTTGTTGTGTCCTTTAGCAAGATACTTAACCCACCTTGCCCCCAGGCCCGGATCTAGACTGCACAGATTGGGGGGGCATTTCAAAATTTTGGTGGGGCATAGTGTGTAGTTTTATGAGGAACATTTTTCTTCTAATGCAGGGGTTCTTAACCTTTTGGACGTTGAGGCCCACTTTTTCCAGTGCAGAGCGGCTTGGGGTCCATTAAGTATTGACAAAATGCGGAAGTAAAGCCTGAACTGAACGAGATCACATGTTTTATGAGTAAACAAAGCTGAAATGCAGAAACAGTTTTAACATAGGAATTTCCATTTTGAATTGTTAAAAAGTGTCATTCTTATAGACTATATGAGATGACGAAATATTTTCAAAGAAAATGACTTGATTAACACTCGCACAGTTTTATTTCATTGCCAATAATGAGTAATTGGACTCACTTTGACATTAGGTTTAAAATGTTTAAGCTTTACGTTTACAAATCTAAAATAAGACCATGTTTGGCGCTAGTTTAGTTGGTTTAGTTTATAAATTGTACAGTTCTGGTGTTTAGTTTGTGACTGTAGACCTGGCTTAGTCCTGGTTTAGTCCTGGCTTAGTCCTGGTTTAGACCTGGTTTAGTCCTGGCTTAGATCTGGTTTAGACCTGGTTTAGACCTGGTTTAGTCCTGGTTTAGTCCTGGTTTAGTCCTGATTTAGTCCTGATTTCGTCCTGGTTTAGATCTGGTTTATTCCTGGTTTAGTCCTTGTTTAGTCCTGGTTTAGACCTGGTATAGACTTGGTTTAGTCCTGTCTTAGATTTGGTTTAGACCTGGTTTAGTCCTGGCTTAGATCTGGTTTAGACCTGGTTTGGTCCTGGTTTAGACCTGGTTTAGATCTGGTGTAATTAATAATAATAATTCATAGCATTTATATAGCGCCTTTCATGACACCCAAAGCGCTTTACAGTTCATTGTTCATTTACCCCACACTTGGTGGTGGTAAGCTACTTTCTGTAGCTACAGCTGCCCTGGGGCAGACTGACGGAAAGCGAGGCTGCCAATCTGCGCCATCAGCCCATCCGACCACCTCCAACACTCATGCACACTCCACTTTCATCCTAGGCAATGTGGGTGAAGTGTCTTGCCTAAGGACACAACGACAGTTTTTTGCAACTGGCGCCCCACTGTGGCACCTGGAATTCCCAGTGGTCTCCCATCCAAGTACTAACCAGGCCCTGCCTTGCTTAGCTTCTGAGATCTGACGGGATCAGGCTTTGACAGGCAGGTATGGCCACATGGCCACCTGGTTTGGTCCTAGTTTAGACCTGGTTTAGTCCTGGCTTAGATCTGGTGTAGACCTCGTTTAGTCCTGGTTTAGACTTGGTTTAGTCCTGGTCCTTTAGTCCTCCTCTCCAAACCCTGGCGGAGCGACAGAGAAAGAACTGAGGCCTGAGCTCATAAATCCTGCCCCACCGCTGCGCTCCTTTCGCGGTCTCTGCGCCCTGGCTTCCGCGCCTCGGGGAGGAGGCGGTGCGCGGACGAGACACTAAAGTGAATACCCGCATGTACAGTGGTGTTCCTAGAGTGATTTACAACAACTACATAACATAAAAACATAAAAAAGACCAAAGGCGCAATTATTTCACATTATAGCCATGTAGGCCAACAGCTATTTAAGAAAGCAAAAGTACACTCCAGCAAAAAAAAAAAAAACATTTCGTCGACATTCGCCAACAACTCTTCCCTGTAGCTAAGCGCCATAGGACACGATAAATGTTTGAACGACCATGTATATAGCTTATGCCTTCGTTAACCCAAGCAATGATGATAGCAATATTTTCGTGCTTGGGGGAAGGGCAAACATGCATCAACAATCACATCAGGGGAGTTTAACTAATACAACATCATCATCATTAAGTAAACTTGAAGACTAGTCAATAGCATACCTTTTTCTTTTGCTCACTTCTCCTCCTCGTCTTTCCGTTTCTTTCGAAATTGGGCACTTGATGGCTTCAATCTTTT